>JARFIW010000020.1:772500-1972500 GCA_036346225.1 Platerodrilus igneus
ATGGACATTAGTGAAATTGTACTAACCATAAAATTTTAATTTTAAGATGAAATTTGCTTGTTTAAGTAGAAAGGGTATTTAGTATTGATGTTCTGAATTATGATGAAAATTTGGGTATGTCTTTGAGCATCAATTAGACGAACCTGGTTAATTAACGTAAAGGGTGGTAGATGCTCCTTTATACTCAGACTCCGGTCTGCTTATATTGTTATATTAATTAGTAGGCATCCAACAAGGACTTTAATTCTGGATGCACGTTAAAGTGATAATAAAATTAATCTTGAAATTCTTTTTAAAACTGAATTTTATGCTGAAATTTAATTTGAAAATTTAATGTATTCTGAATATTGATGTAAATAGAGTTAACGTTGATGTTTGTGGTAGGAATGTGTTGTTTAATTTTATGAATGAGGAGGTTTATAAAATTAGGTGAGCAGCCGAGGCGAAAAGAGGATCACAGCAGTTTATGACGCCCAATTTGTGGGACTAGAATTTTTTTGTTGAAAGGACCCAGTTCCCGCATACACAGGAGGATATCACAACATTCTTTGGCGACCCAAAAGTGAGGCTCGAGTTCCAAATAAAATTTTTGTAATTTTATTCCAGGAAACTGGCGATCTGAGAGAGAGAGTTTCTGTGTGTGTATAAATTTAAGAGTATTTTGAGAGTGTGTGTGAGTGATTAGAACGTATGCAGAGAAAAGAGTGGTTAAGGAGTCAAGGAGTGGAAATTGGAAGTGACGATAGTGCATTGTGTGAAAAAAATACGAAAATGGAAGAAGCTGGAGGCAGTAGAGATCAGTCGAGGACGGAATCGGGGGATCAAGGAAATGAGTTAATGATGAGAATGTTTGAGGAAATGCGATTAGCTAGGGAAGAATCTAATAGAGCGAGGGAGGAGTCCAACCAAAAATTAGAGCAGATAAGCGGGAAAATTGAACAAAATACTAAAGAATTTACAGAATTTAAAGATAGTCTTACCGTGAAACTGGGGGAAGTAGAAAATAGGGTTGAAAAAAATGAGCGTGATATTACAGGTCTTCGACAGGAAATGGGACATTTAAGGTCCGAAGTACGCATTTTTTGTGAAGAAGAGATTAATGTAAAAATGACTGAAGTAACGGACTCATGTAGGGATCAGTTAGGCAGGGTAGAACGCGAAGTTAGTAGTATCAAATACAACATGTCAAATTTAACGGGGGATGGTCCCAGATTTTCTACAGGTGGAGTATCATTGGACCAACACATGAAGTTTTATGGCGATAACAGGGTAAATCCACAAATTTTTATTAATAGTGTAAGAAATCTAGTGGGAAATTTATTTGACGAACAGACTAAACTAAATACGATAAAGGCTTTATTAAAGGACAATGCGGAAGCGTGGTACAATTTAGTAGGACAGGACATACACGTATCAGGACTTTGAAAACAAATTTTTAAAGCACTACTGGAGTGACCACAGACAAGACCAGGTACGAGACGACTTAATCACAGGGAAGTAGGGAGCAATATGCTATACGCAAGTATAGCATAGCAAAGCAACTGAACCCACCACTGACGGACCGACAAATTATTAAGTATTTATCACGACACTTCGAGGCAGAAATAAGACAACACGTAGCACTACAAAACATAGTGGACAAAGAAATGTTTTTGGAATACCTGCAGAGGTACGACGACGTAAGTAGTGGACGACCTCGGGAAAATAGGGAAAGACAGATCAACACAGTTAGGTTTGACAATAGACGGGACAACTACGCTAGACGGGGGAATAGTTACGGATACCAGCGACAGAATTGGGAACAGAGACGACCATATGTTAGGAGTAATAGTTTAGGAAGGGGACCTGCACCGAGACCGGGACCTACCAGAATGAATAGTTCACCAGACATGAGCGGGACTGCTAATACAGACACGGAACGAGTGGAAACGCCTAGGACATACGCTGAGGTGACGGCTAGACCAGGACCGAGTAGGGAAAACAGACCTGGACAGGATTTTAGAACGCGACAGACCACTAGATTTCAGTGTAAATGTATATGAACATCCACGTGAATTTTTCAAAATTGAGGAGGAAGTAGAGCCAGAAACTGTAGAAAATTATGTTTGCCAATTATTAATTTAGAAATTTTTGAGAATAATGTAGAAGTATTACTTGATACAGGGGCAGAGGCGAGTTTAATATCGGAGGAATTCGTCAGCAAAATTAGGGATAAGGTTTGTGATAGAATTATGCCTATAAAGCGTAGCCATTTAGTAGCTCCAAATAAAAAGAAGTTTGCTGTAGTAAATAGTGTTGTGGTGCTTAGGATAGATATAGGAGGTTTAAGCTGTGAACAGGAGTTTGTAATTGTACCTGGACTGAAGTTTCAGAGCATTTTAGGTGTTGACTGTATGATGAAGTTAGGGGTGTTGATAGATATGGAACGGAAGGTAATAAGGATTAATGATAGGGTAGTGCCATGGAAGGGCAGTTATGAAGTCACAGAGGATGACACGGGGTTTAGTATTAATGTAGTAGAGGTAGAGGATGATGAAGTTAAACAGATCAACACGATAAGATGTCCAGAGGATAGGATAGTAGAGGTTCAAGCTTTAGTACAAAACATGCAGAATTAGTGGGGTAGAAGCAACAGCAGCAGATCGGGAGCAGGTGAAGGCAGAATTATTTTTGACGAGGTTAAGTGGCAAGTTTGTTTTTAATAAAGTAAATTTAAGGAATTCATTCTGGCGGATTCCATTACATAAGAATTCTAGAAGGTACATAGGATTTTCCGTAGAGGGAAAAATCGAGAATTGTAAAGTAGTATCGTTTGGTTTGTCGGCAGAAAGGAAAAAAATAGTAAATGAGAAACAGACATGTGTAGGGACTAAAGAAGAAGTAATATTTAAGAGTCGGGATAATAGGGATGATAAGTTTATTGTAGGTGAGATAACAGGGATGTTAAGTATAGATATAGAAGAGGGAGAGATAGGGATGAAGAGTATTAGAATAGTGAGAAGAAAGACTTGGAGGGTCAAGAAGAGAGTTAGATTTAAATAACTTAATGAACAAAGGATAGAATAGGTGTAGATAGAAGAGTAGAAGTAAGTGTTTATAGAAAATAAAGCTAGGTATAGGATAAATATGGGAGATAAGTAGAAATAGGTTTAGGATGAGAATAAAGAGGAAATGTAGGAAGAAAATAAGATAGGTTAAGTATAGATATTTCATATAAGATTAGTGGAGAGTTAGGAATAGAGTAAGAGTAGGATAGGTATATAGGATTAGGTAGGGGGAAGTAAAGTATAGTGAAGATTAGTTAAAAGTTAGGAATAGGATAGGTATATAGGATGTATATAGGATTAGATGGATAAGTAGGATGAAGTTAGGGATAATTTCAGTTTATAGAATGAGGTGAGAGTTAGGAATAGGATAGGGATATAGGATAGGTGTAAATATTTTTTGGATTGGAGACAAAGTAGGTAAGTTAGATAGATAAGGGTAGAGAGAGATAGGCAATTTTTTTGTAATTTTTTGTCTAAATGCTTTATATTTGCATTCAAATAAGTGGGATTATTTGTATTCAAATAGGGGGAAAATACTCATATTTAGACCAGGGTAGAAAATTAAATAATCACATCAAATAATTTTAATCACCGTGTATAATGAATATTATTAGATAATACGCGTTATTAAAACCGTGAAGCATAAAAATTTATTAGTTTCATTAAACATAAGAGATTTAAATCATGTACAAGACGCTTTATATCAAAAGAAGCAGTAGTAAAAAGCTCTGCGTGTAATGTAATTATTCCTAAACAAATGGAAATTACGTGCAAAATTTATATTAATTAACCCTATTTTAAGTAACCGGTAGTAAAACAAAGTGTACACATAATAATTAATATTTAACTTGTATTCGCTAAAAATGAAAGGATAGAAGTCAATTTTAATTGAAGTTAATTGAATCGTTACTAACAGATAATATCTATAGAAACTTGTAAAACCCAATAAAAGCAAATCCTAGAAGTGTTAGTTAGAAGTAGGATGTTTAAACACACCTGCGTATTTTAAAAGGCAATTTCAGTTTAATTTGTTTAGATAAACATGTCGATTCTAAGGATATTGGAAACGGTCAGATGCTTTAGCACGAAATACAAAACAGGGTTTATTTAAAAGCTCTGAGAATTAATATTATTTTGAACACCTGCGTAGTTTAAATATCACGTACGGCGAAAATTGTGTAGATAACAAATGGTTTCAAAGAATCTTGGAGAAACCGGGGCTTAATATTCACGAGAATGTGCGATACGGGGTTATTTAACCCAGATAGTCCACATGGACTAAAATATAATCGATAATAAAGAATATCAATTTGCACCAATACGAACAGGTTAGAAAAGGAAAGAGAAAATGCGTCAAGCAAAGACACATATAGTAAAAGGCGTGATTTAAGCAACGTCACGAGAGTCACAATTGGTTGAAAATAGGATGCAAATATCAGAGGTAGAAACAACAATTTCTGTACAAAATTAATTAGTTTTTCTCGGACATGTTTGCGTACCGTGTGAGAATTTCTGAGATTTAAATGGGGCGAGTGAAAATTCGTAAAACCGACGCGCGAGCGACGGACTGGGAACATGGCATGAGAAATTCTTTAGAATTACCCGTTTTGGGGAACAGACCGACAGACAGGCTTTTTGCTATATATACCGAGGTGAATATAAACAAGCTCTCTTAGACTTTTGACTATTCGATGCGTTAAAAGCTCTTACATCCGCGACTTGATTCAAGATGTTAAACAGTGCATTTTAGTTTGATAAAATAATTTAAAATTTTGCTCGTATATTTTAGTGATTCAAAATAGTTTGTTATTTACGTGCTAACATGAAGGTACTTCAGTGCACTTAGATACAAGGTAATAAAATTTAGTATCACTGTACCAATTAGCAAAATTTACAACGACAAATGTATACACAAAAGTAGGCAGTTTTGGCGTATATTGGTGAAAGAAGTATGAATTTCTTTGTTATTTTTCGGGGGTGTTAATAATTAAATGGTTCAAATACGTGTCTGGATCCACGAAACAAGGGTCAGATATACACAGATGAGTTCCGGAAAAGCCCAGAAACAACTTTAAATAAATGGTGATGGAGAAAATTTTAAAAGCGTTGAGAATTAGAAGCCGTAAATATAATCCTGTTGGAATGGTGTGATTAACTAAAGGGACGAGGTACTTTGAAGCTACGAGGACAGTAACCTTCAGGTAAATTATACTATTTTGTTTGACATTTTTGTGTGTGTTGAATTACTTTATAATTGATTTACTTTAAATGGACATTAGTGAAATTGTACTAACCATAAAATTTTAATTTTAAGATGAAATTTGCTTGTTTAAGTAGAAAGGGGTATTTAGTATTGATGTTCTGAATTATGATGAAAATTTGGGTATGTCTTTGAGCTCAATTAGACGAACCTGGTTAATTAACGTAAAGGGTGGTAGATGCTCCTTTATACTCAGACTCCGGTCTGCTTATATTGTTATATTAATTAGTAGGCATCCAACAAGGACTTTAATTCTGGATGCACGTTAAAGTGATAATAAAATTAATCTTGAAATTCTTTTTAAAACTGAATTTTATGCTGAAATTTAATTTGAAAATTTAATGTATTCTGAATATTGATGTAAATAGAGTTAACGTTGATGTTTGTGGTAGGAATGTGTTGTTTAATTTTATGAATGAGGAGGTTTATAAAATTAGATGAGCAGCCGAGGCGAAAAGAGGATCACAGCAGTTTATGACGCCCAATCTGTGGGACTAGAATTTTTTTGTTGAAAGGACCCAGTTCCCGCATACACAGGAGGATATCACAACAATATATATATATATATATATATATATATATATATGTATGTATTTTAGATTTTTAATATGTGATCAAGGTCAATAAGACTGAAACGCGTAATATGTTGATATAATTTTATATTTTAATAAATGACCTATATCCCAAGAATATTTTTATTGATTATACAGGGTTATTACAAATGAAATAGACAGTTTGGATAGCCTTTAAAAAATCAGACTGGTGTATTTGAATATAGTAAGCGAGATAGGTTTATAGGGAATTTCTTAAAGTTTATGTTGGTACAACTGTTAGGTTGGTACTGCTGTTAAAACAACGACCAGTCTAGCAAAATGGCCGCTACTAAAGTGGAGAAAGCTTATTGTGTTCTTGAATTAGACAAAACAAAGTCTGTTACTGTTGTGCAGCGTCATTTCAGAACAAAATACGGTAGAACACCACGAACAAGGCAATAAATCTATGACTGGCATAAACGTTTCGAAAATAGTGGATGTCTGTGTAAAGGAAAGAGTACTGGAAGACCTCCTGTTACAAAAGAACAAATCGATAGTGTTCGTGATATTTATTTACGAAGTCCAAGACAATCGACTACATCAGCAAGTTTAGAATTGCAAATCCCTCAACCTACTGTGTGGAAAATTCTGCGGAAACGTTTGAAAATGAAACCGTATAAATTGCAGTTAGTACAAAGTTTAAATGCCGGTGATAAAGTCGTACGAAACAATTTTTGTCTGGAGATGCAACAATGTCTCGAAAATGATGACACATTCTTTAATCGCCTAATTTTCAGTGACGAATGAACCTTTCACATTAGTGGAAAAGTTAATAGACATAATGTAAGGATATGGGGCACAGAAAACCCAAGAGCGATTTTACAACATATACGCGATTCCCCTAAAGTTAACGTGTTTTGCTCTTTATCTCGTGAAAAAGTTTACAGGCCGTTCTTCTTTCACGAAGTGTCAATAACCGGAGTAATTTATCTGAACATGTTACACGAATGGTTAATGCCTCAACTACAGGAAGATAGTGATAACTTCGTTTTTGTACAAGATGGAGCTCCGCCTCACTGGCACTTACAGGTCAGAAAATATCTGGATGAACATCTTCCTAGACGATGGATTGGCCGTGCAAGTGAGGAAAGCCTTGTGCTTAAGCCGTGGCCACCTCGTAGTCCAGATTTAACGCCCTGCGACTATTTCTTATGGGGTTATGCAAAAGACAAAGTTTTCATCCCACCGCTTCCTGTTGATATCGACGAACTTAAACAACGTATCACAAATGCTCTTGCTACAGTTGACCGTTACATGCTTAATAGCGTGTGGCAAGAATTCGACCACCGTGTTGATATCTGTCGTGTTACCAAAGGTGCACACATTGAAAATTTGTAAAAATTTTAAATAAAAACTTAATCATTTCTTCTTTATAATCATATAAGTAATAATCTTAACTTTTCAAAAATAAGCTTTCTATAACCTATCCAAACTGTCTATTTCATTTGTAATAACCCTGTATATATATATATATATATATATATATATATATATATCTGTTATAACATGAAATACATAAATCGCACTTGTTATTACAGCAATAAAATGGAGCCCTAGTCGAAGGATGTGCTGCATTTAAAATATATTTTGATCTGCATACAATTTTATTACTCCAGTATCCAATAAAGGATATATGAATTTTTGGTGATGAATACCGTGTCGTTTCATCTACATTTAAATTTTCAATATAGCATTTTTCAATGGAACAAGGTAACGGTATTAAGAATGCTCCAGTTGATATATTGTGTGATCTTTCAGCTATAGCTTAGCGGGGAGTTATAAAAGCAGTTGTGTATATTACCTTTAAATCTAGTCATGTGAGGAGAATATGCTACTACAGAAACGAAATAATTTATATTCCTTCAAGTGTATTACATCCTAAAGCTCCTACATATTGTTAGCAATGAGTATCACGCAAAGTTGATTAGAATTTCAACAGACGCACTAATCGTAACGATTGACAGGGCATAAACGCGTATATTTTTGTAGTTATCTCGTCGTGATCAATTAAACTTTATAAATATTCTATTAAATTAATAAACACTTCAGTTTCTGGTGTAACCTAGAAACTTGTATACCCAATATTTTCGACCATGTCGATCACTAATTCACTTGCTTCATAGCTTTTGTTTTTACCCTGCTCAAGTATTTAATATTTAGTAATCAATATTAAGTTGAAACTATTTTAAAATGACATGAAAGTTATGTTATGTTATGGGGGAAAATATAGGTGGAAAATCTTTCGAGATAACCTATCGAATGTAAACAAAGCTCGTTTACCAAAACAAATTATAATTTCGAACAGTGTCGAAATTGAATTGCATGGGTTTTCGGATGCCTCGCAGAATGCTTATGCTGCAGCGATCTATGTCAGATCAGTTGACGCAAACGGAAATACTTTAGTTCGTTTATTATACCCAAAAACCAAAGTATCATCTTTAAAGGTTATTACAATCTTTTTATTAGAATTATATGACGCATTTATTTTGGTCCAGTTGGCTTGATGAAGTCATTACGGTGGTAGATATAACGATCGGTAAATGTATTTATTGGTGTGATTCAGAAATTGTCCTTTCGTAGATAAAGGGCGAACCTAATCGCTTAAAAACGTTCGTTGCAACTCAAATATCACAAATTCGAGCATTGACAAATGTAAATGTTTGGATATATGTTAATGCAATGGAGAACCCCGCAGATCTGGCATCTCGTGGTGTTGATCCAGAAAAAATCTTAGATCATGCTACATGGTGGTCTGGTCTAATTTGGCTTTCACTACTGCAATGTGAGTGGCCCATGAAACAAATTCCTATAATGCAAAACAACCAAGAGCCATCGGAAGTAAAGAACGTAACCTGTTTGTTGGTTAAGGAATTGATCATGTCATTTAAAAATTTTCTTCATTTAATAAGATCAAACGTATAATGACGTATTGAACAAGATTTATACATAATTTAAGGTTAGGATCTGAGAACATAAACATTGACCGTCTTAATGTCCGAGAGCTACTAGAAGCCGAAATTAGCCTAGTAAAATTAGTACAACAAGAGGTGTATGCACAAGAAATTACAAGATTGAGGAAAAAATCGTCAGTTCTGAGTACAGGCAAGCCAGTGTCATTAAATCATTTTACAGATGCGAACGGGTTATTAAGAGTAGGTGGAGTATTAGAAATATTTCATTCGCCAGGGAAAAGTATGATAATACTCCTTCAACGACTAAGTGTGTTCTGACATATTTACAAAGTAAGCTTCGTTTTAGTACAAATAAAAAACAAAAGATAATGTTGACCATATTGTATTTTGAAGCAGGTTTATTTTCTAAGCTACACAATCAGTTTTATTTTCCAACAATTTAACAGCATGAAGTTTTAAAAGTGGAAACAGTCAAGACAAAATATGGAGAAAGAGTATTAGTGGAAACAGAAGAGTTCAAGAGTATATCGCCATTGAGATATTTTGAATACCTTCAAGCACATGGAGTGAAACAATTAAATGAAAGTATTGGCTCGAACAAACACGTATACATAACTAGTAAGGGATCGATCGGTCTAACTGTCAACATAGAATTTTCAGAATAATATGTCACTAATCTAAGAAATTAGTTTATTATTATAATAATATACATCTTGTTCTTTACTGTTTAAATTATTATAACACATCTAAGTCGATTGTATAAAGAATGATGTATTTAATTAAAGTGGGTTCTGATTTATGTGCGTTTTACTTTGAGTTTACTACCTTGTTTAGAGAAAGTCTTGTTTCAAAAGAGGAACTTTTATAAAATACTTTTATTTACAAATTGTTGAATATTTTGATCTAACTATTTACAGTTAAAATCTAACTATTTATAAATGAAAAAGTATTTATTAACTCCCGTTCTTGAAGTATTTGCTGCTCCCTCGCAGCCAGTTCCTCTCTTTTTTGCTTTATTATTTCTAGCTCCAAATCTAGACGACGCAGTTGCTTCTCTCCACGCTTTTTAAATGCGTTAAGCAACTTTACTGTGTCATCTTCGTAGGATTTGTCATCTTCACAGCAAACAGCCATATTAGATTCTGTACATAACTTTTTCATAGCAAACATGTTTTTGCCGGATCTGTGAGCATAACATAAGAGATTATTGTAGGTTTACCTTTTCTTTTGTATACTACCTGATGTTTCTGAGAGGATCAGAATGTGCCAACGATCCAACGATAGCCTCAGAATTTCCAGAATGGTTTTTTGATCCTAATCTAATGTAACTTATAAATTAGTAGTGTTTTAAAACACATGAATAAATGTGAAAAAGCACTTACCGTGATATATCTATTACGTCACTATAAAAATAGCAGCAGTGTCAAGTTGAGGTGAAGAAGAACCAAAAACTTCTTTAATCAAGTCTTCGTCAGAATGTAATATAAATTGTTCTAGAACTTTTGCGTTGGTACTACTACCATTTTTGATCGATGATAAGTTACTCAATTTTTTTAAAGTTGCTAGTAGTAGTAACTAATAATTATACAAGAGATCTGATTGAATACTGTTGGTAAAATCTACGTGAAGTATTTATATTAAATAATAAACTGACCTGTTAAAAAAAATTTAAAATTTGCATCGTTTTCTAAAAAAATTGCAAATGTTATATATATTCAGCTCTGTAATCTATTCTAATGAATAAAAACAGTATGTAAGCAAATATAATTATGCCTCAGCAGAAATGTCGAATTGGATTCATTGTCTGAAAAAAATTGCAACGAAGGCACATAGTAAAAAAAACCTAAATTAAATTAATTTCGTTTAAAATAATGCAATGCAAATGTCCCTTAACTAATACAGTAATATAGAATAAGTAACAACAAGTGCAAAAACCGCATTTTCTTTACACATAAACTCGTTTTTTTCTTGTATTTGAATCCCTGAATTTATATAATTATGCCTCAGCAGAAATAACAAATTGGATTCATTGTCTGAAAAAAAATTGCAATGACGGCCCATAGTTAAAATAATGCAATGCAAATGGTCCGTAACTAGTAATATATAGAATAAGTTTTAGATTACTGCTGGCATAATTTATTTTTTAGTAAAACTTAACAAAATTGACTTTATATGCATATATAGGTATGTAGTAATTGTGTTTACACGATTCATGCTGCATAATGAAATTCCTTAATTCTCTCAAGGTACTGCTATATATAGCTTCAAATAAATTAAATTGCTTAATGTTTATTGTATTATGATAAAACTGCAGAATGTTTTTTTAATACTTGTTTTTTAAAAAAGCCAAGAGTGCGTGTAAATTATTAAACAACATTGACAGTTTAATCTGAGACATTTTTTCAAATTTGCTTTATTTTTCTGAAATTTTTTTTATATGTAACCATAAAAATAGCGCTGTAATGCTAGTGTATTTTCTGTACATACAGCATAAATCAAAGGTCGTATAAAACATTTTTATTACTATATTGCAAACAAGCAAATTTTTGCCGTAAACGCAGCCGAATGAAAATGATTTATGCTAATTCTTTTACAGTTGTTTTGCTTACGTTAGATGATATTTTTGTATAAATAGTAAATAAGGATCTACATATATTAAGCAGTGTAGTGATTTGTATAGAATCAAGAATTCTGAAACTGTAGCCGAGATTAGTAGCGCTATTTTAAAATTAACTGTGAAATGCGTGAATCTAATCAGATAAGTCGATGCAATAACGAAACACATTATAATTATCAAAGCAAATATAAGTATATTTAAGCTTGCTATTAGAAATAAGGTATACGAAGACAATCGTCAGGAAAATCCTAGTAGCCTGGAATCTAATTTGGCACATCTTAAAAGTTACCTTGTACGATTGAGGCATTTGAAACGTTCTTTGGAATATCAAGGTAAAGGTATTGATGCAACGCTTTCTAGAGGTCATATTCGAAAAAATTTGACTTGACATGATGTACAATCATGTTTTGGAAGTCGAATAATTACGGGACTTATTACCAATTTAAGTTATAGAGATTCTCTAGTGTTCTTAGAAAAGGCGTTCGCTAGTTTTAAACGCAAGATTGTTGCTTGCTTAAAAAAGTCAATGTTGAAAGTTAATGTAATATTGTCCGCTAACTTTGTTAAGCCTACAACTGGTGAAATAGATTTGAAGACGTTTCCTACTGCAAATTGTATGAAAGTTAGTTTTAGATTTATCGATTCATTCAGGTTTATGGCATCTAGCATCGAAAAATTAGCTTCCTACTTAGATGATAATAAAAAATCCATCACCAGGGAAAATTGTAACACTGATAATGAGTTTCAGTTACTTACGCGTAAAGGTATATTTACCTATGATTACATTAACTCTTGGGATAGGCTCAATGAAACCGATTTACCATGTAAAACAGCATTCTTTAATCGTTTGCGCAATGAAGAAGTCTCAGTTGAAGACTGCAATCATGCTAAACACGTTTGGCAAACATTTAATATAAAAACACTAGGGGACTATTCAGATCTATATTTAAAAACAGATGTACTGCTCTTGACTGATATATTTGAAAACTTTAGAAAAACTTGCACGTTCACGTATAAGTTAGATCCACTTCACTATATTACGGCTCCTGGTTTAGATCTAGATGCAATGTTAAAAACGACGAACGTTAAACTCGAGTTGCTTACTGATATTGAAAAAATAATGTTTTTAGAACGGAGAATTCGTGGTAGTATTTCTCAATGTTCGAATAGGAATGCCAAAGCAAATAACAAATATATGAATGCAGATTATGATCCGAATTTCGATTCTAAATATTTAATGTATTTTGATGTTAATAATTTATATGGGGCCGCAATGTCTGAATATCTTCCATATGGAGAATTTGAATTTTTAGATGGCACCAGTCCAGATATAGTACGTTTAGACATACTTAATATTCCCAATGATTCTGATGTAGGATATATTTTTGAATGCGATTTACACTACCCAGTATCTTTACATGAAATTCACAGTGACTTATCTTTGGCGTTTGAACATATGATACCACCAGTACCTTCTAATAAATCAAACTTAAAGAAATTACTTACAACTTTATTTCCAAAACTCAACTATATTATTCACTACAAGAATTTAAAAATGTATTTAAGCTACGGTTTAGAACTGAAAAAGATTCATAAGGTTCTTCGGTTTAAACAAGCCCCTTAGTTTAAAGAATACATTGATTTGAATACGAAATTAAGAAGACAACAGTCAAAAAAACAGTTTCGATATATGCTTTTATAAAAATATGATAAATTCGGTTTATGGAAAAATGATGGAAAACGTACGGAAAAGGAAAGATGTGAAATTAGTGACCGAATGGGAAAGACGGTTTGGAGCTCGTAGTTACATAGCGAAGCCTAATTTTCACAGTTGCACTGTGTTAGACAAAGATCTGGTTTTAATAAAAATGAATAAATTAGAGGTTTATTTAAACAAACCCATTTATGTAGGTTTCTCTATTCTAGATATTTCAAAAACCTATTTATATGAATTTCACTATAGTTATATAAAATCGCAATTTGCTAACAAAGCAAAGCTGCTGTACACAGATACGGATAGTTTGATATACGAGTTTAGCGTTGAAGATATTTACTCTTAAATCAAACAAGGTATTCATAGATTTGATACTTCCGATTACGATCCTCATAACAAATATCATATCCCATTATCAAATAAAAAGGTTCCTGGTATTATGAAAGATGAAAACAATGGTGATATCATGCTAGAGTTTGTAGGGCATAGATCTAAAATGTACACTTACAGAGTTCAGGATAGGATAATAAAAAAGTCAAAGGGATCTTTCTTAGCAGGTATTAAGCAAATTTCTTTTGATGATTATAAGAATGCTTTGTTTTATAAACAGACTGTACAGAAACAGCAATGTTTAATTAGATCAGTCAAACATGATGTCTTTACTATTAAACAAAACAAAATTGTTCTTAATCCAAGTGATGATAAAAGAATTCTTAGTAACTCAACCACTGATACTAAACCTTGGGGGTATAACTATACACTCAGAAATGACTTGTAAAGCTTTAACCACTGGCTCAAATAAAGAATGCAATTTATTTTATCCCGATTAACATATAATATTTATTTTAGTTATAAATACTTCAGTGTTATGTTTATACCTGCACAAATATACCGTTTTTCTTTTTGGATGTGTCTAAAAATAGGATACCTTTCAATCTGTCCGAGTTGAACTATATTAGTATAAATGTATTGTAGAGAAAAAAATAGTAGTAGTAACCGTTCTGTTAAAAAAATCCAGTTTGTTAATAACATACCAGTTAGTTTATTTGAGAAATGTATAACAAAACTTTTATTTAAATTTGACAATGTTTATGACTGTTTACTAAATCACTTAGTAATTCCAACATGTAAAGAATATCTAAGCAAAAATTATTATTATAGCCCATTAACAATCAAACATTTGATATTGTAAAAAAAACAAACATGTAAAATAATAATAATAAACAGACTGTGATTGCTAAATGATTTATTGTTTTTTTTTCATAATTTGTAAAAGGTACAGTAATAATAAAGTAATTATAATATTCTTATGCTGTTTGAGAGTGGATTGTATTTGACTATCTTATCATGAAGTATAAGACAATGACAAGATGTATTTGGCAAAACGTATCTGCTAGTTTCAAATTCTAATCTAATATCGACAGTACCAGATTTTAACGCTTCGTTTTGTCTAGAACAATCTATGACTACTAATGGTGCAATACTTCGTAAATCTTCAGAATTAAAATGTGGCTCATTTTCCTTTTCGTAGTATGTAGTATTCTCAAACTTCAAATTTAAGTTATCGTACGAGAAAATTTCTGAATTTAAATAGAGTTTCATGTTGGTTAAATAGCAATGATCAAAACGACTGTAGTTGCTCATGTATCTATTTTTTCGGTTGGTTTGGAAACCAACAATCACAAATCGTGGTTTTTCTAATTGTGTTGTTGTTTTAATGTTCTATGTCTGACGTTGCGTTTATTGTAGAAGTTAATATACATGCCACTCCTATCCTCTAAACGGAATATGCAAATCCTGATTTTGTGCAACGCATTCTATTAAATTAATTCGTTGAGTATCATCAACGGTTACATGCGGCATTTTCCATAAAACTTTGTTTAAAACAACTTTTATTTCCTCATCGAGTGTAGGATTAACTATAGCATTAGTATCAAAACTAGAACGTAGTAAAACTAACTCATGCCGGAGGTTTAAAATAATTTTTTTTAAATCTTTGCATAATCCGAAAACCATTGATAGGTTTATTGCAACGTTAAAATTCCCATTGGCATCAACTATTTGCGAATCATCCATAGGAAACCACCCAGCGTTTTGTAAATGTTTACTTTGATTGCTATTATATGAAACATATCTCTTCATTATAGATGTTAATCCAGGATTCCGAACACGATCTACAATGACACCACCAATCTCATATCTAATTTCATCGAAAAGCAGCAAAACCCCATTATTTACAAACTTTGCTGTCTGAGACGGCGTTCCATCTGTTTTAATTAATTTGCCTTCTATGTACAGCATGCTCTTTGATGGTAAGGTGTATACATCTTGTTGTTGTATAGGGATTCAAATTTCATCATTATTGTTTAAAGATGTGTTAGCATAAGGTTGATGAGTATGTTTTTCAATATTAACAATTGCATTGTCGAAGTAAACTTTTTCACGCACGTTCAGTATTTCACTATTCATTCTACTTTTTAATTAAATAAATGCAGTCCTAACGATTGTAGAAACTGCTGGTTTTGTGTTGTTAAAGGTCTTGAAACAATCAATCGAGTGTCGATTGCTTTGAAATTTCCAGCATTTATAGCAATTCTTGACATGTTGCGTACATTATACTTAATACCCATGGCTATTGCAGATTTTTTTTAAATGCAACCTTACAGTTATCAGTTTTCCTCTGAAATTAACTAAATTTCCATCTTGATCTAACACTTTAACTATTATTTCATTTATTATACGTGACCTGATTGGTAGATATATAATCGTAAGTGGGCACTCGATAATTTTAAAACCTGCAGGTACTTGAGGAAAAAAAATCATGTATTACATGGGCTGGTTTACTATTTAAATAGGATCCACTTGCAATATTTCAATCGATTAAAAATGCATTCACTTTACAAATGTTGATCGCGTAGTCTGCTTGATGTGTGACATATGCTAGCAATTTTCGTGGATTGAAACCGAGAAGAGAACCAATTGAATCCTTTTTGGTAAAATCCACATCTTCACTACATTTAATACTACATTTAAGTGTATTATTATCAACTGTAATTTCTATATATACAGGTGTCTTTCTAGCGCTTCGTAATTGTTCCATACGAGCACGCCATCTTTTATCGCCTAAAGCTTTTTGAAGATATTTAATAATTTCTCTAATCCCATAAGCACCTTCAGGTATTTCTGTGAATTCTCCGTTAGATCCATAGTAAAATTTATTATTTATTCCTTTTTCTATGTTTGGAATTGTGTTATAAGACTCAAAATTTGTTAATCCTAATACGTACTCCGAATCATTATCCAAGTTTATACGCGGATTAAAGTTTCTTGTTAAAACTGAAGTGTTTCCCGTTAGAGTAAAAGTGTACGACATGACAACTTCATACGCAGTTCTATGTACTACTTAGAAATTGTAAGCATAAATGACCACAAAACACAGTACCATACGATTGTTCTTGGTTAAAGTTATAAAGAATTTTACATTTACCCCCGCTATTCAAATAACTTATCAACTCTGTTGGCGGTCGCAGATTTCCGTAGCTGTCATAGTAAATAGCGCTACTACCGTACTTTTTATAAGAGGTCCAATGCGCACCTAAACCTTCTATTTCATCTAATTAATTCTACCACATTCTTTTAAATCAACTTTCTTAGGAAGATTGTTTCTCATGAACACCCCACGGAAATATGATACTTCTAATTGCTTAACAAACTCTATTAATTCTACATTGCTTAGTGCTCGAATAGGTAAAATCAAGTTGCGTTCCCTTGAGGTTTTGCAGGGGTTAAAAAAAGTCCAAAACCTTTTTTATAAGGTTTGATGTACATGCCGTTTCCGACTGCAATGTCCTCCATTGCCTTGTTATGACGTTGTTTTTCCGCTAGTTGTTCCTTAGCTATTTTAGTATCTGAAACTGCTTTTGCAACAGCAGCTGCATCTCCAATAAGAGTACCAAGGGCGCTTAGGCCTGCAAAAATTGGTATTAGTGGTAGAAAACCTCCTGTTTTAGGAATTGATATTATACGAGCTGATTTAATATGCTTCTTTTGGTTTGCTGTATTGGCGGCCTTAATTGCTATGTTGATTGCATCCATAATATTAGATCCTTTAGCCTTTTTTAAAGCTGTACGTGCTTGTTTGATAATACTTTTAATACCTAGCGTACTTCTTATTTTACATTTCTTTATCAGTTTTCTTATTTTATTAATATTTTTTGTTCTCAGTGATGCACAGGCACCCATACCAATTTTTACTTTAGCTTCCATTGCGGTAGCTACTCCAAATGCTGCTGCTTTTTCACCTAAAGACGAGTCACCAGAATTTAGTCTTTCTGTAGCTAACTGAGCTAACTTCGAATCTGCTTGATGGCGTTTAGATAGATCCTTTTTTTGGAGTATGCAATATCGTGTTCCTTACAAGCCTCGTCTAACTTGTTTATTCCCTTGTATCCCCGACTTAACCGTTTGATTAGTTTTGTACCCGGGCAGCAAAATTTGTAACCCGGAATATGCGCTTCAAATGGTAAATTGTTAATTACAGTATTTAACAGTCCGTTCCCAGTAGTTTTAAAATTATTATAGGTAATCATTAGCGGACAACTGCCCTCTCAAGCTGTGCAGTAAATAAATAAAATATTGTGAATTAATGATTCTTTATATACTCGCCGTTTCCTATATATATATATATATATATATATATATATATATATATATATATATAATTCCACTTTTTACAATCGAATTTAGTACTTGCGAACATGCGTGTTGTGAAACAATCAACATCTTCAACCATAAACAATAATGACATTGACGTGCAATCCTTAGCTAAAAAGAAAAAACATAGCGATCTTCTGCCTTCATCTATTCGATGTCTAGTTGTTGGTCCATCAAATTGTGGTAAAACCAACGTTATGATTGGGTTGATAGAACATCCTAATGGTTTAAAGTTTGAAAACGTAAATGTTACGTCATCATCGAACAATTCGGTATTTTGTGACAATAAATACCGTCAGTGCGTGCATCCTACAGTTGTCAGTGAAACATTATATACCGGCAGTGAGTGCGTGAAGTGACAGTCGTACTCGAGCCTTCACAGAAGCAAGTCGCATCCGAACCCTTGAAAAGGACGGTCGTGTGAGAGCTTTTGAAAGCGAGACCGACACCGATTCGTGCGTGTTACTGGTTCTCCGTCGAAAGCTTTTGTGTGTGAAGTTCATTGCCCACAGCGGCACAGGACTTAAGGTATTTATAACCCTTCCTTAATTAGTTTGTAGTTGTTTTTAGTTATTACATAACCGCTCCACTATTATCGTTATTGCTACAAAAGCAATTGGTCCTTCATCATAATTTGCATATCTTTATCAATTTATATATCATCTCCTTAACCCCCAATCAATCATTGGTCCTATAGTCGATCCGGATTCATCAGACCTATGTATACGCATGTCCTAAATTAAATATCATTTTGCACACCAGCGAGCTTTAAGTAATTATTTTAGTTTTTAAATTTGTGTTCAAACTCTATATTTAGCGGGTTAGAATATGTACAATATTAGCTACATACTTTCGTTAAATTAAATACAAATACTTTAGTGTCAAATGTGTTAGTTTTCAGTTTAAATTTATTTTAGCGGCATAAAACACAAAGCAACCTGAAAACTATAAATCGCTTTATACTTCTTAAACGTAAAAGGAAAGGATTTACTCTGTATTTAAAAAGCTATTGCACGTTTTTAGTATCAATACAAACCTTTCAGTCGGTTTACGGTAAAATATTGAACATCTGCAAAGGGTAATATAATGTAAAAGCTGCATTCTTCTTGCAAACACGTTAAGCTGCATCTTTCGGCAAATACGTTAAAACCACGTTTCTGTGAGCTTTGAAGTAAAGGCCGACCGTAACCGCTCGGGTTGTTGGGCGGTACATCTTATCTAAACACTTTGTTTGACGAACCGTTAGTCATAAAACGTGATTTATTGGTTTATACGCTGTCTTACCTTTTCGTGCTTTGAACAAACTCATAATATTTTAATATTTTTCAGTGCACATTTAGCTTTACCGTTTTACAACAGTTTATTGTAGATCTTTTAAATAACTGTCAGGATGGCTCCAAAAAAGGCACATGTGGTAGAACTAGAATTACTGAAAACACGTATTATAGTAATGTTTGATCTTTGTAACACTATACAAAGTGACCCAACTTTAAAGGCATTGTTCCTTATTCAAACAAGGGGAATACATGACCTTTATACAAATTTCAATACAATTTTAGTTGCTGTCTTGGCGTCTTGTGACGAGGTAGAATCATTAAATTACAACGCCTTACGGAAGGAAGTAGATTCCGCTTATTATTGCATACTGCTGCATTTCGAAACGTTGCAAGAAACGCGGGCACAAATCACGGAAAATGCTCCAAGCAGCTCGGGATCAAAATTGGTACCGTTAAAGCTCACACCCTTTAATAATGAGGTAACGGAGTTCGCGTCTTTTATCGATTTATTTGACAGTCTGGTCTATAATAACGAGTCGCTGTCCAATATCGAAAAATTAAATTACCTTATCAATTCTTGTACCGGGGAGTCTTTAAAAATCGTTAAATCTGTACCCATTTCGGGGGATAACTTTATTATCTCATATAACGCCTTGCGTGAGATTTAGCAACCCGCGTTTATTGGCAACTTTGCATTGGAAAGCAATGAAAGACTTTCCACCTTTAAAATCAGAAGACCCTAAGAAACTTAGGGCACTTATTGATTGTTTTTCAGAGAACCTTGCTGTTCTAACTAACTTAAAGTTTCCCACTGAACATTGGAACTTTATTCTAGTCGATTTGCTTTTAGAAAAACTCGATCCGTTCACTGAAAACGCTTCGAACTCCAATCGGATCCGAAGCAAATACCTAATTTCGAGGATTTGAGATATTTTTAACTCAACAATGTGCAGCGTTGAAACCTTTTCTTCAACCGCACCTGTTTCTTATTCGACGACTGTCCATACATCTCACACGTCAGTGCCTAAGAAATCCTCAGCGTTTCAATTTAAACCAAAGGTTTCTTCTAACGTAGTTTCACTGGACACACCAAGTAGCTCCAGTGACTCAAAGAATTCATTTTCGCACCATTGTCCTTCTTGCAAGGGCAATCACTTAATTTATAGATGTCAATCGTTTCTAAAGAAAACTCCGACGGAACGTTTCGACATTCAAACCTAGAAGTATTTATTAATTGTATTTAATAAATCCTGAGTAAAAAAGAAAAGTATTATGATAGTTGCTCAATCAAAGGTGAAAGAGGATATAGTAAATAAACTTCATAAACCAGCAAGAATAAATTTCAAGAGACGCAGAAGTGATAGTAAAAGGTTTAAATGACCTTCTTCAGGCTGATTTGATTGAAATGCTACCATATTCGCAAACAAACAAAGGATTTAAATACATTTTAGTAGTTATTGATTGTTTCTCCAAATACGAATGGTATACGAACGGGTATTGATGTTACTGCTGCAATGAAAACAATTTTAAATAAATTTAAAAATCCACCAAGAAATTTGCAGTCTGATTTTGGTAAAGAATATTATAACAAACACTTTCAATCCTTAATGCAGACATATGGCATAAACCATTATAGTGTTTTTTCTACAAAGAAAGCATGCATTGTTGAACGTGTAATTAGAACTTTAAAGGGAAAAATGTGGCGCTTGTTTAACCTGAATAGCTCTTACAATTGGATAAAGAATTTAAGCGATATTGTGAAACAATACAACGATACAGTTCACAATACTATCGGAGCCAAATCTGTAAAAGTTGATAAATCAAATGAAAAAACTATTCTTAAATCATCATTTATCCACAACACTCTTGCAACCAAAATACCAAAATATTTAATTAAAGACAGTGTGAGGATTAGTAAACACAGGGAAGCATTTACGAAAGGTTACACGCCAAACTGGTCAAATGAAATTTTTAAGTTTAAAAAGGTAAACGTAACCAATCCGACAACATATATATTAGAAGATCAAGACGAGAAAGAAATCAAAGGTGCATTTTATGAAATGGAGTTGCAAAAGGTTAAACATCCAGGAATTTACCTGGTAGAAAAAGTCCTAAGAAAGAGTGGAAATAAAGTATTTGTAAAATGGTTAGGCTTCTCTAACGTACACAATAGCTGGATCAATAAAAATAATGTTTGCTAGTTGTTATAATAATAATAGTTAATAAGGCTAACATTGTAAAATTATATTAAAATAAATAATACAGACACTATCTTTCTATTGTTTTTTTATTATTATCAAACCACTCTTTTAATAAAAAGGTATTTTGTTGTGCACATTGCTAATTATTATTGTTATGTCTACAACATCGGATGTTCTATATTAAACGATTGTTGATTTTTAACTCCGATAGCTTAGGACAACCTAGTGCAAGCATATCAGTTACAATGTTTTGCATTAGATAGGTTTCAATCAATTTCTTCTTTTCTAGACCCTTCACAAATACTTCTTCAGCGGGTCGGATAATTTGCTTCAAAAAAAGCGCTATATATGATGACACCATTCCAGCCGTTGAAGATTCATCCCAAGTAAGACCATGAATATTCCTCGTCACCCAGTCGTTATGTTTTATATGATCTTGACTCAAACAACTAGACTGCATTGGCAGTTTAAAAATTTGATGCCAAACATCACCTAACAACAAGTCCAAAACCGCAATTTTTTTGCACACAAACTCGTTTTTCTTGTATTTAAATCCCTGAATATCAATTATATACATGTTTGTATATAAATATATGCAGTAAACTTAGACTAATTAAATTAATATTAGGAGCAATCTCCTTATATAGCAGATTTCCATCATCTGCGTACTTTGCCAACCCACTTTTCAACCTATCACAAGAGTGAACACACATTTTGAATTAAAACCGGCCCATGTGTATTTGCAGCCTCTAAACATAAGTAAAAAACATAAATCAGAATCCACTTTAATTAAACACAATTGACTTGAATGCGATATTTTGCATCTGGCATACTTTATAACTTCTCGCTAGAAAACCGAATTCAAAACAGCTACACATTTTCTCTGCACTTACATTTTTCAACATACGTGTGTGTGTGTTTTGAAGTATGTATGTTCCATTGAAAGTAATATAAAGCCGGTCTGACTTTAAAACGTGCCCACACGTATTTTACATTGAAAGCATATAAGGTCGGTCTGAATTCAAAACGGTGCACGTGTAACTTCTCGCTAGAGAACCGAATTCAAAACAGCTACACACATTTTTCTTTGCACTTATATTTTTCAACATACGTGTGTTTTGAAGTATGTTCCATTAAAAGTAATATAAAGCCGGTCTGACTTCAAAACGTGTCCACAAGTATTTTACATTTGAAAGTATACAAGGCCGGTATGAATTCATGTTTTCACAACTATTTTACATTGAAGGTATATAAGGCCGGTCTCAATTCAAGACGGTGCACGTGTATTTTATATATGTAAAATACGTGTGAGCACGTTTTGAATTCGGACCGGCCTTACCCCACTACTAACACCGTTGCCCTGCAAGGGAAATAACCTGTATCAAAAACCGTCTTATATTTAGATATACGTACTATATCCTCTATTTTAAGCAAAATGTTTCGGTTTGAACCAATTAAGAAAAAGCTGCGATACCTTAAACCTCTGCGTATTAAATACCAACAACCGTTTAAATTGTGCTTGAGGCAATGTGTTTGTATTTAGAAATATTGTAAATACCTTTATAATTTTAATAGTTTTCATTTAGCATTGACATATATTGGCAAAAGCCTAGATAAATCGGATAACACAAACCCCGTTAAATAAATGTGTTCTAATAAACTAAACCGTACCTTCTGATGGTTTGTAAAAAATTTCTGTTAAAGCACTTTTAACTGAATCAAAACATTATAAATACACCCTCTAATTTTTAACGCAATTTTAAGCTTCACTTAAAAGAGTAGCCGTTTTAATATGCGGACAAACTCGTATTGAACATTGCTAGGAATGCCGTATTGTTAAAGCACTAATCAATGCTAATTATTAACCTTCCAGCAATGCATGCATAAGTATAATTACATTCAATAACCTTTATGCTCAAGAATTGTATTTCCCGGTCAATGTTGTACATTACATGTATGACAAATTTATATAAATATTATTGGAAAATAATAAATGCGCTTTGAAATTCAACGCGATATATAATTATATCTTTTACCGAGCGATACATCGCCCTCCACAGGATGTGCTGTATTTATTGTATCAACAAGATAAAACCTACTCATAATCGACGCATTTTTTAGCATCTCCTGAACCAATCAAATCGTCGCGGCTATCAAATTCGCGGTAGCCAAGAAAACATATAGATTTTGTAAAAAATCATCTGAACGGGTTAGACGGCGACTCAACGGTTAAGTATATTTTTGCTATAAATAGTACCTGTATATGCAACCGTTAATGTAACAAACATCATCACCCGCGTCCTTAAAGCTAACGTAGTTGTGAATCTTGAACAGTTTGGTATTACAAATTATTACAGTCCCGTTGACGCGATATGCGCGCCACAAATAACAGTTGGTAGCGATATTACATAATGTGAAAATTGACGCGCAAATTATCTATGACGTCACGCATTATGCAAATTATTGCAACACATTTTTAAAGTATACAAATTTTACAGAACCCCCAAGGGGTACTTACGCGAACCTGTAGGGCTTCTTACCGGATTACTCCATGCTAGCGGCAGCGGGGATCCGTGGATCTTTTTCGGGCGTCGGCTGCTTGCGGCTTTTTCTCGGGTGTGGGCTGCTCGCGGCTCTTTCTCGGGTGTGGGAACTCTTAGGCCAGGTTGCATCCAAATTTAATTGTCTTTTTCCTATATGTAGACAAATAAGGTAGGGGAGACAGGTAAAAAGTACGATAATTTGGAAACACAGGAAACCTACATATCAGAAAAAAGACACGGTAAGATACGATACCACTTCCTTCTTCGCGTTTCGGAGGCAAGTCATCGCGCGTCTTTCGGAAATTCCCCACTTCCCTCTTCCCCCACACACGTTGACGCGAATCTCGCGCAACGCACTTCTGAAGTGACGGAAATACGCGCAAACAAGTCTTTTAAATTTATGGCGCGAAATCCCCACATATTGAAACTTAATTAAAAAAGTCTAGTGCCGAAATTTTTGGCACGTAACAAAATTTGAAACAGGACAAAAAGATGGTTAATCTACCCGGTGTTTATTGTATTCGACAGGGTTTAGTATCTTTGGAAGAATCAGAAACAAAATATATTACACATGCCGGGAGGAGGCCCAACCCCATATTCCAAAATGAAACGGTTCTTCTGGAACGAGTTGTTTAATTTTCTTTATAGATACTTCCATGTCATCGAGTTTAACCCTTGTTGTAGGTATGGGAATTTTCGGTGATAGCTTCTAAATGAGAAGCAGTTACTTGCAAGGTATCGATCAACCCAACGTTTATTTGCAATAAAATCTTTAACATCCGCCGAAACTTTGGATTGGGACTAACCATTAACAGCTTCTTTTATATTTATATACCCATCGAAATTCTTCCGTTACTGCCCCTTATCCAAATCAAAATCTTTCACAATAGTTATAAAATTATGTTTTGAGTCATCCCCACCCCAACACTGTAAGCACATTTCTTTAAATTTCGGATATGTCATGTCACCGCTTATATGATCCGAAAAGATATGGCGATGGTTTGTGTCTTCCTGTTTCCATAATGCGATTACATTAGCGTTATCTCTGAGTCTATGTTTTAAGGCACTAGCGTAAGTTTGACATAGGTAGAACGCATCTATCGCTTTATGTCGGCCGAACGAGAAAAACTGTGTGATTGAATCTTCTTTGGCATCTCTGGGTTCAATCAAATCATCGTAATTTTCAAACTCATGGTACCCAATTTCTTCTTTTAATGGTGTAAAAACGTTTCTTAACAATTCGTATTTCAGCTGATATAAACTTTTAGAAAACACATAAACGTTTTGGAATCCAGTCCATTCTCGTGCAAGATCAGAGACATTAAAGCATTGGTCATTCCACAACTCGATGGTCCAGCGAATATAGCTCGTATGTTAGATGGGAACAAAGGTCCATGTTTACCATCCTCTTTTGCACTAGGAATAGCAAAGTTATCATAATTCTGCACAGGTATTGTAATTTTTTGTTTCGCAGTCGCCATATTGGTTCGGATGTGTACCTGCTTTTGTTACTGTTTGCGGTGATAGCTTAATGTCTCTTTCGGTATATTATATTTTCTGCTGATGGAGTAAATAGTTGATTTACCCAGTCGAACTTTTTCTATAGCTTTTTCTAACGCTTCTTTACTGTCTCCACTATTTCGTCTTTTTATGTAATTGCGAACCATGCTAATCAATACGGGCGGGGGCAATTTCACCCTATGGGGCAATTTTACCCTATGAGGCAATTTCACTCTATGAGGCAATTTTACTCTATGGGGCAATTTCACTCTATGGGGCAATTTCACTCTATTCTGATGGAGGTAAATACGCTCTAAAATAACTAGAACTTATTTACAGAGTGGGAGATGCACACCATTCGACTGATAAAAGTAAACTAATTGAATCAAATTAATTCATTGCATTTATACTGTTTTATTAAAAATATACACAAAATATTTAATTGTGAATAAATCTATTAACAATTTCCATAAACGGATTATATTCAAACATAGAGTCATGTAACCGCATTCCTGAACATGCACACCACCTCAAATGGTAACTTATTTATTACTTTGTTGACCTGCCCACCACCTGAATTCACAATCATTTATGCGTAGCATCAACAACTGAATAAACAATATCCGCAAACATCTTTATTTATGCTTTACAAAATACATTTTACATATAAATACATTAATTTATAAGGTTATGACGGAATTCTTCTGGTATTAACGTTACGTTATGTCAACCATGTTTGTAACTGCACACGCCTTTTATAGATTCGTCGCGCTGTGGTAACCGGAAACTTCGAAAAAAGACTCTCTCTCAAACATTTGTGCTAGCGATAGTGCCCCGGTTACATGTTTGGTGTATTGGTCGGGGTGACATGTAATTATTTCCAGAATTGTATGATAATTTGCATTGGTGCAGTCATCAAATAGATAACGACTTGCGATGAGTTCGCGTTGTATTAAAATTGTATCTCGTTCTTCATCTGTCACCTCGATATTTCTTCCACGATATGCATTTATTATATCACCAATAAACGCCTCGTAAAATGTCGGAAAGCCTCGACTATTCAACCCTAGCAGCTTGTAGCTTATTACCTCGCTCATCCTGAATATCTTAAATATTTCGCTTTGATTCAAAACAATAACATTTCGTACTTTTGTAATTTCCATATTAAACAAATTCTCTTCTTGTAAATCGGCTCCCATTCGCGCACTTTTGGCATTCGATGTAATAGCTGTCAGTTTCAATTTAAACCCAGGATCTAGTTGTATTATTCTCTCCTCGCCTTCATTAGATAACCCATTTAACGATGCTTGATTTGCTTCTCGAGAAAATCCTCTAACTTTAAATTCTACTTGAAAGTTGCAGAAATTTGCCCAATCATTGTAACTCGTTTTTACAGCATAATCTCTACATATGCCCGTGCAGCAAACAATTTGCATGACTGGTTGTAGACCTTCATGTAAATCAAATCCTACTTCCAATAAGTGGAGGTGAGGTTGCTGCCATCTTCTTAAGGGGTAGCCGGTCTTGACTACCAACGTGTTTAGGTTTAATTGCGGCACATCACTTGTTATATCAACACCCGCGAAATCTATAACTTTAACTTGAATCGTTCGAAGATATTTCGCAAACTGAATTTTTAGCTCTAGGTTTCTCGTCTTATATATTGAGTGGTGGAGGTCATGTGCCGATCAATTTTGAACCTGTTTAAGTCGATCAACAGATTTAACTAGTGGTATTAAATGCAAGTCTTTACAGGAAAAAACATAGCCCAAGGCATAATTAATTATATTATCGTGGGGTTTTCCCGAGTTTGTCATTGATATACAAGTATTTGGAAAGTATACACGGACTCAAAGTCCAACTTGTTTAACATTTGATTAGACGTTCAAATTAATCGTGTTAGGGGTAAAACCGATCCTTCTAGATATTTTCATTATAAATTAACAGTTCTGTGAATTTCTTGTCATTCGACAAACAAGTCTCGACAGCAATCTATATAGAAAGTATTCGGTCTTGCTCATAACAACTTCCATTTAAATACGCGTCGTTCTAAAACCTTGTTTATTGTTACAGACGAAAAATGTCTTCTTCAAAATTTTTTACCTGTGATGTTTGTTCGGTGGCTTTCTCTAGAAGAGACAATCTCAAACGCTACAAAGAAGTTAAACACAGTTCTTCAATGTCTGGGCTAAGTTCAATTCATTCGTGCGATATTTGTGAGACTATTTTTTCAAGGAAGGATGCTCTACAACGCCACCAAGGAATTCATCAAGGCACGTCTACTTTTAAAGGTATAGCGTCTGTAGCACCGAGTGCAACGATTTTAAAGGGCAAACGTCAGGCGTCTATCTCTAACAACCCTCCTGCTAAAAACCTCGCGTGGATGAACTGATTCAATGTACCGTCTGTGATATAGCCGTGCTTAAAAATACGTTTACTCGCCATCTTCGCAGTAATGCACATAAAAATGCGGCTGATAGAGCTTCTGAAGCAGGTCAAATCATCAACTCTGCTTTTAAAACGCGCATAGTAAGCTATCGAATAAAGAATGCTCATACTGTTGTAGACATTCGAGAATTTCTTCTGACACGGAAAGCTCAATTTGCGTGTTTAATTAAAGAAAAATTAAAAGAGCATACAGCGTTGAAAATCAACTGCGAAACCTTTGCTAGTTATACAAAAATGAGCGGTTCTGATGTGATTGAAGACATAAAGTCTTTTAATATCAAGAATCGAGTGATTACAGTATCTAGCGACCTGAATAATATATATGCAGAATTCATGGAGGTGATGGTTGCAAAGTCTGAGGAGTTTCAAGAACGTGACTCAGGGTGGGCTTTGAAGAATGTTCTACATCTAGAAGTCAATGCAAACAAATATATTCCTTTACATGGCTCGACATTCATTGAATTACCAAAATGTGTGCAAAACAAAAAGGCTGTGGTCAATATCATCAACGATGATGACACCTGCTTTGCGTTAGCTGTTATTGGAGCACTGTATCCAGCAGACGCTAATTCAAATAGAATATTCAACTACCCCGACTATCGTACTGTGTTAAACTTATCCGGAGTTGAATTGCCAATGAAAATGTGCAACATAAAAAAGTTTGAAGAGCTGAACGATGTGAGTATTAATGTTTTTGGACTTGAAGGAAAGTCAGTTGTTGGACCTTTATATCTTACATCGAATAAAAGAACCGTGCAAATCAATCTGCTTTATATACAGGATGGAGAACGAGGACATTTTTGTTGGATAAAGAATTTAAGCAGGCTCGTAGGACATTAGCTATCAAAAAATCACTTATATAAATGGTTATGTGATGGATGTTTAATATACTTCAGTTCAGCCGAAAAACTTCGCCTTCATGCAGAGCATGACTGCACGCACGTGGTGACTACTATTCCCACTGCATTAAATAACATTTTAGAATTTAGAAATTTGTATAAACAGATGCGTGTACCATTTATTATTTATGCGGACTTTGAAGCTGTTTTGAAACCGATTTGTTCAACCCTTCCCAATACTACAACAGCGTTTACCAATAACATACAACATCACATTCCATATAGTTTTGCGTATTACATAAAGTGTTCTTACGACGATTCTTTAAACAAATTCAAATTATACAGAGGATTTAATGCTTCGGCGGTCTTTATGGATATGCTTAAGGAGGAGGCTCGTAGAATAGGAACTATTTTAAAAACCTGTATTCCAATGAATCCTCTAACACCCAACGGGATTTGTAAAAAACCTTTAGGAGATTCTGTACGTGTTAGAGACCACTGTCATCTGACAGGAAACTTTCGTTTCGCTCTGCATGGTGAATGTAACATAAAATACAAAGTACTTAATTTTATTCCTATCGTGATGCATAATCTTAGCGGATACAATTTGCATTTTATAGTAAAAGAGCTAGAATGTGATAAAGAAAATATTCCCAATAACAAAGAAAAATATATCTCGTTTACTAAAAATGTGCGATTATCTGACTGGGATTCTGATGATGAAGAAGGTTGTGAAGATGAATATAACGGTGGAGCTGATAAGTCATACATTCTACTAAAATTTATAGATTCTCTTAAATTTATGTCCTCTTCTTTAGATAAGTTAGCTCAAAATTTGAATTCGGAGCAGTTCGCAGAAGTTCGTAGGTATTTTCCTGATGATAGAGAATTCGATTTAGTAACGAGAAAAGGCGTATTTCCTTATAATTATATCATAGATACCCATATGCTCGACGAATCAGCATTACCGCCAAAAAGTGCTTTTTACAATAACTTAACATCGAGAGATATAACTTTTGCTCAATACGCTCACGCTCAGAAAGTTTGGACTGAATTTAATATTACAACGCTCTGAGAGTATAGCGATCAGTATTTAAAACCAGACGTGTTGCTGTTAGCCGACGTTTTTGAGAACTTTCGTAACATCTGCATTTCCACATACGATTTGGACCCCGGCCACTACATTACTGCACCAAGTTTAAGCTGGGATGCGATGCTGAAGCACTCTGGAGTAAAACTAGAGTTGCTTACAGATATTGAAATGCAACAATTTCTTTGACGATGCATCCGTGGTGGTTTAACGCAGTGCTGCGAGAGGTATTCGAGGGCTAACAACAAGTACATGGGCGGCTATGATCCTTCTGCACCATCCAAATATTTGACTTACTTGGATACAAACAATCTGTATGATTGGGCTATGACTCAACATCTGCCCATAAGCGGGTTTAACTGGTTAAACGATACTCAGGTTAGTATGCTTCAAGAACGAATTTTAAACATTCCCTCTACCTCCGATAAGGGATACATTTTAGAGCTCGACCTAGACTACCCAGAACAGTTGCACGATCAGCACAAAGATCTCCCGTTTTGCCCGGAGAATATAAAGTCGCCCTACTACAAATCAAAAACATTTAAGTTGATTGCAAATCTTGAAAACACAAAAAAGAATGTCATACATTATCGCAACCTACAACAGTGCTTGCGTAACGACCTCATATTAAGTGCGGTGCATAGAGTGTTGGAGTTTGATCAGAACCCGTGGCTAAAATCGTATATTGATTTGAACACCGAACTACGTACACGTGCCAAAAACGAGTTTGAAAAAAAATTTTTTAAACTCATGAACAACTCGATTTTCGGAAAAACTATGGAAAACGTGAACAAGCGAGTTGACGTTAAAATTGTGAACCGATGGTCCTCTGATGGAAGAAGTTGTGTGCGTGCTCCTTAATATCTAAACCAAACTTTAATTCTCGGTTGGTGTTAAGTGAAAACTTAGTTGTTGTGCAAATGAATCGGGTTAAGGTGCATTATGATAAACCGATATATGCCGGTTTCAGCGTCTTATATTTATCAAAAACATTAATGTATGAATTTCATTACGGAACAATGAAGCGCGTATATGGCGAGAAAATTCAACTCCTATATACAGACACAGATTCCCTTGTGTATTGGTGTATTGTGTATGATGTATTGCATAGAAACACCCGATTTTTACAAGGACATGAGTGCTAATATAGAACGTTTTGATACTAGTGATTACCCGATAGACAATAAGTATGGCATCCCCCTTGAGAACAAGAAAGTTGTAGGTAAATTTAGGGATGAGTTTTCTGGCGAGCTGGTATTAGAATTTGTAGGGCCTCGGGCAAAAACTTATTGTATTATTAGTCAAAAAGATATTATCAAAAAAACTAAAGGGGTGAGCAGAAATGTTGTTGCTAATGATATCAGTGTGAATAATTTTAAGGACTCTGTATGTATTTCAAGTAAACCTCTTATGCATACTATAATAACCATACGTAGCAGAAAACATGAAATCTATACCCAGCTCATGCATAAAATCAGCTTGTCTGGTGATGACGATAAACGTTTTGTTGTCCCCAATAGCACGGACACATATGCGTGGGGGATAAAGCTATTGATAGGATTTATTTTACATAGTTTTAAGTTCGATTTGTATAGATGCTTTGTATAGTAGTTTATAAGTTTGCATATATTAGTTGTAAGTTTCTTTCCCTCACCTCCCTACTCCTATTCCTTACACTTTTATCCCGGCGAGCAAAGCGTGTATGACCTTCTCGCGGTGTTCGCTGAGCAGCTAAATATTTTGTTTATTTGGCCAACAACACGCATTATTGTATCAATAAATTTATTTTATGTATTCTACCATCTGGGGTAAGACCTGTGCTGCTGTGAACATAGTCTTTGAATTTGGCTAAAATTAACATTTTCTCATTTGCGGAATTTTTTACCGATCTATGTATCTTAACTGTATGCAAATTTTTGCTATTAATGGTTAGTTAGTATACCGAATAAACTGTATTAACGCTTATTGGTATTTTCCAATGGGTTGTTAATAATAATACACCCTGACGTTTTAGTTTATAAGCTGTAAGTTTTTTCCCCACACCTCTCTACTAAGAGCTAGTTGAACCAAAAATAATGTGCTTGTGTTTAAACGCCTATTTGCAAATAAACGGATACATATCTTTTTAGTTTATTGGCTTGCTTATTGGTTTGAAGATTTATGTAAATGTTGCTAGCTGGGAGAATTTGCAGATTCGGTAGACCCGGGGAAAGATGACGGGGGCCGTCGGCCCGGTTCGGGGTGCCGAGTCCTCGATCCATACCCTCGGAGGCTAAGAATGTTTAGTTGAAGAAAAGTCTTTTGCAAATTTAGGCTGGCAATGCTGTCACCAGATGTGCGAATATTTGCCAATTAATGTTAGATGGCCCAGATCGGGGTGCTGAGAACAAGATGCGTGCCAGATCGGGGTGCTGAGCCCTTGCCTGCAGCTAAACAGTGCTTGGTCGAAGAAAACTATTGTGCGAATTTAGATGGCAATACTGTTACCAGATGTGCGATTGTTTGCCAATTAAGGTTAGATGGCGGTGATGGTATATGTTGTGACGTATGGAACCCGGTGATATCGTTAATGAGATTTCCGATTAAAAGACGATTAGTGCTAATGAGATTTCCAATTAAAAGACGATTAGTGATAATGGGTTTTAATGAGAAAACTCATTAAAAAGCAATTAGGGCTAATGGGTTTTTAATGAGAAAACCCATTAGTGCTAATGGGTTTTCTCATTAAAAAACAATTAGCGCACCTCCACTAATGTCAGTGGAGGTGGAGGACCCAGAATAAACAAATCCTATCTACTTATTTCCCAAAAATGCTTTAGAACGTAGTCTGCCCTCCTATTTTGCTACGTACAATGACGTAGCCGGAAGAAAACGTAAATATACCAGGCTAACTACCAATGCGGAGAAAAGAGGGGTTCCTAGCAACACAAAAATAATACATCGCCAGCGATTTTCTATTTACAATAAAAAAACACAAATATAGAAAATTCTATCGAAACAGCAAAACAAAATTAACTAAGGTTGCTATTTAATAAAACAATTTTACTCTATAGACAAATTCACTAATTGTCCTACAAGGTGCGCAATTTGTAGCTAACATGCAATAAATCTAATCAGTACCAAAAAGAATAACGCTGATACTTTCATATAAGCGGATGGGTTAATTACATAAAAAACATTAAATTTAGAAACCTTTCTAGTAAGGATTTTACCATATGAAGCATTTGTTATAACTCTAATCCGTAAAAAAGAATACTGCTGATACTTTCGTATAAGCAGATGGGTTAAGTAAAAAAAGCAAGAGCACTAAAGTTCGAAACTTTTCTAGTAAGAATTTTACTAGAACAAATATTAGCGTATCTAATTTAAAATTGAATTTATCCCTGGGTTTGTTAGCAAAGGAACACAAGTCACATACATGTGTCGGGATACTTATCCTGTCAGCCCTCGGAAGCGAATTGACACAGCATCGCCGCGGTAGTCAGCAACAACCATGCTACTACCGTAATTGCAACGGCGGTCTACATGCAAGAGCAGTTGATCTACATTAAGAAATAATCGGGCTACGCAACAAGCAATTGAGCCTCCAGCTAAGAGCAAATCTACATATTTTATAGAGAAGAAACGTGCATCGCTCTTGGAGTAACAGAACGAGTAGTTTTTAGAAGTGCATCAACGCACAAGCTGCAGAATCAAAGTTTTAAAAAGAGTTCAAAATAACACGAACTCAAACAGCAAACATCCGCGTTATCGAAACGCGATTGAAACTGGAAAACACGGTTTTACCGGAGAATAGTGAGATATATTATTTCGACAAATCTTTAGATGGAAAACCCACTAGAACGCAATTATGCGTTATCGGGAGGTATAACGCGCTCACGGATACCTAACAGGATCTTGAATAATTAATTGTAGCATAAACTTGTCGTTTCAAAATAACTAGATTTACGTTGAGAAATTCTTAAAAGAGTATTTATTATTAATTATGCGGAAGGATTTAACAATAGACATAGAATTTATACGAACGGATAATGAATTTACAATGGATTTGAGTTGAAAATTATGGTAAAGCGAGCTTATCTGAACAGGTACAATATATCGGGTATTGTTGCAGAATTTAATACTAGAAAAGGAATTTATGTAAATAAAATCACCAATTATTGCCGAAAATGAACGTAACATCTCCTTCTATTTTTTTATAGATATTCTTGTTCCCCAACTGTTTCTATAATCTATTTGTTATTAACTTTGTCTGTCCATGCTATCATCCTCATACATCTGAAGCACAGCATTTCAAAAGACCGTTACCGTTTTTCTGTCTGCTTTTCCTACACTGAGAAAAGGATTTTGTTGCGTCAACTGAAAATTAGTTGATTCAATTAGAATTTTGGTTTGTATATAAACAATGATCTATATGCATTAAATAGAACATAATAAAATGTTGGAAAACCGATTTTGAAGCAAACAAACCTAAATTTGCACCACAATAATTATGGCATTTACTCAAATCGCTATTAATGTAACTTGAATGTTAGGTATCGTTACTTCAATTGCTTGTAGGTTTGATTTGAATTATTTAATACTCTTATCAAATAAACTGTTATGTTAAATGAACACGTTGAATATCCCACTTACATATAAAAATCATTGAAGCAAATACTTAAAAGTGTTTGTAGCATTAAAACAAACTATTCAAATTTTTCAACTAACCAAAAAGCGTCATTGGTTTAACTAACCCATATGTTGAGCAGATAATAATTATTAAGCTAAGTGGCTAATAAGGGTTCAAGTAATAACATTTTTGGTTTAATCAAACTTTTATTGTGTTGAATCGAAACATTTAGCTGTCAAATCAATCATTTTGTTGCGTTGTACATTGTTTAGAAATAGAGTTAGTTTAAACATCCAAGGTAGTTTGCTTCAATATCTAGCTTGATCGATTCCGGCTTAATGAAGTTATTTTAATCAATTTTTTAATACAACTTGGCGATCAACAAATGAGTTTGTTTATCCCTAACAGATTTTAAAAAAATATTGATTTAAAATAACTTAATTCAGTCACATTATCAAGTTGGATATTGAATCAAATCTCCTTGAATGTTACATTAACTCTAGCTCATCGTGCACAATTTTCAGTTTAGCTTCCACTTTAATTTTATAAAACTGACACTGATTATTGAAAGTTTGTTTATTCCTTGAGGTTGCCATTGATCTTTGAAGTTAGACGTTCGCTTATATAGTTGATGCTAAAAACAACGGCATTTAGTTATGGGCAATAAGACTAATTTATAGAAATGTACTTACGTGTTTTTAGACGAAAAGATTTTGTTTAAACATAGTACAGCATACTAAATTTATCTTCCATGTATTTTTACAGTTAGTTGAAATACTTTTATGGAAACTAAGACAATAAACAATGCTAAGTAACGCTTGACGCCATGTTGACGTGTCGCAGTCGAAGGTTACCAGTATATTAAAGATATAATGTGCGCGCGCTGTACATCTAATACGTAGCATCGGAGACGTACAATACCGTTGCGTTCAACAAATAACGTCGACGTTTGATTTGGCAATCGTAGTTTATTTAAATCAACAAGCTAGAGACGTTTGTTTCAATGTTAAATTTGTTACAAAACGTGTTCATTTGACACTTTTTCCAGCATTCATTTAACTAAAATGGATTTTTTTCAACATTAATGTAGTATTGGACTAAAATATGAAATTTGTTGACAATATTAGTTTGTATTAAATACGACTGATGTTGAATGAAATTCACTTTTGCATTCGTTTATTAATCAACTGTTATTATGCATTCAAACAAACAAATTTAAGTTAACTAATTTTTGATGTTAGTTTAACCATCTGCAAGCGGTTCAGTGAATATAGAACGACTAAAAAATACTTGATCAAATGCTTTACTCTTCAAAATAACAGAATTGGTTGTATCAACCAAATCACTTTTCTCAGTGTCCTGCCCGTATTTCGTAGTCATACTGTGCTGTGCTCCACACATATACTTTCAACAATTTTCTTCTTGTTTCTATGTTTGTTGTAGTATATCAGTAATGAGTAAATATATGTGTATATTTCTAGTTCAAGAAATAAAAAATTCCGAGTTGTTCGTTAAAAAGAATTTAGATATCCCTCTTGTAGATTTCAATAAGGAATTAACTCGAAATAACTTTTTATAGAACTGATCAAGCGCTGAAGTAGTGGAACATATTAAAAGAGAACTTTTTCTGGCTGCAAATTAACACAAATATTGGAGTTGGTCCCATATTGAACTGGCAGAGTACATATAAGGGACCATGATGGCACCATTTACCAAAAATGACGAATTTCAGACTTGTTTCTCTCTTGAACTGACCCATCGATATGAACTAATATATCACAGAAACCCAGCAACAATTATATTTCCCGCTATTCAGTACATTTCTTCTTACAATCTGTAGGTTTTACCATAAACTTCAGTACAGTAGCAGTAAACAGCGCGGCAGCACTAATTACCCATTAGTCCCGCATCAACTTTGAAATTGTACACACAGCAACAACAAAACAAAAGCGCTTGCTTAATACGTGCGATAGAAAAGGGAGAAAAAAGCGACGTTTATTAGTTTATCTAAAAAATTGAAATAAAATATAGTGTAAACTGTAAAAAGTATTTGTTTTACCGAATTATTTACTCAGGTGGGTACAGTATGCGCAAGCGCAATCTTACTTGACCGCCCGACGTTAATTCCTCCTTTTCCTCTTTCTTTAACAGTTATTTGCATCTTAATAAACGAAAGGAATACGAATTATTTCATTTAGCTGAAGTAGACAAGAAAGTTAACCTTTCAACGCTATTTTGCTTCTAGAAAGTTGACATACTAAGACTACTACCGTAATGATGTTTAGAGAACTTTGATGTCAGGCTCTACTGCAAATTAGTTTTGTTTTTTTATGATTACAATAAATTCGGTTTTCACTCACATTGTACGTGCCTATACACGCATGTCAGTTTCCCTTCCTACGTTGGATACCCCCCGTCGTTACATTTTATTACCAATGACGATCTGTTATCTTATGTCCTCAAAAGCAGTCGATTTCAGTTCTCCCCGTGGATTGTACGCGCGAAGCAGTCACTGTAGACGATGTGTTGTGAGTGTTTTCCAGGGTTAGAAAAGTGAAACAAAGCAATCTTCAACAGATATAAATTTAGTTTATTCGTTATTAATCAATTAATGACTTCCTGAGAATTTGTCACAACTAATTATGATGTAATCGATTGCGATTTAAATGTGTAAGTGTCTATTAAACTATGCCTGCTGAATAAATGGTGTTATGAATTCTCCTGTTCGAGTCTTGAAATTATTTATTATTTAAGCCGCATATGTTTGTTACATTCCATTTATCAAAGGTATACTCAATTTCAATTCAGAGGAGATCGGACAATGGATTAGATCCTTGCGATTTATATTTTCTAAACTTGAACAAGTGAACGAACATGATAAAAATTCCTGGAATATTTGAATAATTACAGCAATCTCGAACGAAGGGGTTGCGTTTTCATTGTATCAGATATTTTACCTGCTGTAGGGTGGTTTCGCCTGTTTGCGACCACTTAACGGGATTCTCTAATTCAAGGTCTATTAAGCTGTCTGAGCCCAATTATCAGAACACATCAAAATATATAAATAGGAATTATTTGCTAATTATTTGCTTTTTTTGCTGTAAAAAAGTTACAAGTGGCTAGATAGCTTAATATTGAGCTATCTAGCCAACTAACACAAAATAAAATAAAAAAATTAACAATATATAAATTATTTGCTATTTTTTGCTACCATTTGCAAAAGAAAAAAAATCAAATTTTCAAATAATAAAATAAATATCAATATCTACAAAAGCAAAGTACATTAAAGACATCAATTGCTGGCATGACTAAAGAATATCTACGTTTAATGAATTATTTACTCTTAAAATATGCAACTCCCAAATTATCAGAACACATCAAAATATATATAAGAATTATTTGCTAATTATTTGCCTTTTTTTGCTGATAAAACCAATTTTTTTGCTATATCTGTAAGAAAGTTACAAGTGGCTATATAGCTTAAAATTAAGCTATCTAGCCAACTAAAAAAAATACCCACACAAAATAAAATAAAAAAATTAACAATATATAGATTATTTGCTATTTTTTTGCTGCCATTTGCAAACGAAAAAAAACAATTATCTCGAATAATGAAATAAATATCGACATCTACAAGAGTAAAGTACATTAAAGAAAGTAATTGCTGACACAACTATAGCATTTACAATGTTTATGAATTATTTGTTTTTTAGATATGCAGCTCCTGAATTTTTTGTTCGCCAAATTAGATGTTCAAACGATAATAATAATATAAGTTGGCCTGAGACTACAAGAGTAAAATGCTTTTAAAAAATTAATTGCTTTCATCATAATTTCATAATCATGTAGCTTGATTTATTTGCTCTTAAATTATGTAAATCCTGAATTTTTTGCTCACGAAATTAATATAAAAACGACAAAAGGCCATTATCGTTTGAACATTTATTTTCGCGAGCAAAAAATTCGAGAGCTGCATATTTTATGAGTAAATAATTTATAAAACGTAGGTACCCTTTAGTCATGCCCGCAAATAATTTCTTTAATGTAATTTACACCTGTACATATTGATATTTATTTTATTATTTAAAAATTTAATTTTTTTTCTTTTGCAAATGGTAGCAAAAAATAGCAAATAATTTATATATTGTTAATTTTTTATTTTATTTTATGTAGATATTTTTTTAGTTGGCTAGATAGCTTTATATAAGCTATCTAGCCACCTGTAACTTTTTTACAGATATAGCAAAAAATTGGTTTTATCAGCAAAATAAAAACAAATAATTAGCAAATAATTCCTGTATATATATTTTGGTGTGTTCTGATAATCTGGCTCAGGCAGTTTAATAGACCTAATTCAAGGTTGAATATCTCCCTAGACTTTAATGCTTTTCAATGCAAGTTGCTTTTATGGTTTGTGTAATGTATAATTTGGTATTTCCTAATTTTATTTTGCCGTTAATGAACTTAATAAATAATGAAAAATTTAAAAACCCTGTAGCATATTTTTATGCCACATATTAAATTAAGGTATTTGTCACATATAAAATAGTATCAAATAAGCTATCGTTTTTATTATAGTTATGAAAATATGTTAATATACCATTATCATTTTTAGAAATAATTATTTAGTGTAATTGTTAACCAAATTCAAGTTGTTGAACGCACCGACCAATATAAGGCGAGAGATCGCACTTTGTCCTTGACGAAACTCGATTGTCAACTAGTTTTTCAGGTTTGATTCATTCCATAGACAACTTAGACTGCTAACTCTATATAAAAAAGATGCTAATGAAGCGCACCAAGCGGCTGCATGCTTAAATATTTTAGACAAAACGCCAAATTTTAAATTTTTATGACTAGTGAATTCATTTACTAAAATTATTATTTCTTTCTCAAAAATAGCTGATAAACTTTGAAATAAACTGAAAATCCAATCAGTCAGATAATTATTTCATTTCTTTTAGCTTCTTATACATTTCTACTAATCATAGACAATAAAAACCATTAATTAAGGCTATAATTTCCAATACACAGAATACATAGATTAATACTGCTGGATGTTAACATTAGTATAAGTTTAAAAATGTTTTTATACGAAGGTGTAGGAGGGCCACAAAAATCGCTCACTTATTTTAGTTAAATTTTGACTTCGATGTCAAAATTTAATTAAATTTTGACTTCGATGTCGAAATTTAGTTAAATTTCGACTTTGATCTCGAAATTGAGTTAAATTTCGAATTCGATCTCAAAATTTAGTTAAATTTCAACTTCCATCTCGAAATTTACTTAAATTCGACTTCGATGTCAAAATTTAGTTAAATTTCGACTTCGATCTCGAAATTTATTAAATTTCGACGTCGATGTCAAAATTTACTTAAATTTCGACTTCTATCTCGAAATTTTGCTGGATTTTTAGCTTACAGTCAAAAGTTTAATTTTGTTGGTATTTTGAGATCGAAGTCGAAATTTAACTACATTTCCACATCGAAGTCGAAATTTAACTAAATATCGAGATGGAAGTCGAAATTTAACTAAAGTTTGACATCAAAGTCGAAATTTAAATAAATTTCGACATCGAACTCGAAATTTAACTAAAATAAGTAGAGCAATTTTTTTGTGGCCCTTTTACGCCTTCGTATTTTTACTTTAATACTGCATATACAATAAAAAACCATTATTAATTCAAACCTCTGATATACATTCTTCTGCAATTTTTTGTTAACGAAGCAACTACTGTAACTTTTTAAACAAGTATGAGAGAAAAATACAGAATTTAGCTAGCCTAAGAAAATAATTAATATGGACTAATCTCTAATTTAAATTTAACCTGACAAAGGTTCAGTACATAAAGTAAAATATTTGAAAAGACTACTTCAAGTACCTTTTAAATTTATACTTAGGTGCGTACATATTTAAAGTCATCTACACTGGAGTATTTGAAGATGTGAATAATTTTAATAAATATAAAGGAATTATATTCAAGTGCTTCAACTATAGTTGTAACAAAAATTGGAAGTTTAAGAGGTTCTCGTTAACCAAGCTAGTAAATTTCTTGTGATGAATATCGTTATTTCATACAAATAAGAACTAATAAATTTAAGCGTAAAAAATTTAATGATCTATTAGAGAAGCCAAGTAACATTTAAACGAGGGGTGGATTACTAGGTCAAAAATGTGACAGTATTGCGAAAATATGGGATTTCTATCAGTCTGCAAGCGATTTCTGGCAGACTACCAAAAGATTTCTGGGATTTCCAAAAACTGCCGAGAGATTTCAGCGATTTTGTACAGTTTGCCAAGTTATAGCCAGTTATTTAAAATTCCATTATAGTTTCTGTTTAAGATAAATAAATTTGTTAAGTGTTTGAAAACGTTTATTAAAAACATCGCTCCAAAGGTCCGAACCTTAACTGGCGCAACCGTACGGATGTCAAAAGGCACTAAAAATCCAAAAACCGGAAGATTGGTGACCAAGAATTTTAATTCGCAATTTTGACAGAACCCAAACAAGGTTGGAAGAAGTACACGCATCGACCGAATCCAGCAAAACAAACCAACGTGGAGAAAATTGGAGAAAATACAAAAATCGATCGAGCCCACGAAAGAAACAGATGATGAAATTAATGTAAGTTCATTTCCTTTAAACCAAATTGATCTCACAAACTATAATTGATATATGCTAGCTTTAGTATTTTATTATTTGATTATTATTTATGCACAGAATTTATTTTATGCCAATATTTTTTTGAAAATAGTTTACGAAGAGAAATCATTTTCAAACAAGAATTTATTTTAAGAAAATTTTATGAGACTTGAATTTTAAAGAGATTTTTTTTTTAAAGCAAAAGAGACTTGATTTTTAAGAGTTTTCATTACAATTATTAAAGCAAACCGAAGAATAAACAACAAAACTGACGCACATCCATTAATACCAAACGAAACCGAAGTACGGATAATTATACAAATTAACTAGCGCGATACAAAAAACGCCACGGCTAATCCAGTAAACTAAAAACAGAACGCAAATTAACTCCATTATATAACACCAAAGCTAAACGTATTTCCTCTAAACAAGCAATTACAGAAAATATTATTTAAAACATTTACCTCTATCATGCTTTATAAATTACAGCAAACCAGTCTACAAGTAACTTAAACCACTGTAATTAAAAAGCAGCGTGCAAATTAATACAATCCTTACATATGATAAGACCGGTGAATGAAACATCATTCGTCACGGAAACGATTTACTCCAGATTTAAAAACCTCCTTAGAGACGGCTATTTAAAAAAATAACTTTCAGAACTTTTTCTAAAGAAACGCATTTAGCATTAAGATCTATAAGTAATTAATCCATCACGAAGTAAAATAAAGCGCATTGAACGAAAACTGTTTATTACCGCTAGCAAACCTATAAATAAATTACATTACAGAGAAGCTATTTATTCCAGTACAAATACTGAATAAAGCTAAACGCTCATCATAGAAACTTTAAACCTACATTACGGAGAGGTACAATTACAATTACCTGCAGCATAACTGGATACGGAGATATCTAAAAATAATTAAACGCAACATTTATGTAAGTATTTAACGAAGTGTAGAAGCGAATTATCTAATTCCCACACCAACTAAAAATAACACCTTTCAGAAAAGTAACTCCAATAAGTATAATTGCATACTTTACAGCACTTACGCAATTAAATAACCAAGAGACTAAACTACATCTTCAAGTAAACATAACTTTGTGATTAAATTACAAGTATAAAGTGTAACAAAGTAATTAACCGAAAACCTGCAAGTTATATTTAAAATTCAAGGAGACGAGACAGACGAAATATATGTTTATGCAATTCAATTAAAACCCACGAAAAAGATATAATTATAATAGACTGAAAAATTAACAGAACTGAACGAAGACAAAGTCATAACTAACGCAAAAACATACAAAGTGAAGCAAATACTGCGCAAAAATAATTATCCACACCAGATTTTTTCAGGAAGCAAAACTCACGACAAATCAACGTCCGCGAGATAAAAACAAGCGAATTCAAGGCTACAGCAATTAAACCGACATTATCGAGTATAAATCCCACAAATTCATTACCGCACCATGTAATCAGACACAAATAATAGCAATTACGATTCTATAAATAACCCGGCGCAATCTAAACTGAAAATTAATAAATCCAAACCAAAAATAACAATACAAATAGCGAAATATACTTCAATCTTTACAAAATTTAAAATTACCCAAAAGCGAAAGCAACTCTTATCCAAAATGAGTGAAGATATAAAACTTTACTTAGAGACAATTCAAAGCACTGATGACCCGCAAGCCCATCTCGGGAACTTTATAGGTGCGTTTGATATGTTCCTGAAAACCTTCTACAAACCCGGAGATAACGAAAAGAATTTATTACTTTTACGCCTGATAATAAGTAAATTAACCGGAAGGGCACTAACCTTAATTGCCAGTAGAGACGATCTACAGTAATGGCAAGACTTTAAACAAATATTTCGGAGATCAACGTAACAAAATGCCTAGTGCAAGACCTGATACACCTCAGAATGGAAAACAACTAATCCCCATATCAATTCGGAATGAAATGCTAAGACGTCAGAAGTCTAATCTTAACAAAATTAAAAATCGAAGAGTCCGATCAAAATATTCGACATTGAAAAACAAAAATGTATGACGAAATGGCACTGGACACATATATAAACGCTTTACCAGAACGACTATCAGATAAGATCAGATGCCAACGTCCCAAAACCTAGAAGAAGCCATGAACGTAGTAATAGAAGAAGAAAATGTAATGTATTACCGCAACAGACTATACAACTTCAACGCGAATAAAAGTTATTCACCAATAAAAACTATACAAGCCGCGAGAAAAGCAATCCCTCAACAAAAAATCACACCCGTCAACGCACAAACAAATCAACTGCGAATTAATAACCCAAGTTTTAACAATACGAATTTTAATAATCAATATAGACATTTTTCAAAACCAACGTTTAACCCAAATTTTACGAAACCCGCATTCCAACCAAGATTCAATCAAAACCTAAACCAACAAAGACCAGCATTCAGCGCGAACCCCAGTAGAAATACACCTATAAATAATAACAACCCTAATAACTATTATAAACCAACACCAATGGATACCTCATCTGGTAACACCAGACAAAATACAAAAATAACACATATCCGACCAAACCCTCATCAGAAACTCAATTTTACATCGGAAGAACTATTTCACCAAGAAGTAGAAAAATTTGACAATGACCAGAATAATTACATTCAGCCAAGTACAAACGATGAATCAAACCATACAGAAGCTTATGAACGCGACGAACAATACGAAACTTACGAAGAGGACGACTAAGAAAACTCGTGCTCAAATTTTCAGATAGACCTATTCATAAACGACCAAACTTAATAAACTTAAATAACATAAATCACCTAGTACTACCATACATAGAAATACCCCACGCCGAATTTAAACTATTAATTGATACCGGATCCTCAATAACATTAATTAGTCCCAGAACCGTGAAGAAACATTATTTAGATTATGTAGAAAGAAAACCATTTAAAATTAAAACAGCGCATCAAACAACAATACATCAATTCATAGCTAATATACCCTTACCGAGAACATTTAATGTAAAAATGAAACATAAATTCTGTATTTTCGAATTCAACGACAAATATGACGGACTAATCGGAATGGACCTTCTAAGAAAATTAGGAGCCAACATTGACATAAAAAACCGTTTATTAAGGACGAAATACGAAAAGATCTCCATTAAATTTCAAAACACTCAAATCGAACAAAAATACACAATAGAACCCCGAACGGAAAGAAAAATAAAAACCCCAGTAAATTCTAACAAGAAAGTAGGAATAATAAATCATATGACATTTCAGCAAGGAGTAGAAACCCCAACTGTCTTAGTACAAATAAAAGATAATTATGCTACTGCAACGAAATTAAATTCAAACGACTATCCCGTAGAATTATCATTAACAGACCCAATTAACGTAGAGGAATTAAATCTTAACGAAATAGAAATAGATGAAAATTTAGAAAACAATTACAACCCAATAGAGCATGACAAAATGTTAAGAGAAAATTTAAGTAACATCCGCTTTAATACCGACATCAATCAAGAAAAACAAAGAGCAATTAAAAACTTATGTTTTGAATACCGCGACATATTCCACTGCGAAGGAATACCCCTAACATTCCCCAACACAGCGAAACATAATATCGAGCTAACAGACAACAAGCCAATCTTTACAAAAGCATATAGACTTACCTCATGCGAGCCAAGAAGAAGCTGACAGACAAGTAGCAGATCTATTAGGACAAGACATAAACCAGCACTCCAACTCACCATGGAGCAGCCCCGTGTTAATAGTACCTAAGAAGTTTTCGCAACCGGAAAGAGAAAGTACAGAATGGTAATAGACTACAGAAAGTTAAATGAAAAAACGGTAGATGACAAATATCCACTACCAAATATAACCGAAATTCTAGACAAATTAGGCAAATGCTAATATTTTTCAACATTAGACCTAGCATCAGGATACCATCAAGTAGAAATGGAAGAAAAGGATATATCAAAAACAAACTTCAGCACACCTAGTGGACATTACGAATACAAACGAATGCCATTTGGAGTAAAGAACGCACCCGCTACTTTCCAGAGAGTCATGGACAATATACTACAAGGAATACACAATGAAAAATGCCTTGTGTACCTAGATGACATCATAGTTTATTCCACATCATTGGTAGAACACATAGAAAGACTGAAAGAAGTATTTGAAAGACTAAGACAAGCACATTTCAAAGTACAATTAGACAAAAGTGAATTTTTGCAAAAGGAAGTATCATTTTTAGGATATATAATAACACTCCAAGGAGTAATGTCAAATCCCAACAAAACAAATGCAGTTCTAAATTACCCTCTACCAAAGACAACCAAAGAAATTAAAGGATTTCTAAGACTTAGTGGTTACTACCGCAAATTTATTAAAGGTTACGCTTAGATAACCAATCAACACGAAGGAACAACCATCGTGGAATTAACGCAACAATAAAGCAACTTGTAAGACGATATTATTTTAAAGACATGAAAGAATTGACCACAGATTCAATTTGTAACGGGCATTTTTGTAATTTAACATTTTACGCTTTTTCCCAATTAGTAAACACATTTCTGTAACTACTATTTTTATATTTGATACTTATTAACTCCTTAGCCGAGTGCATCGTATTATAATGAGTGAATTGCATCGTCCTTGTCTTGCCGTTCGTATAAATTTTGTTGCTTATGTGAATATACAAGTCTAGATAAGAGACGATAAGAAGTTGTAATGGAACGAGTTGAATAAACAGATTAGCAGTCGTTGTTTTGTGTTTGGTTCCTATGCATTAATTACGTTGAAAATACGGTTTCTTCTTTGCTTTTGACAATAGTGAGAATTAATGCAGGACTGTTTCTTTTTGCCTTCATGAACAAGCACGACGCGATTTTAGTTGTATATTACCTGTAGGCGGTGTAGTTCTGATTACATTGAAGAAAAGATGCTTTTATAGGCGAACGTGTTTGACGTGCTTGTTTACAGAACATTGACTTAGTGATTACGCGTTGCTTTACTAACTGTGTTTTTGTTGATTTTCTGTTGGAAATAAAAGTGGTAGTTTTGTTCTTGGTTCCGATATGATTTACGGAACATTTGACGGACGGTTTTATTTGCTTACGCGTACTTTACTAATTTGTGGTTTTTAGTTGTTTGTCTTGTGAAATAATAGTCGTAGAACTTGCTAAACTGACCGATTCTTTCTTTAGGATTAATGTGTGCGCGATCTAGTCTAGTGTCCCTTTGTTTTATCAGATTAGTGCATACTTTGGATTATTTAAATACAGTGGATTACTGTAGTTTCTGCATTTTTCTAACAACAAAGAATCTAAAATAAATCATTGCTTGCGCAAATTGCGTTATCTGCGAGATATAACAGATTACCGGTTTACAAAGGTATTGGTTGAAGTTTCTCACTGCTTTTTGGTATGTTTACGAAAATAATATACATTTGGTCCCAGTTGAAATTAAACTAGTGCTACAGAATATTTCGAAATTATTGTCTCAGGAAATAGAACTAACAAGAAATTTATCAATGCTACATAGTTCCGACGCGTGATAATGTCTGCTGCTAACACCAGTGAAATACGTAGGTGTGATTAGTGTAACTTGTGATAAATTCCATCAACACCCGCACAGTCAAGGGTGAAGTGCTTCGTTAGTGCAGGACATCGTGAATCCCACACTTAAATTGTAAGGAAGCGTTACTGAAGGACCTTTTGTAAGTTGAACTATTTCATACTTGTTATTACTTTAAATATCTATCCGTTGCTTTGCCATATCTTTGTCGTTCTGATACTTTTTACAATAGACTTGCATGCTATTTTAAAACATAAAAAAAAAGAAAGAACAATCAATACTACTGAATTACTCATACCAATTGTGTCTTATCTATTTATCTTTTTTTAACATTTTGTCTGATTTATGTTTAATTGGTGTGTGAGGAAACGTTTCTGCTACACCCCAATATTGCCTCACTTTGTATTAAAAATTTTTGTACTGCTTTTACCGTTGTTATATTATATAGATTATCCAAACAGTTTTTTTTTACATTCTACAAGGTACTGAATAATTTTAGACTTATCATTGCTGCTATGCTTATTCTTTTTTTTCAGGTTGCTTAACTATTTTTCTTGCAGGTATTGTCACTAATTTCTTACAGCCACGTACATCATATGTTAGTCTGTTTTCTACAACCCCCCTAATCTCCGGGTCATTCCTTGACTATCTTTGTGTTACGCACGGCTACGAGCCAACGTAGTATAACTTTGGCGCCCGAATAGGGACTGCCACGAATTACGTAACATAACATTTTTGGCGCCCAACGTGGGCTCGATTAACGTGGGGCCTGATTTTTTTGATTTGCTCTCGATTTTTTTTTTGATTTGCTTTCGATTTTTTTGGTTTGCTCTTGACTTTTTCTAAATTTTTTTTATGACCTTGATTTTTTTGGCATTAATTTTTTCTGGTGTATCGGCTCGACTTTCTTTTCTGCCTATATTGGCTGGCTCTAATTTTTTTTATGGTGTAGTCTTGATTTTTTTTCTTCCTCCGCTATATAGAAATTCCTTGATTTTAATTTTTTTTTGTGAATTATCAGAGTTGTGTTTTCGCTGGTAATTTGGTTCTGGAAAACACTGGCGCCCAAGTTTTCTTTACACCACCTTTTTTTTTCTTTTCATCACGTCACTTTCGCTACCTCACTTAAATATAATCCTAATGTCCCCGATCTAGATCTGTTGTCCTTTTGGCGACGCAAGCGCCGCAAATTTCGTCCGTAATCCACTCGTCCCCCTACGTTATACGATTACTTCAACTCATTAGCTCTATCTGTGATATTTGACATATTTTGTCGTAATGTGTGATGACTTTTATTTTTTTCTTCTACTCTTTCCGGGTTTTCTTTCATTCCACATTCCTGTCCATATTTTTTTCCTGACTGGTTTTCCTTGCGGTTAGTTGGTGTACTGACTTCGATCACTCGTTATATCTGCTCCTGTGGTAGTTGCTCTTTAGGCCTACTTTCTGTCCTTTAGGAATCACGACTTAGTCGACTTTTGGGTCTATTAGCAGATTACTTTTCTTATTGGGTTGTATTATACGATTTTTTTTTTCTTCTTGGTACCACAGTTAAAGCCTTTCGTTACTTTTCCCAGTTTTCCGTTTGTCGTTCCCTAGCTTACTTGAGGCTTGACACTTGTGTCTTATGTTGGCTATTGCTGTTGGTTTTCTTCCTCGCTACTTTTCTTTTCTTTTGGTTTTTGCGCGCGCGCGAAATCAATTTCTTGAGATTGGCAACTGTGCTGTTTCTTTTCTAAAGAGACATCCGTCCTTTGACGACTTTGGCAGCGTTTATGCCTTTACACCTTGGTCCTCTTCGATTGCTACTTTACCTATCTTTCCCTGTGGATTTCTTTACTCTTAGTTTTGTCCGACATTTTGGTCCTTTGAGTCGGAAATTTTTTTTTTTCTCTTTTTTCGTGTGTTGGTTCTGATTGGATTGGTATAGTTTTTTTTCGTATTCGTATTCATATTTTTGTAGCTAGCCCATCCCGTGACTTTTTCTTCTGGCTAGTTCCATCATTTGTTCACTATTTGACTATTATAGTCGCTTGCTACATCCATTCCTTGAGGTAGGCTTCAGATCTATTTTCTTTTCCTTTAGGTATTTCGACTTGGTCGCTTTTGTAGGTCTGTTAGCCATACTTTGCTTGAGTAATCGTTTCATACGAATCTGTGTTACCTCAGTTGGAAGTATTCTAGATGGTGTACTAGTTTGCCTTTGCCTTTTACTCTGTCTTGGTTCTTTCTTTGCTGCACACTTGAGGTTGACAGTTGTGTCGTCTAGTTGGTTTGCAACGAGTTTTCTTCCTCGTTTTTTTCTTTCCTCTTGATTTCCCCGCGAGAAGCCAAAACTTTTCTTTGAGATGAAGAACAGAAATGTCCCTTTTGGGGACATCCGTCTTTTGACTTTTTGAAAGTAGCTAAGACCTTTAATCCTCATTGGGTGTTTACTTGATGCTTTCTTTACCTGTTCTGTCGTTGTTGGTTACGATAGATGATTTTGTATTCTTTTGGAAAAATGTTCTTTTTCTTAAACTGGTGTTGGTCCTTCGAACCGGAAAAAAATTTTTTTTTCTTTGGTTCCTTGTCTGTCGTTTTTTTCCTTCACCCTGACGTCTTTATTTAGCTAGGGGGGAATTTGTAACGGGCATTTTTGTAATTTAACATTTTACGCCTTTTCCCAATTAGTAAACACATTTCTGTAACTACTATTTTTATATTTGATACTTATTAACTCCTTAGGCGAGTGCATCGTATTATAATGAGTGGATTGCATCGTCCTTGTCTTGCCGTTCGTATAAATTTTGTTGCTTATGTGAATATACAAGTCTAGATAAGAGACGATAAGAAGTTGTAATGGAACGAGTTGAATAAACAGATTAGCAGTCGTTGTTTTGTGTTTGGTTCCTATGCATTAATTACGTTGAAAATACGGTTTCTTCTTTGCTTTTGACAATAGTGAGAATTAATGCAGGACTGTTTCTTTTTGCCTTCATGAACAAGCACGACGCGATTTTAGTTGTATATTATCTGTAGGCGGTGTAGTTCTGATTACATTGAAGGAAAGATGCTTTTATAGGCGAACGTGTTTGACGTGCTTGTTTACAGAACATTGACTTAGTGATTACGCGTTGCTTTACTAACTGTATTTTTGTTGATTTTCTGTTGGAAATAAAAGTGGTAGTTTTGTTCTTGGTTCCGATATGCTTTACGAAACATTTGACGGACGGTTTTGTTTGCTTACGCGTACTATACTAATTTGTGGTTTTTAGTTGTTTGTCTTGTGAAATAATAGTCGTAGAACTTGCTAAACTGACCAATTCTTTTTTTAGGTTAATGTGTGTGCGATCTAGTCTAGTGTCCCTTTGTTTTATCAGATTAGTGCATACTTTGGATTATTTAAATACAGTGAGTACTGTAGTTTCTGCATTTTCTAACAACAAAGAATCTAAAATAGATCATTGCTTGCGCAAATTGCGTTATCTGCGAAATATAACAGATTACCGGTTTACAAAGGTATTGGTTGAAGTTTCTCACTGCTTTTTGGGATGTTTACGAAAATAATATACATTTGGTCCCAGTTGAAATTAAACTAGTGCTACAGAATATTTCGAAATTATTGTCTCAGGAAATAGAACTAACAAGAAATTTATCGATGCTACATAGTTCCGACGCGTGATAATGTCTGCTGCTAACACCAGTGAAATACGTAGGTGTGATTAGTGTAACGTGTGATAAGTTCCATCAACACCCGCACAGTCAAGGTTGAAGTGCTTCGTTAGTGCAGGACATCGTGAATCCCATACTTCAATTGTAAGGAAGCGTTACTGAAGGACCTTTTGTAAGTTGAACCATTTCATACTTGTTATTACTTTAAATATCTATCCGTTTCTTTGCCATATCTTTGTCGTTCTGATACTTTTTACAATAGACTTGCATGCTATTTTAAAACATAAAAAAAAAGAAAGAAAGAACAATCAATACTACTGAATTACTCATACCAATTGTGTCTTATCTATTTATCTTTTTTTAACATTTTGTCTGATTTATGTTTAATTGGTGTGTGAGGAAACGTTTCTGCTACACCCCAATATTGCCTCACTTTGTATTAAAAATTTTTGTACTGCTTTTACCGTTGTTATATTATATAGATTATCCAAACAGTTTTTTTTTACATTCTACAAGGTACTGAATAATTTTAGACTTATCATTGCTGCTATGCTTATTCTTTTTTTTTCAGGTTTGCTTAACTATTTTTCTTGCAGGTATTGTCACTAATTTCTTACAGCCACGTACATCATATGTTAGTCTGTTTTCTACAACCCCCCCTAATCTCCGGGTCATTCCTTGACTATCTTTGTGTTACGCACGGCTACGAGCCAACGTAGTATAACTTTGGCGCCCGAACAGGGACTGCCACGAATTACGTAACATAACATTTTTGGCGCCCAACGTGGGCTCGATTAACGTGGGGCCTGATTTTTTTGATTTGCTCTCGATTTTTTTTTTGATTTGCTTTCGATTTTTTTGGTTTGCTCTTGACTTTTTCTAAATTTTTTTTATGACCTTGATTTTTTTGGCATTAATTTTTTCTGGTGTATCGGCTCGACTTTCTTTTCTGCCTATATTGGCTGGCTCTAATTTTTTTTATGGTGTAGTCTTGATTTTTTTTCTTCCTCCGCTATATAGAAATTCCTTGATTTTAATTTTTTTTTGTGAATTATCAGAGTTGTGTTTTCGCTGGTAATTTGGTTCTGGAAAACACTGGCGCCCAAGTTTTCTTTACATCACCTTTTTTTTTCTTTTCATCACGTCACTTTCGCTACCTCACTTAAATATAATCCTAATGTCCCCGATCTAGATCTGATGTCCTTTTGGCGACGCAAGCGCCGCAAATTTCGTCCGTAATCCACTCGTCCCCCTACGTTATACGATTACTTCAACTCATTAGCTCTATCTGTGATATTTGACATATTTTGTAGTAATGTGTGATGACTTTTATTTTTTTCTTCTACTCTTTCCGGGTTTTCTTTCATTCCACATTCCTGTCCATATTTTTTTCCTGACTGGTTTTCCTTGCGGTTAGTTGGTGTACTGACTTCGATCACTCGTTATATCTGCTCCTGTGGTAGTTGCTCTTTAGGCCTACTTTCTGTCCTTTAGGAATCACGACTTAGTCGACTTTTGGGTCTATTAGCAGATTACTTTTCTTATTGGGTTGTATTATACGATTTTTTTTTCTTCTTGGTACCACAGTTGAAGCCTTTCGTTACTTTTCCCAGTTTTCCGTTTGTCGTTCCCTAGCTTACTTGAGGCTTATCACTTGTGTCTTATGTTGGCTATTGCTGTTGGTTTTCTTCCTCGCTACTTTTCTTTTCTTTTGGTTTTTGCGCGCGCGCGAAATCAATTTCTTGAGATTGGCAACTGTGCTGTTTCTTTTCTAAAGAGACATCCGTCCTTTGACGACTTTGGCAGCGTTTATGCCTTTACACCTTGGTCCTCTTCGATTGCTACTTTACCTATCTTTCCCTGTGGATTTCTTTACTCTTAGTTTTGTCCGACATTTTGGTCCTTTGAGTCGGAAATTTTTTTTTTTCTCTTTTTTCGTGTGTTGGTTCTGATTGGATTGGTATAGTTTTTTTTCGTATTCCTATTCATATTTTTGTAGCTAGCCCATCCCGTGACTTTTTCTTCTGGCTAGTTCCATCATTTGTTCACTATTTGACTATTATAGTCGCTTGCTACATCCATTCCTTGAGGTAGGCTTCAGATCTATTTTCTTTTCCTTTAGGTATTTCGACTTGGTCGCTTTTGTAGGTCTGTTAGCCATACTTTGCTTGAGTAATCGTTTCATACGAATCTGTGTTACCTCAGTTGGAAGTATTCTAGATGGTGTACTAGTTTGCCTTTGCCTTTTACTCTGTCTTGGTTCTTTCTTTGCTGCACACTTGAGGTTGACAGTTGTGTCGTCTAGTTGGTTTGCAACGAGTTTTCTTCCTCGTTTTTTTCTTTCCTCTTGATTTCCCCGCGAGAAGCCAAAACTTTTCTTTGAGATGAAGAACAGAAATGTCCCTTTTGGGGACATCCGTCTTTTGACTTTTTGAAAGTAGCTAAGACCTTTAATCCTCATTGGGTGTTTACTTGATGCTTTCTTTACCTGTTCTGTCGTTGTTGGTTACGATAGATGACTTTGTATTCTTTTGGAAAAATGTTCTTTTTCTTAAACTGGTGTTGGTCCTTCGAACCGGAAAAAAATTTTTTTTTCTTTGGTTCCTTGTCTGTCGATTTTTTCTTTCACCCTGACGTCTTTATTTAGCTAGGGGGGAATTTGTAACGGGCATTTTTGTAATTTAACATTTTACGCCTTTTCCCAATTAGTAAACACATTTCTGTAACTACTATTTTTATATTTGATACTTATTAACTCCTTAGGCGAGTGCATCGTATTATAATGAGTGGATTGCATCGTCCTTGTCTTGCCGTTCGTATAAATTTTGTTGCTTATGTGAATATACCAGTCTAGATAAGAGACGATAAGAAGTTGTAATGGAACGAGTTGAATAAACAGATTAGCAGTCGTTGTTTTGTGTTTGGTTCCTATGCATTAATTACGTTGAAAATACGGTTTCTTCTTTGCTTTTGACAATAGTGAGAATTAATGCGGGACTGTTTCTTTTTGCCTTCATGAACAAGCACGACGCGATTTTAGTTGTATATTATCTGTAGGCGGTGTAGTTCTGATTACATTGAAGGAAAGATGCTTTTATAGGCGAACGTGTTTGACGTGCTTGTTTACGGAACATTGACTTAGTGATTACGCGTTGCTTTACTAACTGTGTTTTTGTTGATTTTCTGTTGGGAATAAAAGTGGTAGTTTTGTTCTTGGTTCCGATATGCTTTACGAAACATTTGACGGACGGTTTTATTTGCTTACGCGTACTATACTAATTTGTGGTTTTTAGTTGTTTGTCTTGTGAAATAATAGTCGTAGAACTTGCTAAACTGACCAATTCTTTTTTTAGGTTAATGTGTGTGCGATCTAGTCTAGTGTCCCTTTGTTTTATCAGATTAGTGCATACTTTGGATTATTTAAATACAGTGGGTACTGTAGTTTCTGCATTTTCTAACAACAAAGAATCTAAAATAGATCATTGCTTGCGCAAATTGCGTTATCTGCGAAATATAACAGATTACCGGTTTACAAAGGTATTGGTTGAAGTTTCTCACTGCTTTTTGGGATGTTTACGAAAATAATATACATTTGGTCCCAGTTGAAATTAAACTAGTGCTACAGAATATTTCGAAATTATTGTCTCAGGAAATAGAACTAACAAGAAATTTATCGATGCTACATAGTTCCGACGCGTGATAATGTCTGCTGCTAACACCAGTGAAATACGTAGGTGTGATTAGTGTAACGTGTGATAAGTTCCATCAACACCCGCACAGTCAAAGGTGAAGTGCTTCGTTAGTGCAGGACATCGTGAATCCCATACTTTAATTGTAAGGAAGCGTTACTGAAGGACCTTTTGTAAGTTGAACTATTTCATACTTGTTATTACTTTAAATATCTATCCGTTTCCTTGCCATATCTTTGTCGTTCTGATACCTTTTACAATAGACTTGCATGCTATTTTAAAACATAAGAAAAAAAGAAAGAAAGAACAATCAATACTACTGAATTACTCATACCAATTGTGTCTTATCTATTTTTTCTTATTTAACATTTTGTCTGTTTTATGTTTAATTGGTGTGTGAGGAAACGTTTCTGCTACTCCCCAATATTGCCTCACTTTGTATTAAAAATTTTTGTACTGCTTTTACCTTTGTTATATTATATAGATTATCCAAACAGTTTTTTTTTACATTCTACAAGGTACTGAATAATTTTAGACTTATCATTGCTGATTCTTTTTTTTTTCAGGTTTGCTTAACTATTTTTCTTGCAGGTATTGTCACTAATTTCTTACAGCCGCGTACATCATATGTTAGTCTGCTTTCTACAACCACCCCTAATCTCCGATTGAGCCCGGGTCATTCCTTGACTATCTTTGTGTTACGCACGGCTACGAGCCAACGTAGTATAACTTTGGCGCCCGAACAGGGACTGCCACGAATTACGTAACATAACACATTAACCAATGTGAACTATGTGACAAAGCAAAATACGACAAGAAACCCACAAAGATACCCTTAGTGTTAACCTAAACACCCGATAAATTATTTCAAAAACTAAAAGTCTATACTCTAGTAGTAGAAGCGCAAAACTATTTGACAATTGTAGACTCATTCACAAAAATAGGCCAAGCAATACCAATCACATCCAAAAATAGCATTGACGTGATCCAAGGATTTTTACAGTATTTTACATTTTATGGAACACCCGAAATAATAACTCTAGATAATGGTAGCAAATTTAAAAATGATACAATACAAAACACTTTAGAACTTCACAAAATAAAAATTCATTTCATAACGGAAAACCATCCTGAATCAAACGGACTAATTGAACGACTACATTCAACCCTGTTAGACCAATTCGATTATAAAGAATAAATTATAAAAAGGAACACATAACCAATTTAATGTCATATGCACTAATCGCCTATAATAATACAATTCACTCATCGACAAATTTTACACCCTTAGAATTAACCTTAGGACTTTCAGATTCACGAAATCCCTATGACGTACACTACAACAAAGAAGTATATTAACAAAATTCGAAAGATCACAAAGAAAAACTAAAAATAACTTATGAGAAGGTAAAAGATAAATTAGATAACGATAAGGAACGTATCACCACAATCCGAAATAAAAATACTGACGCAAATCAATTTTCAATAGGACACACCGTGTATGAGAAAAATTTCCAAAGCAAGCGACATAAAACAGCACCCAGAAATTTAGGCCCATTTAAAATTAAGAGAATATCAGACATAAATATAGCAGTAGTAGACAACGGTAAAATAACAAAGTACATTCACTTGAAAAACTTGTAATTTCAGATGGACAATCATCACCCTTACCGTCAACTTCCGCCCAGGTAGAACGGACAGCTACTTTACATGTGATTTTCCAATGCTCCACCCGAAGGTACTACATTGGCCAGAAAGCGAGTTTTTACCTGGAAAATTTGGAATTTTGCCGAACCCTTGCTGTTCCAAGCAAGGTAGGGATCTTTAACGTGCTTGACAACACTCACACACGGGACCTCCATTTTACCTCTCATCCGAACGAGGGTGTATTTTTGAGAAAAATGCTCGCCTAACATTTTTCGAGCGGACCGTGTCGGGATTCGAACCCGGGACCTTGGTTGTAGTAGTCACACACATACCACTACGCCACGGAGCCGCCTGGTAGAACGGACAACGAAATAATAATAGAAGATATAAAAAACAACCCCGGTATACTACCAATTAAATTAGGCAGTATGCAAAACACAATCGACTATTGGACATTCGCACAAAAATTTGACCTAACAGAATTAAAACAAAAATTTCAAACAATCACAGAAAATTATTACCGATTAAAACAATCAATGGACACAGCAAAATTCGGAAAGAAATACGCAATAGAAACGATGAATTACAACAGTATAATAGAAAGAATTTTAAGAAACATAGAAGATAAACTTAATAGATTAATACCCAACGAACAAACTACGAGACGAAAAAGAGGACTAAACAAGAGATTAAGTAACATAATAAAAGCTATCACAGGCAATTTAGATAACCAAGACGCAGAACGTTATGACAACGCACTACAACAATTAATTGAGAATCAAAACAACTTAAAAACCATAATCAGCAACCAACTATCACTAACCCAAACAACGATTATAAAATTCAACGAAACATTGAAAAAGTTAGTAAGAAACCAGGACAGTATAGCCAACTGAATACAAACCTTTGTAACCAAGATGCAAACTACCATGTTAGGCATGCGAGACTTAATTAGATTTAATACATTAATTAGTCAAATAATAGCAACCCTTACTTTAATTCAACAAATTTTTGCAACATTAGAAAACGCAGTAACATTTGCAAAATTAAATATCCTACACTCTAGTATCATTGAACTAACCGATTTATTAAAAGAATTACTAAGAATTAGATCATTTATAACTAACAGTAAATTACCTTTTGATGTAACAGAATCAAACATTCTAATATTTGAAAAAATAGCAATAGTCAAAGGCTACATTAAGAATAACGAAATAATATTTTTAATAGAGATCCCGATAGTAGAAAGTAAGAATTATAATTATTATTATTTATTTGCTTTTCCAACGAAAGTTACTAGCACATACCAAGTCATCATACCCAAAACCAAATTCCTATCCTTAAATGAACTGAGATATGGTTATACAAACAAAAAATGTACTGAAGTAACACCAAACCAATACTTATGCCAATCGATGACGACAACAACCATTCAAGAAGACAGCCCTTGTGAAGTACAACTATTAAAATTTTCAAGTCATTACGAAAATTGTAAAGCCAAACCCGTGCAAATAACCAACATGAAAATTTAAAAAGTTACAGAAAATAAATTCATAGCCATTTTCCCAACAGAAGTAATAGCAACCATCCACTGCAATCAAGATGAAAATAACCAAGCATTAATCGGAAGCAAATTAATTACCCTTAAGGAAGACTGTTATGTAAAATTGAAAGACGAAGTAATCAGAGTATCAATATCCCATAGCAACAAAGAAACTTGCAAACCTACCGAAACTACAGTTCAAGATAGAACAACAAGAAGACGAAGAAATAGTCAAGAAACCCATGAAGCTAGAGCACCTAGACTTAGACGACCTCAACCACGTCATGAAATTAATGGAAAGTTACAAAGAACATTTGAGTGAACTCAAAACGCCAAAGTTACACTATGAAAGTATAAGCGTTTGGGCAATTGTGTTAATCATTCTAATAATTTTTCTAATTATATATGTATTTTACAAAATGTATCTTAGATATAAAACTAAAGGAAACAGTTTTAGATTTAAGGAAACAAAGAGAAATAAAGAAACAATAAGTGTATCCTTAGAAACAATGAATTTTAAATAATGAAATTGAATAATGAATTTTATGTATTTAAAAATTAAGTAAAACCTTAATTTTTCATTTACGGTGGAAGGAGTTATGTATCCCTCAATTTACCTATATATATATATATATATATATATATATATATATATATTGAATAATAGAATCTAATAGAAATTATTAGAAATTGTTAAATAAATCATAAGTCAATTGCAACAATGTAATACAAGGATAAACTAGACAGGTTATTAACAGTTCATGAGAACGGATATGCAACTTTGTATCCGAGACGATAGTGATACTGCAGGTGGCAGGTCATAGACGGTTTACATACCGCAATTACCTAGAAATAAGATTGTTACAATGTAATAAAGTGTAGAACTAAGAGTAAAGCAGACATGAGATCTGCAAGTTCTCACAGCCATGTGAGGGGGCAGGATATTATAAAAAGCCCGGGAGCTCAAGGCCCGCCAGTCAGTCTTCGAACTCCATACTTCGTTGTTCAAGCTTCTCAATTGAGTCAGTCTGAGTACTACAGCTTTTGCATTGTTGTTTACCTAGACTACTCGCCCTTGTGCAATTAATTAACTAATTTCGATTTAAAGTTATTTTATACAGTTATTTAAAATTCCATTATAATTTCTGTTTCATCATCATCATTTTGTTTTCGACCTTACTTAAGGTCGGTTTGACGCAGCTCTAACTTCTTTTCTATTCTGTGCTAATCTAAAAAGCTCTACATACCCTTCACAACCTAAATTTCTAATAATTTGACTAATATAGTTTGGTCTAGGTCTTCCTATATCCTTCTTTTTCCTATCCACCTAGCTCTTTATAGATATTAGCAACCTGATGGTTGTTAAAGAACTCTAACATGTTTACATGATTACCATTTATAAAGAAATGAAATATAATCTGGTTAAGAAGTGCCTAAACTTTTGTTTTACCGCTTAAAAACATAATATAAACCGCAACTGTGTGTTAACCGTGGATTGTGCGTGCCGAAATCACCTATAGCACCGAAAGCCAAGAAATTCTGGTGAGTTTTTGACTTTGTTTATATGAATTTGTGCACTTAATTAACATTAAACATTTATACTGTAACTTGTACAAGACAACCAGATTACAACCGCTTTATCGCTTCCAATTCAGTCCCGCAATATTGTATCCTGATAATTTCTTTACACTAAGTTGTTTAATCCACCAGCTTATTTAATTAATTACGGGAGGAAGTTACGCCCCTCCATTAAATTGGTCCTTAGAGCTCGAATATCCCAGCAAAAAAGAAAAATTAGTTTACTAGTGCTTGCAGTTAAATTTTGAACTCTCTTTTCCTATATTATTAAAAATGGAAGATAAGATAAAAATGTTACACAAGAAGAAGAAGAGTATATTTCAGCGGCTTACAGCATTATATGATTGTTCAAAAAATATTTCTTCATTTGAGTCGCGAGCAAATGAAAATTTTATGGCAGATAGCGAAACGATAGATGAATTAAGGTCAAGGTTTGAATCTATTGTGGATAAGATAAATGAATACCAATTATTATTGAAACAGGAATTTCAACCTGATTATCAAAGTTTAAATGCATTTGAAGAAATGTATAGTAGAATCAAACGCGCGCGTAATAATATAATTCAATTTAAACCACCGCATCAAGGGGCTACTAGTGCTACCCCTAAAATTTCGATTCCCTTACCGCCTATAGAAATCCCGTATTTTAACGGTGAAATCTTAAAATGGGATGTATTTTACCAGTCTTTTAAGACTAATATTCACCTAAACCCTCAACTTACAGATGGTCAGAGGGTACAATACCTTATAGGTAAATTAAAAGATTCCACCCTGCAGATAACTGCAGGTATAGTTCCCTGTGCTGAAACTTACAGTATATTGTGGGATAGCTTGGTAAAAAAGTACCAGGATAAACGTACGCTAGGTGCACACTATTTAAATAATATTTTTGAATTAAAAAATTGTCCACGATCCGCTAACAATTTAAATACATTTATTTAAAAATATTCTGCGTCTATTGCAGCGCTGTTACAGGTGGGAATTACAGACCTGCAAGATTTTATATTTTTGCATTGGGGTTTAAAGAAACTAGATGGAGAAACCGCACAAGCGTTTGAATTGTCCGTTCGAAATACGGAAATTCCCTCTTATAAAACGCTGATAAGTTTTATTCAAGATCAAGTTAAAATTTTAGAACGTTCAAATGATAATACGAAGTCATATAACTATAATCATAAACCGCAACCGCTCGCATTTAAGACTAAAGCATTTGTTTCCAGTTCGCCTTTGTGCATATTGTGTAAAAAAGATAATCATTTAAAAATATACCAATGTCCGCAGTTTAAAAATATGAATTCACCGCAAGACAGATTTGAAATTATTAAATAAAAAAATGGATGCGTTAATTGTTTAAGCGTAACTCACACTCTTTCTTTGTGTAATTCAAGGCATTTTTGTAATTATTGTCAAAATAGGCATCATAGTTTACTTTGTTTTAAGAAGAAATCGGACAAAAATGTCCATTCTAATACTCGTGATTTATCACAAGGAACGCCCGTAAATTCTCTTGCCAAGAATAATAATAATATTTCAAATTCCGCTATCTCACCCGGTGCAAGTTCTCAGGTAGAACCTGCTATTACCGTAGCATTTAATTCTGAATCAAGGTCTAATCCTATAATATTATTAGCCACCGCACAAATCTATGCAACTGGTTCTGACGGCAAACGCAAAATTATTCGTTGTTTGCTGGATAACGGTTCACAAAACAATTTAATAACTGTAGAGGGTTGTAAATTACTCAACTTGTCTATAGAACCCTTAACAATTCATTCATAAAGGTATTGGTTCAACTCAAAACCAATACGAGGCTACGCTTATCTTAATATTGAATCACGTGTGTATAATCACAAATATTATATACAAGTACTAGTAGTTGACACTATTACAGATAAATTGCCAGCATATTTTATTGGTAACTGTAATATGCAATTTCTTAACAATGTTCCGCTTGCAGACCTTTCATGGAATATTCTTGGAGGCATAGAGCTAGTAATTGGGGCACAATTATTTTCATATATCTACTTAGGTAACCGCATTGATTGTGGTCCCGCTACACCGCCCGCTATACAAACCGTATTTGGTTGTTTTCATGGGAGATATTCCCTCTCGCAGTGTCAATGCCGACCATTCTTACGCTTCTTTTACCGCATTAACTTTAAATAATATTGAAGCTTCTTTGCATAAATTTTGGGAATTAGAGGAAGTTTACGTTAAACGTTTCCTTAGTCCCGAGGAAACGCTATGTGAAAATCTATACACTTCATCGGTCGAAAGAGACCCGACGGGACGCTACTCTGTTGCCCTTTCATTTTGTAAAGATCCCTCCGCTTTAGGCAGTTCCTATACTGTCGCATATCATCGTTTTTTATTCTTAGAACGTAAGCTCAAACAAGAACCAGTCTTGTTTGAAAATTATAATCAGATAATTAGTGAATATCTAACTAAGGGCTATGTATCAGAAGTACAAACTTCTAATGATACACACGATGGTTATTATATACCACATCATCCTGTTATGCGCCCGGACAAGTCTACCACAAAAGTACGTGTAGTTCTTGACGCCAGTAGTCAAACTCATACTGGCTATTCGTTAAATTACATCCTTTATAGTGGGCCTAATTTGCAGGCGGATTTGTTTTTGCTTCTGTTGAAGTTTCGCTTATTCCCAATAGCGTTAACAGCGGACATAGGTCAGATGTACTTGCAGATAATTGTACCAAATTTTCACCGCAAATATTTAAAATTTTTATTCCGTTTCACAAGTGAAGAAAAAATACGAACTTTTCAATTTAATCGTCTCCCTTTCGGGTTAAAATCTAGCCCATACATAGCTATGCGCACCATTCACTAATTAGCTTCTGCTGAAGCTAAACGTTTCCAAAATGCAGCACAAATAGCTACGTCTAAACTGTACATGGACGATCTGGTTTGCTCTGCACTTGATTATGAAACCGCTATTAAACTGGCTCAGGAGCTTATTACTTTATTTAAGTCCGAAGGTTTTGATTTAATTAAATGGGTTTCAAATTCACCCGAGTTATTGGCTAGCCTTCCAGACTCCCACCGCGCTTCCGTAAGTTTTTCTGACGATGGTAACTTAAAAATTCTGGGACTTTCATGGTTGCCGTCACTCGATTTATTTAAGATCACCATTTCTGATACTGAGGGTAAATGTACGAAACGTACAATTTTGTCTTTTATCGCCCGCTTATTTGATGTACTTGGTTTAATTTCGCCTACAATTTTATATGCGGAATTGCTTATTAAAGAATGTGGAACATTAAAATTGATTGGGATGATATCCCTCCAGACGTGATTGTCCAACACTTTAATTTATTACGCCAGGAAGTTCATTACTTTCACAATTAAATATTCCACGCCATGTTGGTGTTTTAAAAAATTCTGTTGTGAATCTCGTAGCATTCTCTGACGCTAGTTTAAACGCCTATGGTTGTGTTATTTACATGCATACTACGGATTCTCTCGGAAATATTAAAGTTCGATTTCTTTGTTCAAAATCAAAGGTATCACCGGTTAAAATAATTACTTTAGGCCGGCTAGAATTGTGTGCAATTGTTTTAATGTCTAATCTTATTAAAAGAGTTTATGATACTTATATTGATCAAATACCTATTACAGGTATCTACCCATTTTCGGACTCCACTATAGCATTATCGTGGATCCATTCTTCACCGCATAAATGGTCAATATTTGTAAGTAACCGCATAGCACAATGTCATGAAAATTTACATCCTCGTCATTTTTATCATATTTCTGGAAAAGAAAATCCTAGCGACAGTTTGTCGCGAGGCATGTTGCCCTCTCAATTAATAGTTAACAAACTACGGTGGCATGGCCCACAGTGGTTACATTTTCCTATATCAGAATGGCCAATTAAGCCATTTAGTTCTAATAACACTGATAATTTGCCTGAACGTAAATCAAATACTTTGATCGCCTTTGTTCAATGTGAACAACCAGTATTATATATTTTGGCTCAACGCTGTTCCTCATGGGTCAAACTAATTAGGGTAATAGTGTATGTACTCCGCTTTATTAAAAAACTTCCACTTTGTAACGAAATGAAAGCATCAGACCTAATTATTGCTGAAAAATATGTTATTCAGTCAATTCAACTTGAGCATTTTTGTGATGATATTAGCAAGCTAAGTAACTCTGAATTAGGCTCCAAAAAGTTTAAGACTCTTTGCCCGTTTTTGGACGAAGATAAGATTTTACGAATTCAAGGACGATTATCTAATTCCGATATCCCTTTTGAAACTAAGCATCCCGCTTTATTGCCAAAAAATGATCATATCGTTAATCTCATTATCGATTATTATCATAAAGTAAATTGTCATACGGGTCCAAATTTGTTGATGTCCATTTTACGACAACGTTTTTGGATACTTTCCGCTAGAAGTATTGTTAGAAAACGAGTATACCAATGTAACTCCTGTTTTCGTTTATCGCCTGTTCATGGCTGATCTGCCTTTATGTCGAGTACAAGAAACAAAGGCATTTGTACATACTGGCGTCGATTATGCAGGTCCAATTAAAATTACGCTAACGCGACGGCGAGGTTTTCGATCACAGAATGCCTACATTTGTCTTTTTGTGTGTCTGACCACTAAGGCGATACACATAGAATTAGTCTCCGACTTGTCTTCTGATTGTTTTCTGGCCGCATTGAAAAGATTTATATCACGCCGCGGTCCTGTTGCTTGTTTATATTCGGACAACGGGACAAATTTTATTGGTGCCAAGACACAATTAGAGGAATTATATACGGTTTTGGTATCCGCAAATTATCAAACCGCTTTAAAAAATGAACTTGCAATTCACCGTATTGAGTGGAAAATGATTCCTCCACGAGCCCCTCATTTTGGAGGTATGTGGGAATCAAATATAAAGAGTTGCAAGACGCATCTATTTCGAGTAATTGGAAGTCAACTATTATCATATGAAGAGTTACTGACTGTCCTTACTCAAATAGAATGTCTGTTAAATTCCAGACCTCTTTGTTTATTATCATCAGACCCTCACCCTGAGGTTCTCACACCTGCTCATCTTTTAATGTCTACGCCCTTACAATGTTTACCCTCCTTTGATTTACCAAGTAAAAATATTAACTTGGTCAATCGCAAAAAATTATTAGATATATTAGTAAGATCTTATTGGAAAAAATGGAAGACAGACTACTTGCATACGCTACAGAGTCGTCAAAAGTAGTGCACTTCTAGTAATCCCATCAAGGTAGGGACTATAGTTCTTATTAATCAAGACGATACTCCTCCGCTGCGATGGCCGTTAGGTATGATCCAGGAAGTTCATCCCGGCCGAGATGGCGTTGTTAGAGTTGCCACTGTCAAAACAAAAAACAGTTCCTTTAAACGAGCAATTGTGAAACTTTGCCCGTTGCCCACCCAATATTTAAATACTATTATACTTACCCGCATTTCTTCAACCGCATTTATTCATCCGCTTATAAAGGTTTAGTTTAATAGCATTATGCTTTACCGCTTACATAAACTCTTGTAGTACTTGTGTATTGAGCAAGCACTGAGTTTTTTTTATTTTTTTTATTAATTCATTTTTTTGTTCCATTTCTTTGAAGGTTTCCTACTTTCAAGGCGGGGTTCCATTCCTTTTCCATTCCTTTGAAAGTTTCCTACTTTCAAGGCGGGGAGTATGGTTTGGCGACTTATAGTTAATTTATAAGTGCCGTAGTTCGCGCCAAAAGTATCGTTGTGTATTAGAAATAAACACTGATAGTGCGCGATAGATAGAACCAAATTTATCTTGGAACGAACACCTGGTCCGCAAGAGTGTATTATTATACAAAACGTGGATCGTGTGTGACCGCAGAGCACTCAAGAAGTGCCTAAACTTTTGTTTTACCGCTTAAAAACATAATATAAACCGCAACTGTGTGTTAACCTTGGATTGTGCGTGCCGAAATCACCTATAGCACCGAAAACCAAGAAATTCTGGTGAGTTTTTGACTTTGTTTATATGAATTTGTGCACTTAATTAACATTAAACATCTATACTGTAACTTCTACAAGACAACCAGATTACAACCGCTTTATCGCTTCCAATTTAGTCCCGCAAAATTGTATCCTGATAATTTCTTTACACTAAATTGTTTAATCCACCCGCTTATTTAATTAATTACGTGGAGGAAGTTACGCCCCTCCAATTTCTAATATTAGCTTCCTTTTCTATTTCATCAAATCTAATTACTACGCTTTGGTTTTTATATAGACTGTAAATAATTTTTCTGTCCCTATGAGAGATTCCTATTTTTTGCAAAACCCTGAACATAACAATCCAATTAACCCTATGGAATGCTTTTTCTAAATCTACAAACGCGAAATGAGTCTTTTTATTTTTTTGTAACCTTTTTTCGATAATTACCCTAATGATTAGTATCGGTTCTCTAGTCCCTCTGTCTTTACGAAAACCATATTGGTCTTCGCCTAAATAATTCTCAGTCAAAGCTTCTACTCTATTTTTAATTATTATTGTTAGTATTTTGGAAGCATGAAAAGTTAAACTAACCGTTCTAAAATTCTCACACCTATCAGCTCCTGCCTTTTTTGGGATTGGGATAATAATATTTTTTTCGAAATCTATTGGAACCTCACCTATGTCATATATTAGTTTTACTAGTTCATATAATCTATCTAAAGTTTTCTGACTTGCATATTTTATTAATTCTGCGGGAATATCGTCTATCCCTGGCGCTTTGTTTAGTTTAAGATTCCAAACAGCTCTATCAAATTCCTCTCTTAATATTGAGAACCCTATTTCTACATCCTCTTCTTGGTCGTTCTCTAACTCATCCATATCGTCTCCCTTATATAAATCTTCTAAATATCTTTTCCATCTATCTGCTACCTCAACTTTATTTATTAGAAGCTCATTATTCTCGTTTCTAATACCATTATATTTTTTCCTATCTTCCCCAAAAAACTTTTTAACTGCCCTGTATGCCCTGTCTGTCTTACCTACTCTCAAATCATTTTGTATTCCCTTACAATTCTCCTCCATCCATTTATTTCTAGCTTTTCTACACTCATGTACTATCTTATTTCTAACTGTATTATATTTTTGCTTACTTCCACTATCCACTTCTCTGACAGGTTTAAGCTTTTTTCTATTCTCTATTAAATCTAATATCTCCTTTGTTACCCAGGGTTTTCTCGCTTCTATTTTTTTCTTACCTATAGTCTGTGTTGCTGTATCATGTACAGTCAGTTTTATTTCTCCATTTGTTATCTACGTTCCCTCCTACAGCTATCTCTTTGCTCTTATTATCTAATACTTGTTTATATTCCTCTTTTACCCTACTATCATTAAGCTTACCTAGATCTCATCCTTCTCTTTTACCCTTTCTCAATTTTTTGAATTTTAGTTTACACTTCATTTTAACTAAGTTATGATCGCTATCTATGTCAGCCCCTGGATAACTACGACAGTTTTTAACTTGGTTACTAAATCTTTGTTTAACTAAAATATAATCTATTTGGTATCTATCCTTATCACCTGGCGCTTTCCAGGTATATCTTCTTCTAACATGTTGTTCGAATAGGGTGTTTCCAGTTACTAATCTATGTTCCTGGCAAAACTCAACTAATCTTTCTCCTCTATCATTTTGTCTGTCATACCCAAATCTTCCTACCATTTTTCCCTCACTACCTTCTCCCACTGACGCATTAAAATCGCCCATAACTATTAAATTCTCATCTCCTTTTACTTTTCTCACTATACTATTTTTATCCTCGCATACCTTTTCTACTTCCTCATCCTCGTACTGAGTTGTTGGCATGTAAACCTGTACTAAAAGTGTCTGTGGGTTTTGTACTCAATCTAACCATAATTATTCTATCACTAAATTGTAAGTACTCTTTAAAGATGGGTAAAAATTAAAAGTTTGAGTCTTTAAAAGGCATAACTTTGTAAGGGGTGGTTTTATTTAAAATCTATTTACAGATTTAGGTTCCCTAGAAAAATCTAATATTAGTTGATACCAAACAAAATATAGTTATCTTAAAAGAGTCACTACCCCGCGGATAATAAATACAATATACTACCTGTCAACAAAAAAGTTGTAGAGAAATTCAAAGACGAATTTAATGGGGGTCTAGTATTAGAATTCGTTGGTACAAAAGCCAAGTCCTACCGTATTGTAAGCGAGAAAGACACGATTAAAAGCTTAAAGGGGGGTCTCACGAAGTGTAGTTAAGTAAAACCGAGGATCCTACAACCTATAACGAGCATATATTTCTAAAAAGGGTAGGCATGCAACTACGCAACAGTGTGTGGGAGAATAAGGATTCTCTCCAATAAGAAATTAAAGTTACCATGTACGTAGCACCAGTCATTGGGAAATGGTAGAAATAATAAACCTATAAAGCGATTATTAATTGTGGTTTAGAAAAATAGTAGTTTTCGTGGACTAAATAAAATAGCTTAGACTGATTAATGTATATGGTTACATATTCTAGTACACAACCACAAACATCTGCTTACGTCCACATACGGACATGGCGATGCCAGTAGTTTTTGTTTAACAAATAATAGGAAAGATACGTTAGGTGTTAGTGTGTGGAAGCCTATGGAATTGTTGGACTCAAAAAGAACGGTGCGGCGGAATGTATGGTGATCCCCGTTAGAATAATCGAGGGTGGCTAATCGATCGTATTAGATGTTTAAATATGCGAAAGTGTAAAAGCCTACATGATCAAAATTTAATTATCAGATATAAAAGTACGCGATGTGCTATACTTTTAAAGAAAGTATAGAATGGTGCTTTGCAGCGGTCCTAGCAGTAAAAAAGGCGACTGGTTTTTTCAAGCAACTACAAGAATAGCTGTAGCGCAAAGAAGGGGTATGCATGTATTATACAGCGCACTGTTTGTTTACGGGTAGCTTGGATGTGTAATTGATCACGACTTATAGATCCCTAGGAGGTTTAAAAAGTCTGAGACTATTGTCGTTTGAAAAATGTTTGGAAATTATCAGAACGGGGGCGGGTCGAAGTATAAGTTAGATGGATGATTGACCGAGTTTTTTCTACCTTTTACGAGGGAATCGGAAGTTGACAGACATCGAGCATCTAAATCTCTATTTGGGCGACATCGAGTACTTACCGGTTCTAGAAATCATTACGTGCTACCGTCCGCTATGTGAAAGATTTGGTTCTAGGAAATGAGCACCCTACAAAAGCACAGAATACTCGGTATTAATGATAATTGGTTTAGTGACCGCGTTTGTGCACTCTTCGAGCGTCTTCGGCAATCTTCGATTGTTTCCAAAGAAAATATTCAAACCTACCATTTCCTAAAATATGACGTAGAAGTTATTTAAATTTAAATTGCTTTACTAGTAAGTATTCTGTAGACAACAAGTTTGATATTCCCTTAGTAAAGGTTTAAAATGTTTTATTAAGTTTTTGTTTATAGTAGCACTGCATCTTCTACAGCACGACTTGCAGCCAATTTGTGTGCGTGTGCTACAACCCTTTCGGATTTTTAATATGCACGCGATGCGATTATTGATCCATATAACATGGAAGACGTGTCCGATGTTTCTACTAACTGCAATCGCAACATGAACGATGCGAACCGGGTGCAAGCATTGGTGCTAAATGTACTGTGCGAGCAGCAAGGATTGGCAAAAGATGACGCCATTTAGTTCGGCTGTCTTCGGAAACCTTCGGTTTGCATTCTATAAGGTACATAAAGCAGGTACGCAAGGGTAAACTTTTTAGTTATAAGTTAGTTCGCTTACAAGTTTCGCCAAATTCCTATAGTGCGGATTTTGTTTTGTACTAAAATGGTACCTGCAAAAGTTTTTAAATGCGAGCCCTGTCCTTTACCAGGAGGGATGCTCTCAAACGGCACCAGAACAAATGTCGTGGTGTAACGTCGTCCAGGGTTGAGCTTGTACATCTGTCAGCAGCAAAGTACTTATACTGTATGTCTTGCGGTATTGCTTTTACGAGAATGGGCAGCTTACAGCAACACAAGGAAAAACAGCACGGTATGTCATTAAGCCGTAAACGTTCAGCTCCGCCAGCTGTTAAAGAGTCTTGTACGAAACAACCATAAATTATGTGTAAAGTATTCGATTTCGAAATGAAAAAGACTACCTATGCCGCACACTTGAGAAGCGACAGACATAAAAATGCCACAGTTACCGCTACTGGCGAAGATGGCGTAGAAATGGTTAGCACAGCGTTTAACAGCCGAATGGTTAGCTATCGCATAAAGAACGCCGGTGTCGACGATGGAGTCTCCGAATTTCTTTGGAAGCAGAAAGAAAAAAGAAAAAAAAAGAAAAAAGAACACAACATACAGCAATAAAAGTCTATTGCGAACTCTACGGTGTTTACACCAAAATGGTAGAAGAGACTACCGATGTGAAATCCTTTAACACAAAAAATATGGTTATAACGTCTTCTAGTAATCTGGAAAATATCTACGTGGTCTTAAGCGAAACCATGAGAACAAAATCAGAGAAATTTGAAACATGTGGGTCCGGTTGGTCTTTGGAAAATCTGCTCTATTTAGAAATAAATATTAATAAGTATAAGCCGATATGAGGAGTTCTAGGTTAAGAATAAAAATTGTCAATATGTATTTAGAAATGTGGTTTATAAAATTTAAACTATTAGTAAAAATTGTCTATAATATAAAGTTTTAAGAATGGTTTTTAGATTTTCTTTTAGGTATGAGCTGCATGAAAGTTATAATTTAGAAGGTGTGTGTGTAAAACGGTAAAGGGTGGTTCGATTTTAAATCAATTTACAGATTCGGATTCTGCATAAAATTCTAGACTAATTTGATGTATTGCATGACTAAAAAATTTATAAGGACGGCCAAAAATCGTTGCTGGTAAAAATCTTAAAATGAGGGTAGCTCCCTGGGGGATGATACTCTATGAAAAATTTCTTGAGATTCGGGTAGCTGAGAAAATTCTAATATTAATTGATACCAAACAAGGTACATTTATCTCGTAGGTGGAAATGTGGAGAAAGATTTATCTGGCAGAGGGTATATGTGTAACTTTGTAGGAAGCGATCCTATATCAAATCTGTTTGCAGATTCGGATTCTGCATAAAATTCTAGACTAAAATGTGTCGCATGGCTAAAAAATTTATAAGGATAGTCAGAAATCGCTACCAGCAAAAAATCTTAAAATAAGGTAGCTCCCTGGGTGGTAATGCTATCTGAAAAATTTAAACAGATTTTGGTAGCTGAGAAAATTCTAATATTAATTGATACCAAACAAGATAGGTTTATCTCAAAAAATGCAATGGCTATTCGAAGAAAGCTATTTGTTAGGTTAGCTTACAGAGCAAAGAGCAAAATTTAAAGCTTCAGGACTTTAAAGGGGTGTAACTTTATAAGAGGTGGTCGGATTTTAAATCTGTTTGCAGATTCCAATTTTGCGTAAAATTATAGGTTAGCTTGATGTATCGCATGGTTAAAAATTTTATAAAAACGGTCAGATATTGCTACCTGCAAAAAATCTTAAAATTAGGGGAGCTCCCTGCGGGATGATGAAATCTCAAAAATTCTTAGAGATTCGGGTAGCTGAGAAAATTTTAATATTAATTGATACCAAACAAAATATATTTATTTCGTGGGTAAAAATGGCTAGTCGAAGAAAACTATTTGATTCAGAATGTTGGCTGTAAAAAATCTTAAAATTGGGGTAGCTCCCTGGGGGATAATGCAATCTAAAAAATTCTAATATTAATTGATACTAAACAATCTAGATTTATCTCGTGGGTGCGGTGCCTATAGGCACCGAGAGGTATCTCGAAAATGTTAGGGGTTAGGTTACCGATGTTTTAGGGTAGGGATGGTTGGGGGTAAAAAAATCCCACAAGGCGGTTTACAAGGCGAGAGCAAGGGGGAGATTCATCTCCTCATTTCCGCCTTATGGGAATTTACATGTAAATTGGTCCAGTTGAGTGTGGAAATGAGGAATTCTGGTGGAAATGAGATTTCAGAACCGGTACAAACCATATACTCCACACGTTCGTTACTGCGACAGCAGCAGCAGAAGCATGTTTGGTAGTAGTAGAATGATCGGAACAGAATGTTCTGAATTTATGTTCAATAATGGTAGATGACAAATTTTCCCATTCGCTTTCGTCCATTTGCAGTTCATCTTGTTACGTAATTCGTGGCAGTCCCTGTTCGGGCGCCAAAGTTATGCTACGTTGGCTCGTAGCCGTGCGTAACACAAAGAAAATCAAAGAAATGACCGGGCTCAATCGGAGATTAGGGGGGGTTGTAGAAAGCAGACCAACATACAATGTACGCGGCTGTAAGGAGTTAGTGATAATACCTGCAAGAAAAATAGTCAAGCAAACCTGAAAAAAAAGAATAAGCATAGCAGCAATGATAAGTCTAAATTATTCAGTACTTTGTAGAATGTAAAAAAAACTGTTTGGATAATCTATATAATATAACAACGGTAAAAGCAGTACAAAAATTTTTAGTACAAAGTGAGGTAATATTGGGGAGTAGCAGAAACGTTTCCTCACACACCAATTAAACATAAATCAGACAAAATGTTAAAAAGATAAATAGGTAAGACACAATTGATATGAGTAATTCAGTAGTATTGATCTTTCTTTCTTTCTTTTTTTTTTCTTATGTTTTAAAATATCATGCAAGTCTTTTGTAAAAGGTATCAGAACGACAAAGATATGGTAAAGCAACGGATAGATATTTAAAGTAATAACAAGTAGGAAATAGTTCAACTTACAAAAGTCCTTCAGCAACGCTTTCTTGCAACGGAAGTGTGAGATTCACGATGTCCTGCACTAACGAAGCACTTCACCCTGGATTGTGAGGGTGTTGATGGAACTTATCACACGTCACACTAATCACACCTACGCATTTCACTGGGGTTATCAGCAGACACCATCACGCAACGGAACTATGTAGCATTGATAAATTTCTTGTTAATTCTATTTCCTGAGACAATAATTTCGAAATGTTTTGTAGCACTAGTTTAATCTCAACTGGGATCAAATGTATATTATTTTCATAAACCTCCAAAAAGCAGTGAGAAACTTCAACCAATACCTTTGTAAACCGGTAATCTGTTATATTTCGCAAATAACGAAATTCGCGCAAGCAATGATCTATTTTAGATTCTTTGGTGTTAGAAAAATGCAGAAACTACAGTATCCACTGTATTTAAATAATCCAAAGTATGCACTAATCTGATAAAACAAAGGGACACTAGACTAGATCGCACACACATTAATCCTAAAGAAAGAATCGGTCAGTTTAGCAAGTTCTACGACTATTATTTCACAAGACAAACAACTAAAACCACAAATTAGTAAAGTACGCGTATCACTAAAGTAAGTCCGTCAAATGTTCCTTAAAGCATTTGTCTCACAAGAAAAACAACTAAAAACAATTAGTAAGCACGCGTAAGCAATAAAACCGTCCGTCAAATGTTCCGTAAAACACACGTGCCTAGAGTTTAACAAGCTTTACCGCTTTTATTTCCAACAGAAAATCAACTAAAAACATGCCGTGCTTGTTCATGAACAATACGAAAATTAATCCCGCATTAATTCTCACTATTGTCAAAAGCAGAAAGAAGCAGTATTTTCAACGTACTTAATATATCGGAACCAAGAACAAAACTACTCTCCTCGTCTGTTTATATCAACTCCTCGCTATTACAACCGCTTATCGTCTCTTATCTAGACTTGTATATCCACATCAGGAACAAAATTTATATTTACGGCAAGACAAGAACGATGCAATCTATAATTAATTACAAGCTGTTTAACATTCATTCCTTGGAATTTATTTATTAATGAGAATCAATCTTCAATTTATCTATCTTTAATTAATACACACGAGTTAAATCGCATACAGTTCTGAATTATTCTGAAGTATTTACTTGATACAAACAGCGATCCCAAAGAAACGATGTATTTTACGTATTTGGTAAAGTGTAAAATGTTAAACTACCAAAAATGCACGTTACAAATTCCCCCCTAGCAAAATAAAGACGTCGGGGTGAAAGAAAAAAAGAAAAACGACAGACAAGGAACCAAACAAAAAAAATCATTTTTAACCGGTTCGAAGGACCAACACCAGTATAAGAAAAAGAACATTTTTTTACCAAAAGAAGACAAAGTCATCCATCGTAACCAACAACGACAGAATAGGTAAAGAAAGCATTAAGTAAACACCCAATGAGGATTAAAGGTCTTAGCTACTTTCAAAAACGTCAAAAGACGGATGTCTCCAAAAGGGACATTTCTGTTCTCCACAAAGAAAAGTTTTGGTTTCCCGCTGACAAACCAAGAGGAAAGAAAAAAAAAGAGGAAGAAAACTAGTAGGAAACCAACTACACGACACAACTGTCAACCTCAAGTGTGCAGCAAAGAAAGAACCATGACAGAGTAAAGGGCAAAGGCAAACTAGTACACCATCTAGAATACTTCTAACTGAGGTAACACAGATTCGTATGAAACGATTACTCAATCAAAGTATGGCTAACAGACCTACAAAAGCGACCAAGTCGAAATACCTAAAGGAAAAGAAAATAGATATGAAGCCTACCTCAAGGAATGGATGTAGCAAGCGACGATAATAGTCAAATAGTGAACAAATGGTGGAACTAGCCAGAAGAAAAAGTCACGGGATGGGCTAGCTACAAAAATATGAATAGGAATACGAAATGGGCGCCAGTGTTTTCGGACACAAGCTTATCAGAGAAAACACAAGACCAATAAGCCAAGAAAAATTACAAGTCATTAGGGATAGCGACACGTAGGGGTCAAAATAGAATCGGCCGTAGGGAGCCCTTTAGGATCCGGAGGCTCAGGACCAAAATGTCGGACAAAACTAAGAGTAAAGAAATCCACAGGGAAAGATAGGTAAGTAGTAGCAATCGAAAAGGACCAAGGTGTAAAGGCATAAACGCTGCCAAAGTCGTCAAAGGACGGATGTCTCTTTAGAAAAGAAACAGCACAGTTTCCAACCTCAAGAAATTGATTTCGCGCGCGCAGAAACCAAAAGAAAAGAAAAGTAGCGAGGAAGAAAACCAACAGCAATAGCCAACATAAGACACAAGTGTCATCCTCAAGTAAGCTAGGGAACGACAAACGGAAAACTGGGAAAAGTAACGAAAGGCTTCAAACTGTGGCACCAAGAAGAGAAAAAAGAGTTGTATAATACAACCAAATAAGAAAAGTAATCTGCTAATAGACCCAAAAGTCGACGAAGTCGTGTTTCCTAAAGGACAGAAAGTAGGCCTAAAGAGCAACTACCACAGGAGCAGATACAACGAGTGATCGAAGTCAGTACATCAACTAACCGCAAGGAAACCCAGTCAGGAAAAAAATGGACAGGAATGTGAAATGAAAGAAAACCCGGAAAGAGTAGAAGAAAAAAATAGAAGTCATCACACAATACTACGAAATATGTCAAATATCACAGATAAAGCTAATGAGTTGAAGGAATCGCATAACGTAGGGAGACGAGTGGATTACGGACGAAATTTGTGGAGCTTGCGTCGCCAAAAAGACAACAGATCTAGATCGGGGACATTAAGATTATATTTAAGTGAGGTAGCGAAAGTGACGTGAAGAAAAGAAAAAAGTGGTGTAAAGAAAACTTGGGCGCCAGTGTTTTCCAGAACCAAATTACCAGCGAAAACACAACTTTGATAATTCACAAAGCAACAAAAAAAATTAAAATCAAAGAATTTCAATATAGCGAAAAAAAAAATTCAAGACTACACAAAAAAATTAGAGCCAGCCAATATAGGAAAAAAGAAAATCGAGCCGATACACCAAAAAAAATCAATGCCAAAAACATCAAGGTTAAAAAAAAAATTTTAAAAAAATCAAGACAAACCAAAAAAAATCGAGAGCAAATCAAAAAAATCAGGCCCACGTTGGGCGCCAAAAATTTATGTTACGTAATTCGTGGCAGTCCCTGTTCGGGTGCCAAAGTTATGCTACGTTGGCTCGTAGCCGTGCGTAACACAAAGAAAATCAAAGATGTGACCGGGCTCAATCGGAGATTAGGGGGGGTTGTAGAAAGCAGACCAACATACAATGTACGCGGCTGTAAGGAGTTAGTGATAATACCTGCAAGAAAAAATAGTCAAGCAAACCTGAAAAAAAAAGAATAAGCATAGCAGCAATGATAAGTCTAAATTATTCAGTACTTTGTAGAATGTAAGAAAAAACTGTTTGGATAATCTATATAATATAACAACGGTAAAAGCAGTACAAAAATTTTTAGTACAAAGTGAGGTAATATTGGGGAGTAGCAGAAACGTTTCCTCACACACCAATTAAACATAAATCAGACAAAATGTTAAAAAAAAAGATAAATAGGTAAGACACAATTGATATGAGTAATTCAGTAGTATTGATCTTTCTTTCTTTCTTTCTTTTTTTTTTTATGTTTTAAAATATCATGCAAGTCTTTTGTAAAAGGTATCAGAACGACAAAGATATGGTAAAGCAACGGATAAATATTTAAAGTAATAACAAGTAGGAAATAGTTCAACTTACAAAAGTCCTTCAGTAACGCTTTCTTGCAACGGAAGTGTGAAATTTACGATGTCCTGCACTAACGAAGCACTTCACCCTGGATTGTGAGGGTGTTGATGGAACTTATCACACGTCACACTAATCACACCTACGCATTTCACTGGAGTTAGCAGCAGACACCATCACGCGACGGAACTATGTAGCATTGATAAATTTCTTGTTAATTGTATTTCCTGAGACAATAATTTCGAAACATTTTGTAGCACTAGTTTAATCTCAACTGGGATCAAATGTATATTATTTTCATAAACCTCCAAAAAGCAGTGAGAAACTTCAATCAATACCTTTGTAAACTGGTAATCTGTTATATTTCGCAAATAACGAAATTCGCGCAAGCAATGATCTATTTTAGATTCTTTGGTGTTAGAAAAATGCAGAAACTACAGTATCCACTGTATTTAAATAATCCAAAGTATGCACTAATCTGATAAAACAAAGGGACACTAGACTAGATCGCACACACATTAATCCTAAAGAAAGAATCGGTCAGTTTAGCAAGTTCTACGACTATTATTTCACAAGACAAACAACTAAAACCACAAATTAGTAAAGTACGCGTATCACTAAAGTAAGTCCGTCAAATGTTCCTTAAAGCATTTGTCTCACAAGAAAAACAACTAAAAACAATTAGTAAGCACGCGTAAGCTATAAAACCGTCCGTCAAATGTTCCGTAAAACACACGTGCCTCGAGTTTAACAAGCTTTACCGCTTTTATTTCCAACAGAAAATCAACTAAAAAATGCCGTGCTTGTTTATGAACAATACGAAAATTAATCCCGCATTAATTCTCACTATTGTCAAAAGCAAAAGAAGCAGTATTTTCAACGTCCTTAATATATTGGAACCAAGAACAAAACTACCCTCCTCGTCTGTTTATATCAACTCCTCGCTATTACAACCGCTTATCGTCTTTTATCTAGACTTGTATATCCACATAAGGAACAAAATTTATATTTACGGCAAGACAAGAACGGTGCAATTTATAATTAATTACAAGCTGTTTAACATTCATTCCTTGGAATTTATTTATTAATGAGAATCAATCTTCAATTTATCTATCTTTAATTAATACACACGAGTTAAATCGCATACAATTCTGAATTATTCTGAAGTATTTACTTGATACAAACAGCGATCCCAAAGAAACGATGTATTTTACGTATTTGGTAAAGTGTAAAATGTTAAACTACCAAAAATGCACGTTACAATCTTTTTTACAAAATCTGTTGGAATATATCGTCGGATACAATTTTAGTCACAATAGAAATTGCTTTCTCGACAACAGCAGATAAAGAAACAGGAGCTGGTAAAACTTCCACAACAGCAGCAACGGGTTCACTAACTTCAACGGATGTTTTTCTGCCAGTATTACAAGTTATCGTCACTTCAGGTACATCTGTTATTGTAGACTCAAGAAAAACTTCTTTAGTATAATCATTTAAGGCTGCAGAAACAAATTCTTAAGTTGCTACCTGTAAGTTACTAGTTTGAACTATTGTCTCAGTTGGTGGAGGAGGCATAGTTTGAGGTGGAAGTGAATACATATGACACTTTAGATCTTCATTCGAACAGCTAAGGACAGAAGAAATTTGGTTCCTATACGGGGGTATTCTTTGAGTAGGGGCATGATAGCCATAGAAATCAGTATTATAGCTCGAAGGCTCATATAGTTGAAAAAGGTTTGTTGTGGTGGTAATAGGATGAACCAGAGGCGGTACAGTAAAGAACGTAGTACTAGAAACAGAAGGAATTTGTTTCTTATTAGTAGTAGGGGTTTTGTGGTAAGTGAAAGGTGAGCAGCAACAGAAAGTAAATTGGTACGCGAATGGGTTTGGTTGAGATAGGATTAGTAAAAGTAACCGCATGGTTGGTAATTGTAGCCGAAGAAGACATATATGCTAAAGAAAAGTGCAACAAATTAGGGGTAGTACTGGAAGGCGGTGGTCTGAAAGTGTCTACAGAACACTTGCTAAATTCTACTCTTTTCCCTAGAAATAGTAGTTGTGTAATAGAAGCAATTGCAACTAATGCTAAAAAAGATTTATAATACAAGGATAATACGCGGAATCTCTAATTGTTACGGTTGCGATAAGAAAACAGACAGTCGTAAGAATAAACTTTGAATTGTCGCTACTTATAAGCCAATAGTATTAATAGGACAAATCGTTCTGAAATTTATGTCATCTAGTAAGCGTTTTGTAACGTGCATTTTTATAGCTTAATCATTTTACGCTTTTTCCCAATTCGTAAATACCTTTCTGCAATTACTATTTCTATATTTTATATTTACTAACTCGTTGGTTGAGTGGGTTGCATCGTTCTTGTCTTGCCGTTCGTATAAATTTTGTTGCTTATGTGGATATATAAGTCTAGATAATAGACGATAAGAGGTTGTAATAGAACGAGTTGATAAAAACAGATGAGGAGTTGTAGTTTGTTCTTGGTTCCTATATATTAATTACGTTGAAAATACTGTTGCTTTTTGCTTTGACAATAGTGATAATTAAAGCGGTATCAATTTTCGGATTGTTCATGAACAAGCGCGGCACGATTTTAGTTGTTTTTCTTGTGAAATAAAAGGTGTATTTTTATTGCTTACGCGTGCCTTACTAATTGTTTTTTTTGTTGAGTTTCTGTTGTAAATAAAAGTGGTAGAACTTGTTAAACTCGACCTGCACGCGTGTCTTACGGAACATTTGACGGACTTACTTTAGTGATACACGTGCTTTACTCATTGTGTTTTTTTTGTTGGTGCTTCGTCTTTTGATATTTAAACTGTGTGTGCGATCTAGTTTCGCGGTCCTTTTTTTATCAGAGTAGTGCATACTTTGGGATTATCCAAATACAGTTGATACTGTAGTTTCTGAATTTTCTAACCCCAAAGAATCTAAAATAGATCATTGCTTGTGCAAATTTCGTTATTTGCGAAATATAACAGATTACCGGTTTACAAAGGTATTGGTTGAACTTTCTCACTGCTTTTTGGATGTTTATGAAAATAATATATCTTTGGTCCCAGTTGAAATTAAACTAGTGCTACAAAATATTTCGAAACTATTGTCTCAGGAAATAGAATTAACAAGAAATTTATCAATGCTACATAGTTCCGTCGTGTGCTAAGGTCTGCTGCTAACACCAGTGAAATACGGAGGTGTGATTAGGGTAACGTGTGATAAGTTCCATCAACGCCCTCACAGTCAAGGTTGAAGTGCTTCGTTAGTGCCGGACATCGTGAATCCCACACTTCAATTGCAAGGAAGCGTTACTGAAGGACCTTTTTGTAAGTTGAACTATTTCCTACTTGTTATTACTTTAAATATCTATTCGTTTGTTTTGCCATATCTTTGTCGTTTTGATACCTTTTACAATCGAATTGCCTGCTAATAAGAAACAAAAAAAAGGAAAAAATCAATACTACTGGATTACTCATATCAATTGTGTCTTACCTATTTATCTTTTGTTAACATTTTGTCTGATTTATGTTTAATTGGTGTGTGAGGAAACGTTTCTGCTACTCCCCAATATTACCTCACTTTGTACTAAAAATTTTTTTGTATTGCTTTTACCGTTGTTATATTATATAGATTATCCAAACAGTTTTTTTTTACATTCTACAAAGTACTGAACAATCTATGCTCGATCAGCATGCTATGCTTTTTCTTTATTTCAGGTTTGCAGGACTAATTTTTTTTATTGCAGGTATTGTTTCTAATTCCTTACAGCCGCGTACATTATATGTTGGTATGCTTTCTACAACCCCCCCTAATCTCCGATTGAGCCCGGTCATTTCTTTGATTTTCTTTGTGTTACGCACGGCTACGAGCCAACGTAGCATAAATTTGGCGCCCAACGTGGCTGCCCCGATTTACGTAACAGTTTATTATAAGCAACAGGTAAAAATTCGGCCTTCAATAAATCGACGTCTTTCCAACATGTGAGAGAACTTTGATCCGCTCGAAAAATCAATAGAGCTTTCCTTGTAAGTAGTGCAGAAGTAAAAAGAAAATATTATTGAGTGAAAATATTACGAAAAATGAGGAGTTCATTTATACGTGTAAAAAATTCCGGTAAAAATTCTTTACCAGAGAATGAGATATTTAATTTAGTAATCGGCGTATCATTTAGTAGAAGCCATAAAATTGACAACAACGGAAGTATCCATTTCTGGTTCGGAATCCGAAGAAAGAGACTTCCTCAGTTGCTGTAACAAATTCATGAAAAGTTTGTCGGCTAGAAGCAGGCTACTAAGAAAAGTCAGAAAAGTGACATGCTTTAATGTTATAAAGCTCGTTTCAACATATGAACAAATGGTTTGTTGAGCAAACAGTAATTTTTGTATACGGACATTTTTAATAATGGAGATACGAAGTGCGCGTTTTGTATTATAACATGTAAAAAAATGGGTAGTAAAAAATGCTTAGCTTTCTTATAAGCAAGCGTTTTAGGTTAAAAATATTAAATTCAGAACCATTTCTGGTGTATATTTCTAAACGCATCAGGAAAGATTAGGGAAGCTAATTTTGAAGCGGGTTTGTAAACACGTTCCGTCCGTCGGAGTAATGTGACCTGAGTTCATCCATGGTTCTTTGTTACGCACAAACATCAAAAGTGAATAAACAAAATTCTTTCGATATAAAAAAACCATCGTAACATACTTTTATATGCCGAGATGCTTATCGTGCACCAACATTAGCGGAGGTAAAACAGCAAAATATCTTAATTCACGCTCACAGAGGAATTGTGAACACGGTAGTCCGAATTTTTCACGTTGCGACCAGCAACCCGCAGCAGCAGGCCTTTGCAAAAGTGCTAAAAGGAATTCCTTATAGTCATTAATAACCACGTATGAAGCTTGCCGATGCACTGGGGATAGAAGCTTCTCGCAAAAGGCGTACATCGCTCTTGGAATAATAGAATCAGTCATGCAGAAGGTACATGTCCGGACAAAAAGAAAGATCTAGTGAACCCAGTTTAGGAAACGATATGATAATCAATTGAAATATTAGGTTACTACTTGTCAAATAACATTTCTAGAGACTTTGCAATGCATAAATAGACAAAGAAAATCGGCAAATTCAAATTCAAACGTCTTCGCTAATCACATGTAGAAAATTTCCTCTATATAAACTGATATTACTACTTTTAAATAAAGCGAGCATAAACTTTCAGAAAGCAAAGATTGTTGATAACCAAATGCATTTGCGGTATTATATCAAACAATAGAGATAGATTGAGATACTTTGGCTTAAACTAAATACATTAATAACATTCTACAGAATGTTGAACATGCACTTGTTTTACTTGTACAATTAGTTTTATACAAACTAATATAATTATTAAATTATAATGCACAATCAGGAGCGTCTCCTATAACAGGTATTTGAGAACATCGTAAATCGAATAAAAATATTTAGAAATGTAAAATTGAACGTAAGAGTGTATAATCGGTAACGCTTCACACGGCTTCTGAAGATGTTGATGATGAACAGGTCGGCGTTATGTATTCGTCGTTAAACGCGAAATTAATTTTAGGAGAACTGAATCTTCTCAAGCATCTTCTCAAGCATCTCTTAATTAGGGCGAAGGTGTCTTCTAAAAATTGCAAATGCTATACAAATTGACCACCGCGCTCGAACGTATCCTGCTAGCGAAAGCTAATTTCAAATCGATAAATACGATATTGTTTGACGTTCTACGCATTTCTGGCATTTTCGATGTTGATCTGTCTAAATTTACAGCTGCGTCGTCGTTGTCGTAATTGTTCTTGATCTCTCTCTCTCTCTCTCTCTCTCTCTCTCTCTCTCTCTCTCTCTCTCTCTCTCTCTCTCCTCTCTTTCTCTCTCTCTATGTATTAGTATTATCATCGTCACTGTTCTTATTGCTAATATCTGCACCTCCTATCATTCCTGCATGCTTATTTTTGCATTAGAAACGATTTGACTACATTTCAGATTCAGCTACACGGATTCGAAGTGACGTTTTTTATCTACGTTGCAGGCATTTTCATTTGTTTTAAAATTGCACGTGCAGAGGACAGACCTTCGGGCATTAACTCATCAAAGGCTACCTGCATATCATACAATGTCGAAGGTTACTGCTCGAACAATTATACAATAATAAATTACAAACATTTTGCATATTCTTCTTTTACTAATGCGAATAGTAGCAGTAGGGATAAATCTCGGATATTTGGCAACACGTTCTTGACGTAAATTGTTAGTACTTTTTATTTGCATAGTTCTTTAAATCACAAATCTGTAATTTGAATATGGGGTTACTAAACTTGCCGGCTGAAAAACGAATCTGCTCCATTTGTGTGTTGTTCTAGTCAATAACTTGTTGACTTCCTTTCGCTTTAATATGATACTAATTGTATTGGTCAATTAAGATTAAAGTTGTACAGTATCTCATCATGTTTTAATTACCAATGACTTAACAAAACTCCTCATTCTTCTCAAACTATTGATAGGCAGCTACAAGTGTGCCTTCATTTGCGGTTGATTTCATATTTTAACTTACCATGACGTAACTAGTATGGCAATTAAAAATAAATAAATATTTCTTAAAATGGTTTTCAGGCTTTATAAGTTAGCTAGCTCAATTACATCTCTCTCTTTCTTTCTCTCTCTCGGGTGCCGGCGTTTTCAATAAACGAAAGAATTACATAAAAACGATCAACATATCTGAATTAATTAGTTTACTCCATTTTTTAGAAATCAAACAACTAAGATTAAAGAACGTCTGAATAAAATTACATGTACCTGGAAGGAAAGCAACCTGCGGAGCTGTGGACGCATCGAGTATCCAAAATTGCGCTTGCATTTAACCACCTGCACCCGTAAAGGACCGCTCTCCTTTCACACATATTGTTGCGCTAACGCAAATAAGCGAGCGAGCGCGATTTCACATACAAACACACTGAACTTTAAATTAGTACTTTTTTCTAAAAAACGCTTCACACACAGGTACACCTCTATGCTCACTACACATATATACTATTTTCGATAAAAACAATTGAGCACCTTCATAGACATGAAAGTGTTTCTTTGCATGCTTTTAGCATTTCTACACATCTCAACTTTTTATTAGCACCTTTCTACAAACGTTCTACGCACACACATACACTTACACAGACACACACGCGCGTGCGCGCACGCACACACACACACGCAGGTGCCCACAACACATACCTCCTATTTTTGTCCAAAACATTGCAAATTTCTTTAGATTTGAAAAGTTTTTGCATGTGCCCCAGCTTCAACTATACTTGTGTCCCAGTTTCTCAACACACCTTAAACATTTTTATTAAGACTTTAAAACCACCTCACCACATACACACACACGCACGCACGCACGCACGCACGTACGCACGCACGCACGCACGCACGCGCGCACACACACACACAGGGAGGTACACCTTTATCCCCACAACACATATATACTGTTTTTGATCAAAAAATGTTGCAGATTTTAAAGATATGAAAGATTTTTTCATGTGTCCCAACTTCTCCATAGCTAAACCCTATCCTCGTAATTTGGTTTGTTGAGAGATTTTAAAAAAGCTTTTTAGCTTATATAGAACTAATTAAGAAAGTTAACGTAACGCGAAAGGAGCATGCAACTTTTCGTTTGTTCTATATTATGTATTTTACCTTATTTACAAAATAAATAAAAATTTATCTTTGACATTTGCTGAAACGTTTAACTGCTTTTTTTAATAGGTAAAAAAGCCAGGCTAATTAATAGTTATTATGGTTAGTACATTTTGTATTAGCCTTCGAAGGGATGATGATGCAATCAGAATCGCGCTTTTATGGATGTATTTCTGTACGATGTAGTATACTGTATCGATTTTATTCCTATGTTACTAGTTAAAGTGACTGTTATATGAACAGGATTTTATAGCTCGTAATCAGGATGCAATTGAACTCACCAGCAATTACGCGTTTTAACCTATGGATAACTAAGTAGCTTCGAAATCAATACTCGTATAGCTTTTGTCCAAAAATTGCTTATAGCTTTAATCGGACAATTAGGGTGGCAGCTGTGGAATGCCGTTTTCAGCAGAAAAATAACTTTTAAGCTTTTTTTGAGAACTGTCCAATTGTAAATTCAATACTCAATAATAATAAAAATAAAACCGTTTTATTAATATTGTTTCTCAAAGATCTAAATTAAAAATTACCTTTCATTATAGTTTGTAAGGCAAAGTATCTAAATGTATATTTGTACCGTTATCTCATCATATAACTGAAGTAATTGAGTCGTGTCGAAAAACTACAAATGAATTTTCAAAATCTGCAAAACTGAAATGTGGTTTGAATCACAAAACATTAAAAGTAATTTAAAAGGAAGCTATATTACCAATGATTCATTTAGTAATTTCCAATTGCTGGTTTAATTATTAATTTATCAATCCATTAAACCTCTTGGTTCCTTGTTCCCGTAGTAACGTTAAGAATAATTTTTTGAATTAATTATTCTATCCAGTAGTTTTTCTAGTCCCTTTGGTCTTCCAATAGTCCAAGAAATTATAATAAAATAATAGATTTTATGGAAATAATTTTGTAATTAGAACTTTTAATATTTAGCCTTAATGATTTTACTAGTTTTTATTTAGCCTTGGTACGGTTGTTTGCCTTCTTTTTTCTTGAACTCAGAATTTTTCAATTTTTTTTTGGAGGGCAGTGTAACAATTTCTTTTGTTGAAAAAAAAAGTTGCAAGTTGAAACAAATTAGAAATGTTTAGGAATGGGCAAAGAGAAAAAAATTGAAAAAATCCGTCGAGACAATTTATATACAGGATTGGGTCGACCCTCAAGTTTTAAGAAGTCCTTGATCCCATATTGATAACAACAAGATCGTTGTTATTTTTTAATTTGATTCAATTACAAGGTTAAATTTAACATTTTGTACACACAATTTTGCAGAAAACAATCCAGCTGTTGTGAAACCTGGTTTGTAAGTCACAAATAACTGTTTGATCTTCCAAAAGCCCGTGTAAACACCTTATTATTGAAGAAAAACATCATGGTTTCCAACTTGTTTCATACACAGTGCGTGGGCAAACAATTTTATTCTGATAAGACTTCATCCGTTTGAACTGTCCTGGGAAGTTATTTCCTAAATCCGCTCACTTCCACAATGTCCTCAATGCAAGCGGGTTGGAAAGTCGTTGACAGTGAAACTTGTGGCCCAAAAGTTTTAAGTTCCTTAATCGATTTTCATTACAGCGCAAACTCCCTGTAGGGTTAACAACCACGATAAGGAAACAGCCAGACAACAGAACGTAGGGGTGAAAATCACTTACACGTCTTGGGTAACCTCTAGCAGTCCAACAAGTTAGTAATCTTGAAGCAGATCCATCCCATATCGTATTAGCCTACGGCCGACTCCTGTTAATAGTGCAGTTGGAACCTGCGTCTAACCATCCTAAAGGCCTCCGCCAACAACTAGTGAGTGACTTTTTGCTGGACCCCCAAAAGGCTCTATTAGTTGTTTTTTGCAACCCCCTTTTCCACTATGGCTATGTTCCGAGCCGCCAAGTTTCAGCCTGTAAGACTCGGCACCCCATTGTTAGATGCCATAATCTTGTGTTAATTAATTAAGTTTTTTACTGAAAATTAATGATTTCTAGAAAGTACTAATTGATTCATATTTTATACACTTAGAATTTTTAACAATAATCTCTGTAAAATATGTTAAATTATAGTTTGTACGTGATTATTAGATCTGGTGCTCATTTAAGTCTCAAGATACAAAATGTTCTTTAAATAATAATCTTTTTTATATCACTAAGCCTTGTGAATTGATTTAGTTTTCTATTGGTTAAAAGTTATTTGTTATACAATAAATATTTTTTGATTTTAACAGCTTCAATTTTTTAAGAAGAGTAAATTAAAAGCTTTGAATGACCCACCTCAATAAGGTTTGTGTATCTGCTCTAAAATCGCCTCTTTTAATACTTGCTAGATACAGTGGCGTCCAACTTCACTTAACTTAGTTTTCCATTTCACAAAGAATATTTCACCTTACATTTTCTCAAGATCTACCAAGCTAGTCGCTGGGGCAGTACGTTTTTCTACTTGCAACTTACGCGTAAAAAGTTCAAGTCCCTATGAATTCCGAATGGTTGTTCTATCTTCTCCCTAGGAGTTAAAAATTAATTTGTTACAATAGCGCTCAACGTCGTGTGGTTAAAAATAAAAACCGCTACAATCACATTCCCGTCGTTTGGCCCGAGTTAGAAATAATAATAAAAATAGCAAACAGTAGATTCTGAAATTCCTGTTTTTTAAGTCACACGAGAAACTAAGGTGCTGCAATTGTTTCTAACGTTCTGCAAAATATTATTTTGACATATATTACCATCACTAACTTCATAGTGAACTCGTTTTTGTTCGAAGCTTCCAAAGTTTTGTAAATTGTTAACTAGTTTTTTAAAAATAGTTCTGTGGGTCTGTTGTTTTTCTGAAACAAGCGCACGCATTTTCAGTGTTTTTATTTGCTTTGAACTAAATGGCCCTTATGGCAAAATGCATGTGTAAGACAAAACATGACCCTTATGAGATTTTACATGTAATTTTTTCTATGTAGACTATACGTTTATGGAGGTGAGATAGATATACATTATACTAATTATAGACATACATTAACCTAATTACACCAGTTTGTCTGTCGAATATTTTATTAATTTGATATTTTAACACATCATCCCAAAGTAAGCAATGTTGCGCAATATTAGCACAAAGTAAGGCCCTTTGTCCATTTATTACCTATATGAGAAATAGGCATACATTAACCTAATTACACTAGCTTGTCTCTCACAAGCCTAAGAGCGTTTTATTAAATTACTTTTTTAACACAACATTCCAGAGTAAGCAATGTTGCACAACCCGGGCCGGGTCGTTGACTACTTTATTCGAGCTAGGCCCGGGCCGGGCCTATCTTTTTTCGGGCCGGGCCGGGCCAAACGATTCGGGCCGGCCCGAGTTTTTCGGGCCAAAAAACGCATGAGTAGATACTCCACCGTCCTTTCACTTCTATCTCGCATTGAGCAAGTAAACGTTCTTAATTATATTTTTACGTAGTGTCTTCATGAACCCACTAATAATCAGTTTTTCGTCTTGTTTAGTGTAAAGAAGACGTGATATTATAACTCACTTCTTATCCCGAATATTTTTTCTAGTCGTATTTAATGTCCTCATGTTGTACTATAGGTAAGTTAAAAATGCCCATGAACATCGAACTAGGTGATTTATTCATAATTCAAAAATTTGCAGAATTTATATTATGTATATGTATATACTTCAAATTTTAATCACGCGGCGAACGTCAATATTATCAATGGCGTGTATAGTTTATGTCTACTGCCTAAAACGCTAAAGAGTTATTGCAACGTTCATTTTACCAATTTTTTAATAAAGTTTTTCCTTATTTGACATTTACACATGCGCAATTCACACACCTTTAATGTTTGTACTTTATTAAAATACAGGACACCTTTATTTAATTTAAATACAAGCAAGGAATGCTTTTACTTAAGGCGCCTTAAATTTGACATATACCAAATGCTTAACGTACAAACTTACATTTAATTGTCCGCTTTCTGTATAAATATTGTGAAATTAAATGGCTTTTAGTAGTGTTGTTTCCGTAATTAAATTTAGAGATACAATGTCCAAGTTTATAACACGAAAAAAATATAAAACGTCAACGCTCTAAATACGAGGATGCTGTTTTGTAATGATTTTCGTAGAAGTAAGCTGTAAAAATCTTTTTGAAAACAGACATGCTATAGGCTTAACAAAAAGTTAAAAAATAGCATCTTGAAGTAAACTCGAAGAGTATTCCGTGAAAACACTTTGACAACACATACAAATGTTATCGAATCAGTCGAAAATAAAAAACTCAAATAATAAAAAAAGGGTAAATCTATGTGTTAATAAAATTTTTTGATCTTTTTCAATCTAGTTAAACGTGTATTATAGGTCACCCTATCACAAAAAAGATTAATTCTTTATTCATTTTTAAAACATTACTTATAGATATAGAATACTAAACATATATGTCAAAATAAAGAGTAAAGGAAAAAAAACTTGCTTGAAATAGTGTAGGAAATTGAACTATGTAGTACTAGCGCAGCCTACCATTTATCAGGAATCTTTAAGAATACTGTCGGTGTTTCAAATATATCATTTCCATAGCATCGTGTGATGTAAAGCCACTATATAAACATACAAATTCTAGCTATAGCTTAATCAGTTAAGTGAACAAATTTTTTAATAAAACGGTTGCATCTAGACCACGAAATTATTTTAGCGACTTCGAGATTATATTGCTTCTGTCGCAAGCGATCTATGCGATAAACTTTCTCTTGGTACGCTAAAAAACAATTTCGCGGCCTTAATATACAAATAACTATTTAAACGCTATCATAACAATTTCAATAACACTTTCGAAAACATTACGTTAATCGTCTATTCGTAGACTATAGTTATAGCAGACACGTCTAGGGTACTTGAAATTTTGAATTTCATACTTTGTATACTTTGATATTATCACCAGTAATGTAACTAATCTTTTGTTTGGAGGAAGGGAGGGGGCGGACTAAATAGCCATTAATTATTTTGCCAATTCAACTTTATTTTTAGAGTTTTCTGAACACCTTTAGGGTGGGCTAGAATATTTACGGGGGTGGAGGTAGCCTTCTAAGTCCTCTATCCCCTAGCTACAGGAAAATGTATAATAATGCCATTATCATCGAACTCATACCATAAAAAAAATAAAGTATAAAAATTTTATAGGTATATAAAAAGAACTATGTACTGATTTATACTTTTTGGTAATAATTTTTTAAAAAACTTTTCAACCTAAAACAATTACTTCATTTTACTTCTATTCTATCAGATAATATGTATTTCTAAAGAATAAGGTATCTTCTACATACCACAATTTGAAAATTCAATTTTTTTAAGGAAACATTAGGTATATTATTTGACTTTCAGGTTCCTTAAGTTCTAATAAGATTAGGTACCAATTTTCAATTGCTTGAGATATTCACCGATGAAGTTTGGTACCGCTTATACTATGACCTATAAACAATTTATTTAATTTTTAGCATTTAGTAATTCTCCAAAAGTGTTAAATCTTGAACTTTGGCACGATTTGTCAGTCGGTCAAATAAAAATTTAAAAGAACTAGAACAAAGACAATCAAATTATAGATCAAAGTTCAATTCCAAAAGTTTCAGTTTCTCAATGTATAAAAAGGCTATAAAAATCCGTCTGTAACAATTTCATAAACATTGAAAATTGCTAAATATTTTGTACTTTTGTTACATATTTATAGAATTTTCTAAAGAATTAAAAATCAAATGATATACTACGGCATGTTCCACAAGTATCTTGATTGTAACTCAAAATCATTATACTCTTAAATCAAACAAAAAAGTGATAGTTACTTGTTGAAAACAACTGAAAAAAATATCTTCTCATTCACTGAATGAAAGTCGGGCCGGCACGAAATTTCGTGCCGGGCCGGCCCTGTCCGCCGGGTCGGGCCGTCAATTTTATTTTCGAGTTGGGCCTCGGGCCGGGCCGGTCACTTTTCGGCGTCAGGCCGAGCCGGGTTTATTAAAAGCCCGGCCCGACCCGACCCGAGTCCATCCCTAACTGGATGGGTGTAATACATTTACAAAATAAAACAATTTTAAAATCTTGTAATAAACACAATTGAAAAATTTTATAATATAATACTATTTATTTTGGACATTTCGAATTTGTAACATACAGTGTAAAAGTGTACATTGCGAAAATTAATATAGAAGAGCATCCTTCTACATTCAAACTCCTGGTGCAATGCTTGATGATTTGAAATTGTTCTGGTATTCTAGCTATTAAATTAATTAGATTTTATGTAAAAATCCGTTGTTGAATAATAAATTTCAATCACACAATAATGCAATTTCCTAGCGTAAATGCTTATTATAATTCATTTACATCGTTTCGAGATCGTCATTAATAATTAAATACGCACATCTTTAAATAATACAAACCAGAATTGATATAAATTATTATCATTTTCAAGATAAGGTATAATTTCGCTAGTACTAATGTTACCCTAAACGCCGTTCAATACAGTGCAAATTTTTGTAAAACAATACCAAATCTAGCATCGCTTTGAAACGTCACCAAAGCAGATCTATAATTTTGAAAGATGAATGCATTACATAAATGTACTTACTAGAAATAATGAGAATGGGTTTTCATAACGTATTGTACTATTTACTTGTTTGTATACATCACTGGCCTTACCCTCAATAATTATTAGATTGCTCTTTATGATGATGCCAAAAAAAAAACTCCAAACTTTTCTGTTTATATACAATTACCAGTGAAAGTTAGTTTTTTTATTAGTATCCTGGTTTAATTATAAATGCCTCAAATTCGTGTAATAATTTATAAATTGCTTATGTTGCCCAAACGGGAAAAACTATTTTAAACTACGAATAATGCGCCATAAAACAAATTTTGACCCGCACTGATATTATTGCTTTTTGCATTTTTACACCATGTTTTTTAATCAAACATAATCTATATTTAGTGTATAATCGAGCACCCAAACAACCGATAAAAAATCCATTATATGATCCCCATCTGTTTGCTAGATATACGTTGAGCAGGTCATTTTGGTCTAGTAAAATATTACAAGAAAAAATCAAAATTTTTAATTCCGTAATTTAATATTCGTTTATTCGAATTTGACATTTGCCTTATAATACCTTATACCACTTTTTAATTCTTCAATGCTAAAACTATGATTTCTATTTCTACCACCATCGAATACTAACTTACATAGGAAAGATGCTATTTATACACTATGTAGCAAGAACCGAAGGATGTCGAAGGCATACGAAGAAAGTCAAATAGCACACCAAAAATATTGTAGTAATACAAACTAAAAAATATGCATCTATATACCAAAGGTCCACCAACCTCCATGACGTCTGAGCTTCGGACCCGAGAGAACCTTATTTCATTTCTACATAATTTATCCGTGGAAAATAGAGTCTATTTACCTTATGTCAACTTGAATTAATTCGACTTTTTTACCCACCTCAGCAATTTGGTAAGTAGTTCTATTATCACTAAACGTGCACTGCTAAACTTAAATATTTCCAACTGGCATGTAAAACCTTGAAATAGATTATTTTTAATCTAAGTGGTAAATCAGTTTACAATTTTCCGATAATATAAAAAACTTTGTAGTAAAGAAATTCAAAACAATGAGCGATCGGGAAATAATTCTACTGAATTTCATAGAAGTCTGAGTCGTAAAAGCAGATGCGGTAACTGCGACCACATACCCGAAGCCCAAGATTTCGAAGAAGATCTATGGGAAGAGGTCTATCTCAACCAAGAAAAATACTATGCAGAGTAGCTTCCGACTACTGCTGCGGAGGACTTTAAAGGTTGGTCAAGTAAATCATACACAAACATAAGTCAAATTTTTTAAATGATATACGTTTCTAGTTCTTTAAAAATTGCAGACCATACCCAACAAACTAGCTTTCCATCGCTCGTTCAGCGACCAGGAGAAAGAAATTCTAAACAAACTACAATACTAGGAAATATCTTCTTTCAAATATTGGATGGAGTTAATTGGGAACCATAAAATGCAAGTCCATACGGCAGTAAATATTAACTGTGAGTTGTATGGACAGTACATAAAGATATTATTTTAGGTCTCTTCGTATTCACCCTTTTAGCAAAAGTTATGGTTTGTAGTTAAATAATTACACATCACCATCTTGCTAAAAGTAAAATCCTATGTTATATGTACGTCAAAAAGAGAGTAATCATATTTTTTGAATCCGTCCAATATATCTGGTAGTCCAACCAATAAAATGTCCAACTTATCATCTGCCAGTCCACCTTGTAGGATGTTACGTTCAATTACACCCCGCCAAATGGTTTTTGTTTATTTTAAGGTTCCTTATAAATCCTCCCGCGCTTTCGTTTCAATATTCCGTAAGCACCTGTCATAAGAAACACCCCTGACAGTACCTGCTAATTAAACGTCTCCATCTATTCCTCTAAAGCGCATTCTAAAACGCTGAAAATATATGCTTATTCAACATCATGTATGTTTTAATTTGTACAACTACTATCTTGTGAATATAACCATTGCGCTTGTAATAGAACAACAGTTTATGTATCAAAAACGTGGCTCTCAGAAATTTTATTCAAGCAAATATACTGGATTATCTACAATCGGTGATTTCTGAAGAATGCATTTGTTCTATTTTTAAACAGGAATACGAGTTTGAATAACATAAGATTCCTTCAAAAGCACTTAATAAGCGCAATTGTTGTCAAATTTGCCGGTTTGGTTATAGTAGAGGATGGAGCAGATCCTGGGACAAATCCACCTTATGGAATCCACCGAATCCACAGGACCACCGCGCCACCGATCTAACCCAGCTAAAAGTTTTTTTCGGCTAACCACTTTAGTCTGATCTAGAATTTTACGCAGAATCCAAATCTGCAAACAGATTTAAAATCCGACCACCCTTACAAAGTTTTCTGCGGGATAATTTTAAGAAACTTAATAAAACGCATAAACTAAGTTTAGAAATTCATTAACTGTAATATTTGCAACTGATGCGTGTTGTTAGTCAACTAATATTTCGCAGACAGCAAAATATTAGCAGTCCAGTGAACACCACTGGGAGGTCACACGCACACTTCGTTTACCAGGATAGAAAAGGGAGGGATTCGGAAAACGGGTAAGTAGGGAGAAAGAGCTTAAGAAATATAAAATCTTAAAACTACTATATACATAAACTTAACCTATAACAACTTAAAACTATGTAAAATAGTAATTATCAATTTTTCGGTGCCACCAGGAATACTTATTAACAGTTCCAGGGATGATAAAGCGTTTATCATCATCCCCAGATAAGCTAATTTTGTTACTTACCTTGGTATATAGCTCATGTTTAGAGCTCCTAATAGAAGTCATTCTATGCCTGAGAGTATCTATATTATTCTGTACAATATCTTTAAAACTATTTGCATCAATATCATTTACAACACTATGACTAACTTCTTTGATCTTTTTAACGATGTCTTTTTCTGCGGTCATACAGTAGGATTTGGCTCTAGTACCCAAAAACTCTAGAACCAGATCCCCATTACATTCATCCTTAAATTTACCCACCACTTCCTTATTTACTAAGGGAATATTAAACTTATTATCTACAGGATAGTCACTTGTATCAAAATATTCTAACTTATTACTATTATCGGCATAAAAGTCTACGGTTATCACACTATAAACTAAGAAATCAGTATCTGTATAAAGTAGGCGAATTTGATCGTCATACATGGACCGCATCACATTATAGTGGAAGTCATACATTAGTGTCTTCGAAAGGTCTAATATCGAGAATCATGCATAAATGGGTTTTGCCACTTTCAACCGGTCCATTTGTATGATGACCAAATTCTCACTGAGCACTGTACAGCTATGAAAGTTCGGGCGGGCGATCAAACTACTCGCACACAAATAATTTCCGTCCGGCTCAGAGCGATTGTCCACATTCTCCATGGTTTTCCCGAAAATCGCGTTATTCATCAATTTAAAGAAGTCTTTTTCAAACGCACTTTTCGCCCGTGTCCTCAACCCCGTGCTGAGTTCGATATACGATTTCAACCATGGAGAATGCTCGAAATCCATAACTCGGTGTATCGTCGTGAGCCGAAGTCCATTTTTTAAACACTGCTGGAGGTTTCTGTAGTGGATCACATAATTCTTTTTGTCCTCTTACGTGGCGAGTAGTTTTGGGTTCTTAGACTTTTTATAGGAGGGAGTTTTAGTTTCCGGGCAGAAGGGTAAATCATTGTGAGGACCGTGCAATTCTTTGGGGTACTCAAGGTCTACTTCCAAAATGTAACCCATCTTGTAGGTGTCGGGGATATTTATAATTTCCTGTTTAATCTGCTCGATTTGATTTTTAGGCAACCACCTAAACCCGCCAATGGGTAGATATTGGCTCATAACCTAACTATATAAATTATTAGCGTCGAGGTACGTTAGATAGCTGGATGGAGTGGTAGCATCATAATCCTGCATGTATCGTTGTTGACCTTTGCGTAACTCCCGCTGCATTGCGTAGGACCTCCCCTTATTCCAGCTTTTACAAAATTGTGCATGCCAATGTCGGTGAATAGTTCTAATTTGATATTTGTGAACTTCAACATTGCGTCCCAACTAAAACTTGGGGCTGCCATGTACTGACAAAGGTTGGGGTCGTACGTGTCAATGCAGACATTTTTAAAGTTTTCAAAAACGTCGGTCAACAACAGGACATCAGTCTTCAAGTACATGTCGCTATATTCCACGAGGGTTTCCATACCAAAACTTTTCCAAACTTTCTGGGCGCACCCGTACTCAACGAACGAGATGTCGGAAGATGTTAAACGGTTGTAAAATGCTTCCTTTGCCAGCAACGACTTTTCCTCCAAAACGGATGCATCCGTAACGTAGTCGTACGGGAACACACCTTATTCCTGAACCAGTTTGAATGTTCCTTCCTTGGGGAAATACTTGCGTAGTTCTATAAACTGATCGGGGCCTAAATTCTTCGTCAGTTTCTCCAGGGATGATACCATGAACCATAACGAGTCGATGAATTGGAGTTGAATGCAGTCTGCATCGTCTTCCTCATAACTCTCCTTACCTTCGCCATCCAATCTAACGTTTTTGGTAAATAAAATGTATCTTTCCTTCTTGTTGTATGAAGCTGGCCCTCTCTTGTCACACCCCAGCTCCTTAACTATGAAGTGGGCATCATAACCACTTAAGTTATGGAAAATAACAGGAATAAATGTCGGCATCTTATACTTCAAGTTGTAATGGCTATGACCCGCAAAGCGGAATTTTCTATTTAGATGGTTGTGGTCGCGTACCCTCTCTTCTCCTAAAGGTTTCTTGCATATACCACAGTCTAACGGTTCAAGCGGTGCCATGGAAACATTGGTTTTTAAAATGGATCCTAACCGGCGAGCCTCGTCCTTCATCTTCTCTACAAACACTCTGGCTGCATTAGGACCTCTGTATATCTAAAACTTTAATAAACCATCATCATAACTACACTTAATGTAGTATGCGAAGCTATAAGGGGTATGCTCCTTCACATTATTTGTAAACGAAGTTGAGGTGTCTGGAACAACAGAGCCTATAGGTTTTAATAGCCACTCGAAATCTGCATAAATCGGAAAAAGTACTCTCATCTGTTTATGAATGTTTTTAAATTCTACAATGTTGTTGAAAGCATTTGGCATTTTTGTAACTACATGGTTACCCTCATGCTCCGAATGCTTCCAAAGCTCCTCTTTGTCTCGGAAGTCGACCAAGCACCCATCGCATAAAAACTTGCGATGTCGTCGTTTAGATAGTTGGCTACCAACCAATTTCCCCAGACTTTTTATCTAGGAATAGTGGTTGTTTGCACCATCTTGAATATACAAGTCGATACGGCGAGGTTTCTTGTCCTTTGTGAAATGCAGCGGTCCTACGATTGACTTGCCTTCCACTTCAAACATGTTAATGCTAAAGATAATAAAAATAGAAGTTTTTCAGTTCACTATTATTACTTAATAACTGCAAGCGAAAATAAAAGCAATACGTTAAACTTACCACACAATTCAAATGGGTGGTTGTGTTATTCTAAATTAAAAATTGTGTTTATTGTCAACCATGTTGGCTGTTTGCTTCAGTAAGGTCAAGTTGGACGACCGGAATTAATGATTGGCAGGGTTTATCAAAAAATTAAAGAGCATTTGCTTGCTCAATCTCATTTAACTTGTTGTTTTATTTACGATATGTGGAAAAAAATTATACCATAGATAAGAAAGATACTCTACTATTAAAACAAGAAACTGAATTTTGGAAAAATGTTTTACACAGACTTTTCAATGTTACTTTAACACTATCCCAGCGCATGCTGTCATTTCGAGGACATAGAGAAAGTTTTCTGATTCAAAAGACAGTTACAACGGTAATTTCTTAAGTTTAGTTCATTTAATTAGTAACTATGATCCTATATTACAAAAAGTGCTTGAACGACCCAAAGGTTCAATTAAATATCTTTCCCAAAAATTCAAAACGATATTATTAATACTTTAAGCGCACACTTAAAAATATTTTATTAAATAAAATTAGATCCGCTCCTTTTTCTCAATCATAATAGACACTACACAGGATATAACTAAGATTGATCAATTAAGTAAAATTGTAAGATATATTGATTTTAAAAAGACAGCTTGGGAGAGGTAACCAAAATAGATATTTGTGAAACTTTTGTGGGTTTTACAAAAGTAGAGTCCCAATCTGCTGAAGGACTATGTAATACTATATTAAGCAATTTAACCAACATGCAATTAGATATAAATAAATGTAGAGGGCAGGGCTACGATGGAGCTAACGTTATGAGCGGTACGTATTCTGGCGTGCAAAGAGAATTTTAAACATAGAGCCTGCAGCCTTATATATGCACTGTAGTGCCCATAACTTAAATCTAGTCATAAATGATGCCGTTAAAGGTATAAAAGAAATAGAATCGTTTTTCTACTTTTAGAAAACATATATACATTTTTGCTAATAGTATAGTAAGATGGAATTGGCTTTCTGTTTTAAAGAAAATTTCACACAATTGAAACGCTTAAATCCGACACGTTGGGCGGATCGAGTAAAATCTTTAGCTGCCATAAGAATTCGGTATAAAGATATAGTAATGTCTCTTAATAAAATTATTATGATATCAAAAAACAGATGAACGAAATGACGCAAAGCAAATATTAACTAGCATGGATAATTTTAATTTTATTTTTTAAGTGTTTTTTAAGTCAAATTCTAGAAGAGCTTAACAAGCTCTCACAAACTGCTCAGAGTGAAAAGGCGAATATTAATCAGATAACTCTCTTATTTCAAAAACTTTAAAATTTTTCAAGGAAACAAGAAATAACTATTCCAACATCAAGGAGGAAGCAGCGAAAGTTGCAGGGCAATGGAATATTAAACCGGAATTTATAAAAAAAGGCAACCAAAAATAAAAAGCATTACGATGAATTATCCAATGATTATCGATTTAATGATGAAGAATTTAAATTTAAAATAAATGTATTTTATCGCGTAATGGATATTATAATTTCACAGCTGTCGAATCGTTTTAAATCGCTTTTTCATGTAAACGAAAAGTTTAATTTTTAGAACCTAATGTATTTTTGAATTTAACTGCAGACGATATTTTATCTAAGGACAAAACAATTGCAAAAATTTTACTACAAAGATTTAAATGATGCTATAGGTATAGAACTTACTACACTCAAAAATAATAGACTTATTTGTGATGAATTAAAAATGTTAACGGTATCTTACAATTTTTAGAATATCTAGTACTTTCCAAATCTACAGGTTCTAGCAGTTTTCCAAACACCATAACAGCCTTAATGTTATACCTAACTTTACCCGTTAGCGTTGCAAGTGCGGAGAGATCTTTCTCAAAATTAAAAATTATTAAAAATTATCTTAGGAACCGCACTTCACAAGATAGATTAGACGATTTATCCCTCTTAGCAGTAGAACATGACACTGCCAAAAATATGAATATAGAGGATACAATAAACGCGTTTGCAGCAAAACATGCAAGAAAAACAAAATTTTGAATTTGATTTGGAATGTCTGCTAGCTCATAGGTTTTTACTGTATCAAATTTTAGGTGTAAATAATTTTGTGCGGCGTATAAATATGTAGATTTAATATTAATTAACTTATAAGTTTGAATTTATGTAATTTGGTTTTATAATTAATAAAGCACTTGATTAATATAGTATATGTATTTAATTCTATACTGCTTCCTTCTCTACATGTACTATAATTTAAAAATATGGCTAAATATAAGCCAGTAAAAGTAATACATTTTAAAGAGAGCCCACTTTAAAATTTTTGCGGGGGCCCAAAAATCGTAGTTACGCCACTGTTTCGGTGCCACCAGGAATACTTATTAACAGTTCCAGGGATGATAAAGCGTTTATCATCATCCCCAGATAAGCTAATTTTGTTACTTACCTTGGTATATAGCTCATGTTTAGAGCTCCTAATAGAAGTCATTCTATGCCTGAGAGTATCTATATTATTCTGTACAATATCTTTAAAACTATTTGCATCAATATCATTTACAACACTATGACTAACGTCTTTGATCTTTTTAACGATGTCTTTTTCTGCGGTCATACAGTAGGATTTGGCTCTAGTACCCAAAAACTCTAGAACCAGATCCCCATTACATTCATCCTTAAATTTACCCACCACTTCCTTATTTACTAAGGGAATATTAAACTTATTATCTACAGGATAGTCACTTGTATCAAAATATTCTAACTTATTACTATTATCGGCATAAAAGTCTACGGTTATCACACTATAAACTAAGAAATCAGTATCTGTATAAAGTAGGCGAATTTGATCGTCATACATGGACCGCATCACATTATAGTGGAAGTCATACATTAGTGTCTTCGAAAGGTCTAATATCGAGAATCATGCATAAATGGGTTTTTGCCACTTTCAACCGGTCCATTTGTATGATGACCAAATTCTCACTGAGCACTGTACAGCTATGAAAGTTCGGGCGGGCGATCAAACTACTCGCACACAAATAATTTCCGTCCGGCTCAGAGCGATTGTCCACATTCTCCATGGTTTTCCCGAAAATCGCGTTATTCATCAATTTAAAGAAGTCTTTTTCAAACGCACTTTTCGCCCGTGTCCTCAACCCCGTGCTGAGTTCGATATACGATTTCAACCATGGAGAATGCTCGAAATCCATAACTCGGTGTATCGTCGTGAGCCGAAGTCCATTTTTTAAACACTGCTGGAGGTTTCTGTAGTGGATCACATAATTCTTTTGTCCTCTTACGTGGCGAGTAGTTTTGGGTTCTTAGACTTTTTATAGGAGGAGTTTTAGTTTCCGGGCAGAAGGGTAAATCATTGTGAGGACCGTGCAATTCTTTGGGGTACTCAAGGTCTACTTCAAAATGTAACCCATCTTGTAGGTGTCGGGGATATTTATAATTTCCTGTTTAATCTGCTCGATTTGATTTTTAGGCAACCACCTAAACCCGCCAATGGGTAGATATTGGCTCATAACCTAACTATATAAATTATTAGCGTCGAGGTACGTTAGATAGCTGGATGGAGTGGTAGCATCATAATCCTGCATGTATCGTTGTTGACCTTTGCGTAACTCCCGCTGCATTGCGTAGGACCTCCCCTTATTCCAGCTTTTACAAAATTGTGCATGCCAATGTCGGTGAATAGTTCTAATTTGATATTTGTGAACTTCAACATTGCGTCCCAACTACAACTTGGGGCTGCCATGTACTGACAAAGGTTGGGGTCGTACGTGTCAATGCAGACATTTTTAAAGTTTTCAAAAACGTCGGTCAACAACAGGACATCAGTCTTCAAGTACATGTCGCTATATTCCACGAGGGTTTCCATACCAAAACTTTTCCAAACTTTCTGGGCGCACCCGTACTCAACGAACGAGATGTCGGAAGATGTTAAACGGTTGTAAATGCCTCCTTTGCCAGCAACGACTTTTCCTCCAAAACGGATGCATCCGTAACGTAGTCGTACGGGAACACACCTTATTCCTGAACCAGTTTAAATGTTCCTTCCTTGGGGAAATACTTGCGTAGTTCTATAAACTGATCAGGGCCTAAATTCTTCGTCAGTTTCTCCAGGGATGATACCATGAACCATAACGAGTCGATGAATTGGAGTTGAATGCAGTCTGCATCGTCTTCCTCATAACTCTCCTTACCTTCGCCATCCAATCTAACGTTTTTGGTAAATAAAATGTATCTTTCCTTCTTGTTGTATGAAGCTGGCCCTCTCTTGTCACACCCCAGCTCCTTAACTATGAAGTGGGCATCATAACCACTTAAGTTATGGAAAATAACAGGAATAAATGTCGGCATCTTATACTTCAAGTTGTAATGGCTATGACCCGCAAAGCGGAATTTTCTATTTAGATGGTTGTGGTCGCGTACCCTCTCTTCTCCTAAAGGTTTCTTGCATATACCACAGTCTAACGGTTCAAGCGGTGCCATGGAAACATTGGTTTTTAAAATGGATCCTAACCGGCGAGCCTCGTCCTTCATCTTCTCTACAAACACTCTGGCTGCATTAGGACCTCTGTATATCTAAAACTTTAATAAACCATCATCATAACTACACTTAATGTAGTATGCGAAGCTATAAGGGTATGCTCCTTCACATTATTTGTAAACGAAGTTGAGGTGTCTGGAACAACAGAGCCTATAGGTTTTAATAGCCACTCGAAATCTGCATAAATCGGAAAAAGTACTCTCATCTGTTTATGAATGTTTTTAAATTCCACAATGTTGTTGAAAGCATTTGGCATTTTTGTAACTACATGGTTACCCTCATGCTCCGAATGCTTCCAAAGCTCCTCTTTGTCTCGGAAGTCGACCAAGCACCCATCGCATAAAAACTTGCGATGTCGTCGTTTAGATAGTTGGCTACCAACCAATTTCCCCAGACTTTTTATCTAGGAATAGTGGTTGTTTGCACCATCTTGAATATACAAGTCGATACGGCGAGGTTTCTTGTCCTTTGTGAAATGCAGCGGTCCTACGATTGACTTGCCTTCCACTTCAAACATGTTAATGCTAACGCGTTGATCTGCTCAAATCTTGGTATGTCGGACATCTTAACTGGAAATTCAATTCCATCAAAGTTTAGAGCGATGCTGTAGTGTGGGTAGTTAGCTAGTCTTTCGGGATATTGATCAGCTGGATGCAGCGCTGCCATCACCGACCACGCAAAGCATGCCAAGTCTTCATTTTGGACATTGATTACTGCCTTCTTATCTTTTTTCTACTTAGACAGATTGATATACGAAGACCCCCGAAGCGTGATGTACTTATTGATGTTTAACTCAATATGCAGCAGTTTCTTCAAACTCCAGCTGGATCCTTTTCCTTGAAACTTCTCCGACTTTACACTTATCACTCGTGCCATTGTTTTATAGATCTCACTCAAGTTAGACTACTGGGTGATCACCTGGTTTTTGTTGTTGAACGACTTAACGTCGTCAACACCTTTAGCCCCACTCATTTTTGTGTAGAGCCCAAACAACTCTACATTGACCTTCAGGGCGTTGTGTTCGTTTAACTTTTCTCTCACCAACCGCATAAAACAATTTTCTTGTTGGTCAAGAAACTCGCCAATGACAGCATCACCATTAATACTTTTTATCCGGTATGTCGCAATCCTAGTCTTGATTGCGGTGGCTATGGTTTTCGCTGCATCTTCTACCGCACGACTTGCGGCGGATTTGTGTGCGTTGCTTTGCAAATATTCAGTATACGCTGCTTTAGAGAATCCTATATCGCACACGTTGCACTTGACCACAGCGATACGCGGCTGCATGGACGTTGAAGGTCCATCTTCACATGGTGGTAGGCGTTTAACCCCCTTCGATGTTGCACCTTTTTCTTCTGGAAAAGAAGCTTTACGTTTAACACCGTTGGATATTACCATACCATGCACGTTGCGTTGGTGGCGTAGAAGAGCAACGGTTTTAGTAAACGTAGAGAAACATATTTCGCACATGAGCACCTCACTTTGAAGTTGCTCTGAAACGGGCATCTCAGCTACCGGTGCTGCTACCAAACCATGCGCTGTACGCCGGTGACGAAGCATGTTGCATCGTATAGAGAAGATAGAGCTGCATACGTCACAATTAAACAATTTTTTAGATTCCATTTTCTATAATTTTGAAAAACGGCATCAGACACTTGAATATACAACGCGTACGGGTTCTTAAACTCGACTTCTTCTGCTAAAGTAAAAACAAAACTAACAATTACGCGTAGGGTACCGATTCATATACCTGCGGACGAGTCCATTTAATTAAGGAGGAGCCCGCAGGTACTTTCATAAAACATATCCTAGGGCTATTCGTTTTACTAACAGCTTAAACTTTGAACCAGGTAATTAGATTGCTATACCTTTAGGGCAAATGTTTTTACGGTAAGAGAACTAGTTAAATATTTTAAGCTTTCCAATATTTTGGTTAATTATTGTAATTTGAAAAGGTATGAATAACAACCTTGACATATTAATTCTTTTCCTGTTAAGACCTGCAAAGAATTTTGTAAAATCTGCGCATGCGTTAAGTACTGTTATTTAATTTTGGTTCAAGAGGGGTTCAGTTTATAAGAAATTTTTGAACTGATCAGACGTGTTTTTAAAATAATGGAATTCCTTGGTTTCGATGTTACGTCAGATGTGGGAGTGCCGCAAATAGACGTTAACAGATTAATTGAAAAAATTACGTACAATTTAAGCGAATTCGTATTGCCTGCTTCTTCTCATCATCATAATACGGAAATTGGTTTTGACTTGTATGGAGATTTACGACCAGTACTTCAAATTGTGTGTTGCAATAGAAACTGCAACAGGCATTCAAACAAATTGGAGGTCAAAGATAGGAATAACTTTTGCGATCTCCGAGTAGAACTTATGGTGAACCGATTTGCTCAAGATGTTCAACAAATGTGATTAAATGATTTGGATGTAGAAATAGACGACATGCATTTTCAACTTGGTAACGAGTTTGATTTGAGATTGGAAGCAAATAAATGGCGTGCAAAGACTGCTATAGCCGGAAGTGGGTTTCATGAAGAAGAAAAAGATGCGTTTATACTACAAGTTACAAAAAGCGTTAGTGTTATCTCTATGAGTGAACACGAGTTGCAGAAATTAATTCGCATGCAGGAATTACTGACTTATAAATTAAACAAAATAAATAATCGGGAATTTCGACCGTTTTACAATGGATTAGTGTACTTTATTGCCAACTCTAATTTCAACAATAAAGTAAAGTTAACACAAGAAGAGGAATGAACAAAAATTTTGCTGGAAAGCGACATTCGAGTATGTAATTATCTATTCAGCGGCGGAAATAGTCAGAATTATTTAACTGCTCTAGAAATAATCATGTGCAACTTTGATAGATATGTTAAGGACGTGTTGCAAGCGTGAGCGCGTTTGAAAATGTGTAAGCAATGGAAAATTTTGGGTAATTCTAGCTCGGTCGTAAAAATATTTTAAATAAAAGGTATACGCGTTTATCGAGTTGCTTCAGAACCAGAATCCTTAAAATAAAAACAATGGTGAAGAGAGAAACGGTGGTTATCATTCTCAGTAAATTAAAAAGATTTTGTGTAAAAAAAACTTTGTTTAAATTATTGTTATGTACAAATTTTGTAAAATCTGCATACGGCTGTAAAAAGTATAAATAGAGATGTTTTACATTTTTATCGTTCATTTAGTTATTGTTTGTTGAAGGGTGCACATCCATAATTGTGCATTCCGGTAGGGGATTAGTTAACAAAGCTATAAATAATTTACCATTCGAACTCCACATTCCAAGTTATTCTTATTGCGGTCCTGGGACCCGATTAGAAGAAAGGTTAACCCGAGACGATCCTGGAATAAACGAGTTGGATCGTTTGTGCAGGGACCACGACATTGCATACTCCAAGTACCCCGACGATTTCGAAGCTAGACATCGAGCAGATAAAATTTTAGAAAAGAAAGCTTGGGGAAGAGTTAAGTCCGAGGACGCAAAGTTTGGTGAAAAGGCTGCAGCTTGGTTCGTAACAAACGCAATGAAACCAAAGGGAAAAATGGGTATGGGCTTAAAGAAGAAAATAAGTTTTAAAGAAGGATTCCTGAAGAAAATACGATCTGCAATAGACCAAGTTGGTTCCGACAACTTGAAAAAGCTGCTAGACGTCGGTATTTTAATTGGTAAAAAAAACATAAAAGGAGCGGGTGAGGAAGCAAAATTAAAGTCCCACGTATTATACCCGTGCCACAGAAAGGAGGTTCTCTACCATTGATCTCTAGGAGCCTTAACAGGTGGCGCTGCGGGGATAGCTAAAGCAGTAAATGATGTCAAGACAGCCAACGAGCAGCTTAAAGAGAGTGAACGGCACAACAGATCTATGGAAGTCATTGCCGTTGGGAAAAAGAAAATGATTGTTTCTAAAACCATACAAAAAAGGTACCGCATTATTTTTAAAGCCGTACAAACAGGGGCGTGGCATTTGTAAAAGAGTATCAAAAACTAAGCAAGTTACCTCGAAGAGCTCTCACTGACGTGGAAATAAGGAACTATCCATCTAACATCATTCATCATTTTCGCGGCGTCTTTTCTAGAGATCAGTTACAGGAGATTAGATCGCGTGTCAACGAGTCGGGTGTGATTAATTTGGATACTACAAAAGGTTCAGGTACACATTGGGTGGGATACCGAAAACGTGGAAATAGTGTGTTATACTACGACTAGTTTGGAGACTTGTGACCGTGCATTTATATTTCCAATGCTCCACCCGAAGGTACTACATTGGCCAGGAGGCGAGTTTTTGTTGCCTGGAAAATTAGAATTTTGCCGAACCCTTGCCGTTCCAGGCAAGGTAAGGATCTTTAACGTGCGTGACAACACACACACGGGACCTCCATTCAACCTCTCATCCGAACGAGGGCGTAATTTTTGTGAAAAATGCTCACCTGTCATTTTTCAAGCAGTCGGCTGTGGCGGGATTCAAACCCAGGACCTTGGGATCCGTAGTCTTACGCTTACTACATTGATCCTCGGCGACGCCGGAGACTTGTGACTGCCGGAAGAAGTGAAGAGATATTTTCGAGGTTGCAGAATTTACTACAACAGTGTTCGGGAGCAGATTTACAACACTTACTATTGCGGGCATTTAGTGATAAAGTATCTTATTGACAATGGTTAGAACAGTGAATATGCTTTGGGCTTAGTGGGGTTGTACGCTTGTAACACTGTGCATAACATATATCCAGGAAACAACATCTTATACTTTAACGATCCAGAGCATCGTAGAATAACCATTGAACCTGGGTCGTACGAATTAGAAGAAATAAATGCATATATACAGGAGGTTTTCAAAAAATGGTTCAGTCAGTTGCCGGACATCAACGTGGACATTGAAAAATATTTTAAACTGAGTGCAAACAATAATACATTAACGTGTTTTTTACGAAGCAGTCTACCGATTGATTTTGGGGCGAACCGTAAAAACAATATTGGTAGCATTTTAGGCTTTATCAGTGGCAAATTGACCGCAGTACCGTACATATCGCTGACCAGCAAGTGTACATAATTTCAGTATCAAACATTTTTGTAGAAACCAATATCACCACCGGATTGTTCAAAAACAATTTTCTTACCCACAGCATATTCGAATTCAGTCTGTCTGTACCGCCTGGGTATAATCTGGAAAAGGAACCAAATCACGTTATATATTATCCACTGTGCGTGACAGAAATTGATAATATTACAATCAGATTGGTTGATCATTTGGGCGAATTGGTAAACTTTTCACCAGAAACATACACCTCTGTTAGACTGGAAATAAAAAGCAGCTGAAAATGCCCATCGATTTTACATCGATAATACACGCTACCACGCCCCCAGACGAACAGTAGTGAATACGACGTCAAAGTGTCAAGTTGTACAGAGACTTACAGCAGAAGAAATACGTTTCTTAAAATCCTTAGGATTAAAAGTTATAAATGATGGGTGGCAGGAATAAGCGCAGCTTAGATCTCCACGGTGATGAAAACGTCAATATGAGGACGTACCCAAATAGGATGTGTTTAGAAGTTATAAATTAGACGAAACCATAATAAAAGAAGATTATTATACATATCTCTCCTTTACTTTGAATGCAGAAAATAACGATCGGGTTTTAATTGAAATCCAGAGCAGTGATAACATCACATACCCTCAAGAAAATTTCATATTTATAAAAGGTACCTATAAGCCTACGGAAACATTAAGAGAAGTAACAACAACTATGGATCCAATTAGAGCAGCAGAACCGAACCTTAAAGCTTACGAGTTTACCAGAAGTGCACCATATTTTCTGTTTGAAGAAATTCAATACAAATTGGGCAATAATCAAATAATAGATGTCTGTCGAATTCCAGGGATTACTCGAACCATTAAAGGACCTGTATCCCTCAACGAATCAGAAACAAAGTCCATCACACACACCGGTTGGAAACCTGATTCTATATTCCAAGATGGACGGTTTAGTTGTGCTATACCGCTAAAAACCATTTTTGGGGTTTTTGCAGATTACAAAAAAACTATCGTCAACATGCCTCAAGAGCTGATTTTAATCAGATCTAAGTCAGACGTAAATTGCTACAAGTCGATCCGAAATACAGTAACGTTCAAAATACAACGTATTTCTTGGGAGGTTCCGCATATAACATTAGGTGGCTTCGCCAAGGCTTCGCTGCTTTCGGAAATGCAAAATCGATCATCTATAATGGCCGCATTTAGAAAATGGAAACTACACGAATTATCGTCTCTAGCACAATCAAAGTTGCAGGCGTGGAGAATTAATGTATCGAACGAAACAGAGAAGGCTCGGTGGATATTACTGGCGTTGCAAAATGGAAAATACGACAAGAAAGAAGAAAATGCTACAAGCTTTACGAATGCCAATATAACCAATGTCAAAGTGTATCCAAACTCTCAGGCGTTCCCTTAAGGTCGATTAAATTTGGATTTCGAGCAGAACGACTACTTGCCTGTGTACCTGTCTTATGCATCTTTTATGGAAAAATACTATCCGGACAAATCACCGAATAAATGTTTAATGAACTATAGCAATTTTAAGGAATCTCCTGTCTTTGCAATCGACTGTCGTCGTCAATTTAAAAGTATCAAGGACGCAGCGGTTGATGTAAGAATGGAACTGAAGCATCAAAAAATTTTAAACCGTCGATGAAGGCTTACGCTTTAATTATACATGATTCTATGTTTGAATATAATCTGTTTACGGAAATTGTTAATAGATTTATTCACAATTAAATATTTTGTGTACATATTTTTAATAAAATAGCTTAAAACGATGATGTTTTAATATTAATAAGATTTTTAACGATCTAAAGCAGTTCCTCACGCATCCCGGTGTACGCCTAGGCACGTCCCTGCCCAGGCACACCCCTGCGCGTGCGCTACCCCTGCCCATGCGCCTTCATGCCCATGCGCATTCTTGTAATGCTGGTATATAAGGAGTATTATTTTCAATTTGAATCAGTTTAAAGTTATATTTGAAAGATGTACACCAAGCAATCTTTAGGGAAAGCAATTAGTGAAATACAAAAGGGTATAAGTGTTAACTCTGCAAGTAGGCTGTATGGTATACCCAGAAGAACGTTAAGCAGGCATTTGAATCACCGTATACCCCAAAAGAAGAATGGTATTCCTATACAAGAAAATGTGAGAAACATGGGTGATGCTACACAAAAAGTTAAAATACCTATGCAAAACTTTGATGCATATACCACTTCTAGTGCAAAGGATGTCAGTAAACATAGACCTATGTTCCCGTTTAATATAAGGGCAATATTAGGCGGACCGTTGACTTGTGGAAAAACTAACGCTCTAATATCTCTCATTTTACATGAGAATGGACTTGGATTCCAAAACGTCTATGTGTTTTCGAAAAGTTTATATCAGCCGAAGTATAAACTGTTAAAAAGTGTATTTACACTTTTAATAGAAGAAATTGGTTACCACGAATTTAAAAACTATGATGATTTGATTGAACCCGGATATACCAAAGAAAATTCAATTATGGTTTTCGATAATATACCTACAAACGAACAAAGCAAAATCACGCAGTTTTTCTCGTTTGGGAAACATAAAACAATAGATTCATTCTACTTATGTCAAACTTATGCTAGTGCCTTAAAACATAGACTCAGAGATAATGCCAATGTAATCGCATTATGGAAACAAGATGACACGAACCTTCGCTATATCTTTCTTGATTATATAAGTGGTGACATGACATATTCAAAATTTAAAGAAATGTGCTTGCAGTGTTGGGGTGGCGATGAGTCAAAACATAATTTTATAACTATTGTGAAAGATTTTGATATCGATAAAGGACGGTATAGGAAGAATGTCGACGAGTATATAAATATTTGACATTATTCAAAAAATAGGTAGTTGCCATCCAGAGTCTGACGATGACGGACGTTAAAAATTTCATCGCAAATAAACGTAATCGTCAGTTAATTCAAGATGCTGTAAGAAAAAAGTTTGTGGCATACAAAAAGGGAGACACTACATCTCAGCATAAATTCAAAGAAGCTTATAAACAATTGATCGATTTCTTGCAAGTAACCGCTTCCCATTTACAAGCAATCACCAAAAGAATTTCCATGCCTACAACAAAGGTTAAAGTCGAAGACATGGAAGCACCTATAAAGAAAATTAAGCAACTCGTTCCGGAAGAACCATTTCATCTTTACTATGCGGTCGTGTTAGCTAGAGACGAAGACGAAAATATTGACGAATAAATTTATGGGATAAAGTATAAAACCAAAACCGATACATGTAGTTTGTGGAAAAATGTATTGAAAATTAATCCGGAAAATCAGCCACATAACATTAAATAAAGTGATATACCCGGGTACGAGAGGTTTATACAATCTACTAACCTTTAGAGACATCAGCCCTGAAGATGGTGATTTCAATGTGCATAAAGATTTACCGAAGTACTTGGAAATAATCGATTCAACATAGATTTTGAAAAGAAAGTTTAACCCATTTGCAATGCACCATTTAAGTAGATTCCCAACAAACAACAAAAGGTTGGAGAAATATGTACAAAAATATTTCACCGAATTTCGGATAAATCCCGAAAGAAAACAGCCAAAGAGAAGAAAAGAGACTAAGGGGACAGGTTTAGGCTTTCCTAATTGGTTTTACAAAAGTTTAAATTCGAAGCATATGCAATATATCTACTGGAACAATGTACATGAACTTATGGGCCGGTTGAGATTGTTGAACGCATCCAACCGAGCTGGAAATACAAGCGAGAAAGAGATTAACGAGATAACGTCCATAATAGAAGAGTTGAGAAAAGAAGGTATAATACAGTGAGCTCAGTAAATAATTATATAATTTTAAAATGCTCCTCGACCGCTTCGGACGTTCAGAGTATAAAGATTCTGATATTCGATGTGGACCTCCAGGTCGAGGATTTCTGCTAACGTCAAATGGTGATGGATACGATATGCAGCAAAAAAGGCTAGTGAATGCAGCCGATTCCAAATCCGACTCTGATATGGTTACTCAGAGAAGCACAATATCATTTAAACCTGGAAAAGCAATTCGTTTTCGTAAAAGAAGGCTAGTTAATATAATGGAGCCTAGGAACGATAGTGATTGTGTTTCTAAAAAGTTTGCTGTTAATCTTGTAAATCAAGCCTTTTCATACTGTCTAAAAGGTTCTGATGATATACATCGTAAAGCTGTAGTATACAATGCAAGAACCCGCCCTATTATACAGCTTAGTCCTTCGATTTAAAAATCAGATGCAGCAACCAGACAATAAATAGACGAAAAATGTGATAAAATTGTATCCGATGTAAAAACATTTGTTCATTTTTTATGAATTTGACTACGGTTTCTGACACAAACGAAAAGCAACTCGGTTTCGCATTGTCATCGATTTACAAGGCGGCACCAGCAGCTACAAAAAACAAATACTACAAACCAAAGCTTCAGTTTATGCCAAAGGTGCAACTAGACAATGATAGCTCTATTAGCAAAAACGAGTAAAGAAATCATCGTTAAGGAATTATTTAAACATGCAAAAAAAATTTTCTGCATCGTCACACAAATCTGAAACATGTGAAACGCAATCTTATGAAGTCGGACTTGTGCGAATTCCAACCTTACTCTCGTGTAAACAAAGGTTATAGGTACATTTTAATTGTAGAGGTCTGTTTCACAAAATACGCTTTAACTGAGCCTTTAAAAAATAAAACTGGACCAGAAGTTACAAATGCTATGAAAAAAATATTAGACAAAATGTTGCACGGAAATATGTCCACAAAAGTCAATCTACAAACGGATTTTGGCAAAGAGTACTACAACCGCTGGTTTAAAAATCTTACGCAAAAATATAAGATAAACCATTATTGTACGTATTCCGCAATCAAAGCAGGCTTCTTCGAAAGATTAACAAGAACAATCAAAAACAAGTTGTACAGAAGATTTTACTTACAAGGTAGTCATAGATGTTTGGATATTTTGCCTAAGGTTATGGAAGAATACAAAAATACACCACATCGAGCTATTAACATGACGCCTATGGAAGCAGAAGAACGCCCAGAGAAAATAAAACTTTACACCGCTGACGGTGCTTCTAAAAGTCACAAAAAGTTGTACAGGGTTGGAGAAATTGTACGTATATCAAAATATAAAGCAGTATTTGACCAAGGATTTCATCCAAACTGGAGCACAGAATTGTTCAAAATTGTTAAAGTACAACAAACCAATCCAATCACGTATCTACTCGAAGATTTACATAGACAGCCAATCCTATGTGCGTTCTACGGTGATGAGATTCAGCTGACAGCGGCACCCGACACGTACCTGGTGGAGAAAGTTTTACGGAAACGGAACCATGGACGTGAACTACTGGCTGCATGGCTTGGTTAGGGGAGAAGTTGGATTAAGAAAACAGACTTGCTTTAATATATTGATGGAGTTACCACAAGTTTGGGTATTTGAGAATCAGCCATCGACAATAACGCAGCACTATGGCTTACATCCTGGATATTCAACGTTTCCAATTCAAAAGCAGGCAGTTCTTTATAAAGGAGATAGCTATTTTGGATGTGAAAATATCAATCTTCAACATATTTTTTAGATCATTAAATGGTGACATGCCAAATTCAATATTTTAAAGAAATGTGTTCATGCTACTTTAAATTATGGTAGTTTACAGTACAACTTTATAACTATAAAATAGTCAAAATAAAACCCAAAATCCGGGCCTACGTTCAAAACCCTGGTTCCATGTCCGAGCGTGAGCCCAATTCCTGTACACGTATAAACTTTTATTGGGAGATGGTAAATTATACTTCCGGATTTAATAGTGGTACGAGTTAAGCCATTATAGTATTATAACCGATTGTTTTTGTTATATAATTCAAATGCCTCTCTAATAAGAAGATTGTTATGCAGAAAATAAACACTGCTTATATATATATATATATATATATATATTGCTGTGAAACCTCTTGAATTACCTGGTCTGTTGATTTTCTTCTGTTATTCGCCTCGGCTGCTCCTCTAGATAGCTTTCATCCTCATACATAAAAAAAACAAACACATTCCTACTACAAACATCAACGTCAACTCTATTTACATCAATATTCACAATACATTAAAATTTCAAAATTAATATTCAGCATAAATTTTAATATCAGAAAATTTCAAAATTAAATTTATTATCATTTTAATGTCCATCCAGAATTAAAGTCCTTGTAGGATGCCTACTAATTACTTTAACAATATATGCAGACCGGAGTCTGAGTACAAAGGGAGCATCTACCACCCCTTTACGTTAATTAACCAGGTTTGTCTAATTGAGCTCAAAGACATACCCATATTTTCATCATAATCCAGAACATCAATACTAAATACCCCTTTCTACTTAAACAAGCAAATTTTACCTTAAAATTAAAATATTATTGTTAGTACAATTTCACTACTGTCCATTTTAAATAAACAAATTATAAAGTTATTCAACCCACACCAAAATATCAAAGTTCGAACAAAATAGTATAATTTACCTGAAGGTTACTGCACTCGTAGCTTCAATGTACATCGTCCCTTTGTTAATTACACCATTCCAACTGGGTTATATTTACGGCTTCTGATTCTCAACGCTTTTAAAATTTTCTCCATCACCATTTATTTAAAGTTGTTTCTGGGCTTTTCCGGAACTCATCTGAACCTTGTCTTGTGGATCCAGACACGTTTATGCACCATTTAATTATTAATACCCCCGAAAAATAACAAAGAAATTCATACTTCTTTCACCAATATACGCCAAAACTGCATACTTTTGTGTATTTATTTGTCGTAGTAAATTTTACCAATTGGTACAGTGATACTAAACTTTATTACCTTGTATCTTCTTTTCTAAGTGCACTAACGTACATTCATTGTAGCACGTAAAGAACAAACTGTTTTTTATCACAAAAATATTCGAGCAAACTGTTTAAATTATTTAATCAAAACAGGAAAACTAAAAAACACTGTTTAACGCGTTGAATCAAGTCGAAGATCTAAGAGAGCTTGTTCATATTCCCCTGGGTATATATAGAGGTTAGCCTGTCTGCCGGTCGAGTCTCCAAAACGGACAATTCTAAAGAATTTTGCCTGCTATGTTCCCATTCCGCAGCCCGGCATGCGATTTTTACGAATTTTGCACTCGCCCCAGTTAAATCTCAGAAAATTTCCACACGGCACGCAACGTCTGAGAATACCTAATTGAATTTTATACAGAAATGTTATTTTTACCTCTCAAATTTTGCCTTTTACTTTCAACCAATCGCAACCCTATGACGTTGCTCTACTCACGCCTTTTACTATATGTGCCTCGGTCTTGTGCATATTATCTGTCTCTATCTACCCTGTTCTTATTAGTGCAAATTGATATTCCTTATTATCGATTATTTCAGTCCATGTGGACTATCTGGGTTAAATAACCGCGTATCGTGCCTTCCCGTGAATATTAAGCCACGGTTTCTTCAAGATTCTTTGTAACCATTAATTATCTGCAACATTTACGCAGAATGAGCTTTTTAAAAATACGCAGGTGTTTAAACATCCTACTTCTAACTAACCCTCTACGATTTGCATTTTATTGGGTTTTACAAGTTTTATAGATATTATATGTTACTAACGGTTCAATTAACTTCAATTAAAATTAATACCCTTTAAATTTTAGTGAATCCTAACTAAATATTAATTATTATCTGTACGTTTTGTTTAATACCGGTTACTTAAAATAGAGTTAATTAATATAAATTTTGCACGTAATTTCTCTTTGTTTCTTTACGTAGAGCTTTTTAATACTGCTTCTTTTGATATAAGGCGTCTTGTACATGATTTCAATCTCTTATTTTTAATGAAACGAATGAATTTTTATTCTCCACGGTTTTTTTTTTAATAACGCGTATCTTTTCCCAAAGCTTCTACACGGTGATTAAAATTATTTGATGTGATTATTTAATTTTCTACCCTGGTCTAAATATGAGTATTTTCCCCCTATTTGAATACAAATAATCCCACTTATTTGAATGCAAATATAAAGCATTTAGACAAAAAATTACAAAAAAAATTGCCTATCTCTCTCTACCCTTATCTATCTAACTTACCTACCTTATCCAATCCAAAAAAATTATTTACACCTGTCCTATATCCCTATCCTATCTCTAACTTTTAACTATACTCACTTCCCCCTACCTAATCCTATATACCTATCCTACTCTTACTCTATTCCTAACTCTCCACTAATCTTATATGAAATATCTATACTTAACCTATCTTATTTTCTTCCTACATTTAATCTTTATTCTCATCCTAAACACCTATTTCTAACTATTTTCCATATTTATCCTATACTTAGCTTTATTTTCTATATCTATACTAAAATTCACCTATCTCTATCCTTTGTTCATCAAGTTATTTAAATCTAACTCTCTTCTTGACCCTCCACGTCTTTCTTCTTACCAACCTAATACTCTTCATTCCTATTTCTCCCCCTTCTATATCTATACTTAACACCCCTGTTATCTCACATAAAATAAACTTATCATCCCTATTATCCTGACTCTTAAATATTGCTTCTTCTTCAGTCTCTACACATGTCTGTTTCTCATTTACTATTTTTTTCCTTTCTGTCGACAAACCAAACGATACTACTTTAAAATTCTCGATTTTTCTCTCTACGGAAAATCCTATGTACCTTCTAGAATTCTTGTGTAATGGAATCAGCCAGAATGAATTCCTTCAATCTCCTTTATTAAAAATAAACTTGCCACTTAACCTCGTCAAAAGTGTGTCCATGGACGTTGGACAATGGAATTGCGGTTTGGTCCATTGGTTAATTTTTCGTGCATCTTTAATTAATTCTGCCTTCACCTGCTCCCGATATGCTGCTGTTGCTTCTACCCCCACTAATTCTGCATGTTTTTGTACTAAAGCTTGAACCTCTACTATCCTATCCTCTGAACATCTTATTGTGTTGATCTGTTTACCTTCATCATCCTCTACCTCTACTACATTAATACTCAACCCTGTGTCATCCTCTGTGACTTCATAACTACCCTTCCATGGCACTACCCTATCTTTAATCCTCACTACCTTCCTTTCCATATCTATCAAAACCCCTAACTTTATCATACAGTCAACACCTAAAATGCTCTGAAACTTCAGTCCAGGCACAATTACAAACTCCTGTTCACAGCTTAAACCTCCTATACCTATCCTTAGCACCACAACACTATTTACTACAGCAAACTTCTTTTTATTTGGAGCTACTAAATGGCTACGCTTTATAGGCATAATTCTACCACAAACCTTATCCCTAATTTTGCTGACGAATTCCTCCGATATTAAACTCGCCTCTGCCCCTGTATCGAGTAATACTTCTACACTATTCTCAAAAATCTCTATATTAATAATTGGCAAACATAATTTTTCCTCAGTTTCTGGCTCTACTTCCTCCTCGATTTTGAAAAATTCACGTGGATGTTCATATACATTTACACTGAAATCTAGTGGTCTGTCGCGTTCTAAAAATCCTGTCCAGGTCTGTTTTCCCTACTTGGTCCTGGTCTAGCCGTCACCTCAGCGTATGTCCTAGGCGTTTCCACTCGTTCCGTGTCTGTATTAGCAGTCCCCCTCATGTCCGGTGAACTATTCCTCTGGTAGGTTCCGGTCTCGGTGCAGGTCCCCTTCCTAAACTATTACTTCTAACGTATGGTCGTCGCTGTTCCCAATTCTGTCGCTGGTATCCGTAACTATTCCCTCTTCTAGCATAGTTGTCCCGTCTATTGTCAAAGCTAACTGTATTGATCTGTCTTTCCCTATTATCCCGAGGTCGTCCACTACTTACGTCGTCGTACCTCTGCAGGTATTCTAAAAACATTTCTCTGTCCACTATGTTCTGTAGTGCTACGGTGTTGTCTTACTTCTACCTCGAAGTGTCGTGATAAATACTTAATAATTTGTCGGTCCGTCAGTGGTGGGTTCAGTTGCTTTGCTATGCTATACTTGCGTATAGCATATTGCTCCCTACTTCCTGAAAATTCTTCCTTAAATTTCCCTGTGATTAAGTCGTCTCGTACCTGGTCTTGTCTGTGGTCACTCCAGTAGTGCTTTAAAAACCTGTCTTCAAAATCCGTGTAGGTGTCTATGTCCTGTCCTACTAAATTGTACCATGCTTCCGCGTTGTCTTTCAATAAAGCCTTTATCGTATTCAGTTTAGTCTGTTCGTCAAATAAATTTCCCACTAGATTTCTTACACTATTAATAAAAATTTGTAGATTTACCCTGTTATCGCCATAAAACTTCATGTGTTGGTCCAATGATACTCCACCTGTATAAAATCTGGGACCATCCCCCGTTAAACTCGACGTGTTGTATTTGATACTACTAACTTCGCGCTCTACTCTGCCTAACTGATCCCTACATGAGTCCGTTACTTCAGTCATTTTTACATTTAATTCTTCTTCACAGAAAATGCGTACTTCGGACCTTAAATGTCCCATTTCCTGTCGAAGACCTGTAATATCACGCTCATTTTTTTCAACCCTATTTTCTACTTCCCCCAGTTTCACGGTAAGACTATCTTTAAATTCTGTAAATTCTTTAGTATTTTGTTCAATTTTCCCGCTTATCTGCTCTAATTTTTGGTTGGACTCCTCCCTCGCTCTATTCGATTCTTCCCTAGCTCTATTAGATTCATCGCTTAGCTGTTCTAATTTTCTGTTGGACTCCTCCCTAGCTAATCGCATTTCCTCTAACATTCTCATCATTAACTCATTTTCTTGATCCCCTGATTCCGTCCTCGACTGATCTCTACTGCCTGCAGCTTCTTCCATTTTCGAATTTTTCTCACACAATGCACTATCGTCACTCCCAATTTCCACTCCTTGACTCCTTAACCACTCTTTTCTCTGCATACGTTCTAATCACTCTCACACACTCTAAAATACTCTTAAATTTATACACACACACAGAAACTCTCTCTCTCAGATCGCCAGTTTCCTGGAATAAAATCACAAAAATTTTATTTGGAACTCGAGCCTCACTTTTGGGTCGCCAAGAATGCTGTGTATCCATGTATTAGAATCGAGCCCCACGTTGGGCGCCAAGAATGCTGTGAAACCTCTTGAATTACCTGGTCTGTTGATTTTCTTCTGTTATTCGCCTCGGCTGCTCCTCTAGATAGCTTTCATCCTCATACATAAAAAAAACAAACACATTCCTACCACAAACATCAACGTCAACTCTATTTACATCAATATTCACAATACATTAAAATTTCAAAATTAATATTCAGCATAAATTTTAATATCAGAAAATTTCAAAATTAATTTTATTATCATTTTAATGTGCATCCAGAATTAAAGTCCTTGTAGGATGCCTACTAATTACTATAACAATATATGCAGACCGGAGTCTGAGTACAAAGGAGCATCTACCACCCCTTTACGTTAATTAACCAGGTTCGTCTAATTGAGCTCAAAGACATACCCATATTTTCATCATAATCCAGAACATCAATACTAAATACCCTTTCTACTTAAACAAGCAAATTTCACCTTAAAATTAAAATATTATTGTTAGTACAATTTCACTACTGTCCATTTTAAATAAACAAATTATAAAGTTATTCAACCCACACCAAAATATCAAAGTTCAAACAAAATAGTATAATTTACCTGAAGGTTACTGCACTCGTAGCTTCAATGTACATCGTCCCTTTGTTAATTACACCATTCCAACTGGGTTATATTTACGGCTTCTGATTCTCAACGCTTTTAAAATTTTCTCCATCACCATTTATTTAAAGTTGTTTCTGGGCTTATCCGGAACTCATCTGAACCTTGTCTTGTGGATCCAGACACGTTTATGCACCATTTAATTATTAATACCCCCGAAAAATAACAAAGAAATTCATACTTCTTTCACCAATATACGCCAAAACTGCCTACTTTTGTGTATTTATTTGTCATAGTAAATTTTACCAATTGGTACAGTGATACTAAACTTTATTACCTTGTATCTTCTTTTCTAAGTGCACTAACGTACATTCATTGTAGCACGTAAAGAACAAACTGTTTTTTATCACAAAAATATTCGAGCAAACTGTTTAAATTATTTAATCAAAACCGGAAAACTAAAAACACTGTTTAACGCGTTGAATCAAGTCGAAGATCTAAGAGAGCTTGTTTATATTCCCCTGGGTATATATAGAGGTTAGCCTGTCTGCCGGTCGAGTCTCCAAAACGGACAATTCTAAAGAATTTTGCCTGCTATGTTCCCATTCCGCAGCCCGGCATGCGATTTTTACGAATTTTGCACTCGCCCCAGTTAAATCTCAGAAAATTTCCACACGGCACGCAACGTCTGAGAATACCTAATTGAATTTTATACAGAAATGTTATTTTTACCTCTCAAATTTTGCCTTTTACTTTCAACCAATCGCAACCCTATGACGTTGCTCTACTCACGCCTTTTACTATATGTGCCTCGGTCTTGTGCATATTATCTGTCTCTATCTACCCTGTTCTTATTAGTGCAAATTGATATTCCTTATTATCGATTATTTCAGTCCATGTGGACTATCTGGGTTAAATAACCCCGTATCGCGCCTTCCCGTGAATATTAAGCCACGGTTTCTCCAAGATTCTTTGTAACCATTAATTATCTGCAACATTTACGCAGAATGAGCTTTTTAAAAATACGCAGGTGTTTAAACATCCTACTTCTAACTAACCCCTCTACGATTTGCATTTTATTGGGTTTTTACAAGTTTTTATAGATATTATATGTTACTAACGGTTCAATTAACTTCAATTAAAATTAATACCCTTTAAATTTTAGTGAATCCTAACTAAATATTAATTATTATCTGTACGTTTTGTTTAATACCGGTTACTTAAAATAGAGTTAATTAATATAAATGTTGCACGTAATTTCTCTTTGTTTCTTTACGTAGAGCTTTTTAATACTGCTTCTTTTGATATAAGGCGTCTTGTACATGATTTCAATCTCTTATTTTTAATGAAACGAATGAATTTTTATTCTCCACGGTTTTTTTTTTAATAACGCGTATCTTTTCCCAAAGCTTCTACACAGTGATTAAAATTATTTGATGTGATTATTTAATTTTCTACCCTGGTCTAAATATGAGTATTTTATATATATATATATATATTTACTTTGTATAAATTTAAGACTCAATAATCCTACTTTTTTTTTAAATTATAACTTTTGGCTATGGAAAATGGCAGTTGAGCCGGATTTCCTCCGTGCCGACTGTTGTTGAAAACTTGCGATGTCAGGTGAAAGAACACAAAGACACAAATTGTGAGCTAGGTGATGCTGTACTTCCCATAATGTGTCTGTATTAAATATTACAACTTTGCTACTCCTGTCCTGATGAGCCCCAATTAGGGCGAAACGCGTCGACAGGATGCCTTCGTGGCTGAATTTGAGTCACTTGCCAATAATTCCTTTTTACTTTGTATAAATTTAACACTCATTAATCCTACTTTTTTTAAATATATATATAATCACCTTAAATATGTTTACGTTCAAAATATGGTAAACACCTATGGAGTGACTGGGAACAAAAAACAGATTGTTAAAATCATCGAAATTGTGGATAGCAGGAGATAAATTAATACACAAAATGGTGAATTTCTTGTTAAGAAATAGACATGTGGAGCCGTTAATAGTTATTTACGTGGGACGTTCTCGAAAATTTGTATCAACTAGACATGACTTAAAAGTCAAAACATGTTGGTGTAAGCAGATTATTAGATAAAAGTGTTGGAAAACATTAAGGAGAAGTATACACATTCCACGTGTTTCGTGTAAGACAGGACAAACAGACGTTAATTAGAAAATTTGTAGAAGGACCTACCGAAAATGTATCAGAACGAATAAAAAAAAGATTTGTTTAGAGCGTGTGTATCAAATACAATATTTTGTTGTGCTTGCGTGTTTGCATGTAAAATTGGTTTTATTACTATGGCAGATAATAAGTTGTGCTTACAATGGTCGAATGATGATTCTAAACGATAACTGTTGTAAAAGGATTTTTGACAAAAATAATCGTCAATGCGTGAAGATTTTCGATTAATACATAAGTATTATTGCTTGTATTCATGTTTTTAATAAAGATGCCTAAAGAATTGTTTTTAATTGTACGAGAAATGTGTACTTCTTGTAGTGAATGCCCTATAGTAACCATCGCCCGCCGGCGGCCATCCCTGGCGGTCATGCCTGGTGACCTTTGCGCAATGTTCAGGCACTATGGCGTGATGCTCATAGGTCATAGCGCTTGATGGGAGTTTGTTATATAGATGTATATTTTTAATTTGTATTAGTATAAACATTTTGGTGTGTTGATATAGCGTTGTTCTGGGGTATATTATAGCAGATTTGGTAACATACACTTTGTACTTTTACGTAAATGCCTTAATATATTAGACCAGTTTTACACTGCATGTCGAAATCATTCTAACTTGTAGAAGGTTTGTACATAGAAGTATTGGAAAATATTAACGACAGGTATACACAGGGGTAAGCTGGTTTTAGTAGCAGTACGAGTTAAGCCGTTAAAGTATTATAACCCGATTGATTTTATTATATCATTCGAATACCTCTGTAATAGGAAGATTGTTGTGCAGAAAATAAACACTGCATAGAAATAAATATAATTATGTTAAACATATTTACGTTCAATATATGGAAACACCTAAGAAGCACCTGAAGAACGAAAAGGAGATTGTAAAGGTCATCGCAATTGTGAGTAGTACGGAATAAATTAATACACAAATGGTGAATATTTGTTAAGAAATAGATATGTGGAGCCGTTAATAGTTATTTATTTGGGACGTTCTCGAAAATTTGTGTCAGCTAGACACGGCGTATAAGTCAGAACATGTGGGTGTAAACTGTTTATTAGACAGAAGTGTTGGAAAATATTAAGGAGAAGTACTTACTTTCCATGTGTTTTGCGTAAGGCAAGACAAACAGGCGTTAATTAGAAAATTTGTCGGCGGAACTACCGAAAATGTATCAGCACAAATAAAGAAGACTCGTATAAAGCGTGTGTAATAAGTACAGTATGTTGTTGTGCTTACTATCGAAGATGATACTTCGTGCTTGCAATGGTCGAATGATGATTCTTAACGCGACTTTATAACTATTGTAGAAAGATCTTCGACAAAGATAAACGACGATGCTGAAAAAATTTCGATTAATGAATATATGCAATATAGCTTGTATCCTTGTTTTTAGTAAAAATGTATAAAGAATTGTTTTTAATTGTACGAGAAATGTGTACTTGCTTTAGTAAAAATTCCGTAATAACCATCGCCCCCTGGCGGCCATTCCTTGCGGTCATGCCTTGTAGCCCTAGCGGAAAGTTCAGTCGGACTTACTGGCTCGGGTGCGCACTGGCCTCATGGTGGTTGGCGGGCCCTTGATATATAGATGCACGGCGGCTCCGTGTCGTAGTTGGTATGCGTGTGACTACTACGCCCAAGGTCCTGGGTTCAAATTCCGACACGGTCTTGAAAATCGTTAGGCGAGCATTTTTCACAAAAATACGCCCTTGTTCGGAAAAGAGGTAAAATGGAGGTCCCGTGTGTGAGTGTTGTCACGCACAGTAAAGATCCCTACCTTGCTTGTATCAGCCAGGGTTCAGCAAAATTCCAAATTTTTCAGATAAAAAAACTCGCTTCCTGGCCAATGTAGTACCTTCGGGTGGAACATTGGAAAATCACATGTAAGGAGGAGGGTTAGGTTATCTCGACAGGATCTGCTTGAAAAATGTTAGACGAGCATTTTTCACAAAAATACGCCCTCGTTCGGATGAGAGGTAAAAATGGATGTCCCGTGTGTGAGTGTTGTCACGCACGTTAAAGATCCCTACCTTGCTTGGAATAGCAGAGGTTCGGCAAAATTCAAAATTTTTCAGGTAAAAAAAACTTGCTTCCTGGCTAGTATATTACCTTCAGATGGAGCATTGGAAAAATCACAGGTAAGGTATATAGATGCATATTTTTTAATTTGTATTACCACAATCTATGTGGTGTGTTATTCGATTTTGTTCGTATGCCTTCGACATTCGTTGGCTCTTGCTCTATAGTGTATAGCTAGCATTTTTTCAGTGTAACTTAGTATTCGGTGGTGGTAAACATAGAATGCATGGGTTTAGCGTTGGAGAATTAAAAAGTCGTAAGAAGTATTATAAGACAAATGTCGAACTCGAATAAACGAAGATTGAATTACGGAATTAGGAGTTTTGAATTTTTGTTGAAATATTTAATTATACCAAAATGCCCTGGTTAACGTATAACTAGCAAACAGGCGGGAATCGTATTATGGATTTTTTATAGGTTGTTTAGGTGCTCGATTATACATACCCTACAAATAGATCTTGTTTAGTTAAGGAACATGGTATAACGATGCAAGAAGCAAGAATATATAACAATGCGGGGCGAAAGCTGTTGTATGGCAAAAAATGTGTTTTGCCCATAAGAATAACTTCTGTTGGAAGATAGGAAATTGTACTTCCAAAATGCGTCTATATATCGGTATAATTTGCGGGATTACAGTTTTAGTTGTTGGGAATGTTAGTGTCGGCATACTGAAATATGATTTTGACATCTAATTGGTATTTTGAAATGGAACGCGTCGGGACCCGGCGGTCATGTGGTCAAGTGATTACGTGGTAAGGTGGTTTGTTGATCGTGTTGTTAGGTGGCCCTGTGGGCAGGCGACCATGTGAACAGGTTGTCATTCGGTTATAATTTATGCACTGTAGCATGATTTTGCTTATTTAGTTATTTATTAACTTATTTATATATTTATTTTATGTTTATTTATATACTTACATTATATTTATACTTATTTTATATTTATATTTATATTTTTGCCTGTAAATTTTTTCTGTGGCTTGATTTTATTTGCTAGACGTCTTGCCGCCAATTTTTGGTGGCAGTATATATAGGAACGAAGATTGTACTTATAATATGTCGGTTAGGGAATGATAGGGAACGCTAGGAACAAATTTAGAATGAAATTTGAATAAATACTTAGACCAGGGAGGACGAATTTGTAAATATATAGAACAGGCAAAATTACTGGATTCACTATTAAACATTTGGCGAATGCTTAGGAAATTTGAATCCATTTTTAATATTATCTAGCTAGATTTGGATCGTTTTAGGACGACCCTTTAGGTCGCATCGGTAAGCAGAGCTGGCAGCTGCTATCCGGTATTACGGATCCCTCCCCATTTATTTTTGCGTGTGTCTTGTGGACCGGGCTAGCTGCAGAATCAACGCTAGGGATACCATTCTTTAAACCCTATTTCTAGTTTCAGTTTGTTGGATTTTTATTTAGTATTGATTAACTTGAAGGTAGATTAAATTTGGAGCACGTTTACTTTTCGCGCTTAAACCCAATGTAGTACCTTCGGGTAGAGCATTGGGGATGTGGCCGCAAGCATAGAGGCCCCTAATTACATTATAATGTGGTCATAATAATTTAAAAATTATGATAAATTCCTTGTTAAGAAAGAGATATGCGTAGAAAACCACTTTTTGAAGACTTTTTAACGTACCCAAAATCTAATATGGCCGCCATATGAAAAACAAGAGAACGCTAATAACTTAAAAACAAATGACAATCGGGGATTGCTGTTTATATCGAATAATTTTTTCAAACAAGTGTCTGAACAAGGTAAAACTTTAAAAGAGATCAGATTAAGCGTCATCGAGTTACTGAGAAATAGTAAAATCAGCAAAATTTTGATTTTTCAGAACATTTTAAAAATTAAGGAAGATGGGTCAAATTTGAACGAAGATTAGTCGCGGGTATTGAATTCTGCAAAACATTTCCCATTTGACTGCCGCACTGTCTTCTAATAACCGAGATACCAACAATGAGCATCGAAATTGGGACGCACTGTATACTATGCACTTATAGTTACTAGCTTAAATTGAAATGTTTTCTTTTGATCTTTGCAAATACGTATATTCTAACTCGGCATTAAAGGTATATTAACCTAGAGATACGTGGTGATGGCCTTTTCTTTCAAAAGTTTTCAAAGCAATGTACGCAGAATAAAAATAGTTTTTATATAAGAATTAATCGGTTTTTGCACTTAGCTCATCAACATCTATAACTGATTCTGCTATTCAGGAAACAACCTATATAATAGTTGGTTCTCAAATTCTAACGTATTCTTTATTTATCGTATTATCTAAAATTAAAATAACCATTGGAATTGATTTTGTACAAATTGCATAACATTATTTATTCTAGGAGGCATTGATTTATAACGATAAGAATTTAGAAGAAATTTAAATTTTGTCTTTTCAGGAAAACTCTGCAGTAACTCAAATATCTTGTATTTTGGGTTTAAAACCCGCTTATCTTTTCGGCTACAAGTTTTTAGTTTACCCTAAAAAATCTAAAATATAAAAATGTAATAATATTAACTTACGACTATCCGAGTACTTTTGGATCAACATGGGTTGCTTTGCATTAAGGGCGGTTAATTTGCAGAATTTATAACGTTTAGGAAATACTGCCAAATAATTTGTATTGCAATGGTGGCAGCAATATTTAATGTGTTGTTTTTACAAAGCAAGGGATTAGTTTTAGATAGAATTGAAATCCACTATTGTTTCTGAAGAAGCAAATATTTACCAACCCAAATTTATATATGTTTGTTTAAGAAATCTTGAGAATTTGCGAACCGTGAGTACCTTCTTCCCTGTCAAATATTTCATACCATGGTTTTTCTTAAGAATTTTAGTTCAGATTTCTGAGCTCCCAACATTATCCACCTGTATATTTTCATTACATATTTAATATCAAATTTTAGAATGTGCTTATTTCTATGGGGTACTAGAGTTATAGATTTAGCAACATATTTGGACATTTATGATGATGCGTGTCACTATTTGCAGTATTCGATAATACCTATCTCTGGCGAGAAAACTAAATATATTAGGCGACATTAGTGAGGGTGCATTAAACCCTAATACATTCTGTAGAATTGAATGAAAATAATAGACTGCTGTTGAAGTTATTTTTTGAAACCCCCTTTTCAGATAAATGTAGCATAAGTGGTGTTTGTGGAACACATTATGTAAACTTCTGATTTCATTGGTTGAGAAAACTGAAGAGTGTTGCCAATGGGGTGGATGGAAACGGATCGCACAATAAAGTGCATTGACCTACTTTGCGTTGCAATAAAGCGCATGCTGGGCTACACCTGTATGTCTATAAATGACGTTGCACCACAAAGCAAGTGCAATATTACGTATATTTCAGTGCGGTTGTAAATACCTGGTTAAAATAGGTAAACTACGATTTCTCCAACCCCTATCTTTAAATAGCTATGGCTGCTTTTCCAAAGCTGATGTTGGGGTTCCTTGCGGTTGTACTTTTAGGTGAGTATAATATTCAAGTTGCCCATTTCAGTTCTAGGTAGATAGTGCAAAATATGTAGAAGTGCTCTTAAAATACTGTCGATATAAATTATAAAATAGTCTGTATATGGTAATGCGATTAGATACAAAGCTTTGAATAAAAGTCATAAGGGATTGAATTTACAACCACAGTTAGATAATTTATTATAAGTAGTTCTTACGAGAAATTGTTTAGTTAATGGCCGTATTTAAAATCCGTAAAAAATTTATTTACCATTATTAGTGCTTTTAAACGTTAAAACATCTTAATCGCTGTAAATATTATAAAATTGAAACGCACTCTGATGCAAGGATTTATTCAATTACTAACTTTACAAAGCATGAAGAAAACGCTTGAGATTAGAGTGTAGAAACGACATGCTACAAAGTGGAATTTTTTAATCTTAATGTGACTCAGAAACCTTACTCTAAGTTAATACAGTTAATTATAAAGCTAAAGAAGCCTAACGTTAACAAACGTATTAGTATCATATTCATTTCGGTTCACTTATTTTGTCCGGTCACCGGATTAAACAAGTTGCATTCTTATCGCGGAAGGGTGTAGACGTATATAGAATCGCTCCTCAGGTATAAACGCGCGCGTAAATTCCTGAAAGTTATTTATAGTATTCTTGTTTCCAAGCTTAGGGGAAACTAAATTATTACTTATTGTAGTGTAAAACTGTGGGTTAGTTATGTAAATAGACGGTTAATAAGTAGTGCATTAGTTTATAATTAGTTGGAATGTAGTTAATAATCGAGACTAAATATAATTAGTGAGATAGAGACTCAAATATTTAACGGTACATGAATACGTACCAAATAACAACGCGGTTCGGTGAAAACCGCAAAAACGCATTGTTTCAGAAAGGCGAAACCGAAAACACTCTCGAAGCAAGTGAAACAAAAGTGAGTGACGAAGTTCATTTAAACCATACAGACACCGAATCACTGAAAAAGGATAATGTAGCAATCAGTAGCTATAGTGAAAAGGTTCTTTCAGAAGCTCCACTGGATAATAACGCTAAAATGGAAAACAATATCAAGAATAATAAGTTATCACGATTCTTTCATAAAACCAAAGATTCGTCAAGAATAGACTCGGATGGCTTTCAAATACCTAGAAAAACAAACAAAGTAATGATACCTGAAAATCGCGAACCAATTAATGTAGCAAACAAATTTTCCGTAATATCGCCAGTCCCCGAAGAACTGCCCTCTGCAGAAAGTGCGGCTGACTTAAGTGATGAAAGTGAAGTAGAAACGGAAAACACAGAAGATGTAACGGTGCGAAAACTAAAGCCACCTCCTCCAGTTGTAATCCACTCGAAGGTTAAAAATCATAAAGCCTTTGTAGGTGAATTAACCAAAACTGTCACAAAAGGATTCACGGTTAAATACACCGCAAATAATACGAATGTTTTCGTACACGACAGAACCGAACGTAAAACCCTTATAAAACGCATGGAAACTGAAAAAACAAACTTTCATACTTATTCGGATGTCAATGAAAAAACACATGCCTTTGTAGTTCGAGGATTAGATGGAGACGTATCGCCGGAAGAAATTAGTGAAGAACTCATTACAACACACAAATTACCAGTCCAACGGTGTTATAAAATGAAAACAAAGTTCACCCCATTATATTTAGTTGTCACCCACTCGAAAGTCACACTTAAGCAATTGCAAAACCAAGTGAAAGTTATTGCATATACCAGCATACGTTGGGAAAGGCAACAAAGTAATAGGCAAATTACCCAATGCAGACGATGCCAAATGTGGTCGCATGCAACGGGTAATTGCAGAGCCGAAATTAAATGCGTTAAATGTGCCGATAATCATTGGAGCTACGAATGTCGTAAATCAAAGGATTTACCCGCTACCTGTGTAAACTGCAGGGGCGCACATCCGGCTAGTAGCACGGAATGTATGGAATATCAAAAAATAATTCACAGAATTAAACAGACCGCAGGTAGGCAAACCAAATCCCCCGAAACCATCAAGAATAAAGCACCACCGGATATTTCTAATGAAAGGCATTATCCAACAATCGACAATTCTTCCAACAAAACTCAGGTAACTAATAAACCCAACCCTTGGACAACAACGACAACCACCTACCATGCACAGGCGTCGACCACAGAGGATAATAATACATCAGGTAAGAGCGTTATAACAAACCAAAATTCGACCAGACAAGAGTTTCAAGAATTGATGCATGAACTACAAACGCTTAACGAACTAATTAATGTTAGGGCCATGTTAACAGCTGTCAAAGATTTAAACGATTTATTGAAAACATGCCAAAGCCCAATAGACAAGTTCACTGCTTTTAATAATTTCATACTAAACCTAGATAATTATGGATTGTAAAATCAATGTAGCTACCTGGAATTCGAATGGACTTAATAATAAAATAGGTCAATTAATTCAATTTATAAATGAGCATAAAATAGATATTATGATGGTTAACGAAACTAAATTAAAAACAAAGGACAGGCTTAAGATAAAAAATTATTGTGTGATTAGAAAAGATGCACCTAATGATATAGGTCAAGGAGGAATTGCCCTGATAATAAAAAATTGTATAGCATATTCACCAGTGAATATACCGCCAATCAAACCTGAAACATTAGCCATAAAATTAGAAAATAATTTACACTTAGTCTGCATATATAACTCTCCTAGATATAATTTTACAGATAAAGACTTAAATACAATATTCACCATTAGCAATAAGTTACTACTAATTGGCGATATGAATGCCCGGCATTTCACTTGGAATTGCCACCGGAATAATAGTCGTGGAAATACTCTTAGGGAATACGTTAACAATAATAACTTAGAAGTTCTATTCACAGACAATCCAACCCATTTTCCCTGGAATGGGACCACACCAACTACAATAGATTTGATAGTAGCAAAAAACATAACCTATCCCATCCTACCTCAGTCCTTAACTGCATTAAATTCCGATCATAAGCCAGTATTTCTACAGATTAAAGGTGTCAAGAGAGAAAACATCAATGTGATAATAAGATCATACAAAAATACTGATTGGAAGAAATTCAGAAAAGAACTAGACGCTAATATTGTATTAAAAGAGCGAGTTAATAACAGTAAAGAACTAGATAAGTTAGTTGAAAACTTTACAAAAATAATTACTCACACCATAAAGAAAAACACTGAATTAAAGACAATTAAAACAGACCAGGATAAACTGCCTGATGAAATCTTGCAAAACATTAAGCTTAAAAACCAGTTGAGGAAAAGATGGCAGGTGTTCTTAGACCCAGCCCTTAAACAGCAAATGATATATCTCAATAACAGTATAAGGGTTGCCATTAAAGAATTTAAAAATCGACAATGGGAGGAGAAACTAAAAGAACTCAAACCACAAGACAACTCTCTGTGGAGAATCACAAAAGCACTTAAACGACCCAAGGAAAAAATTCCACAATTAAAAAATAAAAATAATATAGTAACAACAGATTGCAATAAAGCCGAGATAATAGCAGATACTTTTGAAGACATACACAAGCTCCCACCTAACACACCGAAGCAAGAGGAAATTAGTCAAATAGTCCAATTGTACCTTACACAAGAAAAAGAAAAAGCAATCTCATCCCAATCAATACTAGAAATTATAACACATCCAAACGAAGTCAGGCACATAATAAAACATCTTCCAAACAACAAGGCACCAGGTATCGATGACATCCCAAATAAAGTTTTAAAAAATTTTTCAAAAAAAGTAATAGTCCAATTGGTATATATTATAAATAATATGATGCTACTACAGCATTTTCCAACGCCATGGAAAACGGGATTGATCATACCTATATTGAAACCGGGCAAACCAAAGAATGAACCAGCCAGTTATCGACCAATCAGCCTACTATGTACAATGGCAAAGGTCGCTGAAACTCAACAAGTTGCTAGAATTGTAACAGATACAATAACAAATTTTAACAAAGGTAAAGTCACAACAATGGTGCTACTTGACATCAGAAAGGCATTTGACAGAATGTGGATTACAGGGTTAGTTTACAAATTAATACAGTTAAATATACCGGCACATTGGATACAATTAATACATTCATATCTAATAGGAAGATCTTTCATAGTCAAAGTGAATAATGGAAAATCAACAAAAAAAGCGATTGACTCTGGAGTCCCTCAGGGGTCAATCCTCGGACCGAAACTATTCACATTATTTATCCACGATTTACCTGAATTCCCAAGGACATCTTTAGCATTATTCGCGGATGACACAGCGATTTATGCACATTCTGATATGGCGCAAATTTCGAGCCAGCAAACTCAATTTCATTTAACCATCTCAGAAAAATACTATAACCACTGGAAGATAGAACTAAACACTGAGAAAACAGAAGCCATAATATTCCGAAGAAAATTCACAAACGTCAAAATTTTTAAACCAATTAAAGTAAATAACATAGCTGCTAACATGGTTCCGTCCGTTAAATATCTAGGCGTACACCTTGACGAAAGGCTAAACTTTAAACTCAACATCAAAAGAGCATACAAAAAGGGTACGCAGCAATGAAAATCTTATACTCACTGCTGTCCAAGGGTAGTAAGCTCTCGCAAACGAACAAACGCCTTATTTACACTGCACTAATAAGACCAATAATGACTTATGCCTGCCCGGTTTGGTGCAATATATCCAAAACGGCAATGCAGCCCATTCAACGATTTCAGAATAAGTGCTTAAGGTTAATAACTGATTCCGATCGCTACACGAGGATTCAAGCACTACACAACAAGGCAGAGGTGGAATACATGGATAAATATACCAATAGAATGGCGGAAAAATTTTACAACACACAAACAAACAGTACTCAAATTGTAAGAAACATTACAAGAACGCGATACGATGCCCCCTTCAAAATTAAACACAGATTGCCGTATCAAAACCTTGCCATCTTTAAACAAAAATTCTAAGATGACAATCTTCAATATTATAACAGGTTTTTTTTTAAATAACATTTTTCCTGTCAAACAACGCAGTACACTGGCGGCAACAAAATGGTAACATATATCTAATATATACGACCAAAAATATAGTGTCTAAAACAAAAACCAACTAATATCGATATGGTAAGTGCGAACGGGAACATATCAAAGACTTATACAATTGTAAAAATATATGATTAACTGTTATCTTTATTGACATTTAAATTGTATATATTGTGCATTTCAAATTTGTAAATAAATTGTTTTGGATTGGATTGGATTAAACAGGTGCCTCGGTATTAACCCGGTGACCCGGTATTGACCCGTTGACCTGGTATTGGCCGTTGACCCGGTATTGTCTTGGTGACCCGATTTTCACCCGCTAATCAGATGCTAGCAGAACATGCTTCTGACATTGAGATTATGTGGCGTATAGGTACTCGGTTGCTACAATGCTTAAATCGCAGTAAAGCAACGGGGCTGTAAATAAACAAGTACATACGACAAAGAACATAAAAGTTATTTAAAATTGCTTAAGCAAGTTCAACAGTTAACAGTTTAGCACATATCACGGCAACATTTATTTAGTTATCACTTTTCACAGTCAATGCTAAATTTTGCCTTTAATTTCATACTGTACATAACAATTTTCAGTTGCACTACTTTTTATAAGTATTGCAGTCTTAGTACGTAATCAACAAGAGTATCTAATTTATTCAAATATTTCAAAACAAAACACATCTGTAGGCATATAAAGGTGTATAACGCACTATCAGAACATTCCATAATGAAAGGTTCTAAATTATTATTGGTGTTTATGTTTAAACACTATCCGTCGTTTAAAATAGTTGTCAAATAAATTTTTGATTTTCTAAATGTTAAATGAAAAGCGAGCAGCATACATAAAAGATAATATAAGCATTAAATTTAACTCTTATTAAAAAGTTTAAAAATAAATTGAACAATTGTGTTTTCTATGTTATTTAGAATTGTAGGTAGGTACTTAATTAACCGATCCAACTGTAAGTGTATTCTACTCTATATTGGTAATAAAGTAAATAAAATTTCAATCAAACAATGAAAGTGCGTGATATTCAACTGTTTGATTATCTTGCATTTCATCAGCCGATTATAGCTGCATCTTTTGCTGAGGGTGTTTGTGATTTATTCGGTAAAGGAGTTTCTTATTAAATAAATGAAAATTTTTAAGTTTATAACTTCAAAACAATTGGGAAGCAGCTATTGTATTACGTTTGTTGCTAGGACTGTTAGCAAAATTTAAAAAGCGTCCCGAGTTGAACACAATCAAAATAACACAGTACTGTATATTAAGAAGGTTAACCGTGGCTCACTAATGCCTTTTAAATTATCAACTAATTCCGCTTTCACGAGAAACGTCACTATAGCTGTTGGTCAAATAGCCGTCAGGTATATTTGAATTTGAGGTTTAACTTATCAGTACAATAATGTGATTGCAGATTCTAGGAATAGATTGTACAGGGTTCAAACATAATCCTTTCCTACTATAGTTTATTGTTTCGACTATAGAAAATAAAGGAGACTTAGAATAATCAACTTAGTTACTGCCATAATCGTTATGAAATTATCTGTAGCAATTAAACAACATTAATTACATATTTCTCTTAGGTTTCCAAAAAAATTAAGATCTCCCTACTCCCTTCTAAAACAGAAGCTATATAATAAGGTGCTGTTGGAAAAATTATATTTATTTACTTCTTTTTGACGAAATATTGTTGTGTTTTGTGATTTTATGAGTATTATTTATTAATACGGTTAGTTTGTGAAATAAGAAAAAAGCAGATAGCGTTGGTTTGCTAGTGAATTAAAAAAATTAATCTGCTCGCTTTATCGCTAGAGCTTAAGAAGCAAAACTGCGTTTATGATCCTCATAATTTTAGCGGTAATGTTAGAATCGATTATTGGAAATTCGTTAAAATAATTAGAAAAAGAAAAAACAATTAAAAAGTCTTTGTTGCCGCATGTTGCAGTAAGTGTTTTGCATATTTGCTTTATAAGAAGAGGAAATGATGCCAGAAAAGTGATTGATTGTGGAACTAAAAATTTAAGGGACCACTTAAAGCACTACTAACTGCAAGTTCATATATTCTCTTTTACGTTTCCTATAACAATTGTGATTTGAATATTTACCTACCGCGTGAGGGTATCCAATTAACAATAAATAATAAATGGCAGGACCTCTAGCACTATCGTACCCTCACGTTTCGGGACTTTGCCTCGCAAGCTGCAGCAGTCGCTGAGAAGGGGGGGTTCATTAAACAAACACACTAAGACGAAATTCCGATTGTTTTATTAAATGGATACTAACTAAAACTTCACCTAATTACATATGCATAACAAAAATATACAGTAATTAACATTATTTACAATAGGGCGCCACCATGGGAATTAAACGGCCCATGGACCAATCGCGGTAATAGCTCTCGTCGCACTTTGTTCGTGGGCGATGAACCAAGATTGCAGGACAGAAAATAAATCGCTTCGCAGAGGCTAATCTTTTAAAGTCTCCGGCTAGCACAAACACAACTTAACTAAACAAAACTAAAATCCTTATTTTATGAATATTAATAACAGTTCTGGGTGAAACCACCCTAATACAATAATTAATTAATTCTACCGTAGTCTACTTAACTTGCATATGGCGACGACCCTTCTTTAACCACAGGGTCATCAACACCAGGAAAAATACGACCTTCTCAAGGGTCAAATAGTACAGTAACGTGACTCCTGACCTGAGCTTTGCATACTCAGGTAGTCTCGTGGCTTAGTGATTAACGGCCTCTGACACCGTCGAAACACAATATAATAGGAGACCCTTCTAAAGCGATGCGGTTTCTAAAACAATAATCTAACGGATCATTTACTTGAACTGAGCTTTAACCCGGAATTGTATTTTATGAAAGTTGACAAGTACTGTATTTAAACAAATAACTGACTTATGCTGCATAACACAGCCTTGAGTTCATGGTAATACCACATATACTAATTACTTACTCAGAGAAATAACTAACTTAGAACATAACGGCACGCACTTGACTTCAGAGAAATAAACACTTCACTCCATCTTGCAAATAACTGCCAGTTTTAAACTCTAACGCGTCTGGAAATAAACAACCCCGATTACCCCCGGCTGGCATCCTTATATACATTTAAGTTAATTGAAAAATAACCCCTTGCCTAGCTCTCATACTCGACTTAGGATACGCCGGTCGTAAATCTTTAAGATTAATTAAACTGCCAATTGCACTAAGATAGCTACACAAGTAGATCTCGGGACTAATTTTTAGTTGAGTACTCCGCTAATTGAAAAATTCCTTCCGACCACCCAGACATAAATAGGGTCCTAGAACATGATTGACATCTAATCATAGATAGCAACTAATCTGACATGTTTAGTGCCTTTCAGGTAAAGTGCCTTTAGAAAAGTTAATTAACTCTTGGATTATATCTTCCTGGAACTTCGCTAGGACGCTACTTGGGTAATCTTGCAGCCGTTTACAATTGCAGACATACTTATGCTACAAAACCTTCATTCTAATAATTAGAATGCTAAAATTATACTAGAAAATAACTGTTTTTAGAAATAATAGAACTATTAGAGCGTCTTAAAACAGTATGTTACACAGCCCCCCGCAAAAAATTGAAATTGCTCTTAGGAATTTCAAGCAAATTGAAATAAAATGAATGTAGAAATTAACACATCCAACCGCAATTATGTTTAAGACAACTGAGTCTTTTCAGAAAATTGGCGGAAGGAAAAAAAAAATTGGAAAATAAAATATTAGTGAGGTTTTAGGTCTTGGACGTGGAACACCCCTAGCGGTTTTCCGTCCATGGAAGATAGTCGATAAGTGGTAGAACCTAAAACTTCTATCATCTTTGCTTCTAGGAACTTCGGGGCTAATTTTTTATTGAAATGTTTAGAAGCATCTGATAATATGAAATTGCGCTTCCACACTAAATCCCCTACTTTGAAATTTAATGGTCTGCGCCTTAAATTGTAAGAGTGCGTATTACGTTCATACGTCAAATGTATGTTTTTCTGAACTTCTTTAAAGATGGGAGATAATTCATTGAGGTCTTGAACCAATTGTTCACGAGTATCAACTGCCAGATCCTCTGGATTTTAAATCTTTTAATTTATTATAAAATTCCCCGGTCAGAGGGACCGTGCGTCCAAAAGCTAAAAATGTTGGGGAATATTTTGTGGATTCATGAACAGCATTACGAAGCGCATGGGCAATTTTGTGAATGTCATCGCCCCTATTCTTCTGAGCATCTTAAATGTAACTGCGAATGGCAGCTCCAATTACCCTGTTAACGCGTTCTACATAATTAACTTGAGGATGGTAACTGGCGTTAAACCAAACCAAAGGTATTTTATAATTTGTCATGAGATTAGAAAATAAATTACTTTTAAATTGAGGGCCATTATCTATCATACAAATTTGAGGTACCCCCATATACCAAAAATACAAAATTTTCCAGGTAATTACAAATTTGTTTTGTTGAAGCGCTGCGCATGGGATGCAATAAAGTGAATTTTGTAAACCAGTCAGTGACAACTAACAGGTAAGTATTCCCCAATTTCGAGCGCGGAAAGGGCCCCATTAAATCAATGGACAAGCATTGAAACGGAAATGAAACTTTTTTTCTCTTTGCCCATAAAACCATAATGGTTGAACGTGCTGGATTTGCTTTGGCAGCACGTAACACATTTACTAATGTATTTAGAAATATATGACCGCATTTTGGGCCAGTAATAGAGCTCTTTGATTTTTTTGTATGTTTTAAATACACCCAAATGGGCCGAAACTGGATCATCATGGCATTCTTTTAAAATTTGTGCACGGCATGATTTCGGCACTACTAATTTCCACTCAATTAAATTGGCTTTGATATTCAAATTATTCGGAATAAACTTATACATTTTATCATTTTCTATTCTCCAATCGGGATATAGATCTGGCTTTTCCTTAATATTATTTAACATGTTTTTGTACCAATCCTCGACCTCGTCTAAAGAAGAATTTAAAGAATTAATAGCATAGGCTCCACTAGGAGCTCGGGATAATGTATCTGGTACCACATTAAATTTACCCTTCCTGTGGATAACTTCGAAATCAAATTGTTGGAGTTTCATGCTCCATCTAGCTAAACGTCCCGCAGGATCTTTTAAGTTGTGGAGCCAAATTAAAGAATGATGGTCCGTGATGACCTTAAAATGAATTCCTTCAATATATGGTCGGAATTTTTGAATAGCAAAACATACCGCCAAAAGTTCCCGTTCTGTGACTGAATAATTTTTCTCTGCTGAATTTAAACTGCGAGAAGCATAAGCAATTACATGTTCTTCGTCTCCTTCTCCCTGAGTTAAAACGCAACCAACGCCGTAATTTGAGGCGTCACATTGTAAAGAAAAAACTTTCGAAAAATCAGGACTCCTTAAAACAGGAGCCTTTGTAAGAACATCTTTAATTTTTTCAAACGAAATAAGGGCCTCGTCCGCCCATTTAATCGCTTGCGATTTTCTCTTTCCCTTTAATAAATCATTGACAGGTGCCATAATTGTGGCAAAATTCAAAACAAAACGCCTATACCAAGAGCACATACCGGTGAAACGTTTTATTTCCGTGGCTGTCTTGGGTTGAGGAAAATTTGTAATTGCGTCAATTTTTGCTGGGTCAGTTCGGAGCCATCTTTATTCACAATATATCCCAGATATTGTAACTCTGGTTTACAAAACTCACATTTTGAAATGTTAATAGTTAAATTAGCGCCTTTCAACTTCTCATACACTTCGTTCAGAATTCTAATATGCTCCTTAAATGTGCTTGAAATAATAATTATATCATCTAAATAAACAAATACCGACTGGGATAATGAAAAATCAAAAATAGAGTCCATGAGCCTCTGTAATGTGCCTGGAGCATTGGCCAAACCCATCGGCATTACATTATATTGAAATAATCCGCGCCTTGGGACAGTAAAGGCTGTTTTTTCCTTGCTTTCGTCACTCAAGGGCAATTGCCAGAAGGCTTTTTTTAAATCGATTGAACTGAGATATTTCGCATTGCGTAATCTATCAAGAATGTCATTTACAAACGGAATAGGATACGCGTCTATTTTTGTAATTGAATTTAATCGTTTAGCGTCAAAACATACACAAAATTCACCTTTTGCTTTTTCTTTACTAATAGCATGGGGGGAGTTCCACGGGCTATTGCTTGGGCTAATAATGCCTTGTTCAAGCATCGCATCAATTTCTTTATTAGCATGTTCCAGCATCGCCGGTGATAATGGGTAATACCTTTGTTTAATTGGTTCAACGTCTTCCGTTGTAATATGATGTGAAATTTTAGTGGTTCGGCCTAAGGTAGGACGATCCAGGGATTGAAATAAAGAAATAACATTGTTTAATTCAAATTTCTGGTCTTCATTTAAATCGGCCATAACTTTAATGAAATTTAATTTATTCGTTTCCGCAGAATGAGCATAAAATTCATTTTTTGAAAAATCTACTTTCAATTCAAATAATTGACAAAAATCAATCCATAACGTTAGGGTACACTCTATTGAGTCGGAAACTAAAACATTTAAAGACCGAGTAACCCCGTTTATAGTCAAGGGCAAATTAATTGAACCTAAAATTGATTGTGAAGTGCTATCTGCGGTTGTTAATATAGACGTTTTACATTTTAATTAATTCTAACTTATATTTATCCAATAAACACAGACCGTGTCTGCCTAAAATAGAGGTATTCGCACCGGAATCCAACAGTGCGGTATAAGTTTCCTTAAATATCTCGATATTAATATAAGGTCTTGTATCACCTTTTACTTTATAAAATTTGAAAAACCTTAGATGATTTACAAAATTTTTAACTTTACTAACCAATCCGACCACGTCTTTTTATCAGCAGCAATATTATTAAACGAAGAAAAGCAACGGCTGACCTCGCGCTTTCTTGTCCTTAGTTTTTTGAATTATTTGCGCAGTTTGGACAATTTGTGGACGTAACTTCCCGCTGCCCACAAGAATAACAAAATATTCCGCGTTTCTCCGGACAAGTATGAAACGAGTGACCCCGTCTTTACAGTTGAAACAAATAGTCGAAAATTTTGCTGTGTTTTTAAAATAATTCGAAACGCCGGACCGTGGTAAATTATAATTAGAAAATGAACTCTGTCGAACTTGGCGTTCTAAGATAACTGGTACGTCGGCAGAATCAGAATGTTCCTGTTTAATACAATTTGGAGGCTTAATGTCTTCTAAAACCTTACAACGAGAAATCAAATGGGAAATGTCAGTCACTTCAACTAACGCCAGTTGCGTGGCATAAAAAGTCTGTAAATTTCTTTTAATAATTTTTATTTGTTCCCGGACTGGAATGGAATCTTCTAATTGAGAAAATAAATTTGCCATCTTTGAAATATAAATAGTAGGTGATTCCTCGGCGCCTTGCTTTCTAGATTTAATTAACATTAAAAAATTCTCTGCGTAATCGGCTAAAAGAAAATCTTGTTTTAATTTAGATTTAATTGTTCCCATGAATTTACTGTACATCGCGTTGCTCTATACCAATCCAAGGCTGAACTGGTGAAAAGATCAATAGCCCCTTCGAAAAGGTCATCTGCCGAAACTTTACTTGCAACTTGCAGTTCCTTGACGCGTTGAATAAAATTTAAAACCGATATAGAATCAGACTCACCCGAAAATTGTAATCCCCACTTGTGGATCGGGACTGAAATCGTTGTTTTATTCAAGGACTTAATTAGAGTACCTAAATCATTACTAGAAATCAAAACCGATGGAGTATTAATGGAGAACCCGTTGATACTCCAGGGCATGAAACCTCTGCTGTTGGTGTTATTGTAGGATTTTTATTATCACTAGCCGAACAATAAGAAGGGTTATCATTAATCTCATTTTCCCCGTTTACCTGTTCTAAAATCTCCAAAGCTTTAATGCACTTAGAATGCAGTTCTTTGTGTACCTCTAAAAATTCAATATCGAAATTGACATAATTTAGTCTCTTTGTTACATGAATTAATCTCGTGTTAAGTTTAATATAATCTTTCCTTTTAGGAAGAATGGTAAAAAAATTTAAAAAGTTTTCTAATTCAAAAATCTTAAGTTTCAATAATTCAATTTCGTCCTTTTGAACGATTTCAATTTTTTCATACTTAGAAAAAACATTACTGTCGACTTTCTCAACAATGAGTTTTGAACGCAATAATTTTCGCTTTTCTAACACACTTAACTTTGTTGGTTCAACGTTTCTAATTGAAAGCTCGTGACTAAGCTCGTCGCTTCTTAATGCTTCCACTACATACATGATTAAATAAGAGGTAAATGTCAACAATAGCGAAACCTGTTCCTAAATCACTAATATTAAACTGTTAATTCTGCCTAAATACTTAATAGTACTAAAGAAATAAAACAATCTAAAACTTTGACCGTGTGTTGTTTACCATATTTAAGATTTTAACCACGTTAATGCGCCAGTGTGATTTGAATATTTACCTACCGCGTGAGGGTATCCAATTAACAATAAATAATAAATGGCAGGACCTCTAGCACTATCGTACCCTCACGTTTCGGGACTTTGCCTCGCAAGCTGCAGCAGTCGGTGAGAGGGTAGTCTACTTAACTTGCATATGGCGACGACCCTCCTTTAACCACGGGGTCATCAACACCAGGAAAAATACGACCTTCTCAAGGGTCAAATAGTACAGTAACGTGACTCCTGACCTGAGCTTTGCATACTCAGGTAGTCTCGTGGCTTAGTGATTAACGGCCTCTGACACCGTCGAAACACAATATAATAGGAGACCTTTCTAAAGCGATGCGGTCTCTAAAACAATAATCTAGCGGATCAATTTACTTGAACTGAGCTTTAACCCGGAGTTGTATTTTATGGAAGTCGCCAAGTACTGTATTTAAACAAATAACTGACTTATGCTGCATAACGCAGCCTTGAGTTCATGGTAATACCACATATACTAATTACCTACTCAGAGAAATAACTAACTTAGAACATAACGGCACGCACTTGACTTCAGAGAAATAAACACTTCACTCCATCTTGCAAATAACCGCCAGCTTTAAACTCTAACGCGTCTGGAAATAAACAACCCCGATTACCCCCGGCTGGCATCCTTATATACATTTAAGTTAATTGAAAAATAACCCCTTGCCTAGCTCTCATACTCGACTTAGGATACGCCGGTCGTAAATCTTTAAGATTAATTAAACTGCCAATTGCACTAAGATAGCCACACAAGTAGATCTCGGGACTAATTTTTAGTTGAGTACTCCGCTAATTGAAAAATTCCTTCCGACCACCCAGACATAAATAGAGTCCTAGAACATGATTGACATCTAATCATAGATAGCAACTAATCTGACATGTTTAGTGCCTTTCAAGTAAAGTGCCTTTAGAAAAATTAATTAACTCTTGGATTATATCTTCCTGGAACTTCGCTAGGACGCTACTTGGGTAATCTTGCAGCCGTTTACAATTGCAGACATACTTATGCTACAAGACCTTCATTCTAATAATTAGAATGCTAAAATTATACTTGAAAATAACTGTTTTTAGAAATAATAGAACTATTAGAGCGTCTTAAAACAGTATGTTACACAATTAGTACCACGAATTTGTAAACTGCTTAATTAAACTGGATGCGAAATATGGAAACATTGAAACTTCTTTTGTTTCATCTGAAAGAAAAAGTGTGCGCAGTGAAGGACTTTTAATATCGAACAACGTCAAAGAAATCTATATCATCCACAACAGATATATGGAACGATAATGTTGTTTGGTGTAGTTATTTAGATGTTACTTTTTTCTGGATGTAGGAATCTGAAAACTAAATCATTCTGTGTTTGCTTGTCGTCATTTCCCAGAAAAATTTGAATTAGACAAGACTTTAATCAAAGTTGGGTGCAATGTTATTGACACACCTGTAACAACAGCTCTCACACGTTAGTTTTTTTCTACTGATTAGTTTATTGTACAAAAAGTATTAGGTGCAATTTTAAAAACGCTTGACAAAGGCTCTCACATGTTTATTTTCTACTGATTAATTTTATTTTGTGTAAAATATGAGATGCACACATTGTATCTAAAGTACTAAATTGTTCATATCACCTAATTGTTTGCTTTGAAATAGTTACGCTTAATTTATTGCTTTTGCTTGTTTGTACAGAATCCTTTATTTATTTTTATTTGTTAACAGATAATCGTGAGTGACGTGCTTTTTTTTATTTTTTTGGTATATAAATAAATCCTCACACTCTCCGCATTTGATAGTTAGCATGGTATTTACTTTCCTTCCGGCTACGTCTAGGTACGTAGCAAGTTTCACATTAGGCCAAACAACAGCACTACACAATAAAACAGCATGTTTAGTGTACCTACACTACGTGATTATTATATTTGAAATAGTATTCATCTTGGTAATTTTATCCAGTATGACGAATGGAAAAAAAGCTTAGAGATGAAAAACTAAAATCCCTTCCTTGTAAATTACTACTACTAAACATTTCCACAGTTGTAGCTATTTATTTCAAATTTATGTCACGCCACACACAGTTGAATTTAGGAGCAACTATTATAATTCAGTTAATATTTAATTTTAAATAATAGCTTTCTTTGTTAATGGATTTAAAGAAAATTGAATCTTATTAGGTCTGTAAATTCTGTTTATAGAATTATCTTACCTCCAACTCCAAAGAAAAGATGTAGTTTGACCATTTCAACTGCTTATGAAAATATCTAAATACTTGCGAAAGAGTAATTTTACATACGTGTTGCAATTTTAGAAATTTTAAAACGAAAGTGAAATTCGAATGCAAGCAATGATAATAATATCTGGATACTAGTTGCCTTATGTTAGTCTGCGACGCCTGTGCTGTTTGTCCACTCGAGATCCCTTAAATTCCTGAATTTTTTAAATAGAACCAAGAAACCTATACCTGTAAGTCCACTTCTTTGCTTCCTACACATTCGTCCAGTCCCTTTTTAAGAAGAAAAAATTCTTCTTTATAATAAATAATAATCTTCGATCGTTCAACAGAAACAAACACCTCTCTTTATTTTATACTGCTTTAGACCACTTCAATAAAACACAAAGCTCACACGAACTATTTTATATTCTACCTGACTTCCTACTTGTACAAAAACAGTTTTTATTTATATAATTTTTTGTTATAATAAGAAATGCCACTGATATATACGGAAAAATACAAAAATAAATTAGACCAAACAGGAAAACAGAGATACAAAGCCATAAAATGGGAAATTATTCGCAAATGCAGGAAAGCTAAAGAACAATGGATTGATGAAAAGTGCAAAGAGGTACAAACTAAGATGGAAGTAGGAAAGACAGATGAAGCATACAAACTAATTAGAATCAATTTTAGGGATATAAAACCGTATAGCAAAAATATAAGGGCGCGGGAGGAAATGTCATTATAGAAAATGTAGAGAAAGTGGGTAGATGGCAAGAATATATAGGGAATTTATATGCAGGAGAAGAACTAACTGCATTAGAAAAGGAATCAGACATTGAAAATGATGACTTGGGATATCCTACACTTAGAGATGAATTTGAATTAGCATTAAAGGGTTTGAAAAATGGTAAGGCGCCGGGTTCAGATAAGGTGCAAGCGGAGACTCTAAAAGCCGCTGGTCAAGCAGTAACAGAACGTCTCTTTCAACTTGTAAGCTATATGTATGAAACAGGCGAGATACCCAAAGATTTCAAACATAACATCATAGTAACTATACCAAAAGAGAAATGCGCAGATAGATGTGAAATTTTCGAACAATAAGTTTGACAGCACACGTGTCAAAAATATTAACTAGAATTGTACAAAGACAAATGGAAAAACGGGCTGAAGAAATACTAGGAGAAGACCAATTTGGGTTTAGGCAAAACAGGGAAACATGGGAGGCTATCTTAGCTCTGAGGGTGATGATGGAGAAAAATATAGAAAAAGGGGAAAGCGTGTATATAAGGGTTGTAGATCTGGAAAAAGCATTTGATAATGTAAAATGGAAAAAAATGTTCGAAATACTCAAAAAGATTGGAATGAGTTATAGGGAAAGACGGATAGTACATAGCTTATACAAAGAGCAAACAGGAGTAATAGAATTAGAGCAGGAACGTAGAGAGTTAAAAATCAGAAAAGGGGTGAACAGGGATGTTCCCTATCCCCATTAATTTTTAACTTGTACATTGAAGAGGCAATGAATACTGTCAAATGCAGGAAGACTATTATTTCGGCAAATGTCTAAGTGTTGGGGGATCTTGGCAGCCACAGGTTGCTTAACCCCCTTCAATAAATCTCAGTGAAATAGGGCATAATATTAGATAACAATAGAAGAAACATGATATTTATTATAAGCAACTACAAGCATTGGATGGGCAATATTCTGGAATAATGGTAATTGCGTGAAAGCATTTACTGGAAAACTATTATTTCGGCAAATGTCTAAGTGTTGGGGGATCTTGGCAGCCACAAGTTGGTTAACCCTCTTCAATAAATCTAAGTGAAATAGGTCACAATATTAGAAAACAATAGAAGAAACATGATATTTATTATAAGCAACTACAAGCATTGGATGGGCAATATTCTCGAATTATGGTAATTACGTGAAAGTATTTACTGGAAAACTATTATTTCGGCAAATGTCTAAGTGTTGGGGGATCTTGGCAACCACAGGTTGCTTAACCCCCTTCAATATATCTTAGTGAAATAGGGCATAATATTAGAAAACAATATAAGGGGAACCGAGCTGTATTGCTGTGTGAGAATTTCAGGGAACTATGTAGGTTAGTTTAGAAAATAAATAAGTGCAGGTACATGTCCAACCAGTTTTGAGACGAGAAACCCAATGACGACAAAATAAGCGCAGATAAATCTGATAATTATTATAAACAACTAGTTGTTTGTTGTGAAATATCTGCAACTAATGTTGACTGTGCGAAAAGATATATTGGAAAAATTATTAAATCAGTAAATGTTCAAGTGCTGGGGGAACTTGGCAGCCACAGGCTGCTTACCCCCCTTCGCAACCACCGAATGTCGGAGAAATAGGGTATATAATTGTAGAACAATAGAAGAGGACCAAACTGCATCTAACAAGAAAGAACGGCGCCTATGATGAAAGACAACAAACATAGAACAAAAAGTTGTTGAAAGCGTATGTGTGGAGCACAGCACAGACAGTATGCCTACGAAATACGAGCAGTCTGAAAAGCAGACAGAAGAACAGTAGCAGCCTTTGAAATGTCGTGCTTCAGATGTATGAGGATGGACAGACAAAGGTAATAACAAATAGGTTATAGAAACAGTAAGGAAACAAGGATATCTTTGGGAAGAAAATATGAGAAATAGAAGTGCAGAATACGTTCTAAGGGGAATAGTATGGGATATATGACTAGCAGAGATAGGAAAAAAGAGGTGGATGTAAACCTAGATCAGATAGTGATAGATGCAGACTGTGCAAATTTCGGGGAAATCTGTAGGTTTTTAGAATAGGAAACAATGATGGCACGCGTCTAACCAGTTTCAGGACTGAAGACCCAATGATGATGATATATACGAAACTTTTAGATTCTTATCCTCACACGGCTTTCTATTTATTTTTTACTACTTCTAAATACTGTAAGGTACGTTAGACAAATTGCAGGTAACGTGAAATAAAATTCGAGGAATGTGCTATAGTTAGTCGCCTTTCAAGGCTGCAGGTACATGTTATTTTGTAGGGTGAAACCAATAGGTGATAGTTACATTCCTGTTAGTCGGGTCCATAGGAAAATTCCTTAGAAACGAAGACAAGGGGTTAGTTGACTTTTTTAGTGGTTGTGTAAACAGGTCGTTTTAAGTGTGTGCGTGTGTGCTCTAAACGAATTAAATATTTGTTTAGACAATGCGTGCTGTATCCCTTTGTCTATAAAGTGCCTGAGTATTAATTCAGTTCAACACTGACCTAATTCAAGTAACTGTTCACTTGTATATATTTTAGCTTAACGTGCAATATGTTTGGGCATTGTACGCTCATACCATTTTTTTATATAGATACGATGACCACCCACCAGGAAGCCATCCAGATCAGCAACCCTCTTCCGGCCAAAAAGTCTGACATACCATATATTTTAATAATTTACTTTGCTACCTTTATAAAATACATTAATTATGAACTAGCATTTCAATATTTTTCTTTACAGTTTTTCAGAAGTGGGACCTTTTCTTTCACGTGCTTTATAGGATGCTAATCTGAGTGGCCTTGCAAAAGTTTTAAATATTTGGGATACTTTTTATTTGATAATTATTGTTAAAGGTGATAATCGAGTACTTTCCGACAAAATGAGTCGTAAGGGTTTAAAGCGAAAACAATCTAAACCGGAGCTTTCTCAGGCACTCTTACCCGGAAATGCTAGTAGTAGTAGCAGTACTAGTGGTAGTGATTCGGTCGAGCGACTAGCGGAAATTATGATGAATTTGATACAAAACGTGAATATAGGTTCAAACACGAGCACGGCTAAGGGAATGTCCATGGCATCAGAGTTTAACCCGGAAGACAGTGAACAGACTTCTGAAATTTGGCTTACAAAGATAGAAGAACTAAAAGAAATTTTCAAATGGTTCGAGGAAGCTACCATCCTCGCGGCATTGTCTAAATTAACAGGCTTGGCAGAAGTCTGGTATAAGGGCTTACAGACTATGAAATTTACATGGGAAGAATGTAAGCAAAAAATTATAATGACTTTTTCCCCTAACCGGGATTAGTACGAGGTCCTCTCTAGTATGATGAGCCGGCGGAAACTCCCTAATGAAAGTTACCAAAAATATTACTACGAAAAATTAACTTTCTTAAATCAATGTAAGATTACGGGAAGTGACGCGGTGTCATGTATTCTTGGTGAAATCGACGACTTTGTGGTTAAAACGTCTGCTAAAGCCGGTCATTATTCTACTCCAGAAGAGCTGTTCCAGTATCTAAGCACTTTACACTATCTACAAGCAGGTCCATCGCCTAAACCATTTGTTACTCCATATTCCAGTAATAAAACACAGAAACCAAAAATTATAAAGCGAAAGGAAAACTCGTCAAGGTGTTACAAGTGTGAAAAATTGGTCATCAGATGCGTTACTGCCAGATGAAGAGATGTGACTTTTGTCGCAATACAGGTCATGAAGGGAACGACTGCTATTTTAAGAACAAAAAGGTACCCGATAATACAAAGACCGTGAAATGACTAAGTGTGAAAAATGGTGTAAAACCCAACAAAAACTATTTTAAGAACGTTTTTATTAATGGGAATTTGTCCAGGGCTTATTTAGACTTAGGTAGTACAATAATAGCAATAAAAATTAGTGAAGTAGAGAAATTAGGATTAAGCATCGATACCAATTACTAAATTTTAATAAAGCGGTATGGTGACGGGAAATGTTTGTCGTTGGGGAAGACAATCTTTTCATTAGAAGTAAACAGTGTTAAGGCACAGGTTACCGCACATGTAGTTCCAAATGCAAAACAGGTTGTACCCGTGTTAATAGGACATCCATTTACCGAGTTACCCGGAGTGATCCTGATTAAGGATTATAAACAGTCAGTTATCACCGACGGGGAGATAGTTAAGATAGTAGATGTTTTTTAAAAATCCCAGAAAGTTGTTTTGTACACAAAAAGCTCCACTTTGGTTCCTAGAGATAATCTAGTTAATATTATTGTTAAGTCTAAAGATAACAATTATTTTGATTTATTTGTTGAAGCTGGCTTGCGATTGAAAGAGGAAACGAATATTGCATTCCGCGAACGATAAGTGCTTTGGGCCCTAATAATGAAGCAGCTATACCTATAGTAAATTTGTCAGGCGATGACTTTGAAATTGGATCAGATAAACTTTTCGTTAGAGCGTTGTCTTGTATTCCTGCGGATGAACAACCCGTCCATACTGATAATCAAATTTTAGGAATCAAATCGACCGAATTAATGCCACTCTCAAAAAAACATACTAACATAGGTCCCGTAACTGACCAACAGCGAGAAGCCCTTATTAAATTACTTGAAAATTATGGAGATTGTCTTTCTCGAAATACCGCGGATGTAGGTTGCGCAAAATCGGCCGAGTTAGAAATATCATTAAGTAACGATACTCCATTCACGTACCGACCCTATCGCATGGCAATAACCCAACAGGAGACACTTAAGAAGATGATTAAGGAATTACTAGAAAATGGAGTTATTGGCTAATCTAGTTCACCATATTCTTCGCCCGTTCTACTAGTTAAAAAGAAAAATGGCGAGGAACGAATGTGCATTGATTATAGGAAACTAAACTCTCAAACAGTAAAGGAACAGCATCCTTTGCTTCGAATTTCCGATTAAATTGATAGACTGCATGGTAGTAAATACTTTATAGGTCTAGACTTGCGTTCTGGTTACCATCAAATTCCTGTAAAAGAAAGCTCAAAGAAATACACTGCATTTGTGACACCCGATGGGCAGTATAAGTTTAATCGAATCCCTTTTGGCCTTACTAATGCTCCCAGAGCTTTCCAAAGATTTATGAACAGACTCCTAGCTTTTACAAAAGATTTTGCATCTGTTTATTTAGACGATGTACTGATTCATGCTCATACCATCGGAGAAGCCATGCGAAATCTGGAAACTATTCTTTAGCTTTTACGTGAAGAAGGTCTGAAATTAAATCTGGAGAAATGCTATTTCCTGCAGACATCTATTTCTTACTTGGGTTTTGAAATATCCAATGGACAAGTACAGCCGAGTTCCGACAAGATTAGAGCAATAGAGGAATTCCCGATTCCAAAATCAGTTCACCATGTTCGTCAGTTTTTAGGGCTCACGGGTTATTTTAGACACTTTGTTGAAGGTTATGCTGCTATTGCAATACCATTAACCAATTTATTAGAGAAAAATGAAAAGTTTAAGTGGGAAGCAAATGAACAAAGCTCTTTTGACACCTTACGCAAGAGACTCATTCAAAAACCAATTTTAGCCATATACGATTCAGCTGCTACCACCAAAGTGCACACAGATGCTAGTGCACATGGAATCGCTGGAATGATGCTCCAAAAGCAAATAGACAGACGAATACATCCTATTGCATTTTGCAGCAGGCAGACTACCAAAGCTAAAAGCAAATACCATTCCTTTGAATTAGAGACCTTGGAATTAGTTGAAAGTTTAAAAAAATTTAAAATATACCTTTTAGGGCTTCATTTCACTGTCGTAACAGATTGCAATGCACTAAAAGCCTCCAGCACAAAAAAGATATTGTACCTAGAATTGCACGATGGTGGTTACAACTACAAGACTTTGATTTTCAAGTGATTTATAGGCCTGGAAATAGGTTAAGGCACGTGGATGCCTTAAGTAGAATTCCGGCGACTAGATAAACACCGCCCGAGAAAGTGCTAAGGATAGAGCAAGCTGAGTGGGTTCTAGCCAGCCAACTAACAGATGAGAAATTAAAATTGATTCGACAGATCTTTGCGAAAACACACGAAACCGACTTTGAAAACAAAATATAAAAAATTACACACTGCGCTAGGGACGATTATATCGCATTACTGTTAGGGGCTTACTTTGGATAGTGCCATGTGGAATGAGACATCAGATAGTCAGAATGGCTCATGACGACAAAGGCCAGTTTGGTGCCGAAAAGACACTCAAACTACTTTGCGAACACTATTGGTTTCCCGGTATGAAAGAATACGTCGAAAAATACGTAGCATGCTGCATTGCTTGTTTATACAGTAAACGCCCCAGTGGAAAAATGAAAGGTTTTATGCATTCCATCGAGAAAATTCCAACTCCCTTTCATACACTGCACGTAGACCATGCTGGACCATTTCCTAAAAGTTGTAAATGCAACATCCATTTGTTAGTCGTCATTGACGCTTTTACAAAATTTATCTTTCTTAAACCTGTCAAATCAACGAAAACCAAACTCGTAATTGATTATCTACAGGAAATCTACAGCTATTATGGACACTCCAATAATATTGTAACAGACCAAGGGAGCACCTTTACTTCTTCAAAACTTCAAAAGTATTGTAACTCCAACAACATAAAACACGTGAAGAATGCAGTTGGTACTCCAAGAGCAAATGGCCAGGTAGAAAGATTAGACCGCACGATTAAAGAATGTCTCCTAGCTGTGACATCTGACGAAGATCGCTGGAATAAACATACAAAAGATGTTCAAGTAGCTATTAACTCCACAACTTCCAAAACCACCTGAAAAGCCCCAACCGAATTGTTATATGGATTCAAATTAAGGAGTGGAAATGATTTACCTTTGATGGATGAAATAAGCCAACTGCCAAAAATGATCGAAGATCTCGTAATACTCAGGAAAGATGTTGCAGTTAAAATAGCTGCAGAACAGAGCAAACAAAAATTTCATTATGATAAAAAGCGAAAGAAGGCCAAAGTATACAAAATCGGTGACCTTCTACTAATAGAGAAATAAGGCAGCACCTACAAAACGAGTTGCAAACTGGTACTCCCTTATGCCGGTCCTATGATCATCAAAGCAATACTTCCGCATGACTGATACTAGTCACCGACATGCCACACTCATCGAACATCAAAGGCCAGAAAATATGAAAACATTGTTGCTGTGGATAAAATTAAATCATGGATAGTACCAGGAAAAGTTTCAGACGCCACCGACAGCGAAAGTGGCGAAGATGGTGTTACCTTAGATTCTGATGGGAGCGATGCAGAGGAGTTCGACACCTCGGGACGAGGCGAAAACCAGGATGGCCGAATGTAAAGTACGTTAGACAAATTGCAGGTAACGTGAAATAAAATTCAAGGAATGTGTTACGTCATCATCGAACATTTATTGGAATTGGTGACAATAAATACTTTGTGCGTGCATCCTACAGTTTTGAGTGAAACATTTATACCGACAGTAACAGTGCATAAAGAGAGTCGCATTCGAACCCTTGCAGAAGCCGGTTGTATTAGAGCTTTTGAAAGCGAGACCATCACCCGGTCGAGCGTGTTACTGGTGGTCCGTCGGAAGCTCTTTGTGTGTGAATGTTTATTGCCCCCAGCGGCACAGGATAAAAGGTATTTATACCCTTTATTAAGTAATTTGGTGTAGTTGTAGTTATTACATAACCGCTCCACTGCTATCGTTATTGCTTGCAAAAAGCAATTGGTCCTTCCCTATAATAGCATATTTATATCATCTCCTTAACCCCCCACTAACTATTGGTCCTAAAGTCGATCCGAATTCACCAGTTCTATGGTATACACATGTCCTAAATTAAATACACTTTTGCATTTCAGCAAGCGTTTTTTAATTAATTAATGATTTAGCTTTAAATTTGTGTTCAAGCTCCATTTAGCGGGTTAAAATATGTACAATATTAGCTACATACTTTCTCTAGACTAAATTAAGTGATTTTGCCGTAATTAAAACCAGCAAGCGTTTTAATTACAAACAAATCCTTAATATAAAATTTGTTAATTTGCACTAAAAGCGATTGCGCGTTTTTCAGTTTCACATACAACTTTCGTTCGGTTTACAACGTAAAATATTTAACACATTTGCAGGAGTAATAGAATGTAAAAGCTGCATTCTTCTTGCAATATGTTAAGCCACATGTTTTAAACTTTCCTGTGATCTTTTGATGGTAAAAGTCGCTCGGGTTGTTAAGCGGTACATCTTATCTAAACACTATGTTTGACGAACCGTTAGTCATAAAACGTGATTTATTAGTTTATACGCTGTCTCACCTTTTCGTGCTTTGAACAACAACCCATAATATTTTAACATTTTTCGCGTACATCTGAGCGTTACGTTTTTATAGCATTTATTGTAGGCCTTTCACAATAACAGTCACTATGGCTCCGAAGAAGGCACATGTAGTAGAACTAGAATTACTGAAAACACGTATTATAAAAATGTTTGAGCTTAGTAACACTATACAAAGTGACCCAACTTTAAAAACGTTGTTCCTTATTCAAACAAGGGGAGTACATGACCTTTATACAAATTTCAATAAAATTTTAGTTGCTGTCTTAGCTTCTAGTGACGAGGTAGAATCATTAAATTACAACGCTGTACGGAAGGAAGTAGATTCCGCTTATTATTGCATACTGCTGCATCTTGAAACGTTGCAAGAAACGCGGGCACAAATCACGGAAAATGCTCCAAGCAGCACGGTATTAAAATTGGTACCGTTAAAACTCCCACTTTTTAATAATGAGGTAACGGAGTTCTTATCTTTTATCGATTTATTTGACAGTCTGGTCTATAATAACGCGTCGCTGTCCAATATCGAAAAGCTAAATTATCTTATCAGTTGCTGTACCGGGGAGTCTTTGAGAATCATTAAATCGGTACCCATTTCAGGAGATAATTTCATTATCTCATATAACGCCTTGCGTGAGCGATTTAGCAATCCGCGTTTATTGGCAACTTTGCATTGGAAAGCAATGAAAGACTTTCCACCTTTAAAATCAGAAGACCCTAAGAAACTTAGGGCATTTATTGATTGTTTTTCAGAGAACCTTGCTGTTCTAACTAACTTAAAGTTTCCCACTGAACATTGGAACTTTATTCTAGTCGATTTGCTTTTAGAAAAACTTGATCCGTTCACTAGAAAACGCTTCGAACTCCAATCGGATCCGAAGCAAATACCTAATTTCGAGGATTTGAGATATTTTTTAACTCAACAATGTGCAGCGTTGGAAACCTTTTCTTTAACCGCACCTGTTTCTTATTCGACGACTGTCCATACATCTCACACATCAGTGCCTAAAAAATCCTCAGCGTTTCAGTTTAAACCAAGAGTATCTTCTAACGTAGTCTTACTGGACACACCAAGTAGCTCCAGTGACTCAAAGAATTCATTTTCGCACCATTGTCCTTCTTGCAAAGGCAATCACTTAATTTATAGATGTCAATCGTTTCTAAAGAAAACTCCGACAGAACGTTTCGACATTGTCAAACGCTTACGCCTTTGTTTAAATTGCTTACGAACAGACCATGCGTCCATGCAATGCAAATCTTATAATTCCTGTCGAACTTGCGCCAAGCCGCATCATACCTTGCTACATTTTGAACCGCAACCTGCTTCTAGCCGTTCAGCTGAACCGATCGCTACACCTATGCATAAAAATGCCAATAGGACGCAGTCAGCCTCTCCTATTCCGGCAAATGTTTTGTCTTCACAGACGAATTTAAATCCTGGGGTTACTGTCTTACTCTCCACTGCTGTTGTGGAAGTTCAAGACCGGTCTGGTAGATACAAACAGATCAGGGTACTCTTAGACCCTGGCTCTCAAGCTAGCTTTATTCGAGACGATTGCGTGAGCAAACTTTGGCTTCCACGCATACGTTCTCAAGTTCCGATTTATGGACTTGGGCAGACAACTTCAGCAGTCAATAGGGGTGCCGTCAGCTGCACCATTCGCTCTATGTTAGGCTCTGAAAAATCTCTAGAAGTCACAACTTTTGTGCTTTCGTCAATATCTGGCAAATTACCTAGCGTTGAAGTTCCTAATAATTGGGAACACTTATGCGGGCTGCACTTTGCAGACCCGACCTGGAACTCTCCAGGAACTATTGACGTGCTCCTTGGAGCAGATGTTTATCCGTTCATCATCAATGGCGGTGTTATACATGGCAAGTTTCTTCAGCCTGCCGCCATAAATACAATTTTGGTTGGACTATTATTGGTCCCACAAAAGCTTGCAGTCTGATACTGTCCAAGCATTTTTACTTCTGTAGAAGATCCTATCGACCAGACCCTAAGGCGGTTTTGGGAGATAGAAGAGTTGCCATCAAGCCTTATACTTCTCCAGAAGAAGAAAAGGCAGATCTGATTTTGAAAACACGTTTTCTCGTGACCCTAGCGGTCGTTTTATTGTTGCGTTACCGTTCAACGATACTTTGCCCATTTTGATAATTCCTTTGACATGGCTAAAAAGACTATTTTCGTTGGAGCGCAAATTGCATGCTCAACCGGAGCTACGCGCCCAATACAACAATTTTATGCAGGACTATCTTGATGCGGGTCATATGGCATTACTCGATTCTCCGCCCGTTGGGAACGATAATTATTTTTTACCCCATCACCCTGTGTTTAAAGAAGAAGGTCATACTTCTAAAATTCGTGTGGTTTTTGACGCCTCTGCAAAGGCTAAAAACAACGTGTCACTTAATGACACTCAATTGGCTGGACCTAGTCTCCAAAATGACATTTCGTCAATCTTACTAAAATTTCGCTCTCATCGTTACGTTTTTACTTGTGATGTTCGCCAAATGTATCGACAAATTTTGGTTACCGAAGAACATCAAAAGTTTCAGTTAATTGTTTGGCGGTTCTCCGCAGAAGAACCCATTCAGACTTATCAGCTTAATACAGTGACCTATGGTATTAAGTCATCGCCTTATCTAGCATTAAGGACTCTTCAGCAATTAGCCATTGACGAAGGCAAAAGGTTTCCGTTAGCCGCTGAGGCTATACGATCAAATCTATATATTGATGATTTCGTCGCCGGTGGAGATTCTATACAATCGGCCCGCGAAATTAAAGATCAACTTATCCGACTTTTACATTTGGCTGGTTTTGAACTTCGAAAATGGAGTTCTAATTCAGCTTCTATTTTGGAAGGCATTCCGTCAGATTTTTGCCAATATACTTCTCTCGATTTCGATACTGACGAATCAATAAAAATATTAGGTCTTCAATGGTCACCTACAGAAGATATTTTCTCGTTTCGGGTTAAACCATTAAACCCAATATGTACAAGGCGCAACATACTTTCACAAGTTGCCAGAATATATGATCCATTAGGGTTTTTAGCCCCACTAACACTTTTGCAAAACGCCTAATCCAGCATCTGTGGATGTTAGGTTTAAATTGGGATGACATCCCACCAACAGACATTTCGTCTCAATGGCAGCAGTATCAAGAAGAGTTGCCGTTATTATCGTCATTAAAGTTACCACGTTGTTTACCCCCTTCGGATCCTTTTACTTGTCATTTGCATGGGTTTTGCGATGCTAGCGAGGTAGGGTATGCAGCGGTAGTGTATTTTCAGTTCATAAATCAAACTACTGGAGAAATAACTGTACAATTTGTAGCCGCTAAAACAAAGGTAGCTCCAATTAAGCGCATTTCAATTCCACGTTTGGAATTATGTGCCGCCGTTTTATTAACCGATTTACTTTCTTTTACCATTCGGTCTTATCAAGGCTTGATTGACATCTCCGATGTTTCAGCGTGGAGTGATTCTACGGTCGCTCTCACTTGGATACGTTCTCCACCTTTTCGTTGGAAAACTTTTGTGGCAAACCGTGTTAGCCACATTCAAGAGATCATTGCACCTAGCCGATGGTTTTATATTAAATCTTCGCATAATCCGGCTGATCCTGCATCTCGGGATTGATGCCAAGCGCGGTTATTTCATGTTCGCTATGGTGGGCGGGGCCTGAATGGCTTCACTACCCTAGTGACTCGTGGCCGCCTCAACCAACATTGTCAACCTCAATTGCTGAGGTAACTACGGAAAAGAAGATCCTAACATTTGTCGCTCAAACAGATCCAAACGTCATTGACATTTTACTAAGTCGCTTTTCATCGTTATATAAAATCCAAGGCATCGTGGCTTACATTTATAGATTTTCTAAACCCATGGCTCAACGTCATACGGGTCCCTTAACAGACATTGAATTACACAATGCTCTCATGGTTATCGTCCGGCATGTACAAAATGTTACATTTTCAAAGGAAATAGCTTCGATCAAGGCAAACCGTAAGTTACCTAAAAGCTTGCGAAAACTTTCTCCATTTATTGATCCACAAAATATCTTAAGAGTAGGTGGGCGCTTGACACATTCTTCGCTTTTCTATTTCGAAAAGTTTCCTGCGTTATTGCCCCAGCGGCACCGATTAACCGAACTTATCATTCGGTCAACTCATGAAAGGTATTACCATCCCGGTGTTAATACCACAGCGTATCTTATACAACAGAATTTTTGGATTCTTTCTATTAAAAATTTAATCAGAAATTACTTATCATCATGTCATAGATGTTTTCGTACCAAACCGGTCCTGGTAACTCCTCCTATGGGAGACCTACCGGCAGCACGTATTACCCAGATGAAAACTGCACATGGCACATTAAAACGACCTTTGGTCAAACTAGCGCCGCTACCGGTATTTTAGTTTTATTTTTTATGTTTAGATGTATATACACATTTCTTACATGTATAGTAGTATATTATTTTTACATATTTGCTTATTTACATATATATTTTTATTTTTGCATAGTTGGTAATATCGCTCGCTGTAGTGTACCACCCTATCTTTCGTTACCTGTTTTCCTAGCAAGGTCAAATCCCATGTGATTTCCTTCACCCAACCAACTTCCCTCCTTTTCAAAATTCTATGAATTTGGTGGGCGGTATGTTACGTCATCATCGAACATTTATTGGAATTGGTGACAATAAATACTTTGTGCGTGCATCCTACAGTTTTGAGTGAAACATTTATACCGACAGTAACAGTGCATAAAGAGAGTCGCATTCGAACCCTTGCAGAAGCCGGTTGTATTAGAGCTTTTGAAAGCGAGACCATCACCCGGTCGAGCGTGTTACTGGTGGTCCGTCGGAAGCTCTTTGTGTGTGAATGTTTATTGCCCCCAGCGGCACAGGATAAAAGGTATTTATACCCTTTATTAAGTAGTTTGGTGTAGTTGTAGTTATTACATAACCGCTCCACTGCTATCGTTATTGCTTGCAAAAAGCAATTGGTCCTTCCCTGTAATTAGCATATCTTTATCAATTTATATCATCTCCTTAATCCCCCCCAATTCAGAATGTGCTATAGTTAGTCGCCTTTCAAGGCTGCAGGTACATGTTATTTTGTAAGGTGAAACCAATGGGAAGTAGTTACATTCCTGTTAGTCGGGTCCATAGGAAAATTCCTTAGAAACGAGGATAAGGAGTTAATTGACTTCTTTTAGTGGTTGTGTAAACAAGTGTGTGTGTGTGTGTGTGTGTCTGTGTGTGTCTGTGTGTGTGTGTGTCTGTGTGTGTGTGTGTGTGCGCGCGCGTGTGCGCGCGCGTGTGTGTGTGTGTGTGCTCTTAACGAATTAAATTCCAAATCGGTGAGTTATCACTGAGCGATTTGTCTGTATGTATTTGCATGAATTTAAAGCTATATTGATATTGAAGTAAAAGTAATTTGCATGAGAACTTATTAAGTGTTGAAATTAGTAAGATGATTCTTTAATTATAATGAAGGACATTTAACAGTTCTTGGGAGGTTACATTGCGTGTTGTATCCCCTTGTAACCAGGTGATCCCAGTAAAATGTAAATGAATGGTATATACCTAAATTAATAGATGGAGATGAACCCATTGCGTGTTAATTTAGCCTTTTGAGTTTATTGCACTTCTCACTATTAATTTGTTGAACGCATTGCGAGTTGTATCCCTTTGCGTTCAAGCGGAAGTTGGGGTCGGTTTACTGCGTGTTGTATCCCTTTGAGCCATTGCACGACTCGCTACCTTTATAAGATCTGTTATTTGTTTAGACAATGCGTGTTGTATCTCTTTGTCTATAAAGTGCCCGAGTATTAATTCTGTTCAACACTGACCTAATTCAAGTAACTGTTCATTTGTATATATTTTAGCTTAACGTGCAATATGTTTGGGCATTGTACGCTCATACCATTTATTTTTTATATAGATACGATGACCACCCACCAGAAAGCCATCCAGATCAGCAACCCTCTTCAGGCCGAAAAGTCTGACATACCATATATTTTAATAATTCACTTTGCTATCTTTATACAATACATTAATTATGAACTAGTATTTCAATATTTTTCCCTACAATACACACCGTAATATTAATTACATTACAGAAAAGTTCGGCATACTCATCCATTTTCAATCAACCAATCAGGCATTAGTATTTTATATACAGATTTGTTTCGACTAAATTTTACTGCATTAATATTTCAGAAGTCTTTTACATATTTCTCATAAACATGTACAAGATCCTTTTATACAAAATTAATACAAAAACAGCTTTTAAAACACATCTTTACATGCAACAGTTCTTATTTACTATACAGGTTTACATTTTCACTTCTTGCAACGGCTTCATAGTCTTTGTTTGTTGTCGGGTTTTTTATTTGCTATCCTCAATTTGACCTAGATTCATTTTTTTTTAATTCTAAGGTGCTTTCTAATTTTATAAAATGGTTTTTAAATACATTTTAGATGTACAAACTTTTATTTCGATTGGACACAAAAGTTTGTAACCTTACTTTTTCGGTTTTTGGCCTTTTTTACAATAGTATTTACTTTATTTCTCAAAAAAACACTATCGTAGGAAATAAAGCAAGAGCACTACTTAAGGTTAAATGCTTCTTTAATTACTAAACATTATAGTATTATTAAATTTTTACTTACAGGATTAGAGCAGTACATCTGTGCTCCAGTCGTTTTTGATCGTTTGGCGAATAACACATATGATAAACGGAAATTCATCCCATTTCAAAGCAATGACGGCCCATACCAAGCTTATGTAGAATCATCATATGTTACAAACGTCAGTTATATTCTTGGAAGTCATGCCGAGCTCCCATGCCCTATGGATGAAAAGGGTGAATTTACGGTAAGTTTTCTGAAAATGTAGACAAAGTAGAACTTCAAACTATAATAGTTGTATACACATACTATGCCAACCGAATGTATTGCCAATTAGCAGAAAAATGTCAAAGAATGTAAAACAACGTTTCTCGATCTTTCTATATTAGTAACAAAACTTTTCAATCATAGTTATTGTCGGGTATCTCTTATTCCAATAATTATTCTATTAAATGAGTAAGGTGGGGGTAGTGGAATTCCCGCTTGGCCACGGGAGGTTGTACACAACGCGCAGCCTTAGAAGTACTGCGGAATCGATGTAGGGTTACTTACTAATACATATATATATATATATATATATATATATATATATATATGTATTGCTATGATAATAAAGTAATTTAGGGGTATATTAAGTCACAAGGGTCATAAGATACATGTAAATATCATTAAAGCTTAAAAAACCAAACGCCTTCATCACTAAATAGGAGTAAATTGACAATTTTGCATAAAGTCAATATTGAGCACACGGTATATAATTCACAACTAACTCTAATTCATAAAAGAAAGCTCTTTCTTTAAAAACCAGATCATATTTAGTAAGAACAATAACCTATAAGTCGTATAATGCATTTCAAATTAAATTTACAAGCATAAAATGGAAAAGAAATACTCAGGAATAATGTTTTAAACGCAACGAGTTTTATTAAAATAATCACGCAATTAGTGAAAGTAAATAACCTGGCATACTAGCTAAAATATTTTCTCATTCAAAATATTAACGCATTCAAATACGTCATAATAGAAAATAGACTATGTGATCTACAACACTGTATGAGCTTAAAATCCAACAGATTTGGAATCATAAATAACAAATAACAGACGGTCGATTACATGATAAAATTAGAATAACAGCAAATACATTTAAGCGGACGTGACTTAAATGGAGTCTAAAGTTGAATTTTCTGGAAAATATGCTATACGAAATAGACGCCTACGTGAGAAATGCAACAATTCAACCAGGGTCTTGACAAGAAATTTTTAGAAAATCCAAGGCCTGCAATGATAAAAGCAAAGTACAACGCCTCAATGGATAAACACGCGAGTAAGACCAATAAACACAGGTGGAAGGAAAAGTCTTTAAATACAAGACCGACGCAATAAACAATCAGTATCTCTGCGACCAAGGCAAAAACTACATCACTTAAAAGTCGAATATCACTCGAAATAAAAATAGCGAAAGTAATTAATTTAGTGATAGAAAAGTTTTGAAAGTTGTGATAATTCAAGTGCCTATAACTACGACAGAAGTTGCCGTTTACTTTGAAAAACGTAAGTTAAATTATTACTTAAACCTTACTCTAATATTTAACAATTTAGGGCTCTAAATATGATCTAAATAAGATAGCCTCTAAGAAACTCTAAATAGTATCTAAATAAACTAAATAACATCCAAATAAACCATAAGTAAAATCTAGTAAATATAAAAGAAACTATAATTAACCATTCTGGTAGACGAACTTAAATAATTACGTTACGAATCGAATTGGTATTTGAGCATCGAAGAGAGAAAGTACTCAATAAGGGGTTAGACTGGGAAAACCTGTGCCAGAGAACTTAATTGGAAACGATCCAGAGGTGTCGACAATCACATGCACAGGCAATTCTAAGAAACAATCAAGAAAAACGTAGGTCATGAGAGAAATTATCCTTTATTAGCATAAAGCTTGATTTCAATTTTTACTATTATTTATATTGAAGTATTTGTAAGGGGTCATCAAAAATCTTATGAAAATTTAAGTAGCTAAAAAGAGGTCATTTAAACGTTCAAAAGTGTTTCAAGTAACGTACAGTGGTATTTTTGCTGGCTTTAGGGGAGAATGATTTTGGGTATAATCAGATAGATGTTAATATTTTGAATCAGGGGTTAATTTTGAATATAAAATCAAAGTATTGAAGCAATTAAAATATAAAGTGTACATATTCTTGATCATTACACAAATTTTGGATTGTTTTGTTTGCATTAATTAAGTAGATAAGAGCTAGAGAAAAAAGGGGGTTAAACATTCTTTGTTATCGTATCGTTGTGCGCTCGGTGTGTATTAGACTGAGACTATTGTGATGTCCTCCTGTATGATTCCCCGAGTCACTAATTCGGACTCCACAAATTGGGTGCCATAATATTGTGAAGTCCTCTGAGTGAATCGCTCTGGTTACCTGTAGTTAAATTCGTGCCCCTAACTTTGGGCGTCATATTACTGCAAAATCCTCACTTTAAAAAAGAATGCTAGATCCCTAATTCCAGCCCCTCGCTTGGGAAGTCATAATATTGTGAAGTTTACTTCGGCTGCTCCGCTCTCTCACTAAAATTCTTCTGAATTGTTCAAAGAAACTTACCTGGACTGCTGACAATCAATTTCACCTAACTGTCACTAAGCTATAATCTGAAAAATACTTTCCTACAATCCTATCGAAAGAAAATGCAACTGCCAAAATATATCACATTTTATTTACACAAATAAAAAAAAATTACCTTCCAAAAACTTTGTCCATTACAACAGGTAACATACATAAAATTACATATTTTCGTAAAGATAACAATTCATTTTTAAAATGTGTTTGGATCAAATATTTTTTATTATACATATACCCTATTTAAAGTAAGTGGGCTAACCTCATACCTGACTTTAACCCTTGTCTTAACTTAACAACAATGTTTAAAAAAAAATTAGTTACCTGGTAACCACTACACAGCCTGCATCTGCAATCCAGCCTTCGATGATGTTGCCGTCTAGGATGCCTCGGAACTACGGAACCGCTCTCAAGTTGAGTCACACCATTCCAGTCAGCTCGCAGCTATCCAAATCTCACCAACTAACCAATGATAGTGCATCCAAACTCCCTCTACTTCTCTACTATTTCATGTACAATCAACAAATCACTCCTCAATGCATTCACAATTGGAAATCTATCTTGGGACGCCTTGCAATCCCCAACAACCAAAATAATTGTAGTCTGTACTTACATGACTCACAGAAGCTTCGCTTTTATTTGTATAAATACTCAAGATCTTTCAAACAACAAGTGCTATAGCACGCCCACTTGTGTGTAATAACAATTTTTGAAAAGCACTGAATAATATTTACTACTATTAGAATTCACGTCGATAATAAGCGAAGAAAAGAAAAGAGTTTCTCACCCCCTTGCAGCTGGTTATATAGACCAAAAACACACCCCTGTTGTTTAAGTTTCCACCACACATAAACAAACTTTCTTGGTATCACCATAACCGTTGCCACACTTCTCAAGACACAAACTCCTAACCGGCACAAAATTCTACATTATTCTCCCACCAAACATCAACGGTCTTCGTCGTCCCGGAATTTTCGAGCTCCTCAAAATAGCACGAAAATCCTTTCTAACCGTGTAACCGCTGGTCCGCTTCGCAAGGCGGCTCCGTGGCGTAGTGGTATGTGTGTGACTACTACGCCCAAGGTCCCGGGTTCGAATCCCAACACGGTCCGCTTGAAAAATGTTAGGCGAGCATTTTTCACAAAAATACACCCTCGTTCGGATGATAGGTAAAATGGAGGTCCCGTGTGTGAGTGTTGTCACGCACGTTAAAGATCCCTACCTTGCTTGGAACAGCAAGGGTTCGGCAAAATTCAAAATTTTCCAGGTAAAAAAACTCGCTTCCTGGCCAATGTAGTACCTTCGGGTGGAGCATTGGAAAATCAAATGTAATGGTCCGCTTCGCCAAAACTAGTCTCAACTGAAAATCAATTCCTATAAGATTCACGCGCCACATTTAAGACGAACCTAGCTCTTTCCTCCTTTGTCTCGCATACAACCATTTTTTTTTCATGCTTTGTTATACAAATCCCACTCAGATATGTAGCCACTCTAAATCTTAGAGAGTCACGCATCCCCTTCTACCTGTAACGTCCAATTACACTTCTTAATTTCTCTCCTTATTTAAAATCGATATCTTGTACAAACATCTTCCACCTCTATCTTGCTTATAGCTTTTATACCGTTCTTGTTGGTTCGTTACCAAATCTAACCGATATCTGACATTTGCATCTCACTCCTTTATATGGTATAACCCGTCTGTTTTTTGTTTTCCTATCAATCAGTGCATGCCTTAACGTTTATTTGCATTCGTAGAAAATATTGATTTTTTGATGAGGTTGTTGACACACGGCCCCATACATGTAAGTAATCGTTGCTTGTTGTAACCGTCGAGTTTTCGTTTATTGATTTTCTTTCCTATCCCTGTCTAACAAGCTCGTGTTTTTAAAACTCAAATGCTATCTTATGCTAAATGATATTGAAATCTTTCTACTTTTTACTACAATTATACGTAAAATTGAACTTAATGAAAATAAAATGAAAAAGCTCTTTAACTATGGTACGCCGTTATGCTATAATTAAAGCTGCATTCTCATCCTGTATACAAATGAATTGTTTGATAGTCGCTTAACATTTATTAACTCTGCTCCCTAAATATTGACATTTCCTTGCAAATAAGTGCAAAGCTAAAACTAATATGAAATTAATCCTAAAATTCCTACATTAAATTACTTAATTGTTACCTTTTATTTCTAAGATACCTATTTAACCTTTTAATACGCGTTATTTACACACGCTAGCCTACCCTAAGCTGACCTATGACCTATCTATTTTCTTCTACCCTACAAATTACTATATATATATATATATATATATATATATATATATATATACATATATATATATATATATATATATATATATATTGCCGTAAAACCTCAGAAAAATTTGAAGCTTCACTAGGGTCAACATTTAATTTCCACAAATTCAAATTTTTCTAAAAAAAAATTCCTTACCCTTTTATTTTTGCTTCATAACTCTTTCAGCTTTCCTGGCTAGCTCAGCTGTGCCTCTTCTCGAATACGTAAATTAACAACCATTCCTCCTTCACACTCGCACATCATTCAATAGAATCACCAAATAATACAACAATCATACAATCTTTTATTTACAGCTATTAACAGATAAATTATATTCACATGTATAAAAACCAGTTTGATACACTAATTATCAAACTCAAAATATGGTATGCTTTTAATGTCCTTGATCTTTCTAATTATTTTCAAACAAATTCAATGAGATATGAGTATGTGCAGTCAATTTAAGGTAATATGTGGGGCCCATATTACCCTAAATTGACTGCACACTGGAGTATGTTGAGCTCATAATAACCCAGTTTAGTTTATATGTCTTTTTACACCTTGCATAAATTAACACAAAATTTATAGACCCGTTTACTTTTTACAATCCAATTTATATCCAGAATAAAATTTTGTAAGTTTTAAATACACCCCTTTTTCAATATTTAACCTTAATAAACTGTCCAGTACATGCATCTTTTCCAATAAGTTTATGCAACCATAAGTAAACCCCAAAAAGTCAAGCACACAGCACAAAATTTCACAAATGTTTATCAAACAACAGAAATTTCAAATAAATTACCTGGAGAATTCTTCAGGCTTCCATTACTTTGGAGATCATCGCTAGAACACCTCGGCTTCGTTACCATTCGCTGTGATACTTAGCGGATCCACAGACGATAACACCATTTGTGAGCCAAGCGCCTCGTCTCACAGTACCATTCCATATATCAGCGTACAATCTTGGTTATTCGTGATTGTTAAACTTTATATCACATTTGTAGGCGCTTGCGCTGCTAGCATTAACAGGTTTGCATCTTTATTTTAAACTGCCGCGAGTTATAGGAACCCCCATCTAATATATATATAAAACTAATATCTGTATTAGGAAATATTAGGAAACATTAAGAAATGTTAGGACAGTGCAACAATGTCGTTGCAACATTTTATTACATTATATTATGATGATTTCAGTTCCCACGAGTGGAAACGCTACAAAGTAGCACAAGGATAAGTGATACTGCAAAAGTCAGGTCACAGACGGTCGACGGATGTCACGTACCGAGATTACGCAGAATAAGCCTGCAACATTGTAATTATGAATAGTTTTTAAGATAGCAACTATGTATTGTAAAGTGTAAGCGGACATTACGTCCGCAGGTTCCCACAGAAATGTGAGGGGGAGAAAGTTATATAAGGACTGGGGGCTCCACTCCTAGTCAGTTCATCAGACGTTCAGCTTTAACCTTGCAGTTCACTGATAACTCACTGTACAAATTAATTAATGTATTTCGACTTAGACTTATTATTCAAGTTTGTTCAAATTCTATAATTAACCTCTGTACAAAACCAAATAAATTTGTTAAAGTTCAAAGAAGTCTTTTTAAAAAGGACCGCTCGAAGCCACGAACCTTAACTGGCGCAGCCGGTAGGATGTCAAAAGGGCACTAGCGAATCCAACTTCGAGGAACTGGTGGTCCGGGAATTTCAATTCCGATTTTGGCAGAACAAAAACTGGAGAAGAAACACGCATCGTTCAAATCCAGCAGTTGAAGGAGAAACAAGCATAGTTCAGATTCAACAAAAGAAAAATTGGAGGCGATACAAGAATAGATCAAATCCAAGAAGCCAAAAGAAAAACAGAAACAAAGAAAACAAATCAATGAAAGCAACCAAGCAACTAGTGTAAGTTCATTTTCCTAAACCAATTGAAATTTATTTTATTATTAACAAAGACAATTGATATTTGATAGTTTATGAATTTATTTATGTATATGTTGACTATTGTTACAAATATTTTATGCCATTTTTTGAAAATATACGACTTAGCAATTGCTAGAGATTATCTTCAAGCCTTTATTGAAATTTTATTATTATTTTACTTGTATATATGAGAAATTTACAAAAACTTAGGACAACAAAAAATTCTGAGACAAAGAACTGAGAAAAATTATTCTGAAACAAAAACTAGGGACAATTATTAAAAAAGTCGCAAAGCGCAAGAGACTAGATCACGTTTTAATTAACGTAAGAAAAATTCTTAAAAACAAAACCAAACCTCTTAAGATTGCGGAATTAAATCTTAACTGGCGCGAAAAAAATTTTTTAAAACCTCTAACTCGACAACCTCAACTGGCACAAAAATTTTTAGAATTTTTGAATCAAAACTTAACTAACGCAAGAAATTTTTAGAATTTCTAATTCAATCTTAACTGGCGCAACAAATTTTAGAATTTCTAATTCTACAATCCCAACTAACACAAGAAATAAAAATTTATAATCCCACAATAAAAGAATTAACTGACTCACAAAATTAATTTAAAATACACCAAGAAAAAACGCGAAAGCAAAACGAGCAATTAAAAAATCAAAACCTTATAACACCACGATTCAAATTCAAATACCATCCATAAATAGACAAATCACATTCTATTATTAAAAACCACATTTTAATACGAGAATTAACAAAGCGCGAATTCAAATTGAACGTAATACCTCATCATACTTCATCAAAGTGAATAGAAACTAACCTTGAATAAATACGCATAAAAATCTAATAATAAATCACATCAAAAGCTATTTAAATACATCGCGAAACCTTTCATCATTGTTAAATTAAGAGTAACATAAAATTACAATCGGAAACTTTATTTAAGTATCAATCTAAAACTACTCAGAAAGAATAAATAAGTACGGTACTAAAAACGCAAATTACAACCGTATTCAAACGTGAAAATTTTACTGCAATAAATTAAAGACGCACAAATTGTATTATATAAAATCACTGCGAGTAATAAATTACACCCACGGTAAAATTAAAAATAACTCATAATAGAAACGCAAATGCAACTAAGTGACTAACAACATCCTGTAACAGATGATAACATTGTAAGCATTACAGACACCTTACAATCGCATAAACCAACGAAACAATTATTACGCACCTAAATAAAATCGACATAAATAAAAATTAGAGAAGTAATAACTGACGCAAATAACGCACAACATTCACACCCGATAAATTACCACAAAAAATAACTCAGCCTATTGAAACTTCGGAAATTAAAATTAAAAATCGGCAAATCAAAAGTAAACTCAACCAAACTAATACCAAGCGTAAAACTCATTAAATAACACCAAAATCTACGAAATAAATCCAAATTTTTTTCAAAAAAAAAAATTTTTTTTACTTTTTTAGAATTACTTATATATTACCCCAGCCAAGATGACTAATGAAATGAAACTGTACCTCGAAATAATACCGCCATTTAATGGTAATGACACCTGCTTACTCAGCACTTACATTTCATCCAGCGAAATATTCTTAAAGACCTTTTATAAGCCAGGCGATAACGACAGAAACACTTTACTGATCCGCCTCATTACCAGTAAACTAACCGGAAGGGCACTAACGTTAATAGCCAGTCGCGAAGACGTAGACGAATGGGAACAATTTAAACGAATATTAATTGCATATTTCGGCAACCAACGGAACTTTAAATGTTTAGTAAGAGATTTAACCGAACTGAGAATGGAACACAACCAGTCACCCTATCAATTTGGAATGAGATGCCAAGATGTAAGAAGCCTAATCTTGACAAAACTCAAAATCGAAGAAACCGACCCAAACGTGAGATTAATAAAAACTAAAATGTATGACGAGATGGCATTAGATACCTATCTAAATGCACTACCCGAAAGACTTTCAGATAAAATTAGATTTCAACATCCCCAAAACTTAGAACAAGCAATGAATATGATAATCGAAGAAGAAAACGTAATGTACTATAGAAACCGACTATATAACCCCAACGCGAATAAAAGTTATACGCCAATGAAAACTATACAAATAAATCCACAACAAAAATTTAACTCATTCAATTCACAAACAAACCAAACGCGAACAAATAATCCACATTTTAATAATTTAAACTTTAACAACCAATACAAACAATTTACAAAACCAACGTTTTACCCGAACTTTACAAAACCCACCTATCAACCAACATTTAACTCGAACTTTTCAAGACCCGCATTTCAACCGAGATTTAACCAAAATATAAATCAACAAAGAGCAGCATTTAACGCGAGTCCTAACAGAAACTCACCGATGATAAACACTAATAATCCCAATAACTATTACAAACCTACACCAATGGATACCTCATCTGGTAACACCAGACCTAACACAAAAATAACCCACATAAGACCAAACCCTAATCAAAAACGCAGATTCACTTCAGAAGAGCTATTTCATCAGGAAGTAGAAGAGTATAAAGACGAACAGAATAATAATAATCAACCGTGTACGAATAATGAACAGAATCAATCAAACCATTATGAACGCGAAGAACCACACGAAAATTACGAGGAAGACGACGAAGAGAACACATGTTCAAATTTTCAAATGGACCATTTTATAAACGACCTAACGTAATAAATCTAAATAATATGAATCACCTTGTATTAGCCTATATCGAAATACCCCACGCTGAATTTAAATTACTAATTGATACCGGATCTTCAAAAACATTAATAAGCCCGCGAACAGTAAAAAAACATTATCTAAACTATGTAGAAAGAGAACCCTTTAAAATTAAAACCGCCCATCAAACAACCATACACCAATTCGTAGCAAACATACCTTTACCAAAAACCTTTAACGTAAAGATGAAACACAAATTCTGCATATTTGTATTTAATGACAAATATGACGGACTATTAGGAATGGACCTTCTAAGAAAATTAGGAGCTAACATAGATATCAAAAACCGATTATTAAGAACCAAGTATGGACGAATCCCCATCAAATTTCAAAATACCCAAATAGACGAAAAATATACATTAGAACCCCGAACAGAAAAAAAAATAAGAATCCCCGTAAATTCAAATAAAAACTTAGGAATAATAAACCACATAACTTTTCAACAAGGAGTAGAAACCCCAACCGCATTAGTAAAAATCAAAAATAATTACGCCACAACGACCATATTAAACTCAAATGATTACCCCGTAGAACTATCTTTAACAAACCCGATAAACGTAAAAGAATTAAACTTTAACGAGATGGAAATAGATGAAACCCCGAACGAAAATTACAACCCCGCAGAAAATGACGAAATGTTAAAACAAAATTTAAATAATATCCGATTTAACCGCGACATAAATCACGAAGAGCAGAAAGCAATACAAAAATTATGTTATGAATACCGCGATATATTCCATTGCGAAGGAATACCCCTAACGTTTACAAACACAGTTAAGCACTACATTGAGCTAACGGATAACAAACCCATATTCACCAAAGCATACAGATTACCCCAGGCAAGTCAGGAAGAAGCTGACAAACAAGTAGCCGATCTATTAGATCAAGATATTATACAACACTCCAATTCACCATGGAGCAGCCCCGTACTAATAGTACCAAAGAAACTAGACGCATCAGGAAAACGGAAATACCGAATGGTAATAGATTACCGCAAACTAAATGAAAAAACGGTAGACGATAAATACCTGTTACCGAATATCACAGAAATATTAGATAAATTAGGCAAATGCCAATATTTTTCAACGCTAGACTTAGCATCAGGATACCATCAAGTAGAAATGGAAGAAGGAGATACACAGAAAACAGCCTTTAGCACACCTAGAGGACACTACGAGTATAAACGGATGCCATTTGGACTGAAGAACGTACCCGCAACTTTTCAACGAGTAATGGATAACATACTACGAGGGATACACAACGAAAAATGCCTTGTGTACCTAGACGATATAATAGTGTATTCAACATCATTAGTGGAGCACATAGAAAGATTAAGAGAAGTGTTCGAAAGATTAAGAACCGCAAAAGCGAATTCCTACAGAAAGAAGTAACCTTTTTAGGACACGTAATAACACCCCAAGGAGTGATGCCAAACCCCGACAAAACAAACGCTGTATTAAATTACCCCATACCCAAAACGAATAAAGAAATTAAAGGATTTTTAGGCCTTAGCGGATATTACCGAAAATTTATAAAAGGTTATGCTCAAATAACAAAGCCCCTAACCAATTGTTTAAAGAAGGGAAACAAAATTGTACATACCCCAGAATTTATAAAAGCAGTAGATAAAATTAAAAGCATTTTAACAAATCACCCCGTATTAGAATACCCAGACTTTTCGAAACCATTCATTTTAACAACGGACGCATCAAATGTAGCCTTAGGCGCAGTATTAAGCCAAGGAACAGTAGGTAACGACAAACCTATCAGTTACACATCAAGAACCCTCAATGAAACACAGCAACGATACAGTACGATAGAGAAAGAATTGTTAGCCATAATTTGGGCAACAAAGTATTTCAGACCGTACCTATACGGACGAAAATTCTATATATATACCGATCATAGACCACTAGTATGGCTATGCAAACTCAAAGAACCTAACTCGAAATTACAAAGATGGAGAATCAGACTAGAAGAATATGACTATAAGATCATATACAAAAAGGGAATTTACAACAATAATGCAGACGCTTTAAGTAGAATCCAACTTAACGCACTTGAGACAGAATCATTAGCAGGAAACGTAGACGAAACCGAAGTCAGAGAAGACCCAGAAGAAATGGAAACCATACATTCGACACAAAATGACGAACCGGAAACCGCAATAAAAATTTTAAACGAAGCTATTGACATGAAACCCAATCAATTTATAATCACAGAAGTTTTAAACAACCCCAACCCTGTTAGATACACGAAAGTGGACAATAAGAAAATTTACCAAGTTCAAATAACTAAAGACGACAATGAATCACAGATAATTAAAATATTAAGGGAATACACCCCCGAGAAAAAAACGATTTTACTTTTATTTTAACACGGAAAACCTATATAAACGATTTTCAGAAATATATGTAAAACTATTTAACAATTCTGGCCCCGAACTTATAAGATGCACAAGAAAATTAATAACATTAGACGACCCTGACGAAATAAATGACGTAATAAGAAACCAACACGAAGGAAAGACCAACCATCGAGGAATAAACGAGACCCTAAAACAAATTATGAGACGTTACTATTTCAAGGACATGAAAGAATTAACTACAGACTTTATCAACCAGTGCGAATTATGTGATAAAGCCAAATATGACAGAAAACCCCCAAAGATACCCTTAATGTTAACTAAAACACCAGACAAACCTTTCCAGAAATTACATGCAGATACTCTAGTAGTAGAAGCACAAAGTTACCTAACAATCGTGGACGCATTTACGAAAATAGGACAAGCAATACCAATCACTTCAAAAAATAGTATAGACGTAACTCAAGGATTTCTACACTATTTTACATTTTACGGAACACCCGAAACAATAACATTAGATAACGGAAGCGAATTCAAAAACGAAACAATTCAAAACACTTTAGAATTACACAAAATAAAAATTCACTTTATAACAGAAAACCACCCTGAATCAAACGGACTAATCGAAAGACTACATTCAACCCTATTAGAACAGATCAGACTATTAAGAATAAATTACAAGAAAGAACACATAACTAATTTAATGTCATACGCATTTAATCGCGTATAATAACACGATTCATTCAACTACAAATTTTACACCCTTAGAACTAACCTTAGGACATTCAGATTCACGCAACCCCTACGATATACATTATAACAAAGAAATCTATCAGCAATACGCTAAAGACCACAAGGAGAAACTAAAAATAACCTATGACAAAGTAAAGGACAAATTAGATAACGATAAAGAGCGAATTACCGCGACCCGTAATAAAAACTCAGACATAAACAAATTTTCCATAGGACAAACCGTATTCGAGAAAAATTACCAAAGTAAAAGACAGAAAACGGCACCGAGAAATTTAGGACCCTTTAAAATAAAACGAATATCCGACAAAAACGTAGCCGCGATAGACGACGGCAAGATAACAAAATATGTTCACCTCAAAAATTTAAGACACCCTGTACTTTCAGATGGACAATCGTCACCCTTACCGTCAACCTCCACCCAGGTAGAACGGACACAGAAATTATAATTGAAGACATAAAGAACAACCCCGGTATACTACCAATTAAATTAGGCAGTATGCAAAACACCATAGATTATTGGACCTTTGCACAAAAATTCGATTTAACCGAGCTAAAACAAGAATTTCAAATAATAAAAAATAATTATTTTCGACTAAAACAATCAATGGACACAACAAAATTCGGAAAAGAATACGCAATAGAAACGAGGAACTACGACAGTATAACAGAAAGTATTTTGAAAAATATCGAAGACAAATTTAATCGACTAATACCTACAGATCAAATGACGAGAAGAAAACGAGGACTAATCAACGGATTAGGAAACGCAATTAAAGCAATTACCGGAAATTTAGATAACCAAGACGCAGAACGCTATGATAACGCGATACAACAATTGATAGAAAATCAAAACGACATTAAAACTATAATTAGTAATCAAATATCGTTAACACAATCAACGATCATCAAATTTAATGAAACCCTTAGAAAATTAGTTAGAAATCAAGATAGTATAGCCAACCGAATAGAAACCTTAGAAAATAACATGCGAACTACTATGTTAGGCATGCGAGATTTAATCAGATTCAATACGATATATAACCAGATAATATCAACCCTAACTTTAATTCAACAAATCCTAGCAACATTAGAAAACGCAGTAACCTTTGCAAAATTAAATACCCTACATTCAAGTATCATAGAACCAATAGATTTATGAAAAGAATTATTGAGAATAAAATCTTTTATAACTAACAGTAAATTACCTTTCGATGTATTAGAATCAAACATTTTAATATTTGAAAAAATAGCCATAGTTAAAGGCTATGTAAAAAATAACGATATAACATTTTTAATTGAAATACCAATAGTAGAGATTAACAGTTACAATTATTATCACTTATTTACTTTTCCAATGAAAATGACTAGCACATACCAAGTTATTATTCCAAAAACCAAATTCCTATCCTTAAATGAACAAAGATATGGTTATACCAACGACAAATGTAATGAAGTCACACCCAATCAATACTTATGCCAATCATTAACAACCACAACAATTCAAGAAGACAGCCCTTGCGAAGTACAACTACTAAAATTTACCAATCACTATGAAAATTGTGAAGCCAAACCTGTATTAATCAACAACATGAAAATTCAGAAAGTAACGGAAAATAAATGGATAGCCATTTTTCCCACCGAAGTAATCGCAACAATGTATTGCAATCAAGATGAAAGTAATTTAGCACTAACCGGAAGTAAATTAATTACCCTTAAGGAAAATTGTTATTTAAAATTAAAAAACGAAATAATTAGAGTTTACCAAGATCCAGTACAAAGCAAGAAGTTAGCAAATCTATCCGATCTGCAAATCAAGATTAACCAAGAAGAAGATGAAGAAACCCTTCAAAAACCAATGCAATTGGAACACCTGGAATTAGACAACTTAAACCACGCCATGAAACTCATGGAAGATTACAAAAAAAAATTAAACGAGATCAAGACGCCCAAAGTGCACTATGATAACATTAGTGTATGGACAATTATATTGATTTTATTAACTATTTTATTGACCATTTATGTAACTTACAAAATATGTATTAGATTTAAGAATAATAAAGAAAACAGTTTTAGATTTAAGAAACCCAAACAAACAAATGTACCCCTAGAAAATATGAATTTTAAATGAGATTAAACGAAAACGAATTTAATTAAAAATCAAGAACAAAGTAAAAACCCTTAATTTTTAATGTACGTTGGGAGGAGTTATAGGAACCCCCATCTAATATATATATAAAACTAATATCTGTATTAGAAAATATTAGGAAACATTAAGAAATGTTAGGACAGTGCAACAATGTCGTTGCAACATTTTATTACATTATATTATATTTCAGTTCCCACGAGGGGAAACGCTACAAAGTAGCACAAGGATAAGTGATACTGCAAAAGTCAGGTCACAGACGGTCGACGGATGTCACGTACCGAGATTACGCAGAATAAGCCTGCAACATTGTAATTATGAATAGCGTTTAAGATAGCAACTATGTATTGTAAAGTGTAAGCGGACATTACGTCCTCAGGTTCCCACAGAAATGTGAGGGGAGAAAGTTATATAAGGACTGGGAGCTTCACTCCTAGTCAGTTCATGAGACGTTCAGCTTTAACCTTGCAGTTCACTGATAACTCACTGTACAAATTAATTAATGTATTTCGACTTAGACTTATTATTCAAGTTTGTTCAAATTCAATAATTAACCTCTGTACGAAACCAAATAAATTTGTTAAAGTTCAAAGAAGTCTTTTTAAAAAGGACCGCTCGAAGTCACGAACCTTAACTCGCGCGAGAGCGAAGTCTATCGCGAACCACCGAACGTTAGGTTTGTATCTAACCTAAACCTTGTAAATAAATGTGTTTACTGAGTTCATTCTTTCAGGTTTTCTTAATCAAATCTCTACAAAGTTTTTGGCCATTCGAGCACCGATATGATAACCGCTACGGAAATACAGCACGCTAATTAATCAAAACAGATCAAGTTCGTTAAGAAAATTCTTTTCGGCATTCATGGCATTTTGTTAACAAAGCAGAGCTATACAATCATCCAGTCAAGCAGTCGATGTAGTGTATCAATTACATATCAAGACAAGCATCAGTGCAGCTGGGCCGCTCGCTACAATACCTTCAATGCGAATATTCGAAACCTATTCCAAACAAACAACCATCGAAGTGATGCTTACAACCAAGTGAACAAAAACTATCACATATATCTGGTAAACTGGAACACATAAACGAAAACTAAAACAGGTCGTATACCTATCTTTATTTAACCTTATACATACTTGAACTCTTCTAACCTTGACCACATGCTGTTTTCTGTAAATGAACACATGTTAAGTAACCCTCTTTAATACTGTTGCGATCCACTATTAGGCAACCCGTCAAACATACAAACGCCCGGGGCACAGCGTATTCTTCAGCATTCGAGAATCCTTCTACAAAGTTCTAGATAATGAGTCATATCTTAATGCAGGGTATATATAAGGCCGCTTATGAATGTAAGAGTTAGTCTATTCTTGAATGTCTAATATAAATTATAACGTTGTAAAGTGATAGCAGTTTTGAGCTTTTGAAGTATACATAAATGTGATATGCTGTGTCTAATGTTCATACAGCTTGTAGTATACATAAATAAATAGAAGTGTATAAATAAATAGTAGTGTTAGTGTTGTTAATGAACCTATGGTAAAGGAGTTAATTTAAGAAGATATTAGTGCTTGTAAATTCATTAGTGTAATAGTGCTTCATTGTTAAGTGGACTGAAAACATCTATAAATAAGGCATATACTGTTAATTAGACTTGTGAACAGTAAGTAATAAAGACGTTTGTTATTACTTGTTTTAAATTAAAGAAACGCGGTAGTAGTAGCGCGTTACACTGGTGTCAGGCATTTGTGGGGTATATAGTGATTAATTTAAAAGAGAAACACACAAGCCTAAAGACATTTAAGTAGTTTGTATATGCCAGTGACAAGAAATCAAAGTAAAATGGAGGCAGACACTTTAATGAATTTCCTCAAGGATTTTAAATCCGGTATGGAGGAAAGGTCGGCTAAACTAGACTTGACACTTAGTGAAAATGCTGAGAAAATGGAGGAGAGGTCGGCTAAACTGGAAGTGACACTAAATGAAAAGTTTACTGAAAATGCCGCAAAAATAGATGAAAAGTTTACTGAAAATGCTGCAAAAATAGATGAAAGGTTTACTGAAAACGCTGAGAAAATGGAAAGGTTAAGTGAAAATGCTGCCAAAGTGGAAGAAATGTTGAATGAAAGTACAGCCACGTTAGAACAAAGATTAATGGAAAGTTCCATTGCATTGAAAGAAGATTTTACTGAACAAGTAAAACAGTTGAGCAAAAGTTGGATAATAAATTGGTAAAATGGAAGAAGATGTGATGAGGCTTCAAGAACAAATGATTTCACTAACAACGCGACCACTTGAATTACCAAGCCAAGTTGTTAATCAGAACATTCCAGAAATAAGAACAATGGAAAGAAGCGAGTCAATTCCGTCTAAATTTAAAGTAAAACCACCTACATTCGATGGTAAAACACCTTGGCCCACATATTTGAAACAATTTGAAGCTGCTGCAATAGCCAACGGTTGGTGCAACAAAGAGAAGGCTATCTCCTTAATAGTGGCCCTACGGGGGGAGGCTCTTAACATCTTACAAACGATTCCCGATCACCAGCAGAATGATTACGGCCTCTTAACATCGAAGCTTGAGATGAGATATGGAGATGCTCACCTTCAACAGGTTTACCACGCACAAGTTAAGAACCGCTCGCAAAAGACAAGTGAAAGCCTGCAAGAATTCGAAGCTGACATTGCCAGATTAGTTAGATTGGCATACCCAACGGCACCAGACAGCTTCCTCGAACAACTTGCTGTCCAAACATTTGTGGATGGCGTTAAGGATGGCGAAATACAGCAAGCGCTAAGACTAGCACGGCCAAAAATGTTGGATGACGCACTGGCCCATGCGCTTGAATTTGAAGCAGCTAAGCAGACATCACATAGGGTGAGTCACAAAGCTCGGTCTGCCTTAGAGGAACCTGGTCAAGCTCAGAACAGCATAGATGAAATAGTCAATCGTGTGTTTGAAAAGCGAAAGGCGGAAAGGCTGAAAAGACAACGACCGCGGAGATGGCGTCTACGATGCTGGAGCTGCGGTGAAGTTGGCCATATGCAGAGACGCTGTACTCAACCAAAGAAACAACCGGTTGTGCCAAAGCTGGTCCATGTAAGGGCGAACTTCGACAGCACAGCGTAGTGCCCGGAGATTATCATCCGTGCTGCATCGTCGGTGGAAAGTCTGGACAGCATTTATATCGATGGTAGAATTAATGGTAGGGTTGTCCGATTACTTGTGGATACAGGAGCAACAAGAACTATTGTGAGACCAGATTTGGTTGGTCGTGGAAAAGTGCTACCTGTATCGGTGTGTCTCCGAACGGCAAGTGGTGAGAAGATTGGTACTCACGGAGAGACTGCCGTTATGTTGACAATTGGGGACAAATTAATTAATCATCGAGTGTTGGTAGCTGAAATTACAGAAGAAGTGATCTTGGGAATGGATCTCATGAGAGAATATGGGTTTCATGTAAACATGAAAGAAAATGTGCTTCGGATAGATGATGATGAGATTCCATTTCAAGGTAGGAGTAACCAGACGATGCAAGTACGAATGATTTGCGATGTGAAAATACCCGAGAAGGCGGAAATGATAGTAATGGGACACCCGGATGGTACGCTCCGGGAAGGACAAGTATGCATGATGGAAGCAACTGAATCGGGAATGGGTCAGAAGGGACTTCTGATTGGAAGAACGCTGGTAAAGTCTCGAAACATGGTACCAGTAAGGGTGCTGAACATTAATCCCCATACAGTGACCCTGAAGAAAGGCATGATTGTGGGAAGTTGCATTCCAGTATGTCATATTAAACGTTGTGTGGACGACACGAAAAATAAACCAACCAACGGTTGCTCACAGAAATTGCTGGATATGTTGATACCCTCGTGTCAAGGATTAAATGGCGACCAACTGGGCAAGGTAAAAGAACTGGTCGGACGATATCGAGGTGTGTTTGCACTGGATGATAGTGAGAAAGGAAGGACGAATGTTGTGCAGCACAAGATCAATACTGGAGATGCGCAACCGATAAGACAGCACCCCAGGCGGCTTCCTTTGGCAAAACGTAAGGAAGCTGAGCAAATTATCACCGATATGGAAGAACAGGGAGTGATTGAACCCTCGAATAGTCCATGGGCATCCCCGGTAGTGCTTGTCAAGAAAAGGACGGGTCGACAAGGTTTTGTGTAGACTACCGGCGGCTTAATAATGTGACAAAGAAAGACAGCTATCCTTTGCCCAGAATTGATGACACCTTAGATACTCTATCCGGATCTAAATGGTTTTCGACTTTGGACTTGAAAAGCGGATACTGGCAGGTAGGCTTGGAGCCAAACGATAAAGAAAAGACTGCCTTTACAATTGGAACTGGATTATGGCAGTTCAAGGTCATGCCATTTGGATTATGCAATGCTCCTGCTACTTTTGAACGATTGATGGAGTCGGTACTGCGTGGACTGTCCTGGAAGACATGTCTGGTGTACCTGGACGACGTGATAGTGTTAGGTCGGTCTTTCGAAGAACATCTTAAGAACCTAGAGGAGATATTCCAGAGATTACGGGGGGCAAACCTTACATTGAGCCCCAAGAAGTGTCACCTGTTTGGAAAAGAGGTGAAATACCTAGGACATGTCGTTTCGGAGACCGGAATAAGAGCTGACCCTGACAAAATAAAAACGGTACAGGAGTGGCCTACACCAGCAGATATACACCAACTACGCAGTTTTCTAGGATTGTGCACATATTACCGACGTTTTATACTTGGGTTTGCGAACATTGCCAAACCGTTAACAAAATTAACCGAAGATGGACAAGAATATGATTGGAATGACGACTGCCACAGAGCATTTGAACAACTGAAACGGCTACTAGTTACAGCACCAATTTTGAGCTATCCACGGATGGAGGGGAAATTTGTGTTGGATACCGACGCCAGTAACACAGCTATAGGAGGCGTTCTTTCTCAAGTGCAGGACGGACAAGAAAAAGTTATTGGGTATTTCAGCAAGGTCTTGTCGCGGCCAGAAAGGAACTATTGTGTGACAAGAAGGGAGCTGTTGGCCGTCGTCAAATCCGTAGAGCACTTTTATAAGTACTTATACGGCCGTAAATTCCTGTTGAGAACAGACCATGCTGCACTGAAATGGTTACTGCAGTTTCGAAATCCTGAAGGGCAAGTGGCAAGGTGGATAGAGCGGCTGCAGGAATATGACTTTGACACAGAACATCGCGTAGGAACTAGCCATCGGAATGCAGACGCTCTATCTAGGAGACCTTGTCCGGTGGACTGCAATCATTGCTCCAAGATGGAAGAGAAAATAAGTGTCATCCATAGAATGACGGTAACCGATGATACTTGGCAACTCGAAAAATACGAGAAGACCAGGAAAATAACGCCGAATTAGGACGTATTATTGAGTGGAAAATAGAGGACAACGACCAGCTTGGGAAGAAATTAGTATTTCAAGTAGGAGCCTGAAGGCATACTGGGCACAGTGGGACTCCTTGATGATGGAAAATAGAATCTTGAAACGACGCCTAGAATTTGAAGATGGCACTGAGAGACTTCAAGTGATAGTGCCGAGAAGCAGAGTGCCGGAAGTGTTGCAGCACTTGCACGATGGTATTTCCGGAGGGCACTTTGGCGTGAAAAGAACTCTCGAGAGAGTGAGAGAAAGATTCTATTGGCTGAACTGCAAAGATGATGTGAAGGAGTGGTGCCGGAAATGTGAATTGTGTGCCTCTGCAATGGCCCGGTCTCAAAACGGAAAGCCCCAATGAGACAGTATAACGTGGGGAATCCTTTTGAGAGGGTAGCCATTGATATAGCTGGTCCATTTCCTGAATCAGAGAAAGGAAATAAATACATCTTGGTTGCAATGGATTATTTTACCAAATGGCCGGAGGCATATGCTATACCTAACCAAGAAGCCGAGACGGTTGCAGATGTACTAGTCAGGGAGTTGTTTTGTCGTTTTGGAGTTCCGTTGGAATTACACTCCGATCAAGGTCGAAACTTCAAATCAGTATTGTTTCAAAATGTCTGCAAGCATCTTGGAATCAGGAAGACTAGAACCACGCCACTTCATCCCCAATCGGATGGAATGGTTGAAAGAATGAACAGGACGTTAGGAAGTACCTGGCCAAAGTTGTCTCTGAACATCAACGAGACTGGGACCAATATCTGCATTTGTTCCTACTGGCGTACCGATCTTCGGTACATGACAGCACAGGGTACTCTCCCGCTTGCGTAATGCTAGGACGTGAATTGCGGCTACCATGTGATCTTCAGTTTGGATTTAAACCTGGAGAAGAGATCGCAGGTGAAGATTACGTTAGTAAGCTTCGTGAAAGATCAAATAGTATTCACGAAAACGTCCGAAAGAATATACAGGCAGCAAGCGATCGAATGAAATCACAATATGACACGAGAGCACAAGAAGGTGGTTATCAACCTGGAGATTTAGTGTGGTTGTACAATCCACAAAGAAAACGTGGATTGTCGCCAAAACTACAAAGACAATGGGAAGGGCCGTACGAAGTGTTAAAAGGATTAATGATGTAGTGTACCGGATCAGAAGATCCTCGTGGTAAACCGAAAGTGGTACACTTTGACCGTTTAACATCCTACGCTGGCAACAACCAGGAAGACTCGAATAATGATAATGGTGTTCGGCAAGTTATTAATCATGAACCAAATGTAGATTTTGAGAGCTTTATGGCGGCGTATGGTGGTTCTGCTAAGGCGAGATTTGGCGTTGTTGTTGAAAAACAGCAAGATCTGTTTAGAGCACCAGGAGAGTATTCCCTTGCACATTGCGTAGCCCAAGATTTGGCAATGTCAAGGGAATAGCTGTTGTTTTCAAGAAAAGTTTGGATGTGTGGATGAATTAGTACAACAGCAGCCAACTGTAGGAAAATCTTTGGTCCTTCAAGATAAAAATCGTTATGTTTACTATCTGGTCACCAAAAATTCTTCATGGCAGAGACCTAGTTATGGACATCTATGGGAGGCTTTGCTAAATCTTAAGGCGCAGATGATGGAAAATGGAGTAACGAGACTAGCGGTGCCCAAGCTGGGCTGTGGACTGGATCGCTTAGACTGGAGGATAGTCCGAAATATGCTAGAAGTAGTTTTCCAGGAACCAACGTCCAGGTTCTTGTTTGTTGTTATCAACCGGTTGCCTACCAAGACCATGAAAAGAGTGTTGACTGTTACTTCCAACGACGCGGTGGATGCACCAGAGGAGATAGCTGCCGATACCGTCATCAGTCATCGAATTGGCGTCAAGATGGATTTACAGTTACGAGACGTAACGGTTTTAAAGAGGGGGCAGTGTTGCGATCCACTATTAGGCAACCCGTCAAACATACAAACGCCCGGGGCACAGCGTATTCTTCAGCATTCGAGAATCCTTCTACAAAGTTCTAGATAATGAGTCATATCTTAATGCAGGGTATATATAAGGCCGCTTATGAATGTAAGAGTTAGTCTATTCTTGAATGTCTAATATAAATTATAACGTTGTAAAGTGATAGCAGTTTTGAGCTTTTGAAGTATACATAAATGTGATATGCTGTGTCTAATGTTCATACAGCTTGTAGTATACATAAATAAATAGAAGTGTATAAATAAATAGTAGTGTTAGTGTTGTTAATGAACCTATGGTAAAGGAGTTAATTTAAGAAGATATTAGTGCTTGTAAATTCATTAGTGTAATAGTGCTTCATTGTTAAGTGGACTGAAAACATCTATAAATAAGGCATATACTGTTAATTAGACTTGTGAACAGTAAGTAATAAAGACGTTTGTTATTACTTGTTTTAAATTAAAGAAACGCGGTAGTAGTAGCGCGTTACAATACTTTAAAGGGAAACTACGTACATTCTATCTTTGTTATACAACATTGACCCTTTACTATCTTTAAGCATTTGAATATTTAGCATTTCGCTTACGCTTTGTTTACAATGTCACAAGAAATTCTCGGTACTTTATTACGCAAGCGAGCAGGTTTATAGGAAAAATTGATTTCCTATAAGAACTTTTTGCAACCATTAATTGAAAAGGCAACTCAAAGTTCGCCTGATATTCACAAATTTACGCAAAAGCTTGCTAAATTTGAAACTTTTCTTCTACAAGCTCGTGTAACCTCATTTGTGTAATTACTAACGAAATATGACGCAATTTATTTGAAGTCATAAAAACAGACACAGAAGCTAATTTACAAGATCATTGTGATGATTATAGCGCTTTTAAAAATGAATATTTTGAAATCTTAACTAATGCTAGATCTTTGTTATTATACAATGAGTTCCCGGTTCGAGAAACTTCATCCGCTTCAAGCCGCGCATCTGATTCTGAACATTCCATGCCCATTTTATCTCCTAACATAATTGAATCAAACAATACGGCGCCGCCAGCCCCAGCAAAGGGGACTCAAATTTCAGCGTCAGTAAATTTAAATTCTAATCCTGTTATTAAAGAAACTATAGTTTCACAAAACAATTTGATTCAACAACCCATTTTCGAAACTCGTTCAAGTTTAGTTAAACTGCCTACTTTACAAATGAAAATCTACAACGGAGATCCGCAATCATTTTTAAGTTTCTTCGAAGGTTTTAAATCTCTTGTGCACAATAACGAAGCATTTGATGATGTTACACGCTTTTTATATCTAAAACCTGTTCTAGGCACTGAACCATCAAAGGTCATAGAATTATTAGATGTCATTCCCACTAATTATTACGTTGCATTGGCTTTATTAGAAAGACATTATAAAAACACTAGATTTCTAATACATTCTCATATTAAAGCTATTATCGAATTCCCTAAAATTGTTAAGGAATCAGCCACATCTATAAAACAACTTGCAAACTTGATTCAAGCGCACTTAAAAGCACTAGAATCTTTAGGTGAACCTATAAATTTATGAGCTAGTTTTATTCAATATTTAATCACCGATAAACTTGACTACAATACCAAACGGGAGTGGGAAACCGAAATCATTAAATTAGATAATATTCCTCCCACTTCTACCTTGATCGAATTCATTGAAAAAAGAGCTAGATTACTTGAAAAAATAGAAAAACCTTTAAAACAGTTTGATAACGTGCAACCTAATCAACCATATAACCCTAAACAAACTAAATTTCAATATAAAAAGCAATCGTACACACACTTTTCCTCCAAACCTCACCAAGTTGAAGAGAATTGTCTCAATTGTAAGGAAAATCACAGAATTGTTAATTGTAAGTCATTTCTAGACATGGCACGTCGAGATAGGCTTATTAAAATTAAAGAGTTGAATTTGTGCACGAACTGTTTACGTAACAAGCATTTTGTATCCGACTGTAAAGCCGGAAAATGCAAAAAATGTGGCAAACGACACTCTACTCTTCTTCACAATCCTGAAGCGAAATTGACTAACCCTAATCAAAGCGTACCAAATGTACAAGCCAACGGTAATAATCCACAAACCTCAACTTCAAGTTTCACTTCTCACCTAAAGTCAGAATATAACTTCATTCAACTTTTACCAACAGCTACTGTTTATATTGAAAATTCCGCTAGAAAACAACACCAATGTATTGCACTTCGATGAGGTCATACATGACCATTTCACTGTGCTCAAAATTAAAATTGCCTACTTCAAAGGCAAATGTCTCTGTTTCTGGCATCGGTCAATCCAAAACCAAAATTTCTGACGCTGCATTAGCTAAAATCAATTCAATACACAGTGACTTTACTGCAACGCTATCTTTCTTACTCCTTCAAAACATTTCGGGCGAATTTGCTTCTGTGCCGTCAAACACAAAAGGGTTACAAGTACCCGAAGGTTTAAATTTAGCTAACCCACACTATCGAAACAAAACAAAAATCGACTTACTCTTAGGCATCGACATTTTTTGGCAAATATTATTACCCAATCAACAACAAATTACCAAATACCCATATTTATGGAATACTCAGTTTGGGTATGTCGTTACAGGACAATTTGCATTTGACGATCAGTCATTCAGCACCTCTTGTCATCTCACCACACGAGATTTATCTCGTCAGTTGTCCAAGTTTTGGGAACTTGAAACCGTTACTCCTTCTAAATTTCTGTCTTTAGAAAAAAAGCAATGTGAATTGCACTTCGCTAAAACTTATACGCGTGATAAACAAGGTCGGTTTACTGTGTCGATACCTTTAAATTCATGCCCCAGCATTTTGGGTGATTCAAAACAAAATGCATTTAAACAATTCATGTCTTTAGAACGCAGACTTGAACGCAGTCCTAAACTTAAAGCGATGTATGTGGACTTTATGGTAGAGTACGAAAACTTAGGACATATGAAAAAGGTGACAAGTCCAGACCATTCTGAACATCAATACTTTATCCCACATCATGCAGTCTATAAAGAGCATATCATTACAACGAAGCTACGGGTTGTCTTCAATTCTAGTTGTCCGACCTCCACAGGTATTTCATTCAATGACATCCAACTTAATGGTCCCGTGTTGCAAGATGAACTTTTTTCAATTCTATTAAGGTTTAGGCGTTACAAATATATTTTCACAAGCGACTGTGCAAAAATGTATCGTTCAGTTTTTGTTGAAGCAAGTCAACGTCCACTCCAAAGAATATTTTAGCGAACGGACCCATCATTACCTTTAGAAGTTTACGAACTTTGTACTGTCACTTATGGCGAAAAGGCTTCTAACTTTCTTGCTATTAGATGCTTGTTTGAACTCGCTAACAAATATGAACAGTACTATCCTGAAATCGCAAAAATAATTCGAAGCGAAATGTATTGCGACGACTTACCAGTTGTGAAAGCATAGAAAATGCAAAATATATTTGTTCCAACATTACTACAATTTTACTATCGGGAGGTTTCACGTTGCGCAAGTGGAACTCTAACTTTTGTAAAGTTCTCAATTGTATTCAGTCAGGCGATATCCCTAATAATATTCTTGAATTTGGTCCTACCAAAAACACAAAAACTCTGGGATTGTTATTCAACAGTTACACTGATAAACTATTCTTCGAAATAACTAAATTCGATTGTCTTCACAATATCGTCACAAAGCGAACCGTTTTGTGATACATTTCTATGATATTTGACTACCTAGGTTTACTTAATCCTTCCACGGTAATAGCAAAAATATTTATGCAACAATTATGGCTTAACAGTTCCAACTGGCATCAACGTTTACCCCCAGATTTAGAATCCCAATGGAAGTCATTTTGCGAAGACATATTTCAGTTAAACAATTTGCGTATTTCAAGACGAGCAATTTGTACTGCTGCCAAGCGAATTGAAGTACACGCATTTTCAGATGGTAGCAAATTTGCATACGGCACATGCATATATCTACGGTCAATCAATAAAAACAATCAAATCACTGTCCAACTTCTATGCTCAAAAACGCGAGTAGCTCCTCTTAATTCAATTACGATACCAAAATTGAAGCTATGTGGTGCTTTATTGATGGCACAATTAGTAGAAAAAATAAAAAATTCTGTTGATATTAATATCGGCGGCTCCGTGGCGTAGTGGTATGTGTGTGACTACTGCGCCCTAGGTCCCGGGTTCGAATCCCGACACGGTCCGCTTGAAAAATGTTAGGCGAGCATTTTTCGCAAAAATACACCCTCGTTCGGATGAGAGGTAAAATGGAGGTCCCGTGTGTGAGTGTTGTCACGCACGTTAAAGATCCCTACCTTGCTTGGAACAGCAAGGATTCGGCTAAATTCAAAATTTTCCAGGTAAAAAAAACTCGCTTCCTGGCCAATGTAGTACCTTCGGGTGGAGCATTGGAAAATCACATGTAATGATATTAATATCGATTCTATAACTTGCTGGACAGACTCTAAAATAGTCCTATCGTGGATTAATACAGAACCTCACTTACTTGACACTTTTATCTCAAATAGAGTTGCTCAAATTCAATCCATCAATTGCTCGGTTTTGTGGCAACACATTTCAACGGATCTAAATCCTGCAGATCTGGTTACACGAGGCATATCAGCTTCCAAATTACTTACGCTTACCTTTTGGTGGCATGGCCCTGCATTTTTGTCTAAGCCAATATCTACATGCAGTTCTGAAAATATCAGAATTCAACAAACACCTAAAATCATTTCAGTCAGAACACCACCCGCCATTGCTTCAGGCGTAACTGTCTCTTCGTTCACACCTCTTATTCAGTACAAAAACTACTTTAGCTTAAATAAACTTAAACGAATAGTTGCATACTGCTTGAGATTCATAAAAAATTGCAAATCTCAAATGGCAAACCGTGCATGTGACGCACTAACTCTTCGTGAATATCAAAACTCACTTCTATTGCTAACTCGTCTTTCACAAATGGAATCATTTCCAGCAGAAATTGAATTGCTATCGAATAATAAACCCTTGCCAAAGGACAGCACTTTAATAAAACTAAACCCATTTTATGACAAAAACGACAAAATTTTAAGAGTGGGAGGTAGACTCTTCAATTCTGTTTATTCGCATGACAAAAAGCATCCTATAATAATATCAGCTAAACATATTTTCTCTAAGTGACTTTTTCATTCAAAACATAAACGGCTATGTCATGCTGGTCCTTCACATCTACTTAGTTCAATAAGAGAACAATTTTGGCCTATAAGCGGTCGCAATCTAGCTAAGAAAACAGTCTTTTCATGCTTAATATATTTCAAGGCTCGACCAAGAGATATTAATAACTTATTAGGCAACTTACCTGCTGACAGGGTAACACCCCAATTCCCATTTTCGATCGTGGGAACCGACTACTGTGGTCCGTTTCTCATTAAAAACAAGTCAGGTCGTGGCTGGAAACCGGTCAAGTGCTATATGTGTTTGTTTGTATGCTTCTGCACGAAAGCCATCCACCTCGAACCGGTGACTGACCTATCTAGCGAATCATTCATATTGTGTCTGCGACGTTTTGCTTCACGTCGAGGCATGCCCTCTAAGATTTACTCGGACAATGCTCGCACTTACTGCGGAGCAAAATCTTTATTGGATGAATTAGGCAAATTTTTAATAAATAACTGCGAAGTATTAATGCAGTCATCTGCTAAACAAAACTTTAATTGGATTTTCTTGCCACCATACTCTCCCAGATTGGGTGGACTTTGGGAAGCCGGAATAAAGTCAACTAAATTCCATCTCAAAAGAGTCACTGGCAATACCGCTTTATCGCTTGAGTACTTTGTAACTGTTTTGGTGCAAGTAGAAGGAATTCTTAATTCCCTACCATTAATTCCTTTTTCCTCTCATGAAAATGACTATCTTCCTTTAACTCCTAGCCATTTCTTAATTGGACGACCCATTATAACCGTTCCAGATCCTGATGTGACGCACATCAACAAGCATAGACTCTCTATATATCAACGAACTCAGCAGATCATACAAAATTTCTGGAATCGGTGGTCTAAAGAATACATTTCCGAGCTCCAGGTACGTACTCGTTGGCAACAAAGACAATCCAATATAGAAGAAGGAACGCTTGTTCTATTAAAGGACAACAATCTACCACCAACAAAATGGAAACTCGCACGTGTGATCAAGGCAGTGATTGGGAGTGATGGTGTAGTGCGCGTTGTGCATCTACGTACACAAAATAGCAAAACATCTAGGGCTATTTTGAAGATTTGCCCTTTGTCAATAGAAAATTTGAACTCCTGAACATTTGAAATATTTTCCATCTTTTTTTTTAATTTATGTTTATATGTTTAATTATTGTTGTGTAAATGTTAAACTTATATTTAACTTCATTTACTTTTTTGCGAACTGTGATTTATTTGAATTGTATTGAATGGACCCTCCATCCCTTCAATGGGGGGAGTATGTTAAACTTTATATCACATTTGTAGGCGTTTGCGTCTCTAGCATCAACAAGTTTACATCTCTATTTTAAACTGCCGCGCGAGAGCGAAGTCTATCGCGAACCACCGAACGTTATGTTTGTATCTAACCTAAACCTTGTAAATAAATGTGCTTACTGAGTTTATTCTTTCATATTTTCTTAATCAAATCTCTACAGTGATGCTTACCCCACATATATCATGCTTCCATTTATTGATTTTCGTGCTTTGTATAGTAGTAGCCGGACCTCCATTAATTTAATATACACTACACGTACATTGCGTCAAAAATAAGATGCCCGCTACTACGGAGTCACACTTGTAGCCACTATTTTTACTGTATTATCAACACATACAAATCTCACAATAAAAGCTCTAGTATTATGGTGTACATTCAATATTTTATCGAAGTAAACTAATCTAGAAGCGAAGAGAAGACAAGAGAACGTTAATAATTTTGATTGAGTATTTATATTGTTTCAAAAACCCCACCCGGGACACACTTCTAGTGAAAAGCTTATTTTCAATTCTAAATTCTAAAAATTTTGAATACAACCGTTTTGAAATTCCTGAAACTTACTCCGGTCTACGTGCCGTATCCGAAAAGCGCTCTCATCCTTCGCGTGTGTCTACGTTTAGACAACTGTCTGTTTTTAACCAATGATAAAATTCTCTGTTGTCACAAACCCCGCCTGAACTATATTCATCTCTGTCTTATGCATGTCTGCTGTCGCGTTAAAAAACCCCATTTGAGTTACAGAAAATCGATATTGATGACAGCTTATCTCCACTCCACGTGTATATGGTACGTGCTTTCTCAACCTCAATGCTTTTTTACCTGTCTCTATCTGTTGTATATAACCGATCGTGCATTTTCCTTGCTCTTTAGGAAGTTTTTTAGCCTTGCTGCTTATACCAACTGACGGTTGAAAATATTTTTATGAAATCCTATCTTAACACATGATCGACTTTTTCGAATGTAACCTTTTAAAACGCCGGTGTTTGTTAATTATCGAACGTTTAACACAACAATTCCTAGACTTTGTATTTCGTCGTATTGTATAAAGCGAACTAAACTACATTTATCTTGGAATTATTGATTTTGTTACGCAAGCACGTTCTGTTATGCTTATACATGTTGGGTTAAAATAAATTAAATTTAATTATGAATTTCTATTTGCTTTAAAACTGTTTTTTTTTCTCTGTAATTTTCAACATACCATTATTAATTATAAAAATACGTCAATACATGTCCGTTTTCCTTAAATGACTCAAATTAATTTTGCGCATAAATAAATCGTTTTTTTCTATATACAGGGTGGTTGAAATTTTATTATTTACCACTGATTTAACCTTTTAAATCCACAACATAATCCCCCTATTTCAATTCGAAGAAAACTCCCCAACGTTTTCCTGAATTTAAATATATTCATTCTTACCACCTAATCTTACATGTTATTTTTATACATCTATCTACTTACCTAACACTACCTATACCTATCTATCCAACCTATTCCTACTTATCTGCCTATTTCTACCTATTTCTCTCTCTACTTATTTAGATTCTACACCACCATCCACCTATCTCTATATTTTTATCTATTAAGTCATTTCTTTATTTAAATCTGACTCTTTCTTTGACCCTCCATGTCTTTCTTCTCACAATCCTAACACACTTCATCCCTATTTTTCCTTCTTCTATTTTTATACTTATCATCCCTGTTACTTCACATAAAATAAAGTCATCCCTATTATCCTGACTCTTAACTATTTCTTCTTCAGTCCCTATACTTGTTTGTTCTCATTTACTATTATTTCTTTTTCTGCGGACAAACCAAACGATACTACCTGAACATCTTCATCTTTTCCCTTTAAAGAAAACTTTTCATCTCTTCTAGACCCTTTATGTACAATATTCACCCTATAAAAATCTCCTATATTCAAATTACCAAAATTATCTTTGCCACTTAATTCACTTATACCTACTTTTACCTCTTGTGTGCCACCTAATGCTGTTTTCGCCTCTACTCTTATTAATTCCGACTCGTTATTCTCTAACAATGTTGCACTTGACTCTACCTCTACTTGTTCAGGCTCTTCGTTGACTACCAATTGTACCCCTGTTAACTTTTCCTCATTATACCTCTTCCTCATCTACCTCTATACTATTAATACATAACCCCACGTCATCCTCTGTGACATCATAACTTACCTTCCAGGGCAATATCCTATCCCTAATCCTAACTATTTTCCTCTCCATATCTATTATAACTTTTAACTTCATCATACAATCGACCCCTAATATCCCTTTAAACTTTAACCCAAGTACAATTATAAATTCCTGTTCACAGCTAACTAAACCTAACTCTACTTTTAAAATAACTACACTATTCACAACAGCAAATCGCTTTTTATTCGGCGCAACCAGATGACTTCTTTTTATTGGAATTATCCTGTCAGACACTTTATCCTTAATTTCATTGACGAATTCCTCCGATACTAAACTCGCCTCCGCTCCTGAATCTAATAACGCTCCTAAATTTTTCTCAAAAATTTTAATATCAATTATGGGCAAACAAAATTTTTCTGTTACTTCTGGCTCAACTTCTTTCTCTATTTTTAAAAATTACTTCAGATGTTCATACTTGTACACAGTGATGTCTAGTGGTTTGTCCTCGTCTAAAAATCTTATCCAGGTCTTGTCTCCCTACTTGGTCCAGGTCTTGCTACTACCTCAGCATACCCGGTTAGCGGTATCATTTTCTCTATTGTTCGTCGTTGTCCCCCTCATGTCTGGTGAACTGTTTTGGCTTGTCACCCCCTGTCTAGGTGCAGGTCCTCTACCTACACTGTTACTCCTGAAAAACGTCCGTCTAGGTTCCCAATTTTGTCTATTACATGCAAAATTTGTCCCCCGTCTTGTGTAGTTGTTCCGTCTGTTCTCGAATCGTACTGCGTTTACTTGTCGTTCCCTGTGTTTCCGAGGTCGTCTACTGCTCACATTATCATACCTTTGCAGGTACTCCAAAAACATCTCCCTGTCCACAATGTTTTGCAACGTTATTTCTTGCCTAATTTCAACCTCGAAATGTCGTGATAGATACTTGATTATTTGTCTGTCCGTCAGTGGTGGATTTAATTGTTTTGTTTTGCTATACTTGCGTATAGCATATTGCGCTCTACTTCTTGCGAACTCCTCTTTGAATTTTCCTGTAATTAGATCGTCTCGTACTTGGTCCTGTCGGTGATCACTCCAATAATGTTTAAGAAATCTGTCCTCAAAGTCATTATACGTGTCAATTTCCTGTCCTATTAAGTTATACCAAACTTCATCATGGTCTTTCAGCAACGCTTTAACAATGTTAAGTTTCGCCTGTTCATCATACAAATTATTAACCAAGCCTCTAATGTTATTGGTAAATATCTGAGGATTTACCCTACTATCCTCATAAAATTTCATTTGTTGATCGAGCGACATATTCTCTGTTACGAATCTGGGATCATCCCCTAGCAAAGTCGATACATTTTGTTTAATTCCTGTCACTTCTCTCTCGACCCTACCTAACTGATCTCTACATGAGTCCGTTACCTCTGTCATTTTAACGTTAATTTCGTCCTCACAAAAAATCCTTATCTCTGTCCGCAATTGTTTCATTTCCTGACTTAAACCTCTAATATCACGCTCATTTTTATCTACCCTATTTTCAATTTCCCCATCTTTATCGTTAACCTGTTTTTAAAATCAGAAAACTCCCTGGTAGATTTTTCTATTTTATCCTTTAATTCCTGGCTCAATTGGTCAAATTTTCGATTCGATTCAGCACTCATTTGCTCCACTCTTTTCTTTGATTCTTCACCCATTTCTCTAATCTCCTCAAACTTCCTGTTTGATTCGTCTCTAACCCCACTTATTGTCTTATTCATCCTTTCAAGCATCCTCATCACTAATTCATTTCCAGCTTCTCCCGACTCTGTCCTCGACTGATCCCTACTACCTCCAGCTTCCTCCATTTTTCCTGCTTTCTCAAATAAGGCACTATCGTCACTTCCAATTTCAACTCCTTGGCTTCTTAACTACTCCTTTCTCTGCATACGTTCAAATCACACCCTCACACACTCACAATTATTTCTAACTTTATACAAAACCGACTCTCTCAGCTTGCCAGTTTCCTGAAATAAAATTCAAGTTTTATTTGGAACTCGTGCCTCACGCTCGGGTCGCCATAATATTGCCGTGGAACCTTAGAAAAATTCTTGGACGAAGCTGGGACAAAGCTTTAACATCAGTCATTTACCTAACTCATACGAGCCCCACGAATTGGGCGTCATAAGATTGCGGTGTAATCGATGATTAAACTTTTATGCTGCACCAGTGTCATCAAATTATTTTTAAAAATCCAAAAATTTTAAAAGAAAAATTCCTTACCTTTTTATTTCTGCTTCATAACTCCTTAAGCTTCTCTAGCTAGCTCAGCTGTGCCTCTTCTCAAATACCTAAATTTACAACCATTCCTCCTTTACACTCGCACACCATTCAATAAAATCACCAAATAATACAACAATTATACAATCTTTTATTTACAGCTATTAACAGATAAATTATATTCACATGTATAAAAACCAGCTTGATGCACTAATTATCAAACTCAAAATATGGTATGTTCTTAAAGTCCTTGATTTTTCTAATTATTTTCAAACAAATTCAATGAAATATGAGTAGATGGGCCCCACATATTACCCTAAATTGACTGCATACTGGAGTATGGTGAGCTCATAATAACCCAGTTTAGTTTATATATGCCTTTTTACACCTTGCATAAATTGACACAAAATTTATAGACCCGTTTACCCTTTACAATCCAATTTATATCCAGAACAAAATTTTGTAAGTTTTAAATACACCCCTTTTTCAATATTTAACCTTAATAAACTGTCTAGTACATGTATGTTTTCCAATAAGTTTATACAACCATAAATAAACCCCAAAAAGTCAAGCACACAGCACAAAATTTCACAAATGTTTATCAAACAACAGAAATTTCAAATAAATTACCTGGAGAATTCTTCAGGCTTCCATTACTTTGTAGATGATCGCTAGAACACCTCGGCTTCGTTACCATTCGCTGTGATACTTAGCGGAACCACAGACGATAACACCATTTGCGAGCCAAGCGCCTCGTCTCACAGTGCCATTCCATATATCAGCGTACAATCTTGGTTATTCGTGATGCTTACCCCACATATATCATGCTTCCATTTATTGTTTTTCATGCTTTGTATAGTAGTAGCCGCACCTTTATTAAATTAATATACACTACACGTACATCGCGTCAATAATAAGATGCCCGCTACTACTGAATTACACTTGTAACCACTATTTTTACTGTATTATCAACACATACAATACTCACAATAAAAGCTCTACTATTATGGTGGTCAGCATTCAATACTTTATCGAAGTAAAGTAATCTAGAAGCGAAGAGAAGAGAAGAGAACGTTAATAATTTTGATTGAGTATTTATATTGTTTCAAAAACCCCACCCGGGACACACTTCTAGTGAAAAGCTTATATTCAATTCTAAATTCTAAAAATTTTGAATACAACCGTTTTGAAACTCCTGAAATTTACTCCGGTCTACGTGCCGTATCCGAAAAGCGCTCTCAACCTTTGCATGTGTCTACGTTTGGAAAACTGTCATCACAAACCCCGCCTGAACTATATTCATCTCTATCTTATGCATGTCTGCGGTCGCGTTAAAAACCCCACTTGAGTTACAGAAAATCGATATTGATGACAGCTTTTCTCCAGTCCACGTGTATATGATACGTACTTTCTCAACCTCAATGCTTCTCTACCTGTCTCTATTTGTTGTATATAACCGATCGTGCATTTTCCTAGCTCTTTAAGAAGTTTGTTAGCCTTGCATTTTATACCAACCGACGGTTGAAAATATTTCTATGAAATCCTATCTTAACACATGCTCGACTTTTTCGAATGTAACCTTTTAAAACGCAGGTGTTTGTTAATTATCTAACGTTTAACACAACAATTCATAGACTTTGTATTTCGTCGTATTGTATAAAGCGAACTACATTTACCTTGGAATTATTGAATTTGTTACGCAAGCACGTTGTCTTATGCTTATACGTGAGTTAAAGTTCGGGCCTTTGGAGCTGGTTTTTTAAAAACACTTTGACTTTAACAAAAATTTTATTAGTTAAAATTTGGATAACTTGTACATAATACTAAAATAATTATTGTACTAGTGAGTAGCTTGAACAACGAAGTATGGAGTTCGAAGACTGACTGCCGGGCATTGAGCTCCCGGGCCTTTTATAATAACCTGCCCCTCACACGGCTGTGAGAACTTGCAGATCTCATGTCTGCGTTTCTCTTTATTGTACACTTTATTACAATGTAACAACTTAATTCTAAGTAACTGCGGTATGTTGACCGCCTGTGACCTGCCACCTGCAGTATCACTGCCCTCACGGATGCAAAGCTGCATTCCGTTCTCATGAACTGTCGATAACCTCTCTGGGTTATCCTTGTGTTACAATGTTGCATTGAACTTATACTTTTACTTAATAATTTCTAATAATTCATATTAGATTCAATACATCAATATGTATATGTAATTGGGGGATACATAACTCCTCCCACCGTAAATGAAAAATTAAGGTTTTTCTTAATTTTTAAATACATAAAATACATTATTTAAATTCATTTAAAATTCATTATTTCTAAAGGTATACTTGTCGTTTCTTTTTTTCTCTTTGTTTCCTTAAATCTAGAACTGTTTCCTTTATTCTTATATCTAAGGTACATTTTGTATAATACATACATGATTACAAAAATTACTAAAATGATTAATACAATTGTCTAAACACTTATATTGTTATAATGTAACTTTGGCGTTTTGAGTTCACTTAATTGTTCTTTATAACTTTCCACTAATTTCACGGCGTGGTTGAGGTCGTCTAAGTCTAGATGCTCTAGCTTCATAGGTTTCTTGATTAATTCTTCGTCTTCTTGTTGTATCTTGAATTGTAGTTCCGGTAGGTTTGCGAGTTTCTTTGTTGCTATGGGATCTTGATAAACTCTGATTACTTCATCTTTCAATTTCACATAACAATCTTCTTTGAGGGTAATTAGTTTGCTTCCGATTAATGCTTGGTTATTTTCATCTTGGTTGCAGTGGATGGTTGCTATTACTTCTGTTGGGAAAATTGCTATCCATTTGTTATCTGTAACTTTTTGAATTTTCATATTAGTTATTTGCACTTGTTTGGTTTCACAGTTTTCGTAATGATTTGAGAATTTTAATAGTTGTACTTCACAAGGGCTGTCTTCTTGAATGGTTGTTGTCGTCATCGATTGACATAAGTATTGGTTTGGTGTTACTTCAGTACATTTTTCGTTTGTATAACCATATCTCAGTTCATTTAGGGATAGGAATTTGGTTTTGGGTATGATTACTTGGTATGTGCTAGTAACTTTCGTTGGAAAAGCAAATAAATGATAATATTGATAATTGTTACTTTCTACTATCTAGATTTCTATTAAAAATATTATTTCGTTTTCTTAATGTTGCTAAAATTTGTTGCATTAAAGTAAAGTTGGATATTATTTGAGTAAATATTGTATTTTGTATACTTCCTAATTTAATTGGTAGTATACCGGGGTTGTTATTTATATCTTATGTTATTATTTGGTTGTCCGTTCTACCTGGGTGGAGGTTGACGGTAAGGGTGATGACTGTCCATCTAAAATTACAGGGTGTCTTAGGTTCTTTAAATGAATGTACTTTGTTATTTTACCGTTGTCTACTACTGCTATATTTTTATCTGATATTTTCTTAATTTTGAATGGTCCTAAATTTCTGGGTGCTGTTTTATGTCGCTTGCTCTGAAAGTTTTTCTCATACACGGTTTGTCCTATTGAAAATTTATTTGAGTCGGTATTTTTGTTTCGGGTTGTGGTGATACGTTCTTTATCGTTCTCTAATTTATCTTTTACCTTATCGTAAGTTATTTTTAATTTTTGTTTGTGATCTTTCGCATATTGTTGATATACTTCTTTATTGTAGTGTATGTCATAGGGATTTCGTGAATCTGAATGTCCTAATGTTAATTCTAAGGGTGTAAAATTTGTTGATGAGTGAATTGTGTTATTATAGGCGATTAGTGCGTATGACATTAAATTGGTTATATGTTCCTTTTTATAATTTATTCTTAATAATCGAATTTGTTCTAACAGGGTTAAATGTAATCGTTCAATTAGTCCGTTTGATTCAGGGTGGTTTTCCGTTATGAAATGAATTTTTATTTTGTGAAGTTCTAAAGTGTTTTGTATTGTCTCGTTTTTAAATTCGCTACCATTGTCTAAAGTGATTGATTCGGGTGTTCCGTAAAATGTGAAATATTGTAAAAATCCTTGGGTCACGTCGATGCTATTTTTGGATGTGATTGGTATTGCTTGGCCTATTTTTGTGAATGCGTCTATAATTGTTAGATAGTTTTGCGCTTCTACTACTAGAGTATCGGCATGAAGTTTTTGAAATGGTTTGTCGGGTGTTTTGGTTAACATTAAGGGTATCTTTGGGGGTTTCCTATCGTATTTCGCTCTGTCACATAGTTCGCATTGGTTAATGAAATCTGTGGTCAAGTCCTTCATGTCTTTAAAATAATAACGTCTTACAAGTTGTTTTATTGTTTCGTTAATTCCACGATGGTTGGTTTTTCCTTCGTGTTGATTTCTAATTACATCGTTTATTTCGTCAGGGTCGTCTAGTGTTATTAATTTTCTAGTACATCTGATGAGTTCAGGTCCAGAGTTATTAAATAGTTTAATGTATAATTCTGAAAATCTTTGGTATAAATGTTCGGTATTGAAATAAAAATAAAATCGTTTTTTCTCGGGGGTGTATTCTTTTAAAATTTTAATTATTTGTTCCTCGTTGTCATCTTTAGTTATTTGAATTTGATATATTTTTTTATTGTCTACTTTTGTATATTTTACTGGGTTGGGGTTATTTAAAACTTCGGTTATTATAAATTGGTTGGGTTTCATATCGATTGCTTCGTTGAAGATTTTAATCGCGTTTTTTGGTTCTTCGTTTTGTGTCGAATGTATTGTGTCGATCTCGTCTGGATCTTCCCTTATTTCTGCTTCGTCTACGTTTCCTATAATGGATTCCGTTTCTAATGCATTGAGTTGGATTCGGCTTAAAGCGTCTGCGTTGTTGTTATAGATTCCGTTTTATATATAATTTCGTAATCATACTCTTCGAGTCTGATTCTCCGTCTTTGTAATTTTGAATTTGGTTCTTTCAGTTTGCATAACCATACTAGTGGTCTATGGTCAGTATATATGTAAAATTTTCTTCCGTATAGGTAAGGTCTAAAATATTTTGTTGCCCAAATTATGGCTAATAATTCTTTTTCTATGGTACTATATTTCTGTTTGGTTTCATTTAGGGTTCTGGATGCGTAGCTGATGGGTTTATCGCTACCTACTTTTCCTTGGCTCAATACTGCGCCTAATGCTACATTTGATGCGTCTGTCGTCAGTATAAATGGTTTTGTAAAGTCTGGGTATTCTAATACAGGGTGATTTGTTAATATGTTTTTAATTTTGTCTACAGCTTTAATAAATTCTGGGGTGTGTTCAATTTTGTTTCCCTTTTTTAAACAGTTTGTCAGGGGTTTGGTTATCTGAGCGTAACCTTTAATGAATTTGCGGTAGTAACCACTAAGTCCTAGAAATCCTTTAATTTCTTTGATTGTTTTTGGTAATGGGTAATTTAGAACTGCATTTGTTTTGTCTGGATTTGGCATTACTCCTTGGGGTGTTATTACATGTCCTAAAAATGATACTTCTTTTTGTAAGAATTCACTTTTGTCTAATTGTACTTTAAAATGTGCTTGTCTAAGTCTTTCGAATACTTCTTTCAATCTTTCTATGTGTTCTACCAATGATGTGGAATAAACTATGATGTCGTCAAGGTATACAAGGCATTTCTCATTGTGTATTCCTCGTAGTATATTGTCCACGACTCTCTGGAAAGTATCGGGTGCGTTCTTTAGTCCAAATGGCATTCGTTTGTACTCGTAATGTCCTCTAGGTGTGCTGAAGACTGTTTTTGATATGTCTTTTTCTTCCATCTCTACCTGATGGTATCCTGATGCTAGGTCTAATGTTGTAAAATATTGGCATTTGCCTAATTTGTCTAAAATTTCGGTAGTATTTGGTAGTGGATATTTGTCATCTACCGTTTTTTCATTTAACTTTCTATAGTCTATTACCATTCTGTACTTTCTCTTTCCGGTTGCGTCTAATTTCTTAGGTACTATTAACACGGGCTGCTCCATGGTGAATTGGAGTGCTGGATTATGTCTTGGTCTAATAAGTCTGTTACTTGTCTGTCAGCTTCTTCTTGGCTTGCATGAGGTAGTCTATATGCTTTTGTAAAGATTGGTTTATTGTCTGTTAACTCGATATTATGTTTTACTGTGTTGGTGAATGTCAATGGTATTCCTTCACAATGGAATATGTCTCGGTATTCAAAACATAAGTTCTTAATTGCTCTTTCTTCTTCTTGATTGATGTCGGTATTGAAGCGGATGTTAGTTAAATTTTCTCTTAACATTTCGTCATGTTCTATTGGGTTGTAGTTATTTTCTAAATTCTCGTCTATTTCCATTTCGTTAAAATTTAGTTCTTCTACGTTAATTGGGTCTGTCAGTGATAATTCTACGGGATAGTCGTTTGAATTTAATATTGTTGTGGTTGCAAAGTTATCTTTTATTTGTACTAAGGCAGTTGGGGTTTCTACTCCTTGTTGAAATGTCATATGATTTATTATTCCTAAATTTTGTTAGATTTTACTGGGATTTTATTTTCTTTCCGTTCGGGGTTCTATAGTGTATTTTTGTTCAACTTGTGTGTTTTGAAATTTAATTGGGATTTTTCCGTATTTTGTCCTTAATAAGCGATTTTTAATGTCAATGTTGGCTCCTAATTTTCTTAGAAGGTCCATTCCGATTAATCCGTCATATTTGTCGTTAAATTCGAATACACAAAATTTATGTTTCATTTAACATTAAATGTTCTCGGTAAGGGTATATTTGCTACGAATTGGTGTAGTGTTGTTTGATGAGCTGTTTTAATTTTAAATGGTTCTCTTTCTACATAATCTAAATAATGTTTTTGTACGGTTCTGGGGCTAATTAATGTTTTTGATGATCCGGTGTCAATTAATAGTTTGAATTTGGCGTGGGGTATTTCTATATATGGTAATACTAAGTGATTTATATTATTTAAGTTTATTAAGTTTGGTCGGTTATAAATTGGTCCATTTGAAAATTTGAGTTCGAGTTTTCGTCGTCGTACTCCTCGTAAGTTTCGTATTGTTCGTCACGTTCGTAAGTTTCTGCATGGCTTGTTTCATTGTTCGTAGGTGTCTCAATGTCATTATTCTGGTCAGTGTCAAATTTTTCTATTTCTTGATGAAATAATTCTTCCGATGTAAAATTACGTTTCTGATGAGGGTTTGGTCGGATATGTGTTATTTTTGTGTTTTGTCTGGTGTTACCAGATGAGGTGTCCATTGGTGTTGGTTTGTAATAATTGTTAGGGTTGTTATGAGTATTAGTCATTGGTGTATTTCTATTAGGGTTTGCATTGAATGCTGGTCTTTGTTGGTTTAGGTTTTGATTGAATCTCGGTTGGAATGCGGGTTTCGTAAAAGTTGGGTTGAATGTTGGTCTTGAAAAATGTTTATATTGATTATTAAAATTGGTATTGTTAAAACTTGGGTTGTTACTTCGCAGTTGATTTGTTTGTGGGTTAAAGGGTGTGAATTTTTGTTGAGGGATTGTTTGTCTTGTAGCTTGTATAGTTTTTGTTGGTGAATAACTTTTATTCGCGTTGGGGTTGTATAGTCTGTTGCGGTAATACATTACATTTTCTTCTTCTATTACTAGGCTCATCGCTTCTTCTAGATTTTGGGGTCGTTGGAATCTGATTTTATCCGATAGTCGTTCTGGTAAAGCGTTTATATATGTGTCTAGTGCCATTTCGTCATACATTTTTGTTTTTAAATGTCTAACGTTTTGATCGGGTTCTTCGATTTTTAATTTTGTTTAAATTAAACTTCTCACGTCTTGGCATTTCATTCCGAATTGGTAGGGGGATTGATTGTGTTCCATTCTAAGGTTTATTAGGTCTCGTACCAGGCATTTTATATTACGTTGGTCCCCGAAATATGCAATTAGTAGTTGTTTAAACTGTTCCCATTCCTGTAAATCGTCCCTACTGGCGATTAAGGTTAGTGCCCTTCCGGCTAGCTTACTTATTACTAAGCGTATAAGCAATGAATTTCTTGCGTCATCTCCGGGTTTGTAAAAGGTTTTTAGGAACATTTCACATGCTCCAATGAAATTTGAGAGATGGGCCTGCGTGCCATCGAACGTCTGTATTGTCTCTAAATAGAGACGTAAGTCTGTGTTACTCATGTTGGTTAAGGGTTGTTTTCGATTTTTGGAAAATTTAAAAAAAAAAAAATTTTTTTTTTTTTGAATTAAGCTTTATTTCGCTATTTGTATTGTTACTTTTGCTTCGGATTTATTAATTTTCCGTTTGGGTAGTGAAATTTCAAATTTTGTAAAAATTGGGGTTAATTTTCTATTTGTAACGTTAATTATGCTTTGGATGTATTAGTTTTTCTTTTGGATGAAATAATTTCGAATTTTGTAAAAATTGGGGTTGGTTTTGCTTTTTGTGACGTTAACTTTGGTTTTGGTTTGTTAATTTTCAGTTTGGATTGGGTGGATAAAATTTGGTAAAGGTTGAGGTTTATTTCGTTATTTTTCTGCGTTATTTTTTAGTTAGGATTATTAAAATGGTTAATACAATTGTCCAAACACTTATATTATTATAATGTAACTTTGGCGTTTTGATTTCACTTAATTGTTCTTTATAACTTTCCACTAATTTCACGGCGTGGTTGAGATCGTCTAAGTCTAGATGCTCTAGCTTCATGGGTTTCTTAATTATTTCTTCGTCTTCTTGTTGTATCTTGAAGTGTAGTTCCGGTAGGTTTGCAAGTTTCTTTGTTGCTATGGGATCTTGATAAACTCTGATTACTTCATCTTTCAATTTCACATAACAATCTTCTTCGAGGGTAATTAGTTTGGTTCCGATTAATGCTTGGTTATTTTCATCTTGGTTGCAGTGGATGGTTGCTATTACTTCTGTTGGGAAAATGGCTATCCATTTGTTATCTGTAACTTTTTGAATTTTCATATTAGTTATTTGCACTTGTTTGGTTTCACAGTTTTCGTAATGATTTGAGAATTTTAATAGTTGTACTTCACAAGGGCTGTCTTCTTGAATGGTTGTTGTCGTCATCGATTGACATAAATATTGATTTGGTGTTACTTCAGTACATTTTTCGTTTGTATAACCATATCTCAGTTCATTTAGGGATAGGAATTTGGTTTTGGGTATGATTACTTGGTATGTGCTAGTAACTTTCGTTGGAAAAGTAAATAAATGATAATAATGATAATTGTTACTTTCTACTATTAAAAATATTATTTCGTTTTTCTTAATGTTGCTAAAATTTGTTGCATTAGAGTAAGGGTTGATATTATTTGAGTAAATATTGTAATTTTGTATACTGCCTAGTTTATTGGTAGTATACCGGGGTTTGTTTATTTCTGTTGGAAATAAAAGTGGTAGAACTTGTTAAACTCGACCTGCACGCGTGTTTTACGAAACATTTGACGGACTTACTTTAGTGATACAAGTGCTTTACTCATTGTGGTTTTTTTTGTTGGTGCTTCGTCTTTTGATATTTAAACTGTGTGTGCGATCTAGTTTCGCGGCCCCTTTTTTTATCAGAGTAGTGCATACTTTGGATTGCCCAAATACAGTTGATACTGTAGTTTCTGAATTTTCTAACCCCAAAGAATCTAAAATAAATCATTGCTTGCGCAAATTTCGTTATTTGCGAAATATAACAGATTACCGGTTTACAAAGGTATTGGTTGAAGTTTCTCCCTGCTTTTTGGATGTTTATGAAAATAATATACATTTGGTCCCAGTTCAAATTAAACTAGTACTACAAAATATTTCGAAATTATTGTCTCAGGAAATAGAATTAACAAGAAATTTATCAATGCTACATAGTTCCGTCGTGTGATAAGGTCTGCTGCTAACCCCAGTGAAATACGTAGGTATGATTAGGGTTACGTGTGATAAGTTCCATCAACGCCCTCACAGTCAAGGGTGAAGTGCTTCTTTAGTGCCGGACATCGTGAATCCCACACTTCAATTGCAAGGAAGCGTTACTGAAGGACCTTTGTGTAAGTTGAACTATTTCCTACTTGTTATTACTTTAAATATCTATCCGTTTGTTTTGCCATATCTTTGTCGTTCTGATACCTTTTACAATCGAATTGCCTGCTATTAAGAAACAAAAAAAAAAGAAAAAAAATCAATACTACTGGATTACTCATATCAATTGTGTCTTACCTATTTATCTTTTGTTAACATTTTGTCTGATTTATGTTTAATTGGTGTGTGAGGAAACGCTTCTGCTACTCCCCAATATTACCTCACTTTGTACTAAAAATTTTTTGTATTGCTTTTACCGTTGTTATATTATATAGATTATCCAAACAGTTTTTTTTTACATTCTACAAAGTACTGAACAATCTATGCTCGATCAGCATGCTATGCTTTTTCTTTATTTCAGGTTTGCAGGACTAATTTTTTTTTATTGCAGGTATTGTTACTAATTCCTTACAGCCGCGCACATTATATGTTGGTTTGCTTTCTACAACCCCCCTAATCTCCGATTGAGCCCGGTCATTTCTTTGATTTTCTTTGTGTTATGCACGGCTACGAACCAACGTAGCATAAATTTGGCGCTCAACGTGGCTGCCCCGATTAACGTAACAAATTCATGTACTAATAACTTGAGCACTGATCCGGAAAATCAGAGGTTGCAGGTTCAAGTCCTGCTGTAGCCGTTCTTTTAGTGGTTTTTAATTACTAGTTCGATTTGAAATGGTAATTCAACTTTAAATACAAAGTTGGGTTTTCATTTCATCTTAATAACTATTAATGTATATTAAGCATTCATTTGCATTCCAAATGTGGATTATTCTTCTCTATTAATAATAATATAATTACATGTTTGTATTATTCCGAACGTTGCAAAAATGGGATGATCAAGTCATTAGTACATGAATTATGTATATAACTAGATTCAATTTCCTTAAATGCAAGACGTAATTGAAAATCGTTAACAAGAGCCAAGCTTCAGTAGTATTAAGTATAACATCATCTAAACAATTAGGCTAGATAGCTCAATTGGTTAGAGCACTGATCCGGAAAATCAGAGGTTGCAGGTTCAAATCCTGCTGTAGCCGTTCTTTAGTGGTTTTCAATTACTAGTTCGATTTGAAATGGCAATTCAACTTTAAATACAAAGTTGGGTTTCATTTCATCTTAATAACTATTAATATATATTAAGCATTCATTTGCATTCCAAATGTGGATTATTCTTCTCTATTAATAATATATATATATATATATATATATATATATATATATATATATAGTTATTAAGATGAAATGAAAACCCAACTTTGTATTTAATGAATTCCATTCAAATCGAACTATGAAAACCACTAGAGCAGATTGAACTCCTGATTCTCGATCGTCTCAACATGGCTCTAATGTTAGATGATGTTAATCTACTGAAGCTGGCCTGTTGATTTTCAATTACGTCTTGCATTTGAAATTGAATCTGTATACATAATTCATGTAATAACGATCATCCATTTGCAACGTTCGAAACACATGTAATTATTAGTTAAGAATCAATATTGAATGAAATGATGATGATATATTATAGTTATTAGTGAATGAAACCAACTTGATTAAGTGATTACATTCAATCACAAATTGAAAACCACTAAAGAGGTTGAACCTGCAACCCTGATTCTCGGTCAGTGCTCTAACATATATCTAGCCTAATTGTTTAGATGATGTTATACTTAATCCTACTGAAGCTTGGCCTTGTTAAGATTTTCAATTACGTTTGCATTAAATTGAATCTAGTTATATACATAATTCATGTACTAATGATCATCCATTTTGCAACGTTCGAATATAACATGTAATTATATTATTATTAATACAGAAGAATAATCCACATTTGGAATGCAAATGAATGCTTGATATATATTAATAGTTATTAAGATGAAATGAAAACCCAACTTTGTATTTAAAGTTGAATTACCATTTCAAATCGAACTAGTAATTGAAAACCACTAAAGAACGGCTACAGCAGGATTTGAACCTGCAACCTCTGATTCTCCGGATCAGTGCTCTAACCAATTGAGCTATCTAGCCTAATTGTTTAGATGATGTTATACTAATCCTACTGAAGCTTGGCCCTTGTTAATGATTTTCAATTACGTCTTGCATTTAAGGAAATTGAATCTAGTTATATACATAATTCATGTACTAATAACTTGATCATCCATTTTGCAACGTTCGGAATAATACAAACATGTAATTATATTATTATTAATACAGAAGAATAATCCACATTTGGAATGCAAATGAATGCTTGATATATATTAATAGTTATTAAGATGAAATGAAAACCCAACTTTGTATTTAAAGTTGAATTACCATTTCAAATCGAACTAGTAATTGAAAACCACTAAAGAACGGCTACAGCAGGATTTGAACCTGCAACCTCTGATTCTCCGGATCAGTGCTCTAACCAATTGAGCTATCTAGCCTAATTGTTTAGATGATGTTATTAATCCTACTGAAGCTTGGCCTTGTTAATGATTTTCAATTACGTTTGCATTTGAAATGAATCTAGTTATATACATAATGTTCATGTACTAATAACTTGATCATCCATTTTGCAACGTTCGAATAATACAAACATGTAATTATATTTTATTAATACAAAGAATAATCACATTTGATTCGAATGCAAATGAATGCTTGATATATATTAATAGTTATTAAGATGAAATGAAAACGCCAACTTTGTATTTAAAGTTGAATTACCATTTAACAAATCGAACTAGTAATTGAAAACCACTATCAGAACGGCTACAGCAGGATTTGAACCTGCTAACCTCTTGATGTCTCCGGATCAGTGCTCTAACGAATTGAGCTATCTAGCTAATTGTTTAGATTGATGTTATACTTAATCCTACTGAAGTCTTGGCTCACTTGTTATATGATATTATCAATTACGTCTTGCATTTGAAAATTGAATCTAGTTATATACATAATTCATGTACTAATAACTTGATCATCCATTTATGCAACGTTCGGAATAATACAAACATGTAATTATATTATTATTAATACAGATAGAATAATCCACATTTGGAATGCATAATCGAATGCTTGATATATATTAATAGTTATTAAGATGAAATGAAAACCTCAACTTTGTATTTAAAGTTGAATTAACCATTTCAAATCGAACTAGATAATTGAATAACCACTAAAGAACGGCTACAGCAGGATTTGAACCTGCAACCTCTGATTCTCCGGATCAGTGCTCTAACCAATTGAGCTATCTAGCCTAATTGTTTAGATGATGTTATACTTAATCCTACTGAAGCTTGGCCCTTGTTAATGATTTTCAATTACGTCTTGCATTTGAAATTGAATCTAGTTATATACATAATTCATGTACTAATAACTTGATCATCCATTTTGCAACGTTCGGAATAATACAAACATGTAATTATATTATTATTAATCAGAAGAATAATCCACATTTGGAATGCAAATGAATGCTTGATATATATTAATAGTTATTAAGATGAAATGAAAACCAACTTTGTATTTAAGTTGAATTACCATTTCAAATCGAACAGTAATTGAAAACCACTAAAAGAACGGCTACAGCAGGATTTGAACCTGCAACCTCTGATTCTCCGGATCAGTGCTCTAACCAATTGAGCTATCTAGCCTAATTGTTTAAGATCCTGTGTAGCCGTTCTTTTAGTGGTTTTCAATTACTAGTTCGATTTGAAATGGAATTCAACTTTAAATACAAAGTTGGGTTTTCATTTCATCTTAATAACTATTAATATATTCAAGCATTCATTTGCATTCCAAATGTGATTATTCTTCTGATTAATAATAATATAATTACATGTTTGATTATTCCGAACGTTGCAAAATGGATGATCAAGTTATTAGTACATGAATTATGTATATAACTAGATTCAATTTCAAATGCAAGACGTAATTGAAAATCATTAACAAGGGCCAAGCTTCAGTAGGATTAAGTAAACATCATCTAAACAATTAGGCTAGATAGCTCAATTGGTTAGAGCACTGATCCGGAGAATCAGAGGTTGCAGGTTCAAATCCTGCTGTAGCCGTTCTTTTAGTGGTTTTCAATTACTAGTTCGATTTGAAATGGTAATTCAACTTTAAATACAAAGTTGGGTTTTCATTTCATCTTAATAACTATTAATATATATCAAGCATTCATTTGCATTCCAAATGTGGATTATTCTTCTGTATTAATAATAATATAATTACATGTTTGTATTATTCCGAACGTTGCAAAAATGGATGATCAAGTTATTAGTACATGAATTATGTATATAACTAGATTCAATTTCCTAAATGCAAGACGTAATTGAAAATCATTAACAAGGGCCAAGCTTCAGTAGGATTAAGTATAACATCATCTAAACAATTAGGCTAGATAGCTCAATTGGTTAGAGCACTGATCCGGAGAATCAGAGGTTGCAGGTTCAAATCCTGCTGTAGCCGTTCTTTAGTGGTTTTCAATTACTAGTTCGATTTGAAATGGTAATTCAACTTTAAATACAAAGTTGGGTTTTCATTTCATCTTAATAACTATTAATATATATCAAGCATTCATTTGCATTCCAAATGTGGATTATTCTTCTGTATTAATAATAATATAATTACATGTTTGTATTATTCCGAACGTTGCAAAATGGATGATCAAGTTATTAGTACATGAATTATGTATATAACTAGATTCAATTTCCTTAAATGCAAGACGTAATTGAAAATCATTAACAAGGGCCAAGCTTCAGTAGGATTAAGTATAACATCATCTAAACAATTAGGCTAGATAGCTCAATTGGTTAGAGCACTGATCCGGAGAATCAGAGGTTGCAGGTTCAAATCCTGCTGTAGCCGTTCTTTAGTGGTTTTCAATTACTAGTTCGATTTGAAATGGTAATTCAACTTTAAATACAAAGTTGGGTTTTCATTTCATCTTAATAACTATTAATATATATCAAGCATTCATTTGCATTCCAAATGTGGATTATTCTTCTGTATTAATAATAATATAATTACATGTTTGTATTATTCCGAACGTTGCAAAATGGATGATCAGTTATTAGTACATGAATTATGTATAACTAGATTCAATTTCTAAATGCAAGACGTAATTGAAAATCTTAACAAGGGCCAAGCTTCAGTAGGATTAAGTATAACATCATCTAAACAATTAGGCTAGATAGCTAATTGGTGACACTGATCCGGAGAATCAGAGGTTGCAGGTTCAAACCTGCTGTAGCCGTTCTTTAGTGGTTTTCAATTACTAGTTCGATTTGAAATGGTAATTCAACTTTAAATACAAAGTTGGGTTTTCATTTCATCTTAATAACTATTAATATATCAAGCATTCATTTGCATTCCAAATGTGGATTATTCTTCTGTATTAATAATAATATAATTACATGTTTGTATTATTCCGAACGTTGCAAAATGGATGATCAAGTTATTAGTACATGAATTATGTATATAACTAGATTCAATTTCCTTAAATGCAAGACGTAATTGAAAATCATTAACAAGGCAAGCTTCAGTAGGATTTAATATAAATGATGTCGAGTGTAACTCTTTTGTTTATTTTAAGATATTAAAGGAAGTATATTAAAATGTTATTAAATATGATCCGGAGAATCAGAGGTTGCAGGTTCAACCTGTAGCCGTTCTTTAGTGGTTTTCAATTACTAGTTCGATTTAAATGGTAATTAACTTTAAATAAAATTGGGTTTTCATTCATCTTAATAACTATATAATTTAAGCATTCATATATGCATTCAAATGTGACATTCTTTGTATTATAATATATAATTACATTTTGTATTATTCAATTAAAATGGTGTAATTATTAGTCATAATTATGTAATAATAATTCAATTTCTTAAATCAAACGTAATTAAAAATCTTAACAAGGGCCAATTATAGATTAAGTATACATATCAAACAATTAAGATAGATACTCAATTGTTAGGACTGATCGGAAATAGAGGTTGCAGGTTCAAATCCGCTGAGCGTTTTATGTTTTCAATTACAGTTCGTTTGAATGGTAATTAACTTAAATACAAATTGGGTTCAATTAATTAAAACTTTAATATTATAACATTATTTGCATTCAAATGTGACATTCTTTGTATTATAATATATAATTCATTTTGTATTATTCAATTAAAATGATATAAGTTATTAGTCATGAATTATGTATATAACTATTAATTTCTTAAATGCAAGACTAATTGAAATCTTAAAAGGGCCAAGCTTCATAGATTAATATAACATCTTAAAAATTAGGTAAATAGCTCAATGTTAAGACTGATCGGAATAAGGTTCAGGTTCAAATCCGCGTAGCCGTTTTAAGTTTTCATTACAGTTCATTTGAATGTAATTAATTTAAATACAAATTGGGTTTTCATTTACTTAATAATTAAATATCAGCATCATTTGCATTCAAATTGTTATTCTTTGTTAATATATATTCATTTGATTATTCAACTTAAAGTACAATATTGTTATTATTTATAACTATTAATTCTAATCAAGCATTAAATCATTACAAGGGCAACTTCTGGATTAATATAAATATTAAACAATTGGTAGAAGTCAATTGGTAGACATATCGGAGAATAGAGTTCAGGTTCAAATCCTTAGCGTCTTTATGTTTTCAATCAGTTCGATTAAGTAATTCAACTTTAAATCAATTGGTTTCATTATCTAATAAGTTATTAATCAGCTTATTCTTCAATTGATATTCTTTATAATATAATTAATTAATGTTGTTATTCACTTAAATGATATAATATATACAGATTATTATACAATTATTTCTTAATAATAATAAATATTAAGGCATTCAGTTAGATATAAAATTAGTAGTACTAATTGTTAACATATCCGAAATCAGAGTAGTTAATCTCGGCCTCTTTAGTGGTTTAATATATTTAAGATTATTAAAATGGTTTTTTAATATATTTTCAATGTTTTAAAATTTATTCATAAAGTATTATAATATTCTAAATATAAAATAAGGCATGTAAAAAATGTATGTTACGAGTGTAACTACTTTGTTTATTTTAAGATATTAAAATGGTTTTTAATATATTTTCAATGTTTTAAAATTTTTCATAAAGTTATTATAATATTCTAAATATAAAAATAAGGCATGTAAAAAATGATGTCGAGTGTAACACTTTGTTTATTTTAAGATATTAAAATGGTTTTTAATAATTTTCAAGTTTTAAAATTTTTCATAAAGATTATTATTCTAAAATAAAAGGAGTGTAACCTTTGTTTATTTTAAGATATTAAAATGGTTTTTTAATAATTTTCAAGTTTTAAAATTTTTCATAAAGATTATATATTCTAAAATAAATAAGGCATGTAAAAATGATGTCGAGTGTAACCTTTGTTTATTTTAAGATATTAAAATGGTTTTTTAATAATTTTCAAGTTTTAAAATTTTTCATAAAGATTATATATTCTAAAATAAATAAGGCATGTAAAAATTAGGCTAGATAGCTCAATTGGTTAGAGCACTGATCCGGAGAATCAGAGGTTGCAGGTTCAAATCCTGCTGTAGCCGTTCTTTAGTGGTTTTCAATTACTAGTTCGATTTGAAATGGTAATTCAACTTTAAATACAAAGTTGGGTTTTCATTTCATCTTAATAACTATTAATATATATCAAGCATTCATTTGCATTCCAAATGTGGATTATTCTTCTGTATTAATAATAATATAATTACATGTTTGTATTATTCCGAACGTTGCAAAATGGATGATCAAGTTATTAGTACATGAATTATGTATATAACTAGATTCAATTTCCTTAAATGCAAGACGTAATTGAAAATCATTAACAAGGGCCAAGCTTCAGTAGGATTAAGTATAACATCATCTAAACAATTAGGCTAGATAGCTCAATTGGTTAGAGCACTGATCCGGAGAATCAGAGGTTGCAGGTTCAAATCCTGCTGTAGCCGTTCTTTTAGTGGTTTTCAATTACTAGTTCGATTTGAAATGGTAATTCAACTTTAAATACAAAGTTGGGTTTTCATTTCATCTTAATAACTATTAATATATATCAAGCATTCATTTGCATTCCAAATGTGGATTATTCTTCTGTATTAATAATAATATAATTACATGTTTGTATTATTCCGAACGTTGCAAAAATGGATGATCAAGTTATTAGTACATGAATTATGTATATAACTAGATTCAATTTCCTTAAATGCAAGACGTAATTGAAAATCATTAACAAGGGCCAAGCTTCAGTAGGATTAAGTATAACATCATCTAAACAATTAGGCTAGATAGCTCAATTGGTTAGAGCACTGATCCGGAGAATCAGAGGTTGCAGGTTCAAATCCTGCTGTAGCCGTTCTTTAGTGGTTTTCAATTACTAGTTCGATTTGAAATGGTAATTCAACTTTAAATACAAAGTTGGGTTTTCATTTCATCTTAATAACTATTAATATATATCAAGCATTCATTTGCATTCCAAATGTGGATTATTCTTCTGTATTAATAATAATATAATTACATGTTTGTATTATTCCGAACGTTGCAAAATGGATGATCAAGTTATTAGTACATGAATTATGTATATAACTAGATTCAATTTCCTTAAATGCAAGACGTAATTGAAAATCATTAACAAGGGCCAAGCTTCAGTAGGATTAAGTATAACATCATCTAAACAATTAGGCTAGATAGCTCAATTGGTTAGAGCACTGATCCGGAGAATCAGAGGTTGCAGGTTCAAATCCTGCTGTAGCCGTTCTTTTAGTGGTTTTCAATTACTAGTTCGATTTGAAATGGTAATTCAACTTTAAATACAAAGTTGGGTTTTCATTTCATCTTAATAACTATTAATATATATCAAGCATTCATTTGCATTCCAAATGTGGATTATTCTTCTGTATTAATAATAATATAATTACATGTTTGTATTATTCCGAACGTTGCAAAAATGGATGATCAAGTTATTAGTACATGAATTATGTATATAACTAGATTCAATTTCCTTAAATGCAAGACGTAATTGAAAAATCATTAACAAGGGCCAAGCTTCAGTAGGATTAAGTATAACATCATCTAAACAATTAGGCTAGATAGCTCAATTGGTTAGAGCACTGATCCGGAGAATCAGAGGTTGCAGGTTCAAATCCTGCTGTAGCCGTTCTTTTAGTGGTTTTCAATTACTAGTTCGATTTGAAATGGTAATTCAACTTTAAATACAAAGTTGGGTTTTCATTTCATCTTAATAACTATTAATATATATCAAGCATTCATTTGCATTCCAAATGTGGATTATTCTTCTGTATTAATAATAATATAATTACATGTTTGTATTATTCCGAACGTTGCAAAAATGGATGATCAAGTTATTAGTACATGAATTATGTATATAACTAGATTCAATTTCCTTAAATGCAAGACGTAATTGAAAATCATTAACAAGGGCCAAGCTTCAGTAGGATTAAGTATAACATCATCTAAACAATTAGGCTAGATAGCTCAATTGGTTAGAGCACTGATCCGGAGAATCAGAGGTTGCAGGTTCAAATCCTGCTGTAGCCGTTCTTTTAGTGGTTTTCAATTACTAGTTCGATTTGAAATGGTAATTCAACTTTAAATACAAAGTTGGGTTTTCATTTCATCTTAATAACTATTAATATATATCAAGCATTCATTTGCATTCCAAATGTGGATTATTCTTCTGTATATATATATATATATATATATATATATATATATATATATATATATATATTTCTATGTTGTCCTATATAAGACTAAGCAGACTTACATTTCTCTTATCTATGGTGCAGAGATTTGAGGCATTCGCAAGTGTCAATATTGACTTATTCGTTACGGGATTAACAACTGACTAGCAACCAAACCTTCACTGAAACTTAAACTAATACTAATACTCTTTTCCAACATCTACCGAGATATATAGGTTTCTCGAAGGATATTGGAATGAGCACAGCTCTGATCTGGAACGTACTATCAAAGACTTGGGTAAACCGCTAGTTTTGATCGTGGTTTCTGTAACATGAATAATTTAACTCACGGGTGTTAAACTAGAACAACTTAAATGTAATAGGAAACCAAATTGCAACTAGGTTGTGATAAATCCTAAGAATATTAGGACATGAATACAATGTAATTCAAGATTAACTTTTTAGTTCAAATGTATACAAGGCAGTGCACTTTATAATTTTTGTTCACAACCTTATCAACGTCTTCCCCCTCGTACAATAATATTGATGACATAGTATGTAGTTTGAATATTTTGGCGCTACAATTACACCACAAGTAAATGCTGTAGAAGGATATTGGAACGAGGAGACCTTTGCTCCTCCACCTCCAATTAAACCACCACTTCCACCTCAATCTCCATCTCCACCATTACTACCTCCACGTCCATCTCTACCTCCGCCTCCGCTTCAACCTGCGATTCTACATCTGTCTGCGCCTCCGCCTCCGCCTTCGCCTCCACATCCGCATGCATATCAGCCTCCGCCTCCGTCTACGTCTCCGCTTCCGTCTTCATCTCTGCCTTCGCCTCACCCTTTGCCTTCGCATCTGCCTACAGCTCCGTCTCAAGCCCCTCTTCCGTTTCCATTTATGCTTCTATCTCCGCCTCCGTGCCCGCCTCCACACATGCCTCCTCATCCGCCTTCACACATGTTTCCGCCCCTACCTCTGCTTTTGCATTCGCCTTCGCTTTAGCCTTTGCCTCGGCCTCCGCCTCTGCCTCCGGCTTCCTCTTAGGCCCCGCTTCTGTTTCCATTTCCGCCACCATCTCCGCCTACGCACATGCCTCCGTATCCGCTTCTGTCCCCGCCTCTGCATCCGGCTCCGTTCTCTCCTGCGCATCCGTTTTCGTCTCCATCTCCGCATCCGCTTCCGCCTCAAACTACGCCTCCGCTTCCGCATCTACATCCGCTACCACATTCGCCTCCACATCCGCCACCGCATCTATATCAGCATCCACATCTGCCTCCGTCTCCGCTACAAAACCTATTCTAATAAAGCTAATAGAGAATTTTATGGCAAATACATTTGTAGTTGCCGAATGTCGTTCAATTATTCTAATAGTGATACATTCTCGAATACAAAATTTTTACCGCATAAACTATTATTGTCTCTTAATCCCCCGTTTCACTTGTTTCAGGCCTTCTGGTCGCGTCGTAAGGATTTGCCGCCCGGTTATGAAGCCACATTTAATAAAGAACGTTTCAGCACTAAAATGAACGTAAAAACACATGAGTGGGTTCTATCCATAAAGAATATTAACTACCGGGATGCAGGACTGTATGATTGTACTATTAGCAGCCTATCAACCAAGGCATATTTCGTATATCTTGATGTTGTGGGTAAGTAAACTAAATTTCAAGGTGTTGTATTTTGCATTACTTTACCTGACAAACTTTTCTAATGAAACATTTTTGATTTCTAATAGCTTTTTAATGTATCGAAATATCTTAATTGGTTTTTTTTGGCAGATCCTAGAGTAATCATTCTGGATGAATTGGAGAAAAATTTTCAAACAGGAGCCACGATTAATTTAACTTGCATTGCAAATGCAACGTCGGATCTTTCCTTCAGATTGCTGTGGTTTCACAACGGGAAGGTAATTAATTTATAACTTGAAATGCACTTAACCTCACGTTAATAATATACGGAACAAAAAAATAGTTTTGTTATATTTCTTTTAAGTGTAAGATGCTTATACCTTGTGGTGCGGTCGGTTACGACACTGGTTTTGTGTGTGCGCCACTGCGATCGTAAATTGAAGTGGGGTTTTTGTGCGAGGGGGGGGGGGACATTGGGTATGCGGACCTTAAAGCGGCAAGTAAGAAATTGACGGTTTAATTCAATTGAATTTTAATTTGTTTATTTTATGCATACTTGTAATGTTTCTATGTGAAGTATTATTAAACTACCATTATAGCAAAGTTTGTTATTAAAATCAAGTAATTTACCGTGAAGAAAAAGCAAACTCAATGTATCAGTCACGACTCTACGCATTAATATAACCTAGAGTTTCATCGCATTTTGGCACCCACGTAGAGCTGGTACAAGGGCGAGTTTCGAATATCTTTTACGGGCAAATTACAATACATCATCCTGGAACAGATAAAACTTATTCTATTGAAGATAGAGAAAGAAAGAAAAACGCTTTCCTTAAGCACTGGCTAGTGACAGTCGACCAGTGGTAGGTTGTTTATTGTTGCAGCATATTTTAGCATCGAGATGAAAAATTCACAGGACAACTGTAATATCCGAAATACGATGTATTTACAAGCAAAGGGACGTTGACCTTCAAAAAACAAAAGGCTATCAGACCACCTGGTTGGGATTGAATCGTGTTTACGTAAGTTGTGAGGTTTATGACCTTATGCTATGATTAGACTAAATAGTGGTTATAAATATTACGATAGTTCAATATGCCTAATAGTGAAAACGAAGGTGAGGTAATGGATATTCCCACGCTGCAAAATTTAATGACAAATTTAACACTAAATGTATTAAAAATGCAAGATAGTATAAGCGAGTTAGCAGAATCTGTTAGGGTTAAATCTGAGCGTAGCAAGTCACCAATTAATGTTCAGGTAATACCAAGCGATGTATTTGTTAAACCCGAGCACAGAAATTATGTGTCAATTTGGAGGGATATGGGCGGTAACGAGTTGGCGTTCCGACCCAATGGCAATATGCACCTAATGCAATTTTTAAGAAAACTAAAAAAATTATTTAACGACGCGGCGGTACATGATAATGCGAAATTAAATTTAACCTTGTTGTGTTTAAAATCATCAGCGTCTGAGTGGGCCGCGGCCCGTGAAAATACTTTTACAGACTTTAATAATTTCGAAGAACAGTTTAAGGTACGCTATTGGAATATTGAAAACGAAAGGGAATTGTTTTATGAGCTCAAATATGGTCAATTTAAGGGTGGTAGCGGGGCTGACTACGCCTTAAAATTAGCTAACCAGGCGGAATTTCTATCCGAAAGTGTGGATGATGCCACCTTAGTTCAATGGTTATCAAAGCATTTCGGGGCCGAGATCCAAAGGGGAATCCTCTTGCAGGGGATTAGTAATATAAACGATCTTGAACAGTTTCTCAGAAAAATGGACTTAACGTATATGGAAAAGCAGGGGGGTGTGTCTCGCGATTTAAATCGTGGCGAACGGTATAATCGTAGTAAAGGTGCGCATTTTAAGGCCACTCAAAATCTTATAGAAAGAGGAATCCGCAGACAAATAATAGGGAGAATTGGCGGGCGTCGAACCAGGAAAGTAGGAAACCCACCCTACAAGCAGTACTCGGAAATTAGATCTATAACGACATGCTTTGTTAACACCGAAGACCTGTTGAGTGACGTAGAGGACAGCCCTACAGGCTCTAGTCAAATCTCGCCCACGATTTCAGCACAAATAATGCAGGATACTATAAACGTATTAATTGATACTGGCAGCCAGGTATGTGCAATTTCTGAGTTATATTTTAAACAGTTACAAGAGCAAAATAAAATTCCTGTGTTCCCTGTATCAAATGTGATGGTCTCAGTAGCGATTGGAAGAAAATTGAATAAAGTAACTGAACAAGTTTACTTACCCATTACATTAAATAATGTTATGTTTGAAGTACCCTGCGTTGTTATACCTAAATTAAATCATAAAGTGATTTTAGGTTGTGACTGGCTCTCCGAAGTTGGGGCGACAGTTGATTTTAACAGTAAAATCATCATATTCCCGGAAATCCAGTTGAAGTTAAATTTTAATGAGGAACATTTAAATGAAGTATTATCGATAAATTTAGTCGAGCGTCAAGGAAGTTCATCTTGTCATAGATACTCTGATGTAGAGCTCAAACAAGCTGCGTTTGGGGCCGAAACCTTTGATGAAGATCAAAAAATTCGATTATATAAGTTGTTGCAAAATAATAGCAAGGTGTTTTCAGACACCCCGGGTAGGACCCAAATCTATCAACATGAAATACTAATGCGGGACGAGACTCCATTTTTTAGAAAATCGTATGCCATCCCGTTTGTGTACCGAGAGGAAGTTAAGAAGCAAATAAATGAGATGCTTCGAGAAGGTATAATATCCCCGTGCAAAACGGAATATGTATCGCCATTGGTAGTGGTGTTAAAAAAAGATAAAACTCCTCGAATCTGTTTAGATGCTCGGTTTCTCAATTCAAGAATGGTCAAAGACCATGTGATTCCCCAATCCCGAAGAACTATTAGTAAAATTCCAACGTGGACAAAATTTGACCACCTTGGACATGTCTTCCTCTTACTGGCAGATACCTATACGTGAAGATCATCGCAAATTTACGGGCTTTCTTTATGATAATTCCACTTTCTGCTTCAATGTGCTGCCGTTTGGGCTTTGTACGTCGGTAGCAAGCTTTATCCGTTGTCTCAGCGAAGTGTTAGGTCCGGAATTTGAAGGTTTTGTCCTATCCTATGTGGACGATTTGTTAGTCTTTTCACCCAATCCAACAGAGCATCTTGAGCATATCAAAGAGTACTGGAAAGGTTTCGGGAGTGTAATCTCACGATTAAATTAAAAAAATCGCACTTTGACAAGTTAAAGGTTGAGTTTTTAGGTCACGTTATTTCAAACCTCGGTATTGATATCAATCCTAAACATGTAGAATGCATTCAGCGTTTTCCCATGCCACGGAATGTGAAGGAGCTCCGAGGATTTTTAGGCTTCATTAATTATGAGCGCAGATTCTGCGATAAATTCTCAAATTTAACGCTACCGCTGTTAAAACTTTTAAAAAAGAATGGCAAATGGGAATGGGATTCCGTATGCACGGAAGCCTTTAATCAAATAAAGCAGGCCTTTTTGGAGGTGGCCACCGTGTCACACCCGGACTTTAATAAGGAATTTTATATTCAAACGGACAGCTCAGAACGGGCTGTCGGTGCAGTGTTGTTTCAGCTGGATGCCAGTTCCAATAAGTGCATCCTGGCGTTTGCCAGTAGAACCCTGCGGGGAGCAGAAGTTCGGTATAAAATTACTGAAAAAGAAGCACTAGCAATCATATTTGCTTTAAAACAATGGCGTACATTGGTTTTAGGGCAAAAGCTAATCATAATCACAGACCACAAGGCGTTGTCCTTTTTATTGAAATTAAAATTAACCACTGGCCGGTTTTGCTCGTTGGGCTCTCTTCGCCCAAGAATTTGCGTTTGAGATTGTGTATTGCCCAGGTAGTGACAATGTATTAGCCGATATATTATCACGCTACCCTTGTCCGCCAAAAGATTTTGCAGATTGCAGCAATATTACGGTTGAGATAGCGTTAATGAAATTAACTCAAGAATTTAAGCGGGTAAAGGAAAACTTACAGACTATTCAACGGGATCAGCAAGCTGAACCCTGGATGGATAGAATTATGACATTGTTAAGGGGGGTGAATAATCAAAAAAACAAAAAACACTTTTATGAATGGTATCAACTATACCAAGGGGTTTTATTCAAGAAAGGAGATGTGCATTCTCCAGGGTGGAGGTTATGTGTACCTCATCCTCAAGTTAAAGATTTGATTATTCAGCAACATGTGGATACTGGTCATTTTAGATACAAGAAAGTGTATGCCTATATGAGGCAAACCTTTTATTGGCCAAAAATGTATAAAAATATCCGACAAGTTGTAAAGGCTTGTGAGTTGTGTCAAAGGTCCAAACAGTCTAAGGGAACTATTGGAACCATGAATTCGGTAATTTCAAAGGAACCTGGCGAGTTGGTTTGCGTTGATTTGATGGGCCCTTTGCGTACCTCGAGGGGAGGAGCGAGTTTTGTTTTTGTGGTAATCGATGCATTTACCCGTTATACTAAACTGTATGCATTGAAAAAATCGAATGCCCGTGCCATTTTGAATCGGCTTACTAAAGATTATTTTGTCCAAGTACAAATCCCGAAGGCAATGTTGTCTAATAATGGGACGCAATTTAGATCCAAACTCTGGGCTCGCCAACTTACCGAATTTAACATTAAGTTCAAATTTACATCGTTTTATTTTCCCGAGGGGAACATGACGGAAAGAGTTAACAAGGAGATCGGGAGGTTATTGCTGGCTTTCTGTTACGATAAACATACTCGATGGGCCTGTCTGTTACCTCATGTTGAGTGTCTTATTAATCATAGTATTCATTCGGTTACTGGGTTTACCCCAGTATTTATGCAATTTGGGGAAAACTCTACTAATAAAATTCATAACCTGATTAGTTTCCCTGAAATCCCCAAGCAGGTGCGTGATGAGAAATTATTGCACTTGGTCTACGAACGATTAGCTAACAAAGCTCAGAAACGTAAGTTAAAAAGTGAGAACAAAAACAGTCCTGTGCAATTTAAAGTCGGCGACCAGGTTCTGGTTCGATCGTTTCGTCAGTCATCAGCGGTAGATTCTTCAATAGCCAAGTTTTTTTTGCTTTATGATGGACCTTACGTTGTACAGAATATTGCAGGTGCAAATTCTTACGATCTTGAAGGTGCGGATGGGCGGTCCAAAGGAAGACATAATGTAAAAAACCTTAAATTGTTCCATGTGCTTACGGAGATTTAAATACAGGTGGTAATGTTAGGGACTTTCTTAGTTTTTAGGATCACGGATGAATTGTGTTTTCATTATACTTAATGTGCTGTATGTAGTAATAATGTATTATTGTTAGTATTACTGATGGCACCTTATATATGTTGGTTACTCCTAGGAGATTCTGGCATGTCGTTATAAGTTTTGTAGCGGGTAGAGTAGTATTTTATTTAGTTGGTTGTATTAAAATTCTCAGTTTTGTTAACTATAATTTTAATAAGGGGGGTAAATGTGGTGCGGTCGGTTACGACACTGGTTTTGTGTGTGCGCCACTGCGATCGTAAATTGAAGTGGGGTTTTTGTGCGATGGGGGGGGACATTGGGTATGCGGACCTTAAAGCGGCAAGTAAGAAATTGACGGTTTAATTCAATTGAATTTTAATTTGTTTATTTTATGCATACTTGTAATGTTTCTATGTGAAGTATTATTAAACTACCATTACAGCAAAGTTTGTTATTAAAATCAAGTAATTTACCGTGAAGAAAAAGCAAACTCAATGTATCAGTCACGACTCTACGCATTAATATAACCTAGAGTTTCATCGCAACCTGCAACAGGTTAATACACTATAGCAAATATACTAATGTAAAAAAGTCTATTTGCGCAAACAATAGTTCTTTATTTTCGAACAGACTATGAAAGCATTCTCAACAACTCGTAGTTACAAAGGCATTTGATATAAGCTCTTCCAACAATTTACTTTAGGCTAATCGCTCAAAGTACACGTATTATCTTCTAAAACTACGATGCTATTTTCTAACTTACTATTAAAGCAATACAATCAACTATCCAAGCACTAGTTATCAATTTGTATTATCACTACAATAATTTATATCAATACTAAAGTAATTTATATCGACAATGATTTATATCATATATGTACCAAAGCTTTAAACTACAACACTTGTAATCAATCTTTTGATCGGAACTCGGATCAAAATTTCAATTAGAGCTGCAGTGCAGAACTCATTAATGGTCATTTATACATTATCCAATTATTTTTGATTATTCTACAATATACCGGAATTTTCTAATTATATCTCGAATATAACTATGGTAATCCTTTAAATGCAGAGTGTTGTACCTGTCAATCAAGAAATCTGACATCGCAAGGCATACATATTAGCTTGTGTGCACAAACCTTTTGTATATTTTCAAATGTAATTATTCTGGTCGAAAATCAGAGCTATACCAACATTGGTGTTGCAGTTGTCGAGATATCTTAATCAGAGTATCATAATTGTAGCCACAGGAAAGTAACGCAAGCAAGTTGGACGTAATTGATCCATAACTTATTGAATTGTTTTAGCGCATTATAATAAAGAAATATTACATATCTCTATTCTCCAGTTACAGATCCTGAGTCATGAGAATGAGGGTTAATATTTTACAATTACTTTACACCCAAATGTAAGTTGAAGCACATAAGTCAGCTTGAAAGATTCCAAAAGAATAATTTGCTTTAATAGCTATTGTAATACAGAAAAATTTTAAAATTTACATATTAATAAACGCTCACAGGGAAACTGTTTATGCGCTTTTATTATTTTAATAATAACAGCTAAAGAAATCAAAACGCCAAAGCATCACTTTAATGCTTTGCACACCTTCCAATAGTTAATACTACTAACACAATACCGCAAGTGTCTCACGCCTCACACATGCGACACCGCATTAGAATCAATATAGTTAATATACTTATTGCAATAGGAGGAATGGAACGTCAACACAACAGTTAACCTTTCTTTGTTCGGTTGTGGATATTTGTGGTGCTTGATTTTAAAACGAATTTAATATACACAAAAATAAAAAATGTTGCATGGTTTGAATATTAACAAAGTCTAACAATTCGGTGCAGAATCATAACATCATGTACTAATATTCCGTTTATTAAACTCATATAACAGACAACTTGCATGGAAATGAGATTTATGCCTATTTGAATGGTGTTTATGAACCAAAAATCTGCTGCATTATTTGAGTCTTTAAAAAATTCGTCATCTTTAAATAATGCGTAGCCACTACAAGTACAAGTAGGTACTATATGCATTAGACCAGTGTCTTATAAATATGACATCAAGTTTTAGACTTGTATATTTCTGTTTGAACTCAAGAATAGACTCACACAAATAGTGTAGTTATGACCATGCAACATTGTTTTCATTATTGATGGGCAAAAGTGAAATTTAAGTTTTAAGATTTTATGAAAAACAGAAAAAATTGAAAAGGTAACAATGACTAAAAAGAAGCTCTACTTCAAACATTTCTTTTTATATATAACTAATGGTTACAACAAATGTACATCGCAACGTAATAGATAAAACTTTGGAAAATAAGATGGTAAATAGACACAAGTAATTTGTTACTGTCTAAGCCTTTAAGAAATTTTTTTAACTGTACTATGTATATGACACCGGTACAAAATGGGTTAACTACATGTTGAATTGCAAAATTATAAATTTGGAAAATTGCATATTAGAGTAATCTAGTATCCATTGTGAATCTGAAAATAGAAAAAGTATTAGACACATAAAAGTAAAAAAAATGTGATATTGTTACAAAAAGAAAGATAAGGTTCAAGGAAGTGTGTTGTTAGCCAACTAAACATTTTTTCACAAAAATATTCACTTGCCTAGCAGACACCTTGTCGAGGTAACACGATGCCTGCTTAAATAAGAAGGGTAGGAAAGGGTTGGGAAAGGTAGAGGAAATAAACTTACAACTAATATATAGATAATTTAAAACTAGGTGAAAATAAAAATCGTTTATTTTTCGGTGTCCCCAGGCGTACGTATTAACAGTTCTGGGAATAATAAAACGTTTGTCGTCATCCCCGGATAAGCTGACCTTATTTATGTTTCGTGTAAGGTTCATATTTAGTGTTTTTAATAGATCTCATTCTATGCCATAGGACTTCTACATTATATCGAGCAACGTCTCTAAAACTACTGACACTGATGTTCTTTACGACACTATGACTCACGCCCTTATTTTTTTTACAATATCCTTTTTACTAATTATGCAATAACTTCGGGCTCTAGTGCCCACGAATTCTAACACTAAATCACCGTTCACTTCGTTCTTACACTTACTAACTTATTAACTAGAGGAATGTTATACTTATTGTCTATCCGATAATCATAGGTCACTCTATCTATTTATATGATAACGAAATTCTCACTCAGCACAGTACAACTATTAAAGTTGGGGCGGGCAATTAACGTTGTTACGGTATATCTTTGAAATAGAGCGATTCTGTATTAAATTGCAACTGCCTAATTAAAAACCGCTAATCTAAACTTTTTATGTTATTCTCAAATTATACAAACTTAGCAAATACGTTCTGTATTAAAATATCCCTCAGTACGTGGAATGTATTCTATAGCCGTTTATAATTTTTTGAAATGTTTGCTCCTCAAACTACTTTAAATAATTTTTTGTTCCTTGAAATACGCTTTTGCTATTACAAATAGTTATTGGTCGAAAAATTGAAACTTCTCGATCATTTAAGTACTTTAATGTGTTGTTATCTGCTCGTGTTCTGTGAAATTTTATTTTGTTATGTGCACGTTTTCGGTCACTCAAGTTTTATAGGCAATAAAATCCTTCCTTCTAATTAACTTATTTCTTGGTATCCTCGGAGCGTGGGTCAATAATCATACAAACTTCTATTCTTTTCTAAAGGTCAAACATCTTTATTTGCTTAAGAGTATGTTTGGTTGTCTAAATCGCGCAAATGTTTTAAAATGTATTTTGCTTTCCTATTCGAACAACAAAATTCAATGGAATTAATTATCGTTCTTTCTTGCATTTTACGAATGTTTTTTCCGTAGTTACCTGGAATATATATTATTGCTTTCTTACGTAGCACATGTAACATTGTAGTGCTGGAAATGGTTTTATGCCATTTTTCCATGGTTTTAAAGTTGTATAAATAAAAGCCTTACTTTGAAAATGCTCTCTTATTTATTCGAATTTGCTCTGACTTCTTCCTTCTCTTACTGTTATACAACGTTCTGTGAGTGTTGTAAGTCACGCTTTTAAAATGCGCATTGTGCTAGTATAGTTAGTTTGGTGGTTCCCACGTCCAGCTATAGACAAATACAGCCGCATTTACTTATCCTAAGATGTTATAGCTCCAGGTGCAGTGTATTTTTCTCTTTGCTTTATATGCGCTGCTGTTTTCGAAGATAGACACTTCGTTTCTTTTTGGCGATTCCGCAATAATAATTTTAATAAGTATCACCAAGCAGAATGAGTACATAGTGCTTCCTAAGTAATCAAAAATAAAGCCAAAATGTGGGTCTACGTTCTAGACCCTAGCCCTATGCCCGAGCGTTAGCCTAATTCTTGTACACTTATATTCTTTTGTCAGAAAATATATACTTCCGAAATGCGTCTATGTATTTGCAGCGGCCCCGAAGATAGCGGATTCCTGCTATTATAGCACATGCAATAGTAAATCGAGGTAATCGACTTAGTAAGCAAATGCACTTTTTACATATTTTTTATTGTATTAAGTATGAATATTTTAAATGTGGAATAAGATGGTTTTTAGTAGCGGTACGAGTTAAGCCGTTAATATATTATAACCCGATTGATTTTATTATATAATTTGAATCTCTCTGTAATAAGAAGATTGCTATGCAGAAAATAAGCATAGTTTAAAAATAAATATAATTATATTTTCAAAATATGGTAAACACCTAGAAAGCATAAATATTGTTAAATTCATCAAAATTGTAGATAGTATGGGATAAATTAATACACAAAATAGTCAATTTCTTGTTAAGAAAGATATATGTGGAGCCTCTAATAGTTATTTACGTGGAACGTTCTCGAAAATTTGTTTCAGTTAGACATGACGTAAAAGTCAAAACATGTGAATGTAAAAGATTAGTAGATAGAAGGGTTGGAAAATATTAACGAGAAGCATACACATTCCTTGTGTTTTGCGTAACGAGTGACAAACAGACGTTAATTAGTAAATTTGTTGAAAGAGCTACCGAAAATGCATCAGCACGAATAAAAATGAATTGTATAAAGTGTATAAATACAGTATTTTGTGGTGCTTGCGTGTTTACATACAGAATTTATCTTATTGCTATAATTTTCCTCGTCCAATTCCCCGAATGTGTTTGGTTGTGTTCAACATTCTTCGGTTTTTTCTAAAATGTATAAGACGTTATATCGCTGTGCTTGTGCTCTAGTGGATTTACTCCACACTTTCGTTTTCAAAGTAATCTTCAACTATATTCGTATACCTTCGACATCCTTCGGCTCTTGCACTGTAGAGTATAGATAGCATCTTTTCTATGTAAGTTAGTGCTTAATGATGGTAAAAATAGAAAGCATAAGTTTAGCATTGGAAAATTAAAAAATCGTATAGCGTATTATAAGACCAATGACAAACTTTAGTTTAGTATTAAACCGCTCTCGTAGGAATTGGAAGAAATAAATACATATATACATGAGATGCTCAAACAATGAATGGTTCAGTAAGGTTCCAGAGAACATTAATTTTTTTTCAAACTAAGTGCGAACAATAACACGTTGAAGTGTCATGTACGAAGCAGTATATCAATCGATTTCGGAGCAAGTCGTAAAACTAGTATTGGAAGCATTTTAGGTTTTACAACCGTAAACTACCTGCAAACATTGTGCAAATCGCAGACCAACAAGTAAATATCATATTAGTCTCAAACATTCTTGTGGAAACCAATATCACCCTGCATGTGGTTTTCCAATGCTCCACCCGAAGGTACTACATTGGCCAGAAAGCGAGTTCTGTTTTACCTGGAAAATTTGAAATTTTGCCGAACCGTTGCTGTTCTAAGCAAGGTAGGGATCTTTAACGTGCGTGACAACACTCACACACGGGACCTTCATTTTACCTCTCATCCGAACGAGGGTGTATTTTTGTGAAAAATGCTCGCCTAACATTTTTCAAGCGGGCCGTGTCGGGATTCGAACCCGGGACCTTGGGCGTAGTAGTCACACACATACCAACTACGCCCCGGTGCCGCCTAAAAAACCCAATATCTCACCACTGGATCGTTTAAAAATAATACTATGACTCTCAGTATATTCCTATTCAGTTTCCTGTATCCCTGGGTATAACCAAAGCAACCGAGAATATAAAACATTAATTGAAGCAACGAAAACGAATAACTTTAAAGAACTCTGCACGCGAAGCTTCGAGAATGTATAATAGGAAATAGCATACTTATATTTACACCGTCTAGTTTGATGGTGGGGTTCCTTGCCAGGGTTCTCTTCATCACAAGGTATGTAGTTTTTTGTGGTGTTATGGTCATTTTGTTGATTTTGCACCAAGTTTGTGTATGGGTAAGATCGATGTTAGCTTTACGTTCGATTTTCCTTCTGGAATTGCCTTCAACCACTAGCAAGATGTCGTCGGCGTATGCAATCGTCGACAACACTTCGTCAACGGTGTCCAGCTTTTCCAGGAGTTCATCCATTACAATATTCCAAAATAGGGGCCCGCATATGGACCCCTGCGGGCAACCTTTATTTATATGTTTGATAATGCTCTCCGTGCCTTGTAGGGTAACATTTCTGTTCCTGCAGTATTTTTCTTAGTAGTAGCAAACTTATACGCAAAATCTGGGGGTTCAAAATGTTGAATCAGTAAATTTGACGACTTCCAGTCAGAAAACCTATGCCGAAAACCACGATACCAAAGTAACGGTTTAGACTCGAACAAATCCACTCCAGACTCAAAAAACTGCAATTTCGACACATGGTAAGTTCGTAGGAATTTTTCGACCTGTCTCAAAAAATCGCGTACAGTAAGAGTGTTTGGGTTACCAGAAAATTTTAAATTTCACTCCCACACAGGAAGACCTTGATAGGAAGCTGAAAGAAATTGGTAGAAAGTAACTAAATAAAGACTAGCCGTAACTTGGTAGAAGACAAAAAAAGTATTGCGAATACAGGACAATTTAAAACATGTACGGACAAACCTCGGGAACACTAATAAAAGCGAAACAACAAAATAAAGTAGGGTTGTAGAATAAAAGAAAAATCGGAGAACGACAAAACTAACTCTATACTTGACGGAGAGAACAAAATGTACCGAGAGGGAAGGAAGAAAAAGAAAAATCTTGGGCGCCGGCGTTAAATGGACTACGAGTATTGGCGAAAACACAAGTCCAATAATCTAAAATTCAAGAAGATCGAACCCACACAGTAAATAAAGAAAAGAAATGAATTACAAGTTCAAGCGTAAAGGACGGAAACATAAGTATTATCAGGCCGAGAAAAGGATACGGTAATAACTTGGGCCGCAAACAAAAAAATCAGGCCAAAAACAAAACAGAAATTGGGTCAGAAATTAAGCGGAAATAAATTGGAACACCAATTAACGAAAACCAAAATCGAATCAACAGAAAAATTAACTACAACAAAATCGGGGCCAAAGTTACACGAAACAAAATCGGAGCACAAGAAAATTAACTAAACAAACTCGCGGCCCCACGCCAGGGCACCAGAAATTATGCTAAGTTCAACGACGTAGTCTAAAAAAAAGAATAAAGACGAGGAAGAAAAAGAAGAAATTGACCGGGCTCAATCGGCGAGTGGACGCGGTATTCTACCTACAAAAAAAATTTAAGCGAAGCCTGAAATAAAAATATACTCACTCACGCACAATAAAACATTTACAAACTAAAAACCTCTAATTTTAAAAAACAAAATTATATACAAAACACAATAGTACCAAAAATGAACAATTCGTAGGTACACAATATACATATTTACGAATAAAAAAAAATCATTTTTGACGTGGCAAGCTGCAGTTTCAAACAAAAAAAAGGAATAAAATTACCCCACTAAAAGTCACAGCTTGAAATCAGCATTGGAAGTACGGAATTCTATACATAAAATTATCTTAATAAAGAAATCAGTAAGCATTATTGTATCCTCGCACTTACAAACAACCAGTCATTTTACCACCAACAAGGTGATGCATCCGTAGACCCGTGTACATATGTTGTTTCCAACAACTACCGGGTATCCATATAAGAAAATTAGTGTATAAACACTCATCCTCGAGTCACCACCGTCGGGTTGGCTCCTACCGTCTGTAAAAACGGTGCGAAACAGAGGTGCGCGTGATCCCGCCTTGGGGTGGTTCTCCTATCACAACAAGGGGCAACCATTTATTGTGGCTTTAAGGGCCACCGGAAGGAGCACGCTATAAGGTGTGTGCAAACTTTTCATACAGAAAAACGGATACAACTAACCATTCTACACGTGTTTTCGCTGTGTAGATTGAAAGGCAAGTAAATATTAATTTCGTTTCACTAATGACCAGAGTTTAAAATAATATTGTTGTTAAGGAAATAAAACTTGAGGAACACTTTTTATTAGAATAATACGCGGCTTAAATTCGACGAAGCTTTCAATGGAAAACACATAAGAATCAATTATCAGATACCTAGAACCAGTTATCGCCTGTTTAATTTTAGCATAAATTTTACGTTGAGAAATTCTTAGAAGAAGTATTTATTATTAATTAGGCTTTAGGATGTAACAATAGAAATCGAATTTATACAAATAGATAAATGAATTAACACATGAAAGGGTTACTTTAATTTACTGAATTAATTTTCGTTTTTAACGCCGAAGGGATTTGAGTTGAAAATTCTTAGACCGCGTATTTCTTATTAACAGAAAAAAATATACGAGATGTTCAAAATAAACGTAACAGGCTATGATCGGTTTGGACAACAAAATGTTTCTTAAGCAAATGAAATTTTTCTATATTGCAAATGCTATGGCAGCCATTTCTTTTTCAGAAATAGTATAATTCTTCTCGTAGGTCTTTAACCGACGAGAAACAAACGATATAGGAACTTCGTCATTTTCTTGTAATTGGAGAAGTTCTCCAGCTAAACCAGAGTCACTTGCATCTGTTCGAAGAATGAATTCCTTTTCAAAATCCGCATGCACCAACAAAAGATTTTTAGAAAATTGATTCTTTATCGATTCATAAGCTCTACCATGCTCCTTTTGCTAATGCCATTCTGCATTTTTCTTTAAAAGGTTATATAATACCGAAGCTCTTACTGAAAAAGAGGGTATAAAACTCCTGTAAAAATTAAGGAATCCAAGGCAACCCTTCAACACTTTAGCATTTCTAGGAATAGGAAAATTCGTTATTTCTTTAGTCTGTAGTTCATCAATAGAGATATCCCTATTATTAATCGGATAACCCGAGAATTTTACTTCAGGATGCATAAAAACACATATATTTAAATTAAGTTTTAACCCGGCTGCGTCAAACTCACAGAAAATCTTTTCTACATGCAACAAAGGTTCTTTCGCAGTGTAACTATGTATTAGGATATCATTTATTTATGAAGCGGAATAAGCTAAAATGAGTTTTTCAAGTCTAATTCTGAGTAAATAGAGTTACTACCTATCTGGGCAAGAATACTTTCTATAGGAGGGGTTGCATCAAATTGCGATTTAGTGATAGCGTTCAGCTTACGAGCATCTAAGCATAACCTAAGCTCACCATTTTCTTTTTTGACCACTACCATTGGGTATATGAAATTTGTGGAAGATCTTTCAATAATTCCATAGCACAACATTTTTTTCAATTCTTCATTTACTTGGTTAAGATACAATTATAAATTCCTGTTCACAGCTTACTGAACCTGACTCTACTTTTAAAATAACTACGCTATTCACAACAGCAAATCGCTTTTTATTCGGCGCAACCAGGTGACTTCTTTTTATTGGCATTATCCTGTCACACACTTTATCCTTAATTTTATTGACGAATTCCTCCGATACTAAATTCGCCTCAGCTCCTGAATCTAATAACGCTCCTAAATTTTTCTCAAAAATTTTAATATTGATTATGGGCAAACAAAATTTTTCTATTAATTCTGGCTCAACTTCTTCCTCTATTTTTAAAAATTCTTTCGGATGTTCATACTTGTACACAGTGATGTTTAGTGGTTTGTCCTTCTCTAAAAATTCTGTCCAGGTCTAGTCTCCCTACTCGGTCCCGGTCTCGCTACTACCTCCGCATATGCCCGTGGTGTGTCTGCCTGGTAAGTACTCTGATTTCCCCTCGTGTTTGTCGTTGTCTCCCTCATATCTGGTGAACTGTTTTGTCTAGTCATGTTCGGTCTAGGTGCAGGTCCCCTACCTACACTGTTGTTCCTGAAAAACGTGCGTCTAGGTTCCCAATTTTGTCTATTGTATGTAAAATTGGTCCTCCGTCTTGCGTAGTTGTCCCGTCTTTGCTCAAATCTAACGGCATTCACCTGTCGTTCCCTACTTTCACGAGGTCGTCCACTATTCACGTCATCACACCTTTGCAGGTACTCCAAAAAACATCTCCCTGTCCACAATATTTTGCAACGCTACATGTTGCCTCACCTCAACCTCAAAATATCGTGATAAATACTTAATTGTCTGTCTGTCAGTCAGAGGTGGATTTAGTTGCTTGGCTATGCTATACTTCCGTATAGCATATTTCTCTCTACTTTCTGCAAACTCCCCTTTAAATTTTCCTGCGATAAGATTGTCTTGTACCTGGTCCTGTCTGTGGTCACTCCAGTAATGTTTAAGAAATCTGTCCTCAAAGTCACTGTACGTGTCCATTTCCTGTCCAATTAAATTGTACCAAGCTTCAGCATGGTCTTTTAGTAAATCTTTCATAACATTAAGTTTCGCCTGTTCGTCATATAAATTATTAACCAAACCTCTAATGTTATTAATAAATATCTGAAGGTTTATCCTACTATCCCCATAAAATTTTATTTGTTGATCCCATTTCCTGATTTAAATCTCTAATATCACGCTTATTTTTATCTACCCTATTTTCTTCTTCCCCCATTTTTACGGTTAACCTGTTTTTAAAATCATTAAATTCTTGGGTAAACTTATTGATCTTTGCACCTAATGTTTCTGTCATTTTCTCCAATTTCCAAGTTTGATTCCTCACTCATCTGATCAAATTTCCGGTTCGATTCGGCACTCATTTGTTCAAGTTTCCTGTTTGATTCTTCCCTACCTAATCGCATCGCCTCTAACATTTTCATTATCAATTCATTACCTTGTTCTCCTGACTCAGTCCTTGACCGATCCCTACTACTTCCAGCTTCCTCCATTTTTCTTTCTTTATCAAACAAGGCACTATCGTCACTTCCAATGTCCACTCCTTGACTTCTTAACCACTCCTTTCTCTGCATACGTTCAAATCACTCCCACACACTCAAAATTTATTTTTAAATTTATACAAAACAGACTCTCTCTCTCAGATCGCCAGTTTCCTGGAATAAAATTGCTTAAATTTATTTGGAGCTCGTGCCGCACGTTCGGGTCGCCATAAGATTGCTGTGGATCGGACTTATGGGTTTGACATCGCTCGTGTCAACACTGATTTTCAAAAAAACAGTAAAAAAAATTTATAAAAATATTGTTACCCGTTTATTCTGCTGCAACAATCTTCAGCAGCTTCCCTGGCTAGCTCAGCTGTGCCTCTTCTCGGATACCTAAATTTACAATCATTCTTCCTTCCCACTCACACATCATTCAATAAAATCACCAAATAATACAACAATCATACAATCTTTATTTACCGCTATACACAAACAATTATTTGCAGATATGTACAGTTTGGTACACTAATTACCACTCAATAAGTGATATTTTTGTAAAGTTCGTGTTTTAAATTTTTAATTGCAAACACACTTAATACAACAAGAGTAAATGGGCCCTAAATAATACCCTATATTTATTGCACACTGGAGTATGGTGAGCTCATAATAACCCAGTTTATTAATGTTTTTTTACCTTGCATAAAATTACTACATAACCAATAAACCCATGTACCCTTAACAATCCAATTTAAATTCGTAATGAAATTTAGTAAGCTTTACATACACCTTTTTTTTTAATATCTAGAATACCCTAATAATTGTCAAGTACACGTATCTTTTCCAGTACGTTAAATAACCATAAATAACCCCCAAAGTTCACTCACACATCACAAATAATTCCAACAGTTTATCAAATAACAGCAAATTCAAATGAGTTACCTAGAAAATTCTTCAAGTCTCCATCCCCTTCGATGATGCTCTATCCTCCAGAACCTCTTGGCTTCGTGACTATGCGCTCTGATCCACCAGATATTTATGGATAATAACCTCAGTATACGCCGAGCTCCGTGCTACCAATTACTACTCCATCCCAGCATCCAAATTTACGTATATTATACTTTTGCTTATTGCTTTATTAGCTTGTAATGGAATTAGTTGGACCTCGGTTAATTTAATTCACTCGACACTACTCACGTTCATAACTATAAAGTCTCTACTTACCACGTTATAAGTGCTAATACTACTTTTTATGAATTTATAAATTTGTTCAATACTCACAAGCATCTACTATAACGTCGGTTTATTGTCTAAACTACTTGTTCCAACCAATGACACTATTCTGTGTCGTCATAAAACGCCGCCTGTAATATTTTATCACTGTCTTATGCATATTTGATGTCGCGTTCCAAACCCCACTTGAGTTATAGAAAATCGATATTGCTAACCGCGTCGCATGACTTCACGTGGATTGAATACGTGCGTTTTGAAACCAATGCTTTTATACCCGTCTCTATCTGTAGCATACTATTGACCGTGCATCCCTTCTGCTCTTTAAGAAACTTTGTTATCTTGTTATTTGAAGCAACTGACGGTTGGAAATATTTTGTTTGAAGTCTGCTTTATTATGCTGATAAATTCAAAGAAGGTAACCTTTTAAACATGCAGGTGTTCTTAATTATTGACCGTTTAAAATAACAATTCTTGGTATCTATCTTTCACGGTATTCGATACAACTGACGTCCTTGTTTGCTACAACGACCATTTTGCCTTGGGATTATTGATTTTCTATACCCCGGTGTGTTTTCTAATGCTATTACACGTTGAATTAAAATAAATTAAATTAATTATGCGTTTCTATTTGTTTTTAAAACTGGTTTTCTTTATGAACCTATTACTTTTCAATCATTAATTATACAATTTACGTCTATACATGTCCGTTTAAATTAAATAAATGAAATAAATTTTGCGCGTAAATAAATTGTTTGTTTCTCTATACAGGGTGTTTGAAATTGCATTGCTTATCCCAAATTAAACTCTTTGAATCCATAACAATATATATATATATATATATATATATATATATAAATATATATATATATATATTAGTTTTTAATAAGCGCAGCTTATTGGTATGTTTAGAATTAAGAATTTAAATTGTCAGTTTGTGCGCGCAAACTTTGTACACGGATAGACCGGTGTTTAACTTAGTGAAAGCACCACAAGGCCATCTCCTGTCACTCTTGTTGCCTGGTGGATTGAACAAGAACATTCCCGGTTGTTTACCGCGATCCTTCTAGAAGTGAAGACGTATTGTGTTTGTGGAACTGAGTGAGTCTTGACTTTGAATTTAAATTTGCATGCTTAGTCACTTTGCTACAACTTTAACACCCTGTATATGTGAATCGGCGCATTTGCAGAAACTAGTTCTCTACTTAGTTTTTCATTGTTTTATTAGGAGAATCCTCAGCAACAATTTGGTGGTCAAATTTTGAATCACCCTGAATATGTCTACGGTATTTGGTAAGGTATTACTTTATATAACTGCTCTAAGGTAAAATTTTTGGTACTCCAACCAGTCTTTTACAACAAATCGGAAAAAGAAGAAATTATGAAGAAACTTCACGCACATGCAGGAAAAGTGTGAGATGCATTTAATATTCAGAACTTAGATAAGTGTTCTGATTTATACCGCATAACTGACATTATGCTATTTGCAGAAGTTCCTGAGCAATTTCGAAAAAGTTGCCATGTGACATATGGAATTGACAGCGTCCATTGTTAGACGCTATTTAGGTATACATGATACCCAAAGTTAAGGCACAGAAGACAGGGACTCGAGTTGCTGGCAGATATCGATCAGCTATTACTATAGAAACGGGAATACGAAGAGGTCTTAGTCAAGTGTGTTCAGAACGATGTGCTACTGCAAGCAATAAGTATTTACCAACATACAATTTTTCTAAACCGATGTATACCTTATGTACTTTGCATGTGATTTTCCAATGCTCCACCCGAATGTACTACATTGATCAGGAAGCGAGTTTTTTTTACCTGGAAAATTTGGAATTTTGCCGAACTTTTGCTGTTCCAAACAAGGTAGGAATCTTTAACGTCCGTGACAACAGTCACACACGGGACTTCCGTTTTACCTCTCATCCAAACGAGGGTGTATTTTTGTGAAAAATGCTCGCCTATCATTTTTCAAGCGGACCGTGTCGGGATTCGAACCCGGGACCTTACCTTATGTACCACGAAATTAAAATTATTACTATTGAGTGATGAGTCAACATCTACCCTATAACCCCTTTGAATGGGCAAACAATAACATCAATGTGACATCAGTTCCTGATGATGCTCCACAAGGCTGTATTTTGGAGATAGATTTGGAGTATCTCGAGCATATTCCTTGCATAAAATATCTTCTTTTACCCTATGCAAAGGATCCGAAATATGGACAACCGCCTGCATCGAAAACTCGAAGCATTAAGTTAATGGCTACATTAAATTCGAAGTAAGATATGTGATTCACTATATATACCCAAAACAGTCTTTGGTGAATCTTGCTCTTCTTAAATCAAAAGTTTATTATAATAAGCCGGCAGACGTGGGTGTGTACATTCACAAGATAGTCAAGTTAACAATCTACGATTTTCGCTATAGATATATGTATGCAGTTTTTGGAGATATATGCCATGTTTTCTATCCAGATACAGATAGTCTGATCTATAAGATTGTGAATCAATCTTTATGAAACCATGAAATAAGATTGTTTTGGACATTTAGATACATCAGACCATCCTTCCAACAAAAAAGTATTGAGTATGACGAAGAATGAAAATAATGAACCACTTATGATAGACTTTGTTGGACTGCGATCAAAGATGTACGTGACGCAGAATTTGAAAACAAATGAGGAAGAGGGGGCTGAAACCCCACGACTATTGGAAGAAGTTGAATCAACTGCACGATCATTTGCTATCCAGAATTTCGGTGTTACCAAGAAAATACAAGTAATTAGAAGATCTATGATAAAAAATAGAATTACGTTTGATGATTATGCCAGCTGTTACTTAATTCGTTCGGTAAAGCATCACGTTCTCACACCATTATATTAGGATCAGGGGACTACACACCCTACTTGCTTTGCGGGTCTTATGCAACGCAATTATGGACGGCAATTAGACTGTAGGTGATTACAAAATATGTATTGTAATATATGGTGTTAAAGTATAAGATGTATATATAAAATATATGTATAAGAATGTAGAATTATTGTAAATATATTGTAGCGGGCTACTCCTACGCCGTTCCACTAATTTAAAACAAGTAATAACAAGAGTCTTTATTACTCACTGTTCACAAGTCTTGTTAACAGTATATGCTTTATTTAAAGATGTTTTCAGTCCAATTAACAATGAAGCACTATCACACCAATGAATTTACAAGCACTAATATCTTCTAAAACTAACTTCTTAACCATAGGTCCATTAACAACACTAACACAAGTATTTATTTACTACACTTTTGTCTATTCGTGTATTCTACAAGCTGCATGTACATTAGACACGTTCACATAATATAACATTTATGTTTATTCCTGGACTTCCAAAAGCTCAAGTATTTAACTTTGCACTATATAAATTATATTTGACATTCTGATATAGACTAACTGTGTACTTCATCATCGGTCTTATTTATACCGTGAATTAAAAAGATGACTCATCCTCCAGTAATTGCTAGAAGATTCTCGGTCCATGGAGAATATACAGTGCTTACCACGCTTGTGTGTTTGACGGGTTGCCTGATAGTAGCTCGCAACACTGCTTCCTCTTTAAAAACTGTTACGTATCGTAACTGTAAATACATTTCAATTCAATGACTGATGACGGTATTGGCAGCTATCTCCTCTGGTGCATCCACCGCGTCGTTTGAAATAACAGTCAACACTCTTTTCTTAGTCTTGGTAGGCAACCGGTTGATAACAACGAACAAGGACCTGGACATTGGTTCCCTGGAAAACTACTGCTAGCATATTTCGAATCTAAGCGATTCAGTCCAGGCACCGCTAGTCTCGTTACTCCATTTTCCATCATCTGAGCCTTAACATTTAGCAAAGCCTCCCATAAATGTCCATAACTAGGTCTCTGCCATGAAGAATTTTTGGTGACCAGATAGTAAACATAACGATTTTTATTCTGAAGAGCCAAAGCTTTTCTACAGTTGGCTGCTGTTGTACTAATTCATCCACACATCCAAACTTTTTCTTGAAGACAACAGCTATTCCTCTTAACATTTCCAAATCTTGAGCTACGCAATGTGCAAGGAAATACTCCTCTGGTGCTCTAAACAGATCTTGCTGTTTTTCAACAACAACGCCAAATCTCGCCTTAGCGAAACCACCACATGCCGCCATAAAACTCTCAAAATCTACATTTGGCTCATGATTAATAACTCGTCGAACACCATTCTCATTATTCGAGCCTTCCTGGTTGTTGCCAGCGTAGGATGTTAAACGGTCAAAGTGTACCACTTTCGGTTTACCACGGGAAGATCTTCTGATCCGGTACTCTATATCATTAATTCTGTTAACACTTTGCACGTGCCTTCCCTTTGTCTTTGTAATTTTGGCGACAACCCACGCTGTCTTTGGGGATTATACAACCACACTAAATCTCAGGTTGATAACCACCTTCTTGAGCTCTCGTGTCATATTATGATTTCATTCGATCGTTTGCTGCCTGGATATTCTTTCGGACGTTTTCGTGAATGCTATTTGATCTTTCACGAAGCTTACTAACGTAATCTTCACCTTCAATCTCTTCTTCAGGTTTAAATCCAAACTGAAGATCACATGGTAGCCGCAATTTACGTCTTACTATCACGCAAGCGGGAGAGTATCCTGTACCATCATGTACTGAAGATCGGTACGCCAGTAGGAACAAATGCAAATATTGATCCCAGTCTCGTTGATAGTCAGAGACAACTTTGGCTAGGTACTTTCCTAACGTCCAGCTCATTCTTTCAACCATTCCATCCGATTAAGGATGAAGTGGCGTGGTTCTAGTCTTGCTGATTTCAAGATGCTTGCAGACGTTTTAAAACAACGCTGATTCGAAGTTCCGACCTTGATCGAAGTGTAATTCCAACGAAACTCCTAAGCGACAAAACAACTCCCTTACTAGTACATTTGCAACCGTCTCAGCTTCTTGGTTAGGTATAGCATATGCCTCCGGCCATTTGATAAAATAATCCATTGCAACCAAGATGTATTTATTTCTTTTCTCTGATTCAAAAAACGGACCAGCTACATCAATGGCCACCCTCTCAAAAAGATTCCTCACGTTATACTGTCTTATTGGGGCTTTCCGTTTTGTGACCGGGCCATTTGCAGAGGCACACAACTCACATTTCCGGCACCACTCCTTCACATTTTTTTTTGCAGTTCACCCAATAGAATCTTTCTCTCACTCATTCGAGAGTCCTTTTCACGCCAAAGTGCCCTCCAGAAATACCATCGTGCAAGTGCTGCAACACTTCCGGCACTCTGCAACTCGGCACTATCACTTGGAGTCTCTCAGTGCCAGCTTCACATTCCAGGCGTCGTTTCAAGATTCTATTTTCAATCACCAAGGAGTCCTCCTGTGCCCAGTATGCCTTCAGGCTCCTAGTGGAAATACTAGTTTTTTTGCAAGCTGGTCGTTGTCTTCTACTTTTCCACTCAATAATGCATCCCAATTCGGCGTCATTCTTCTGGTCTTCTCGTATTCTTTCGGGTTGCCAAGTATCATCGGTTACCGTCATTCTATGGATGACACTTATTTTCTTTTCCATCTTAGAGCAATTATTGCAGTCTACTGGACAAGGTCTCCTTGATAGAGCGTCTGCATTTCGATGGCTAGTTCCTACACTATATTCTGTGTCAAAGTCATATTCCTGCAGCCGCTCTATCCACCTTGCAACTTGCCTTTCAGGATTTCGAAACTGCAGTCACCATTTTAGTACAGCATGGTCTGTTCTCAACAGGAATTTACGGCCGTATAAGTACCTATAAAAGTGCTCTACGGATTTGACGACGGCCAACAGCTCCCTTCTTGTCACACAATAATTCCTTTTTGGCCGCGACAAGACCTTGCTAAAATACCCAATAACTTTTTCTTGTCCGTCCTGCACTTGAAAAAAAACGCTTCCTATAGCTGTGTTACTGGCATCGGTATCCAACACAAATTTCCCCTCCATCTGTGGATAACTCAAAATTGGTGCTGTAACTAGTAGCCGTTTCAGTTGTTCAAATGCACTGTGTCAGTCGTCATTCCAATCATTTTCTTGTCCATCTTCGGTTAATTTCGTTAACGGTTTGGCAATGTTCGCAAACCCAAGTATAAAACGTCGGTAATATGTGCACAATCCTAGAAAACTGCGTAGTTGGTGTATATCTGCTGGTGTACCGTTTTTATTTTGTCAGGGTCAGCTCTTATTCCGGTTTCCGAAACGACATGTCTTAGGTATTTCACCTCTTTTCCAAATAGGTGACACTTTTTGGGGCTCAATGTAAGGTTTGCCCCGCGTAATCTTTGGAATATCTCCTCTAGGTTCTTAAGATGTTCTTCAAAAGACGGGCCTAACACTATCACGTCGTCTAGGTACACCAGACATGTTTTCCAGGACAGTCCACGCAGTATCGACTCCATCAATCGTTTAAAAGTCGCAGGGTCATTGCATAACCCAAATGGATGACCCTAAACTGCCATAATCCAGTTCCAATTGTAAACGCAGTTTTTTCTTTATCGTTTGGCTCTAAGCCTACCTGCCAGTATCCGCTTTTCAAGTCCAAGGTCGAGAACCATTTAGATCCGGATAGAGTATCCAAGGTGTCATCAATTCTGGGTAAAGGATAGCTGTCCTTTTTTGTGACATTGTTTAGTTGCCGGTAGTCCACATAAAACCTTGCAGTTCGGACCGTGGTAGAGAGTAGACGTGTATATGCCTTACAATAGTTAGATTTAAATTCCAGAAGATTTGACCTTAATAAAATATATGTATAGTTGTAACAATGCCGCTAATTAGCAAATGTTCGGTATGTTCGCAAGACCTTTATGCTGATAAAGAAATTAGTGTTTTTCCAATCAGTAATCCCTCCAGACCCATTCCCGATTCAGTTGCTTCCATCATTCACACTTGTCCTTCCCGGACCGCGCCATCCGGCGCCATCACGATGATTTCTGTTTTCTCAGGTATTTTCGTATCACAAATCATTCGGACTTGCATCGTCTGGTTATACGTTTCTTGAAATGAAATCTCGTCATCACCTATCCGAAGCACATTTTCATTCATGTTTACATAAAACCCATATTCTCTCATGAGATCCATTCCCAAGATTACTTCTTCTGTAATTTCAATTACCAACACCCGATAATTGATTAGTTTGTCTCTAATTCCCAACGTTAGGGCAGTCTCTCCGCGAGTAGAAATTTTCTTACCACTTGCCGTTCGAGGACATACCGATACAGGTAGCACTTTTCCACGACACAACCAAATCTGGTCTCACAATAGTCCTTGTCGCTGCTGTATTCTCGAGTAATTGGACAAAGAATTCTACCATCGGTATAAATGCTGTCCAGATTTCCCATCAACGATGCAGCTCGGATGTTAATCTCCGGGGCACTAGTTTGTGCTGTCGACGTTCGCGCCCTTACATCGATCTGCTTTAGTTCAACCGGTTGCTTTTTTGGTTGAGTACAGCGTCTCTGTATATGACCAACTTCACCGCAGCTCCAGCACCGCAGACGCCAGCTCCGCGGTCGTCGTCTTTCCAGCCTTTCCGCCTTTTGCTTTTCAAACACACGGTTGATTATTTCATCTATACTGTTCTGCGATTGACCAGGTTTTTCTAAGGCAGGCCGAACTTTGTGACTCATCCTGTGTGATGTCTGCGTGGTTGCTTCAAATTCAAACGCATGAGCCAGTGCGTCATCTAACATTTTTGGCCGTGCTAATCTTAGCACTTGCCGTATTTCTCCATCTTTAACGCCATCCACAAATGTTTGAACAGCCATTTGTTTGAGAAAGCTATTTGGTGCCGTTGGGTATGCCAATCTAACTAATTTGGCAATGTCAGCTTCGAATTCTTGCAGGTTTTCATTTGTCTTTTGCAGGCGGTTCTTAACTTGTGCATGATAAACCTGTTGAAGGTGAACGTCTCTATATCTCATCTTAAGCTTCGATGTTAAGAGGCCGTAATCATTTTGTTGGTGATCGGGAATCGTTTGTAAGATGTTAAGAGCTATCCCTCGTAGGGCCACTATTAAGGAGATAGCCTTCTCTTTATTGCACCAACCGTTGGCTATTGCAGCAGCTTCAAATTGTTTCAAATATGTGGGCCAAGGTGTTTGACCATCGAATGTTTGACGGTATTAACTCGCTTCCTTCCATGCTTTTTATTTCTGGATTGTTCTGATTTACAACTTGGTTTACTAATTCAAGTGGCCGCGTTGTTAGTAAAATCACTTGTTCTTGCAGCCTCATCACATCTTCTTCCATTTTTACCAATTTACTGTCCAACTTCTGCTCAACTGTTTTTACGTGTTTAGTGAAATCTTCTTTCAATGCAATGGAGCTTTCCATTAATCTTTGTTCTAACGTGGCTGTACTTTCATTCAACTTTTTTTCCTTTTTCGCAGCATTTTCACTTAACCTTTCCATTTTCTCAGCATTTTCACTAAACTTTTCTTCCATACCGGATATAAAATCCTTAAGGAAAGTTATTAAAATTTCTGCGTCCATTTTACTTTGGCTTCTTGTAACAGGTATACAAACTACTTAAATGTTTTTAGACAAACTTGTGTGTTTTTCTTTTAAATTAATCACTATATACTTCACATAGTCTGACACCAGTGTAGCGGGCTGCTACTAACGCGTTTCACTAATTTAAAACAAGTAGTAATAAAAGTCTTTATTACTTACGATTCACAAGCCTAATTAACAGTATATGCCTTATTTATAGATGTTTTTAGTCCAATTAACAATGAAGCACTATCACACTAATGCTATTTACAAGCACTAATATCATCTTAAACTAAATTCTTAACCATAGGTCTATTAACAACACTAACACTACTATTTATTTATTACACTTTTGTCTATTTATGTATTCTACAAGCTGTCGGTACAGTATACACTTTTACATATTACAAATTTATATTTACTCTTGGACTTCTAAAAGCTTAACTATTTAACTTTACACAATATAATTTATGTTCGACATTTTGATATAGACTAACTTTTACATTTATCAGCGGTCTTATATATACCCTGAATTAAAAGGATGATCCATACTCCAGTATATGCTAGAAAATTCTAGGCCTCTGTAGTATATACATTGCTTACGGCGGTTGTGTGTTTGACGGGTTGCCTAATAGTAGCTCGTAACAATATCATATTACAAACCAACATTAGCTATTATGGAATCATACCCTGTTCAATTTGTCATGTACTTTTCTATATCAATAACCGAAAAGCTGTAAATATAAAGAACCAACAACTGAACGTTCTTCTAAATACAAACATGCGCCTCATTTACTAAAATTAATACTATGTTCGTTTAAAAATTTGCTAGTGCTAAAACACGATTTGTGTAGCATCTCTGTTAATTCTCGTATATCTAAAACTATAGGCAAATATCCTTTACTAATATGCTTATCTTTTAGGCAATTAACACGTATTCAGTATATGGACCCACTACAATCAATTTAAGTAGGATTAATAATTATATAGTAGGCTTTCTACATATAATAAACGCAAGGGAAATGGACTCTGGGGTTTACTCTTGCAGAGGTTTTAATAGAAATGAAGCTAGCGTAAAGATTAATATTGTAAAAGGTAAGACACTTCCATTCAAATAAATTTTAATATTATTAGTATTGTTATACATTATACATTATACATTGTATATTAAAATGTTTCTATACAAAAAAGCCTTTCAATAACCTAACGTTAATGTTCGAAGTTAACGCAAACATAGCAGTGCTGGCGAAGTGTTATTTTTGTTTTTGTTTTTCGACTAGGCTTGTGTGGGGTAGTAGCTTTCTTACATATCATAATATATAATAATATAATGTAATAAAATATATAATAACAAATTTTGTTCAACTTGAATAAAACTATTTCTGGCGTCTACCTAGTTTTACCGGACGCCTTGTATATACTGTTTTACATGCAAAACCTTTAGATGCTTATTGATTAAAACTATCAATATAAAGCAACACAAAAATAAATACAAACGAAAAACTCTCTAGGCCAATACGTGCCTATAGGTTGTTTTGCGCGCGTTCGCTACTTTATAAGAGGATAGGGTGCAAACTCGTTTAATATACCCCCTGTTATGAGCAATTTTGATTACATACCAGCAAATCAGTGAGCCTGTCTTAATTTATGTATGAGTGAGCCTGTGCGTGCGTGTTTGTACTTAAACAGTAGAATATTTATGCAGGTATGGATAAGTTCCTCGCAAACGTTATTTGAACGGACACAACTTGCATGCGTTATACTTGCATAAAACTTTCAAATACGGTAGTTTAAACCGGAAAGTTTATATTCTGTATAGGAAAAATTTATGGAACTTTGATTCAACTCAAATTGTAGGAATTTTGCTTTTAAAAACAAAATAACATTGTGGTAAATAATATAACTAGAACAGGTCGCGTATTATTCATATATTCATCATCATTATTAGGTCTTGAATCCTGGAACTGGTTACACGCGTAACCACATTGCTTCCTATTCGGAACTAACCTTCACATTTCCCTGAAATTTTAACAGTCAGCATCTATCACTATCTGCGCGCGAAAGTTTGATCTCGGTCTATCTCTACCTGTTTTTCCTATCTCTGCTTGTAATATATCCCGTACTATTCTCCAAAAATGCCTTAGAACATATTCTGCCCTACTATATCTCCTATTTTTTTTTGTTTTCCACAGATATCTTTATTCCCCTACTATTTCTTTAACCTATTTGTTATTAACTTTGTCTGTCCATGCTACCATCCTCATACATCTGAAACACAACATTCCAGAAGGCTTCTATCTTTTTCTGTCTGCATTTTTTACTGCCCCTATTTCTTAGACGTACTTTGCTGAGCTGCATACATATGCTTTGAACAATTTTTTTCTTGTTTCTATGTTTGTTGTCTTTGAACATAGCTGCTGTTCTTTCTTGTTTGAAGCAGTTCAGTCACCTTCTACTGTTTTACAATCATATACCCTATTTCCTCGATATTCAGTGGTATATGAAGGGGAGGCGTCGCCGTGGATCAATGTAGTAAGCGTAAGACTACGGATCCTAAGGTCCCGGGTTCAAATCCCGACACGGCCGACTGCTTGAAAAATGGCAGGTGAGCATTTTTCACAAAAATTACGCCCTCGTTCGGATGAGAGGTTAAATGGAGGTCCCGTGTGTGAGTGTTGTCACGCACGTTACAGATCCCTACCTTGACTGGAACGGCAAGGGTTCGGCAAAATTCTAAATTTCCAGGTAACAAAAAACTCGCCTCCTGGTCAATGTAGTACCTACGTGTGGAGCATTGGAAATGTAAATGAACGGTATATGAAAGGGACCCAAGGTCCCGGGTTCGAATCCCGACACGGTCCGCTTGAAAAATGTTAGGCAAGCATTTTTCACAAAAATACACCCTCGTTTGGATGAGAGGTAAAATGGAAGTCCCATGTGTGAGTGTTGTCACGCACGTTAAAGATCCCTACATTGCTTCGAACAGCAAGGGTTCGGCAAAATTACAAATTTTTTAGGTAAACTCGCTTCTGGCCAATGTAGTACCTTCGGGTGGAGCATTGGAAAATCACATGTAAGGTATGTAAAGGGGGTTATACAGTCTGTTGCTGCCAAAGATCCCCCAACACTTAGACATTTTCTTAATTAATAATTTTCCAGTAAATCCTATCTCACAATAACATTAGTTGATAATATTGCAAGACCAACACCTGGAGTTGTTTATAGTAATCATCGTGTTACGTACAGGTACTTTTTTCGTCATTAATTTTTCCATTTTGGGACTGGTTGGATGCATACCTCCGTTAATTTCTATTCCGAGCTAGCCTACACATTTCTCTGAAATTCCCACATCCTACTTCTTTCACTATCTGTGTGCAATACTCCAACCTAGGTCTACCTCTACTTCTCCTTTTTGCTATCTCTGCTTCTAATATATTTCTCGCTATTCCCCCATAGCCTTAGAGTGTGGCCTATCATCCTATCGCTCCAAATTTTTACTGTTTTCCACATATTTTTTTATTCCCCTACTATTTCTAGTACCTCATTGTTCTTAACTTTGTCTGTCCATGATATCTTCATCATACGTCTGTAGCACCACGTTACAAAGGCTTCTACCTTTTTCTTGTCCGTTTTTCCTACTGTCCAGGCTTCACAGCCATACAGTGCTCTGCTCCATTCATATATTTTAAGCAATTTATTCCTTGTTGTTTTTGAACACAGTAGTTGCATTTTTTTGTTAAATATAGTACGGCCTTGTGCTAATCTTTGTTTTATATATTTTGTGTTTTTATTATATTGCGTTATTTGGTAGCAGAAATCCTTAACCTCTTGTAAGTTTTCGTTATCTATTTGTAGTCTTATTTTTGATTTATTTTTTCCTCTTTTGCATACTAGAACTTTAGTTTATTTTTTGCTAAATTTCATACCGTATCTGTCTGTTAGAACTGCTTCCATTTCATTAAGAGCAACTTCTAAATCTTCTTTGCTAGATGCTAATACCGCTATATCATCAGAAAATCTAAGCATATTAACTTTTTGTTCCTGCATAGTAATTCCAAGTGTGTTCTTGCATTTGACAGTTTTCATTGTCTCTTCAGTGTACAAGTTAAAAACTAATGGGGATAAGAAACATCCCTGTCTCACCTCTTTCCTAATATTTACTTCTCTACTTTCCTGCTCTAATTCAATTACTACTGTTTGCTCTTTGTATAAATTGTACTCTTCATATACCCCACAACTCATTCCAATCTTTTTGAGTATTTCGAACATTTTTTCCAGTTTCCATTGTCGAATTTTTTTTTCAGATCTACAAACCTTCTATACACGCATTCTCCCTTTTATATAGTTTTCTCCATTATAATTCTCAGAGCGAAAATAGCCTGATGTGTTCCCCTATTTCGCCTAAACCCAAATTGGTCTTCTCCTAATATTTCTTCAGTTCGTTTTTTCATTCGTCTTTCTACAATTCTGGTTAATATTTTTAAAACGTGTGCTGTCAAACTTATTGTTCGAAAATTTTCACATCTATCCGCGCCTTTTTTTAGTATAGTTATTGTAATGTTACGTTTGAAATCGTTGGGTATCACGCCTGACTCATGCATATAGCTTACAAATTAGAAGAGACGTTCTGTTGCTGCTTGTCCAGCGGCTTTTAGAGTTTCTGCTTGCACTTTATCTGTACCCGGCGCCTTACCATTTTTCATACTCTTCAACGCTAATTCAAACCCATTTCGAAGTGTAGGGTATCCCAAGTGATCATTTTCAATGTCTGATTTCTGTACTAATGTTGTTGGTTCCCCTCTTGCATGTAAATTACCTATTTATTCATGTCATCTAACCACTTTCTCTACATTTTCTATTTTGTAGACAATGTCATATTATGCAATGCTTCGAAAGATTTTTTTTAGGACTAACCAACTGGTCGTGGTTCGCTTTGGAAGGTTGGCAGTTGAAAATATCTGGTTTCAGCAGAAAAGAGCAACCTGCAACACCTCACGTGAAACACTTGTTTTATTAAATGAAAAATTTTTTCAGCGCATCATTTCCTTGCGTGATAGTGGCCTACCAGTTCCTATGATTTTACCCCCATGTGATTTCTTTTTATGAGAATTTTTGAAGTCTGAGTTATGCAGATAAACTACATTATCCCTCAATTGAAGGAAGAAATCGTTAGAGTTATGAACAAAATCGGGTCACATGTTTGTAAGTACGTCACATGGAACTTTAATGAAAGCCGATTTGACTGCCGTGACGTGCCGTCTTGGGTAGGCGTATGACCAATATCATATTTTATACGTTAGAGCTTTTTAATTGATAATGTATGTTATGAGAACCATACACTTTAAATACGTTTATTGATGATTAAATGTCATGCGCAGTTTAACTTTTCATTACTCTACAACCTGTTACTTATTTTTAATATAATATGTGAAATAGTTGAGCGATCTCTTAAACTAATTTGAAAATAGTGCAGTGAAATGTCAAGATTACTGTTACTAGAATAGCAAGAAATGATGTCATAAGTTCTTTCTCCTTATCTTTGAATTATGACCACGAATTTAAAAAAAAACACACAACTACAAGATGTCTAAAAAGGTCAATAAATAAATCTGTATAAATAAAAATTCTACGTATTGCTTTGCGCCTTTACGATCACTTCTAAATAATTACTGTGTCATGAAATCTACATTGCCAACAAAACCACAAATTGCATTTAATTATATTGCATCCTATCGTATACATTGCCAATAATTGAACCTCATTTGTCTGTTATTAAACAGACAAATGTGGTTCAATTATTTTGTATCTGATGGTACACAATGTCAATGAGGCAGATTACCAAAAAAGATGAGTAAATCTATAGTTATATTGAGTATTTTCTTACAAGAAGGTGCTAAATTTATGGAATTTCTTTGTTCACTAAATTTGCAAGATCGCTTTCGATGAGGTACAAGGAATATTATCGCGTTACTACAACCTTCAACATCTGATGTAAAAGATTCAACTGAAGACGAGCTGAGTGCAATTTGAATAATGAATGATAGACTCAGAAATGTTTAAGGTTCCAGATGTTTCATCAGAATTAGCCGAAGTACTTGTAGATTTGAAATTGCTTTAGAAAACAAATTAGAAGTAAATAGAGAACGTGATAATTTAACCATTTTTAATGAAACGTTCATTTCTGCAAAACACCTAATTCGGTTTTTACGCTAATAAAAACAAGATCACGATACAGAAATGAATTCATATCTGAAACCTCCGGCAGAAATAAGGAGGACTAGGATGAATTTTGTAAAAATTATAATTAACGATATTCAAATTAATGCACTGCCTGATACCAGAGAATATGTAAATACTATCGAAACGATGTTTATAATACATATTTGACCAGCATACCATTAGATAAAGAATACATAACAGTAAAAGGAATAGGTATAAGTGTAGTAACTACATTGATTTTTTAACAGTAAATAACGAAAATTTTATTTTAAAATTGCCTATGATCGCTACAAATAATTCAAATTATTAAAACCACTTGAACAATGTTACTCAAAATTTTTTCACAAAAATACGACTTAGTTTGAATGTGAGGTAAGATGTACGTCCCATGTGTGTGTTGGTACTCACGTTAAAAATCCCTACCTTGCTTGGAACAGCAAAAGTTCTGCAAAATAAAAAATTTTCATGTAAAAAAACTCGCTTACTGACCAGTGTAGTGCCTTCAGGTGGAGCACTGGAAAATCGAATATAGTGTGTAAGTGATGTGAGATTTATTTAGTTCAACTGAACGAATTGCAATCACGTCTACACTCAATAAAATAATTACTTTAAACAGATGTAATAATCTTCTTTTAAGTATATCGCAACTTAATATATGAGCAAAGGTACTGTAGTATTATTTCAAGCAAATCGTTTATTCAAGGTTCAAGATCGTAAATTACTTCAATCAAATGCTGTATTATTTAATTCTAGGTGAGAGTTAGTTTTAAAATAAATTAATGTATTTTCTTTTTATGGGAGCTCTTTAATCTTGAAGCTAGTAAGTATTAAATCCAATTTAAATACATGTACTTTTTCTTTTCAAAAAACATTATTTTATAAACAAGTAATTAAAATTCTCGAAAGAAATAAACAGTAGTTTTGCATATATTAAAAGTTTTCCTTAGGTTGATATTGCATTATTCTTTAATTAAATAAAGGTTAATTTAATAAAGAGTATATGATATATTTCCCAAAAATGTATTTAATAGTCGATTTAAGAATTTCATAAATTTCTTGTAAATAAAATTTATCATTAGAATAAGTATAATATGAATTTTAAGAAACATTATGTTCCGTAAATATAGCAACAAACTTCAGAAAGTATGGCACAGGTACCTCCAAATATGCAAAAAAAGTTTATATAAACATTCCCTTAAAAATGCGTTGCTTTTGAGATACGTGGTGTTGGCGAAATTATTTATCTTTAGTATTTTTCCAATATTTCTTAGAATAACAAAAATACTGAAATTATAAAATGAGTGCGGACTTATAACACCTAAAAAATATACATATTTTGATTTCAACAAATAATTTTTGAAATTTCATAGGTGTAGATAAAAGGGAAATCTATAGGATGTATACTTTTATACCTTCTACGTCACTGGTGGAAAACAAATTTTAGGTACAGTTTGTTAATCCCTGAAATGTTCTACACAAAAGAATGTATATTTGGTTATATGAACTCTAAAGTAAGTGGTTTTCGAAAAAATCGACATTATACCATAAAATATAGTAATTACATTGCATCAAATCAGATCGCCCCTCATAATGTAGACACCAAAATCTGTATCTCATTGTAAAATGCCAAATTTCTTAATAATTACAAGTACACATTTTTCGTATAACATTTTAGGTATTAAACTTTGCCGTGAGTGACGTAGAAAGTTATAAGGATAAATATCTCAGATTTTTCCTTTAATCTACCCCATTTTAATAAATAAAAATTATTTGCAAAAAGCAAAATACACATTGCTTTAAGTATTATAAGTTTATTGAATATCATTTCAGTATCTGTTATATCCATTTCAAATGGACCTGCACCTTGCCGTAGTTCTAGATTACTAGAACAGGTGAAATGGCTTGCGTGTTCTAATGAGCTAAAGAACCAAACAACAGGTCCAACCAAAAGTAGTAGGGTCGTTAGTGAGGAACCAACTAAGACAGATCCCCAAAAGAGGGCAGCTGCTCTTTCGGTACTTAGATTGGCAGAGACTATAAGGGTCGGTATGGCAGTCTAAGACACACTACCGCGATGTGAAAGGCAACAGGAACCACCGCATTATCTCCCAAGTACACAGCGTACCTAAAAAAAAGGATGACATTCTCTGGGGTAAACGATTCCGGAGTTAAAATACTCTCACATTCGGGTCTCCGGGAAGGGACTTCTTGGGAGGATGTGATCGGAAAGTTCAGAATAAGAATCGGGAACATTTTGCGAGTCGGAGCGTGAAACGTTGGAAGCATGAAGCAAGTGGGTAAGCTAGAGAACCTAAAAATAGAAATGAATGGGTTAGCACTAGACATAGTAGGGATCAGCATAGTTCGGTGGCCAGAGGTGGGGAATTTTTGGAGTGGAGACTTAAGGGTAATTCATACAGGAGCAGGGGAAGGAAATTTGGGTGTAGAAATAGTTATGCGGAAAAAGATAGGATACTGTGTAGAAAATAACTTACGAAAGAACGAAAGAGTACTCATATTAGATTAAAATCTAAACCGGTAAACACAGTAATAAAACAAGTATACATGCCCACCTCTAGCTACAGTGACGAAGAGTTAGAAGCGATCTACAAAGATATCGAACACATACTAAGATACGTAAAAGGACATCAAAATTTAATAATTACGGGGGATTTTAATGCAGTGGTAGTTATGTTAGGGAAGGAGCAGTAGTAGGTTTATTTGGTTTAGGCACGAAAAACGACAGGGAAAATAGGCTGGTAGAATTTTGCGACAAGAACAATTTAATCATTACAAACACATTATTTCAACATCATGCTAGAAGACGATATACGTGGAGGAAGCCAGGAAATATAGGAAGTTATCAAATAGATTACAACGGTTTAGAAATCAAGTAAAAAACTGTAGAAGTTACCCAGAAGCAGATATAGATACTGACCACAACATCGTAATTATGACGGCTGCACATAATGTGAAATTTTGAAAAAAAAAGAAACGGAAAAAGGCACTTTGACTTAGAGAAACTAAAAGACAAAGATATTCAAGAAAGATTTGAAAAAAGTCAAATGAATTGCTAAAAGATATCGGGAAATATCTGATACTAAAGAAGTAGAAACAGAATGGAATAACACTAAATCCAGCCAAGACGTGGCGGCCAGAGATATTCTGGGGTATTCACAAAAAGAAAATATGGAACCATGAATAACAAAGGATATTCTGAATCTAATAGAAGAAAGACAAAAATACAAAAATAAATCAGACGAAACAAGAAAACAGAAATACAAAGCCATAAAATGGGAAATTATTCGAAAGTGCAGGAAAGCTAAAGAACAATGGATTGATGAAAAGTGCAAAGAGGTACAAACTAAGATGGAAGTAGGAAAGAGTGATGAAGCATACAAACTAATTAGAATCAATTTTAGGGATATAAAACCGTATAGCAAAAATATAAGGAACGCGGGCGGAAACGACATTATAGAAAATGAAGAATATATAGGGAATTTATATGCAGGAGAGGAACTAACTGCACTAGAACAGGAATCTGACATTGAAAATGATTACTTGGGATATCCTATACTTAGAAATGTGTTTGAATTAGCATTAAAGGATATGAAAAATGGTAATGCGACGGGTACAGATAAGGTGCAAGCAGAAACTTTGAAAGCCGCTGGACAAGCAGTAACAGAACGTCTCTTCCAACTTGTAAGCTATATGTATGAGACAGGCGAGATACCCAACTATTTCAAGCGTAATATCATAGTATCTATACCAAAAAGGAAAGGCGCGGATAGATGTAAAAACTTTCGAACAATAAGTTTGATAGCACACGTGTCAAAAATATTAACTAGAATTGTTTAAAAACGAATGGAAAAACTAGTTGAAGAAGTACTAGAAGAAGACCAATTTAGGTTTAAGCGAAACAGAGAACACGGAAGGCTATTTTAGCTCTGAGAGTAATAATGGAGAAAACAATAAAAAAAGGAGAACCTGTAAAAAGCATTCGACAATGTAAAATGAAAACAAATGTTCGAAATATTCAAAAAAATTGGAATAAGTTATAGGAATAGACAAATAGTACATAGCTTATACAAAGAGCAAACAGCAGTAATAGAATTAAAGCAGGAACGCAGAGAAGTAAACATTACAAAAGGGGTGAGACATTGATGTGCCCTATCCCCATTAATTTTTAACTTGTACATTGAAGAGGCAATGAATACTATCGAATGCAGGAAGACATTTGGAATTACTACGCAGGGACAAAAAATTTAGATGCTTAGATTTGCAGATGATATAGCGGTATTAGCATCTAGCAAAGAAGAGTTAGTATCTGCTGTTAATGAAATGGAAACGGTTCTAACAAAGAGATACGGTATGAAAATTAACAAAACTAAAACTAAAGTACTAGTATGCAAAGGAGGGGAAAATAAATCAAAAACAAGAATTCAAATATGTTACACGAACTTACAAAAGGTTAAGGATTTCTGCTACCTAGGAAGCCAAATAACACAAGATGGGAAAAGCGCAAAAGATATAAAACAAAGGTTAGCACAAGATCGTGCTATATTTAACAAGAAAAGGCAACTACTGTGTTCAAAGACAACAAACATTGAAACAAGGAAAAGATTGCTGTGTGGAGCACAGCACTCTACGGCTGTGAAGCCTTGACAGTAGGAAAAGCGGACAAGAAAAAGGTAGAATCCTTTGAAATGTGGTGCTACAGACCTATGATGTAGATATCAAGAACAGACAAAGTTAAGAACGAATAGATACTAAAAATAGTAGAGAACGAAAGAAATATGTGGAAAACGGTAAAAAATATGAGAGATAGGATGATAGGTTACATACTACGACATGAGGGAATAGTACAGAATACATTAGAAGCAGAGATAGGAAAAAGTAGAAGTAGAGATAGACCTAGGGTAGACTACTGCACACAAATAGTGAAAGATGTAGGCTGTGAGAATTTTAGGGAAATTTGTAGGCTAGCTTAGAATAGAAATCAGTGCAGGTACGCATCCAACCAGTCCCAAGATGGTTAAATTAATGATGGAAAAAGTAACTGTACCTAAACATGATGATTATTACAAGCAACTACAAGTATTGGTTGGGCAATATTCTCGAATAATGTTAATTGCGTGAGAGGATTTACTGGAAAACTATTAATTCGGCAAATGTCTAAGTGTTGGGGGATCTTGGCAGCCACAGGCTGCTTAACCCCCTTCACTGAATCTCAGTGAAATAGGGCATAAAATGAGAAAACAATAGAATGGAAACAGAGCTGTATACAGGCTGTGTGAGAATTTCAGGGGACTGTGTAGGCTAAATTCAGAATATAAATAAGTGCAGGTACGTGTCCAACCAGTTTTGAGACGTAAAACCTAATGACGAAAAAACAAGTGCATATGAATTTGATGATTGTTGTAGACAACTATATGTGTTGGTTGTGAAATATCTGCAACTAATGTTGACTGTGGGAAAAGATATATTGGAAAAAATATTAAAGTGGTAAATGTTCAAGTGCTGAGGGGAACTTGACAGCCACAGACTGTTTACTTCCGTTCACAACCTTACATGTGATTTTCCAATGCTCCACCACTACATTGGTCAGGAACCGAGTTTTTTTACCTGAAAAATTTGGAATTTTGCCGCAGCCTTACTGTTCCAAGCAAAGTAAGGATCTTTATCGTGCGTGAAAACACTCACACATGGAACCTCCATTTTACCTCTCATCCGAACGAGGGTGTCTTTTGTGAAAAATGCTCGTCTAACATTTTTCAAGCGGACCGTGTCGGGATTCGAACCCGGAACTTTGGGCGTAATAGTCACACACATACCACTACGCCACGGAACCCCTCCCCTCCCCTCACAACCACTGAATGTCGGAGAAATAGGATATATAATTGTAAAACAATAGAAGGGGACCGAACTGCACCTAACAAGAAAGAACAGCGCCTATGATAAGAGACAACAAACCTAGAAGCAGGAAGAAGATTGATGAAAGCATGTGTGTGGAGCACAGCATAGTTTGCCTATGAAATACGGGCAGTAGGAAAAGCAGACAGAAGAACGGTTGCAGCCTTTTAGAATGCTGTGCTTCAGAAGTATGAGGATGATAGCATAGACAGACAAAGTTAATAACAAATAGGTTATAGAAATAGTTGGGGAACAATGATATCTGTGGAAAAATACGAGAAATACAAAAACAGAATACGTTTTAAAGCATTTTTGGGGAATAGTATGGGATATATTTCAAGCAGATATAGGAAAAAGGAGGTAGATGTAGACCTAGATCAGATAGTGGTAGATGCAGACTGTGCAAATTTCAGCGAAATATGTAGGTTAGTTCAGAATAGGAAACAATAAAGATTCGCGTCTAACCAGTTCCAAGACTGAATACCTAATTATGATGAAAAAAAAATTTTAAAAAAGAAAACCAAAAACAAAAGCAAAAATCAATAACCTAAATCTAATATGCATGACAAATTCCACACCACTAAAACAATCACTGTCTCACCTTATACTCGCGGAAAATCGGGAATAAACTAAAACAAATAAATAACAACAAAATAAATCAGTAGACTCTAATTAACTTAAATCAGGAAATAAATAAAGAAAATAAAATAGAGTGAAACTGCGCATCCCCCCCATGACTTACAAGTGATAGTGATTGTGATCCCCCTAGAACAGGAGTGGGCAAATACTTTTAAGCGTGGGCCAAAATGAAATTTTCAAAATGTCTCCCGGGCCGGGGGACTATACCGCGTACGTACGCTGTTGCACACGCGAATGTTTTTGGCGGAATTTTTTCCCTGCCCAAAAAATTTTTTGACAAAAATACCATAAGTATCATTTTAAAGCATTTGGACAAAGAAATTTGACAGTTAATAATAGAAAATAGTAATAATAAATTGTCTTACTTGGGTGTACATGCGAACAATTTGTGCCCAGTAAAATATGTCACGTAATTTTTAAAGAAATATGATCCATTATTTAAATTCAAAGTTATTAAATAAATCAGTTAATAAAAGATTTTATTTTGTTATTTATTTATATCTTAACGATACAAATTAATTTATATTGATACATATAATAGTTAATGCGAAACGTGAAATCTCGAATGTTCATTTGATATTATTTCTTCAAAATTTGGATCCAAATCACTTGTAGCAATCCTTAATACCGAGTGTAGATTTTCGTCAGTAATTTGTGATCGATATTTATTTTTCGTGGAAACCATTAACGAAAAAGTTCTTTCACAAATATATGTCGAACCAAATAAAACTAAGTATTTTTGAACATAGTTCAAAAAATGTTTGAAATGTTCTGTATTCAAAGCACCGTAGAATGCACTCAATTCGTTTGAGTGAAAATTTTCTTTTAGTAAATTATTTGTCTGTTAGTCAATTAGTTCTAATTGAATTTCAACAGGAGCTTCTTGCACATCGAAATTGAAAGGTTGACTAATTAATGATAAAGGTTTTTCAATAGCTTTGAAATCTTGAAATCTTCTTTGGAATTCAGAATGCAGGTCTTGTGTTATTGCACTATATTTAAGAAAATCGGAATTTTTCAATGATTCTCGACGTGTTTGTAATGAGGGGAAATGATTTAGTAATATCTTATTAAAGTTTTCAGCAAATAAATTGAGTTTTATCATAAATGCTTTGACGTTTGAGTGCATATTGAAAGCGAATTGGTTTTTCGCTTGTAGATTTATATTTAGTTCATTCAAATATTTTACGATATCTACAGAAAACGAGAAATCGTTTAGCCATGCCTCATTTTGCAATTCAGGAAAATCATGTAATTTTTCTTTTATCGACAAGAAGGATACTATTTCATCAAGCAAATATTGAAACCTGTCCAAAACTTTACCGATGCTAAGCCATCTCACTTCAGTGTAATAAGGAATTTCGTAAAAGTCACTTTCAATTTCTTTCAAAAATTCAACAAACTGTCGATGATTTAAGGCACGTCCCCGGATAAAATTCACCACTTTTGTCACAACAGTAACGACGTGATTCAATTTCAAGACTTTTCTACATAGCACTTCTTGATGAATAATGCAGTGTAAAAATAACATATCTTGTTCTGGGTGCAACTCTTTTACTTTGTCGGTGATTCGTTTTACTAAACCCACATTTTTCCCTGTTAAACTAGGACAACCATCCGTAGTGATGCTTACTATTTTGTTCCACGTTAAATTTACTTTAACTAAACACTCTTCAACAGCGATAAAGAAGTCTTCACCGGTAATTGTATCTGTCATTGGATGCACACTAAGAAGTTCCTCGTTAATTTCACATTTCTTGTTAATTCCCCGAATAAATATTAATAATTGACTTGTGTCAGTAATATCGCAGGACTCATCTAAAGCCAGAGAACAATATGTAAAATCAGCAATTTTTGTTCTTAGCTGGTCAAGTAAATTTCCTGAAATCTTCTCGATCCGTCGTACCATTGTTCTTCTCGAAAGGCTTACATTTTCAAAAATATGTTTCTTTTCAGGACAACATATCTCCGACACTTCTACCATGCATTGTTTAACAAATTCTGCTTCAGTAAATGGTTTACAGAACTTAGCAATTTTGTGTGCAACAACATAACTTGCTTTTGTGGTAGATTTCTCGATATTACTTTGTTTGGTAAAAATATTTTGTTGTTTATTCAAGTTTTTCGCAAAGTTTTCTGCTGCATTTTTAAGTTCTTTTAAAGAAAGTGATGCATATTTTGGATGTTTTGATTTGAAATGCCTTTTTAAATTGTATTCCTTGAAAACAGCAATTGTTTCCTGACAAACTAAACAAATTGCTTTCTTATCAATGTTTGTAAAAAGGAATTTTATCGTCCATACTTCATTGAAATTTCTGCATTCCAAATCAACTTCTCTTTTTTTAGATTGACTCATTTTACAAAGGCCTACAAATAAATAATTTAATTAATACAATAAAATAAAACCAGTTTAAAAATTTTACTTACAAAAAGTCCACTTTTTCAATTTATTATTATATTTGCAAAATAACAAACTTTGTCTCAAAAGAAATGACGAGTATGCATCCAGTGCTAAGCCAAAATAAACAGTACGTGTACTTCAACCACTCGTTCCTCGAAGAGTGAGGGAAGTTCACCGTGCATATGTTAGCCGACTCCCGCTTTATGAATGGATGTTGCATACTTTAAAGTGGGGATGTGGTTGTGGTTGTTCGAAATTATAATACTCTCTATTATTTATATATTTCATTATTTATAATAATAATAATAATAATAATAATACTGTTGATTTCAAAAAAATCGTATAAAAGAGATTAAAAAAAATTGCTTGCGGGATTTGTCAACGGGCCGGATAAAGTAAGTAAAAGGGCCGGATCCGGCCCGCGGGCCGGCTTTTGCCCACCCCTGCCCTAGAACGTTTAGTGCATACTACCAGAACTTTAACAGTGCATCATCTTCCCTTAGCAGTAAGATACCAATAGACGTAAGAAGATGACCAGATCTTCGGATGCTTGGAAAATTTATATACGAGGTAGGATTAAAATTGTGGCGACTGTACTCGCATAAGCATTGACTTGTATTAATAAAGAGATTTTGAAATAATCTAAAGAGCATGTTTTGTGCGTAATGGCACTAGCCATCATAATGCTTATGCGAGTGCAACTGATAATTTGGGCGATGCTTTTGCTAATTTATGCACAGTTGCATGCTTTTGCTTGTTTAGATATTTATTAATTTATTTATATATTTATTTGATGTTTATTTATATACTTACAATACATTTATACTTATTTTATATTTATATTTTTGTTCTGTGGCTTGATTTTATTTGCTAGACGTTTTGTCGCCAATTTTTGGTAGCAGTATATATAGGCAAGAAGATTGTACTTATAATATGTCAGTTAGGGAATGATAGGAAACGTTAGGGACAAATTTAGGATAAAATTTGAATAAAAACTTAGACCACGGAGGACGAATTTGTAAATATATAGAACAGGCAAAATAGCTGGATTCACTATTAACCATTGGGGGAAGGCTTAAAAAATTTGAATCCATTGTTAATATTAGCTAGCTATGTTTGGATAGTTTTAAGACGACCCTTCAGGTCGTACCGGTAAGCAGAGCTGGCAGCTGCTATCCGGTAATACGGATCCCTCCCCATTTATTTTTGCGTGTGTTTTGTGGATCGGGTTAACTCCAGAATAAACGCTAGGGATGCCATTCTTTAAACCCTATTTTTAGTTTCAGTTTGTTAGATTTTTATTTAGTATTGATTAACCTGAAGTTAGATTAAATTTGGAGCACGTTTACTTTTCGCGTTTAAATCCAATGTAGTACCTTCGGGTAGAGCATTGGGGACGTGGCCGCAAGCATAGCGGCCATTAATTACATTATAATGTGGTAAAATATGTTTTGAAGTCATAGATGTCGATTATCTATTTCCAGTTGATGTGGTTGATAATGACGGAATTGACGGACGGTTTTCGTTTTCTAGGAATGACGATAAAGAAGCTCGAAGTTTTTTAAACATTTCTGGTTTCACTATTTTTAACTTTTTTATATTGCGCTCCTGATTAACTTCGCTTGCTTTTTTGCTGGAAATACTCATTTTTAACACCACCTACACAACACTCTTTAAAGCAAATTTAAAACGGATATTTTAAAATTTATTATCTATATCTATGATGCACTACTAACTAATACTACCGTTATTTCGTTAATTTACACGTAACTTATAAATTCGTAATTAGGATAATCAATTCCTTATCATATCACTAATACTAATGCTTCTTTATTACAGACCGGCATTACATCGTTGTAGTTGAAGTACTTGAGTCATATTACATCATACGCACATGATATGCCACTAACTGAAACACAAGAGTGATAAACTTTCTTTGAGTAACACGAAATACCAACCAAAAAAAAGAAAAAAATGAGGCGCCGTAGAGAATGGGAATACGTAAAAGATTTTATTTAGATGTCCCGAATCCATCTATCTGCTATCTATATCCTAAAGAGTAAAGATACTTTTTAGCGAGTACTAACGCCCGGTGGTTAACGACCAGTGCGTTTAAAAGGAAAGAAACCTGATGCGAAATTTATGTGCAGGTAGCAAGGGTTTCTTCGTTAGTATAAACACTCTAATATTCTTATTCACATCTTTCATAAAGCTAAAGCAATGTTTTCTGTACTTTTCACAAATTTAAACTATAATTCCACGAAACCTTTATGCAATAATTTGCATGAGACAAATTTATTATTGTTGGTTTAGGCAAATTTTGGCGCACCTTGCAATTTTGCGCTACTAGCAATTACTTGCTCCACTTGTACCTAAAGCCAGTCCTGTCACTGCTTGTAATATATCCCACATTATTTCCCAAATTAGGACGTGTACTGTCATTTTATTCCTTTAACTTTCTTTTTGTTTTCCACATTTATTTTTTCCCCTATTTCTAAAACCTATTTGTATTTAATATTGTTTGTCCATGCTATCGTCATCATACATCTGAAGCACCACATTTCAAAAAGCTTCTACCATTTCCTGTCTGCTACTGTTCCTATTTCATAGCCGTATTGTACTGTGCTTCACCCATATGCTTTCAACATTTTCGTCCTTGCTTCTATGTTTGTTGTCTTTGAACATAGCAGCCGCTCTTTCTTTTTGGATATAGCTCGGTTCCCCTTCTATTGATTTCTAAATATATACCCTATTTTACCGATATTTAGTGGTATGTTTAGGGGGTTAAGCAACCTGCGGCTACTATAATCCCCCATTATTTGCCGAATTAACAACTTTCCAATAAATCTTTTCGCACGATCAACATTAGTTGAGAATACTGCAAAATCAACACATGTAGCTGTTTATAGTAATCATCAGGTTTAGGTACAACTACTTTTTTTCGTCATTAGGTTATTCGTTTTGGAACTGGTTGGACGCTTACCTCCATTGATTTCTATTCTGAGCTAGCTTACACATTAACCTGAAGCTCCCTCAGCCTATATCTTTGACTATCTGTGTGTAATAGTTTAACCTATACTCCATTCCAGTTAAGAAGGTAGTAGATGGCGCTTGTGCTTGAGTCAGATTTACACAGATCAAAAATTTATTAGTTGCTGTATTTGAAAAGTTGCCGGCGTCGGTTGTATATTTACTATTTTGTGACGATAGTTTTTCAAAAATAACAATGCAAATGGCTGACTTTATTAGTTAATTTTTAAGTATTATTGCATTCAGTAATTGCAATTTGGTGTTCTTCTTAAGGAATAAGACCACATTGCTTTTTAAAAATGATTTTATTGACGTTTCGATCCTTCTCCTAGGATAGTTGTCTAAATAATAACAAGGAGTATTTGTAATTTGCTATTAAATTTCAGAAGATAAAATTGGACTTGGAACTACATTAAGGGGCAAATTCATAAAGCACACTTAAGCTACACTCATACTTAATCAATGTTCCATCTCAACTTTTAGTATTTTTCCGAATACCAAAAATTGAGATAGAGCATTACTTAAGTATGAGTGTGGCTTAAGTGTGCTTTATGAATTTGCCCCTTAGTCTTTACTTAACAATTATGGTAGAAACAAACATTCACCTGGAGTTATAGAATGCTTTAATAAAATTCTGTCAGTTTCATTTTTTCGAAAGGTTGTAAGTTTGTTAACAATGATTGAAATTAAAGCAATGCATCGATGTTTATACAGATTTTTATTTATATTTTTTGCAAGATTGAGGTTTTTGAATAAATACATCCAAGAAACACGGTTTTAAAACATATCAAGCATTATTGAACTTTATTTTCTACCTGTTTGGTTAAAGTTTAAATAAAATATTAATATACAACAATATATAAGCTATTTTTAATTAAACACATCACAAAATATCAAAACAATGATATCACAAATTTATATTTAATCTACGTCCATATCATCCCCAGAGGTATCTTCGTCGTCTGTTGTACTTTCATATCCAACATTTATTACAATTTGTTTGACAAGTTCTTCGACAATGCCATCCAATTTCCACATTCTTTCTTCTTCTTTAATCATATGGCTAATACAATTAACCCAATGTTCTTTATCTATGGCTGCAATTCCTTCATCCAGAAGCACCTTCACGTCGTTAATTTTAAAAGTAGAATTGTTGGTAGCTACATGCTGCTTTACTCGAGCCCAAATCAGCTCAATTGGATTTAGATTGCAGTGGTATGGGGGTAACCTAAATACAGTTCTGCCAGAGCGTTTTACAATTTTGTCAACAACATTAGGTGTCGGGTGAGCTAGAGAGTGCTGCTTTACTAAGGCTAATAATTCAACTTTTAATAGCTCTTTGGTAACTTCAATGTGTTTTGCGTTTAACCAATTATAAATTTGTTCTTTCCGCCAACTTTGATTTGGAACCTTATCGGCTTTGACGCTGTGATAAGGAGCATTATCAAGCACGATTACACTATCATTATCAAGAAGAGGTAATACACCTTTCAACCAAGTTGTAAACGCTTTACCGTTCATGTCTTCGTGATAATCTCCTAAAACGATAGTTATAAACTCAGGGTCCTAAGTTGTTTATAGTGTTAATACGCTACCTGTTTTTTTAGATTGAAAGTTTAAATATGCACCATTGACAAATCCCATACCACTACCCATGTGTGCAACAATTAATCTCTTGCCCTTGCCAGAGGGACCTCGTATACCAGTCGATAAACCTTCGATTAATGCCTGCCTTGCTGTTTTTACAGTGGTGTCTTGCCATACCTTGTTCTTTACATGTCCAGCATTCACCCACGTTTCATCAGTATAATAAATTTTTTTGCCTTCAGCTCTATACTTTTTAATTGCAGTTAAATATTTTCTTCGCCACAACACAATTTCAGGTTTTTCAATTAAAATTGTTTTTTGGCTACGCTTTCCATATTTAAAACCCAATTTCATCATTACCCGATAAAGTGATGTGCGACTGAAGTTTGGTAAAGAGTCATCATTGTTTATTGCATGTAATACTTTCTCTAAATTTGGTAATTCATTTCTAAAGTAAAATGCATGAATATGCCGTCGAATCGCACATCTTTCAAATTCTTCAAGTTCGTCGTAGATTGTTATACGCACTCTTGTAGTCTTTGGCGAGGAAGCAGTACCAGTAGTTTCCATTTCTTTTACAATATTCCACATTGATCGAACACCTAAACCCACTTCTAACGCAGTTTGCTTTACAGATTGCGTTTTGGATGCATTTGTGGAATTTTTCAAATATATATTATAGGCAATAAGCTTTTGCACGCTCATAACATGTTTGCCCTTCGGATTTTTAATAGGTTGGTGATCCATAATTAAATAAAGGTCTGAAAAGAATTCATTGTTAGTATTATATGCTTATCTTTAATGAGACATGCTTACCTTATTATGAAGACACTGGTGTTTTATAGCTCTGACAAGAACGGTTTTGATACTAAATATAAAATTAACACAAATTAATAAGGCCGAGCAAAATTTCAAAGGCAAACTAATAACAAAATACAATAAATAACAAAAACAAAAATATGAAAGGGCAATAGCAAATGTCAAAATGCCAATTGACAATCTGTCTTATAATAAAAATGTTCAAACAACCAACACAAACATACGGGATATTTATACTTGTGTACACTTGGCTCATCCATCCACCAATGGGAATCGCTAAAATTCAGTCCTATCTTTTTCTTCAGTACCTTCTTAACTGGAATGGAGTATAGGTCTACCTCTACTTCTCGTTTTTCCTGCCTCTGCTTCTAGTATATTCTGCATTATTCCCTCATGTCTTAATATGTGACCTATTATCCTATCTCTAAAATTTTTTGTTTTCCATATATTTCTTTCTTCCCTTACTATTTCTAGAACCTCTTTGTTCTTAACTTTGTCTGTCCGCTTCTCATACTGTCCAATTTAATATAGTGTTATACTACCTCTAAGTCAATAAACAACGTAGATGCCACACGGATTACTAATAGACATTATTGTCATTCATCTGTACGTTTAACTTTGCACATTTACTGTTCCTAATCTAAAATTGCCAGTAAAGCCTTCGCTAGAAACGAGTTTAAATAATGCAGATTACGACTGTATATATATATATATATATATATATATATATATATATATATATATATTACTGTGTAACCTTGTTTTAGATTCGAGCCTCGTGAATTGGGCGTCAAGAATGCTGTGAATCCTACAAAAAGCTATTCATTAACTCAACTGGTCCGTCGACTTTCTTCTGTTCATCGCCTCGGCTGCTCCCCTAGATAAACCTTCATCCTCATTCATAAAAAAAAAAAAAACACATTCCTATCACAAACATCACCGTTAACTCTATTTACATCAATATTCACAATACATTAAAATTTCAAAATTAAAAATTCAGCATGAATTTCAGTATCAGAAAATTTCAAGATTTAAATTTGTTATCATTTTAATGTGCATCCAAAATTAAAGTCCTTGTAGGATGCCTACTAATTACTATAACAATATATGCAGACCGGAGTCTGAGTACAAAGGGAGCATCTACCACCCCTTTACGTTAATTAACCAGGTTCGTCTAATTGAGCTCAAAGACATACCCATATTTTCATCATAATCCAGAACATCAATACTAAATATCCCTTTCTACTTAAACAAGCAAATTTCACCTTAAAATTAAAATATTATTGTTAGTACAATTTCACTACTGTCCATTTTAAATAAACAAATTATAAAGTTATTCAACACACACCAAAATATCAAAGTTCGAACAAAATAGTATAATTTACCTGAAGGTTACTGCACTCGTAGATTCAATGTACATCGTCCCTTTGTTAATTACACCATTCCAACTGGGTTATATTTACGGCTTCTGATTCTCAACGCTTTTAAAATTTTCTCCATCACCATTTATTTAAAGTTGTTTCAGGGCTTTTCCGGAACTCATCTGTGTATATCTGAACCTTGTTTTGTGGATCCAGACACGTTTATGCACCATTTAATTATTAATACCCCGAAAAATAGCAAAGAAATTCATACTTCTTTCACCAATATACGCCAAAACTGCCTACTTTTGTGTATTTATTTGTCGTTGTAAATTGTACCAATTGGTACAGTGATACTAAACTTTAGTACCTTGTATCTTCTATTCTAAGTGCACTAAAGTACATTTATTGTAGCACGTAAAGAACAAGCTGTTTTACATCACAAAAATATTCGAGCAAACTGTTTAAAATTATTTAATCAAAACCGGAAAACTAAAAAGCACTGTTTAACGCGTTGAATCAAGTCGAAGATCTAAGAGAGCTTGTTCATATTCCCCTGGGTATATATAGAGGTTAGCCTGTCTGTCGGTCGAGTCTCCAAAACGGACAATTCTAAAGAATTCCGCCTGCTATGTTCCCATTCCGCAGCCCGGCATGCGATTTTTACGAATTTTGCACTCGCCCCAGTTAAATCTCAGAAATTTCAACACGGCACGCAACGTCTGGAAATCACTAATTGAATTTTATACAGAAATGTTATTTTTACCTCTCAAATTTTGCCTTTTACTTTCAACCAATCGCAACCTTATGACGTTGCTCTACTCACGCCTTTTACTATATGTGCCTCGGTCTTGCGCATATTATCTGTCTCTATCTACCCTGTTCTTATTAGTGCAAATTGATATTCCTTATTATCGATTATTTCAGTCCATGTGGACTATCTGGGTTAAATAACCCCGTATCGCGCCTTCCCGTGAATATTAAGCCACGGTTTCTCCAAGATTCTTTGTAACCATTAATTATCTGCAACATTTACGCAGAATGAGCTTTTTAAAAATACGCAGGTGTTCAAACATACTATTAATTCTCAGAGCTTTATTTCATGGTATTTTATTGGGTTTTTACAAGTTTTTATAGATATTGTCTGTTACTAACGGTTCAATTAATTCCAATTAAAATAATACCCTTTAGTTTTTAGTGAATCCTAATTAAATATTCAATTATTATCAGTACATTTTTGTTTAATACCGGTTACTTAAAATAGAGTTAATTAATATAAATTTTGCACATAATTTCTCTTTGTTTCTTTACTCGAAATGATTTAAATTACACGTAGAGCATTTTAATACTGCTTCCTTTTTTATAGCAAGCGTCTTGTAAATCATTTAAATCTCTTATTTGTAATGAAACGACTGACTTTTTATGCATCACGGTTTTAATAAAGCGTACCTTTTTCCAAAGCTTCTACACGGTGATTAAAATTATTTGATGTGATTATTTAATTTTCTACCCTGGTCTAAATGTGAGTATTTTCCCCCTATTTGAATACAAATAATCCCACTTATTTGAATGCAAATATAAAATACTTAAACCGCAAACAAAATTTACAAAAAAAAATGCCTATCTCTCTCTACCCTTATCTATCTAACTTACCTACCTTATCCAATCAAAAAAATTATTTACACCTGTCCTATATCCCTATCCTATTTCTAACTTTTAACTATACTAAAATTCACCTATCTCTATCCTTTGTTCATTAAGTTATTTAAATCTAACTCTCTTCTTGACCCTCCAAGTCTTTCTTCTCACCATCCTAATACTCTTCATCCCTATTTCTCCCCTTCTATATCTATACTTAACATCCCTATTATCTCACATACAATAAACTTATCATCCCTATTATCCTGATTCTTAAATATTACTTCTTCTTCAGTCCCTACACTTGTCTGTTTCTTATTTATTCTTATTTTCTTTTCTGCCGACAAACCAAACGATACTACTTTAAAATTATCGATTTTTCCCTCTATGGAAAATCCTGTGTACCTTCTAGAATTCTTATATAATGGAATCCGCCAGAATGAATTCCTTAAATCTACTTTATTAAAAACAAACTTGCCACTTAACCTCGTCAAAAGTGTGTCCATGGATGGTGGACAATGGAATTTCGGTTTGGTCCCTTGACTAATTTTTCGTGCATCTTTATTTAATCCTACCTTCACCTGCTCCCGATATGCTGCTGTTGCTTCTACCCCCACTAATTCTGCATGTTTTTGTACTAAAGCTTGAACCTCTACTCTCCTATCCTCTGGACATCTTATTGTGTTGATCTGTTTACCTTCATCATCCTCTACCTCTACTACATTAATACTCCACCCCGTGTCATCCTCTGTGACTTCATAACTGCCCTTCCATGACACTACCCTATCATTAATCCTTATTACCTTCCTTTCCATATCTATCAAAACCCCTAACTTCATCATACAGTCAACACCTAAAATGCTCTGAAACTTCAGTCCAGGTACAATTACAAACTCCTGTTCACAGCTTAAACCTCCTATATCTATCCTAAGCACCACAACACTATTTACTACAGCAAACTTCTTTTTATTTGGAGCTACTAAATGGCTACGCTTTATAGGCATAATTCTATCACAAACCTTATCCCTAATTTTGCTGACGAATTCCTCCGATATTAAACTCGCCTCTGCCCCTGTATCAAGTAATACTTCTACATTATTCTCAAAAATTTCTATATTAATAATTGGCAAATATAATTTTTCCTCAGTTTCTGGCTCTACTTCCTCCTCAATTTTGAAAAATTCACGTGGATGTTCATATACATTTACACTGAAATCTAGTGGTCTGTCGCGTTCTAAAAATCCTGTCCAGGTCTGTTTTCCATACTTGGTCTTGGTCTAACCGTCACCTCAGCGTATGTCCTAGGCGTTTCCACTCGTTCCGTGTCTGTATTAGCAGTCCCCCTCATGTCCGGTGAACTATTCCTCCTGGTAGGTTCCGGTCTCGGTGCAGGTCCCCTTCCTAAACTATTACTTCTAAAGTATGGTCGTCGCTGTTCCCAATTCTGTCGCTGGTATCCGTAACTATTCCCCCTTCTAGCATAGTTGTCCCGTCTATTGTCAAACCTAACTGTGTTGATCTGTCTTTCCCTATTATCCCGAGGTCGTCCACTACTTACGTCGTCGTACCTCTGCAGGTATTCTAAAAACATTTCTCTGTCCACTATGTTCTGTAGTGCTACGTGTTGTCTTACTTCTACCTCGAAGTGTCGTGATAAATACTTGATAATTTGTCGGTCCGTCAGTGGTGGGTTCAGTTGCTTTGCTATGCTATACTTGCGTATAGCATATTGCTCCCTACTTCCTGAAAATTCTCCCTTAAATTTCCCGGTGATTAAGTCGTCTCGTACCTGGTCTTGTCTGTGGTCACTCCAGTAGTGCTTTAAAAATCTGTCTTCAAAGTCCGTGTAGGTGTCTATGTCCTGTCCTACTAAATTGTACCATGCTTCCGCGTTGTCTTTCAATAAAGCCTTTATCGTATTCAGTTTAGTCTGTTCGTCAAATAAATTTCCCACTAGATTTCTTACACTATTAATAAAAATTTGTGGATTTACCCTCTTATCGCCATAAAACTTCATGTGTTGGTCTAATGATACTCCACCTGTAGAAAATCTGGGACCATCCCCCGTTAAACTTGACATGTTGTATTTGATACTACTAACTTCGCGTTCTACCCTGCCTAACTGATCCCTACATGAGTCCGTTACTTCAGTCATTTTTACATTAATCTCTTCTTCACAGAAAATGCGTACTTCGGATCTTAAATTTCCCATTTCCTGTCGAAGACCTGTAATATCACGCTCATTTTTTTCAACCCTATTTTCAACTTCCCCCATTTTTACAGTAAGACTATCTTTAAATTCTGTAAATTCTTTAGTATTTTGTTCAATTTTCCCGCTTATCTGCTCTAATTTTTGGTTGGACTCCTCCCTAGCTAATCGCATTTCCTCTAACATTCTCATCATTAACTCATTTCCTTGATCCCCTGATTCCGTCCTCGACTGATCTCTACTGCCTCCAGCTTCTTCCATTTTCGAATTTTTTCCCACACAATGCACTATCGTCACTTCCAATTTCCACTCCTTGACTCCTTAACCACTCCTTTCTCTGCATACGTTCTAATCACTCTCACACACTCTAAAATACTCTTAAATTTATACACACACAGAAACTCTCTCTCTCAGATCGCCAGTTTCCTGGAATAAAATCACAAAAATTTTATTTGGAACTCGAGCCCCACGTTGGGCGCTAAAGAATGCTGTGTAACCTTGTTTTAGATTCGAGCCTCGTGAATTGGGCGTCAAGAATGCTGTGAATCCTACAAAAAGCTATTCATTAACTCAACTGGTCCGTCGACTTTCTTCTGTTCATCGCCTCGGCTGCTCCCCTAGATAAACCTTCATCCTCATTCATAAAAAAAAACAAACACATTCCTATCACAAACATCACCGTTAACTCTATTTACATCAATATTCACAATACATTAAAATTTCAAAATTAAAAATTCAGCATGAATTTCAGTATCAGAAAATTTCAAGATTTAAATTTGTTATCATTTTAATGTGCATCCAAAATTAAAGTCCTTGTAGGATGCCTACTAATTACTATAACAATATATGCAGACCGAGTCTGAGTACAAAGGAGCATCTACCACCCCTTTACGTTAATTAACCAGGTTCGTCTAATTGAGCTCAAAGACATACCCATATTTTCATCATAATCCAGAACATCAATACTAAATACCCCTTTCTACTTAAACAAGCAAATTTCACCTTAAAATTAAAATATTATTGTTAGTACAATTTCACTACTGTCCATTTTAAATAAACAAATTATAAAGTTATTCAACACACACCAAAATATCAAAGTTCGAACAAAATAGTATAATTTACCTGAAGGTTACTGCACTCGTAGCTTCAATGTACATCGTCCCTTTGTTAATTACACCATTCCAACTGGGTTATATTTACGGCTTCTGATTCTCAACGCTTTTAAAATTTTCTCCATCACCATTTATTTAAAGTTGTTTCAGGGCTTTTCCAGAACTCATCTGTGTATATCTGAACCTTGTTTTGTGGATCCAGACACGTTTATGCACCATTTAATTATTAATACCCCGAAAATAGCAAAGAAATTCATACTTCTTTCACCAATATACGCCAAAACTGCCTACTTTTGTGTATTTATTTGTCGTTGTAAATTGTACCAATTGGTACAGTGATACTAAACTTTATTACCTTGTATCTTCTATTCTAAGTGCACTAAAGTACATTTATTGTAGCACGTAAAGAACAAGCTGTTTTACATCACAAAAATATTCGAGCAAACTGTTTAAAATTATTTAATCAAAACCGGAAAACTAAAAAGCACTGTTTAACGCGTTGAATCAAGTCGAAGATCTAAGAGAGCTTGTTCATATTCCCCTGGGTATATATAGAGGTTAGCCTGTCTGTCGGTCGAGTCTCCAAAACAGACAATTCTAAAGAATTCCGCCTGCTATGTTCCCATTCCGCAGCCCGGCATGCGATTTTTACGAATTTTGCACTCGCCCCAGTTAAATCTCAGAAATTTCAACACGGCACGCAACGTCTGGAAATCACTTATTGAATTTTATACAGAAATGTTACTTTTACCTCTCAAATTTTGCCTTTTACTTTCAACCAATCGCAACCCTATGACGTTGCTCTACTCACGCCTTTTACTATATGTGCCTCGGTCTTGCGCATATTATCTGTCTCTATCTACCCTGTTCTTATTAGTGCAAATTGATATTCCTTATTATCGATTATTTCAGTCCATGTGGACTATCTGGGTTAAATAACCCCGTATCGCGCCTTCCCGTGAATATTAAGCCACGGTTTCTCCAAGATTTTTTGTAACCATTAATTATCTGCAACATTTACGCAGAATGAGCTTTTTAAAAATACCCAGGTGTTCAAACATACTATTAATTCTCAGAGCTTTATTTCATGGTATTTTATTGGGTTTTTACAAGTTTTTATAGATATTGTCTGTTACTAACGGTTCAATTAACTCCAATTAAAATAATACCCTTTAGTTTTTAGTGAATCCTAATTAAATATTCAATTATTATCAGTACATTTTTGTTTAATACCGGTTACTTAAAATAGAGTTAATTAATATAAATTTTGCACATAATTTCTCTTTGTTTCTTTACTCGGAATGATTTAAATTACACGTAGAGCATTTTAATACTGCTTCCTTTTTTATAGCAAGCGTCTTGTAAATGATTTAAATCTCTTATTTGTAATGAAACGACTGACTTTTTATGCTTCACGGTTTTAATAAAGCGTACCTTTTCCCAAAGCTTCTACACGGTGATTAAAATTATTTGATGTGATTATTTAATTTTCTACCCTGGTCTAAATATGAGTAATATATATATATATATGTGTGTGTGTGTGTGTGTGTGTGTGTAAAATGTTTCTTGACCTTTAAAATTTACATATATATATATATATATATATATATAGCCTAGAAGAATAACGGAGTTATTGGGAGTCAGGGAATTAGAGTGCTATTCTTGTAACATTGGTAGTTAGTTTTTTGTTGTAGCTTTAAACGCAATGCTACTGGTAGAAGCGTACTACATTAAATCGTTTGTTTAACTATGTACCTTAATGACAAGTTACACTTTATAGATTGAATTCTCATTTATTTTGGCGGTATAGTCAATTACTTTTTACGTGAATTAAATAACTTGTTTGACTATGCGTTTCTAGCGGTACTGTTAGAGAAGGCACTGAGACTATTTGCTATTGCTTCCAAAGTAGATAGCCAAATTATTTATATCTCCTTATTGTTTCGAATACAATTGGAATTAATATTTCTCACTAAAATGTAATTTTTGTGTTACAGTTCGTGGTTATCCACCTCTAGCTCGAGTACACAATACCATTGGCCATGCCGTCACAAAACAATGTAAGAGATTTTTGATATACTGTACTATTTCACATAATTGACTTTAACCGCAGCCAATTTTTTTTAATCACAAGCAAACTTTTAATTGAATTTTTTGCTGAAAAGTCAATTATGCATATATTTTTACCTGATTGTTATTACAAATTCGAAATAACGCCTATGTAGTAGTTTAACTAAGAGGGTGTATGTGCATGGTTGCGTGCCTTGGGTGAATGCGTAGTTCAATTAAAAATATTACTGATCAAGCTGACCGAAAAAATGTAGGTATTAACAATACAGCTATGATTATATGCTTGTTTCTTGATATATTTTACGTAGAATTTATACCCTTCATTAACCTATATGTTCTGCTGGTTACACGAACTATTATTTGAAACGTATAGATGTAAAGTGCAACATGTCCAAATGAAGGCATTTGGAGCAAAACACGAAAAACGGATAGAAACAAATTTTTTAACATGACACTGTAATTATTTATATGCTGTAAATTATAATGTGATAGGTATATTGTCTTATAAATTAAGAAATTGTTCAGACTATGGTTTTCAAGAAAAATTTATAACAAATTTGGACATGTCGCACTGTACCAATTCTTTAGGCGTCATTAGCTTTAAATGTTTTTCTTTTCTACAAATCTCTTTACCTGCTCCAACATCAGTGGGGTAAACTGGTTATCCTCTTACTAGAATTTCATCGCGCGTACCTTCCGTCAATATGAAACTTTGTGTAGGTTGAAGTTTGAAATGCCAAGAAACTGATAATTATACAACATTATGTGTTTCAGTTCACCAATCGCGAACCCTATATTTTCTCCAATTTTTACAATTGTTACGTATTCTTTTATAATATTTATATAACCATGTGGATTTGATACCGTTGAAGTATTTCTTGCTACTTTTTCAATATTACCAAAAGCTTTATCCGAAGGGATGTAGAGTGTCCCACCATAGGAAAAACTATCTCCAACCAGGTTACTTGTTTTGGAGCGTTATATAGCAGTCAATTGCACAACATTCCTAAAAATATCGTATTTTTGTTTTGACTTTCCAGCTCCATCGCAAAATAAACGAATAATATTAATCTGAGGAATAATTTCATACGTAACTAAACAATGATGAACAGCTGATGCAATTTCATTTGAACTTTTTGGCCTCTCAGTCTCGAATTATACAAAACTATACACATTTCTAGTTGTAAGTTTTATTTTTGAACTTCCAATAACCACAGTAAAGTTGTAAAGGTTTTTTTTTGATAGTTATCCAAACGCGGTGGAGTAGCCAAAGTGTGGGAATCTTCTTGCGGCATACCCAGTAAAACCACTCCCCCTGGCGGGTGCGTCTGCCAAACGTCTCCGCCGCACTGCAGCCTAAAAAGGCTTATTGTGCTGACCCTGGGTAAGTTGATTAGTATACAAGTCATGGGTCTATCAGTGGATTTACTCTATACAAGTGCCCCACCGATTGAACTCAGTCCTAGCACCTTTCCCTTGCAAATCCAAGGTTCCTGGATAAGGGCTATATTACAGTCCCCCATCAACTTACATAGTGGACGGGTGTGACTCGGTCCAAGTCCCAGATTCGACTTTCTTGGCCTTCCTCCGCTTTCTACGCCGACCTCACAAAAGCCTCTTTGTTTGCAGTTCAGTGCCTGCAAGTTTCTTTATAGTATTCTCCATGTCTGGTGTTTCAGACACCGGTCTTGCAAGCGGACTTGCATCCCGGGTCTGCTTTAACTCCATACATACATTTTGGTTACCTAAAGAGCCCCCCATTGCTGGTTCCACCTCTTCAGGTTCAGTTTTACTAGTGGTATTATTCATAATTGTAAATGGTCGCCATGCCAGGTGCCCTCTGTTGGCATGGAAGGCGTGAATAAAACGGGGTGCCGCCCTGTTCCTCGAGTTTTGAACCGATTGAGACTGGTCAACTATCCAGCCACGCATCCCCTGGGCTCGGTCCTACACCACGGGATTTAGAAATTTTTAACGAGGTTGTCTCCTCTTGGTCCGGGCGGTTAAGCCAAGACCCTCACACCCTCTGGTCCGTGGGAAATGACCACGACGGCAGGGAAGGCACGGTATGACGGTGTTGCGGAACTGCCCCACCGGCTTCGTTTACCTCAGTGCAAGCCTATTAGCCACGAAACTAGACCTTGGGTTGATTGGTTTAGTCCGCGGGATTGTTTTCACTTGGCTAGGGAGCAGATTTTATTCCTCATCAGCACAGTCTTTTGCTCTCCACCATGTTGTGGGTTTTATGCCACTCGGATCACTGGGTCTCTGAACGAGATAAGCCTATCATGATCCTTCCCAGAGTAGATAGCCAATTTCTTGGCCATATATCCTGGAATTTCTCCTATCCGCCACCTGGAGACGCGCCCAATGGGTAACCAACCACATGGGCTTGTAAAGGTTTATCTGCATACTAAAATAAGCCTTTAGATCAGGTCTTTCAGCAATTGCAATTTTTTTTTACAGATAAAGTGAACAGAACACCAATACTTCAGGACTGTCTTCTCGCAATAGGTCATAGAAACTTTTAGCTTTTGCTTTGTAGAGTTTGTTGTACAGAATCAATTTTTGTTTTATAGAGTTTTAGTAACAGTTTTAATTTTCTCTTTAAGTTGAAGACTGAAGAACATACAATTGATTATGGACTACCAAAATTTACATTGTAGTTTTTGCACAAACAGTTTTTAAAGTAACTTTGCTCTACCTTACAATCATCCTTAGCATCATCATTATACATCCTCCGTAGTTTTGACAATGTTCAGATCACAAGTTAGGTATACTCTTTGGGTAGATTTACCGCGGCAGTAATGGCTTTCTCTACATCTTACCGACTCAATAAACGTTTTAGTTTTTTTTTCTCGAGATCATTTTTGTTTTTTATTCGATTTCCACCTCTCAGCTCAGGATGTACTTGACCAGTGATATAAAATTTCTCTAGTACTCTCAAAACGCAATCTTTGTTAATGCCTAGTATTCCTAAAAATGCCGCTTTACAAATTGATATCAACCGTCCACGTAAAGCTTTGACTGTATATTTAATTGTTATGGATTTTAGTTCATTGTTCGCAATATCATGGGAAGTAGCTTTCTCTTTGGATGCAATAAAAAATCATAAAAGCGTCTTGTGTGCAATTTTCGTTTTATTCGCGTAGAAGACCTGATGAAAATAGTTAATACCTCTCATTGTTAAATGAGACTCATGTTGATATGGCTGATAGGGCCTTTCTTAGTGCCCACACCTTGAAAATTCAGGTAACGACTTTTTGTGAATACCTGTTGTAAATATTGTTACTTAATTTTAGCAAATCAATACAATTTTATAAGAATTGACATACCTAAGTGCTTTCGATCTAGCACTTTTATATCCGCTTGCACTAGCAGTTTTTGATCCAGCTTTATTTCCAGATCATTGTCTCATTGATTCTACATATATCAAACCAACTGCCATTATTAATATCGACTTTACATTGATTTAAATAAAACTACCAACTCCGAACAAAATTAATAGCACACTTCTCTAGTGCTCAAAAAGCAAGAAGTTAACTGTGTATTTATCTAAAACCAAGCTATGATTGTAATCAGACGAGTAATCATGTGATCTTATGTCACAGCGCATTGGCTCCTGTGAACATGCCGCGCTTTGCGTTTAATTTATACCTAGACATGCGGCACTTTGAATTTCAAGGCACTTTTTACACACGGACCACTATGCTATATGCCTCTCTTTAAAACTAACATAAGCTTCTATGAGATGCAGATTTAAGTGAAAAATTCTAAACATAATATCACCCGTTTTCCTAAAATTTGTAAAACGTTGCACTTTGTGTCTATACGCTTCATTTCAAAGCTCACATTTTCAAACATTTTTCTTTACAGATAATGGAGGAAATGTGCAAAGCAATTGTAAGTTATCTATCGTTTATATTTTGACTTTCTACCAGGTTTACCGCTATCCTTAAGGAATTTCAAGTATATGCGCACAGCACCTCATAGTAAACATATGTGCAACAGAAGTGTGAAGTTTACAGACTAAAAGATTTATAATAGATTTATTTTTTATTAGTACTGATGTAAGGGTGTTCATTTGCATAAACGCAAAGCTTTATAGTTGTCGTGTTTGATTAGGTCAGTCAAGGCTATTATATCAACTAGTTTTAGTATACAGTCGTAAATTATGAGCGATTTGTATAAACCTATCTTCTTTTAAAGATTAAGTAGTACGTTATTTATATTAAGCTAAAGTGGACGCTTTTTTAAATTATTATTATCGTGTTAGTGTACAAACTTACACTGATATGTAGTCCGTTATAGTATATGAGGGAAATTTTATTACAGAACATTCTCAATTTTTTACTTTCTCTTTTTCTTTGTCTCTTTCTCGCTGTATATGTATATATATATATATATATATATATATATATATATATATATATATATATTTTAGCCAACTGATGGCGTTCTATTTTACTTTCGCCAACATACAGAGATTTCTTCGTGTGTATGCATTGAAGTTGCTTAATGTTTTGTTAGGGTTAAAAAGCACAATAAGGTCGAAACCTGTTCAATGGATGTTTTTCCCCTTATAAAACAATCAATAATTGTTGTGTTATGGCTATGCAAATACTAGTTCAATTTGTATAGGTAAATACAGTGCGTATTTATAGATACGTCAGATGTAATTGGTTTATATATATATATATATATATATATATATATATATATATATAAGAATAATTGTTATTTGAAATGCAAATGCATATTTGTTAATATATATTACCAGTAATAAGATAAAATTAAAATCCAACCTTTATGTAAAGATGAATTACCATTTTAAATCAAACTGCTAATTGAAAACCGCTGAAAGAACAACCACAGCATGATTGGAACCTGCGTCTTTTGAATTTCCTTAAAATGCAAAACGTAGTTGAAAATCGAAAAGAACAATAAGTTTTCAGCAGTATTAATAATAACACATTCTAACCAATCGGCCGCATAGCTCAGTTGATTAGAGCATTGAACCGGTAATTCAAAGAACGCAGGTTCAAATTCTGCTGTGACTAGTCTTTAGCGGGGTTTTTAATTACCAGTTCGATTTGAAACTTTACATAAAGCTGGATCCCCTTTCCATCTTATTACTTATATATATATATATATATATATATATATATATATATTGCTGTGATAACTCGCAGCCCCTACGATTGGGTGCAATAATTACTGTATTATTCCCTTTATATTAAGCCACACGACTTGGGCAAACCATAAAATGTTGTGTTAACTCGCCCCTACGGCTTGGGCGTACATAAAAATGTTGTGATATTACTCTTATACCACTCCAGCACTTGTGAAAATGTTAATTTATAATTTCCTTTTGCCTCGACTAGCTGATTCAATTAAATAAAGCACTTCTATAATACACAGTATAATGATTGAATATCTACAACCCTTTTAAATATCTTTTCCCTTTTTAAATCATATACATCTGTCAAATTATTAGAAAATCAAGCCAGCAAAACGAGATTTTTATTACATTTAAAGACTTATTGAAACGTTTCAAGCTGTCTATAACTTTTCATAAAATTTACGCAAGAAACCCCCAATTTGTCGGCTTTTACACTTTAAATTATGATTGAGATAAAACAGTTTAAAAATAAATCATATCCAAAATATTTGAGATAAAACAGTTTTAAAATAAGTCATATCAAAATCTCTAACCTGAAGTATTTTCATAGGTGCTCCTAAGAATTGAAGTCGATATCCAAATCGTTATTGGTGCGTTTATTTCAATGAAAGGTTTTTCATTTCTGCAATAGAATATTTACCATCAATTTGCTTGAGCAGGCAGCATTCTCCAAAATTGTATTTTTGATCGTAATGGCTCGTAACTAAAGTTCTACAGGAATCGTAACATTATTTTAATGGTAATTTAAGATTGTAATTTATATCGTAATTGAGATGGTCATTTCGATGGACATTCACATCAACATTCAGATAGGAATTAAGAGCCGTCTCAGAAGTACGGCACAATTTTCACAATTATACACTCTAAAATTTCACTGTTAACAAATATTTATTACTCACGTAAATATTTGGCAACCTCAAGTATAGTAACTGCCCAGTTTCAAAATATACTAACTCGATATTCAATTCTCAAGATATTTATAGGATCGTCCCTTTTTGTTTGTAATTCGCTGGCTTCACGTGCTAGGCGAGGCCAAGCATATTATCACTTGTTATTTTGGAAAATTTACCAATTGTATGTATTTTAATTGCATGACGCGGTGCTCTAAGTCACGTAATTCAAATGTTATACCTTACATTTACTTCAGGAATCCCAGGAATTTTTGTACATATCGATCACGTAGTCTTGTTTGTTGGCCTTATTCTAATCTAAATCGAATAAATTTGGTGTTTGTTTATTTCCTAATAAATTGGATTTTCGAACAACTGTGATTCTCTTAGATCACGTACGCTTTTAAATAATGCATAATTTCTGCTAGCGTTTACGATAATATCTTAACACACTTTTTGAATGTTTATCTAGCCAATTCATGCAGGTTTTTCACTGATTTAATTTTAATGCGTTTCGTTACATTTTTAAATTCTAATCTTTGCTAGCGGCTACTCTTGAATATGTGTTTTAATTGTTTGTACTGCTACATACAGTGTGCTCGCAACTAATAATTTTTATAATAACCTATTTGCTCTTCTAATATCTATAATTATATGTTTCTGTTACTTGGGAGTTTCCTTTACTTATTCTACGACCCCAATGACTTAACCTACCCCTAAATTAACCCTATAATTACAGCAATATATATATATATATATATATATATATATATTATATATATATATATATATATATATATATTTATATATCGTATTCCTCTTTTATGTAAAAAATAATATAGTATTGTAAAGTAAGCTGCAAAATGAAAACCGGTAAATGAATGACTTGGAGTTTGAATTGAACCAACGACTTTCAATCTCTGGTCCGATACTTTTACGGAAGCTATATGAAGTTGTAGACTAGTAGTTTTTAATTTTCATCCGCTAGTAGCAATAGTAGTTCTATTTTCAATTACGACTAACCCTATTCGATTATAGATTCAAGATATAGGCATCTTCAAATGCACAGGTACTAAACCTTTTCAAAATGCTGCGTTAAAATAACAGAGTGCTGTAATAATAATAAATGTAAAATACTTGTTAATGCAATAAGATGAAATCGAGTTTTAAGTAAATTTTTATAAATTACTTTATATTTCAGCATTACCCTATTCTACTAGTCAAGCGTTTCAGATAGGGAAAGGCTAGTTATTTGTGATTTGAAAAGTCTGTTTAATTTTAATTTCCTTACAGCAGCAAACAGATTTGAAAACTATACTTTAATTTTTATCAGTGTTTCAAATTTTACATCCTCTTACCAATACGCAAAGCTTATATAGCTCAGTTTGTTCAGACGTTAAATTCGAAATGGAAAGTTGTTGGTTCAAACTCGGCTGTAAACGATTTTTTTATCGCCAGTTAAGTGTAAGACTATTTTCAGATAGTATTTTAAAACTGCATAAGGCTGGAATACTATATTCTTTTATTGCTGTTAGTCATATATATATATATATATATATATATATATATATATTATTTAATAAAATGAAATAATAACTTAGACTTTAGTACTAATCAACTTGCCTAGTGCAATTATCCATCCAATATGTATATATTGCTGTGCCACGACCGAGTTGGGGAATATTAAATTTTGTTAATGTGGATGCAATAGAAAATTATGAATATATTGTCTTACCTTCCTTTTCCATTTTCTGACTGGCTAGCTCAAGGAAAGTTATACTTTGAAATTTACAAAATGACAGCAATTACAACAAAAAATTACAGCAATCTCAAGGAAACATCTATACATTCACAAACATTTTTCTTTCATACAAAACAGCTAATAGAACAATTCACAGTTTCAGTTCATACAGAAAACAATTAAAATTCTTACCTAATCTTTGTTAACTGATACTCTATTCTCTTAATTAATAGGTGGGTAATCTACTGATCCTTTATTACCACAGTCGCGAATACGATTGGACAATAACTTTCGCGGATATTTTATTAAAGGTCAAGATACTGCGAAATCTTACCTCAAAATGTGATTCAAATTATCCTCTTTACAAATAACCAAATTAAAAATTACAAGATATTTAACTATTTTTATCAAATAACAGATAAAGAACCAACGTTATATACTTGCGAAAAATAGCGCTTATCAAAATTTCATTTCTATCGTAATTAACACTATTACATACCTCCTAATTCCATTTTTAAATTGATGTTAGAACATCAATTTGCACAGTGCATCAATTAATTTAGTAGTAGCTCTTGAATCAAAGAATGTCCCATCTTTATTGTATTTTAAAACCAATGATTCTTTATCAACTACTTGTATTTGATAACTTCTGTGTTTGAAACTCATATTTATGCAAGGTTCTACGGTACTTATTGCATATCTTAATGTTAAAAATTGCTCAAACTTATGCGTTCAAATCATTATTTAAAGTTACTGCTTGGTTTAAGACCGAATATAACTCGAATATTGAACGAATTGTTCTAATTAAGTTCCGGCCTTTATATTAAAATATCTTAATGCGTCACATTCTCTAGATTCTTTCCTACCCACCTAGAGGCATTGGTTACTAGGGTAATGTAATTTTACCGCGAATTTCACGGTTTCAGCGGTCTAATTAGTGTCAAGCCACCGCGACCGATTTGCCTTACGATGGTCGCAAAACGTTGTCGATTTTTGTCTTACATACGGAGTTTATGTGCCGTTTCCTTTATCTTACTGGTACACGAAAAGTTATAAATAATTCATATCTCTTTTTATTGCTTTTTAATTTTCGCTGGAGTTTCCCGAACCGGCGTTTATTCAAGAATTAATTTACACAATATTTCTTAGTATTTAATGACTAATTTGTCTATTAATCGCGAAGTTTCTAGATTATATCTGTAAAATTCGTAAAGTGTATTTTGATATTATACACACATAGAAAAATAATTAAAGTCCGCGATTGCTTTCTTTATGGTATTGCAAATGGAAAAAAATTTGCATGGATTTGTATAGTGTACGGATGCTTATTTTTTAAAAATTAAAGCGTTGTTTTCAATGAGAATAAAAGTAATTTTGTTTTAAATCAAATTTCGTTAAACTGATAATGTTCTATACCATTTACAGCGATTGAAACGTGTTCCAATGCATCTTTTTGCACAGGAAATTTATTTAGCATTTCAATTAATGAGGACTTTGTTGAGTAATGTAATGTTTTTGTATTTTATCTCTTAGTAATGAAAACTTGTTCTTACGGTATCTCTCAGCGATAAATTTGCACAGGGTTTAAAGTTTTATATTCGTTTTATGTTCTTTTTACAGTCCATCACTAATATAATACATTAAATTCAATCACATAATTCATAAGGGCATTATTTTTTAATTGCAAAAAAAATCGCTTATTTTATACAAGTTGTTAGCAAAATTAAATATTTGGAAATTTTACCTTTTTCCGTTTACTTCTCATTCGATAAGTTTTATTTATATTATTATATTATTTATCACAACAAATTAGCGACACCTTACGTGTAGGCGGCTTAGTCACAACAATAAACGTATATATATATATATACATATATATATATATATGTATATATGTATATATGTATATATATATATATATATGTATATATATATATATGTATATATATATATGTATATATATATATATATATATATATATATATATATATATATATATATATATATATATACATATTGCAAATAGAAAATTGACATTGCGAGTTACTGTCGTCCAAAGGAGAACAAAAAGCTTGTGGAGAGTTAAATCCTCTAGAAAACAAACGGGAAATAAACGCTACCGCATTTCTAATCATAAACCAGTACAGGATAGACCTGAGTTGGCTCAAAAAATAAAGAAGTTGACAAAGACAGATCTACTAATGTAGTATAAACCGTCTGTCTAAATATCCTTGTCAATAACTACCCACTGTCATTCTTACAAGTTACAACACAAAATTGATATTAGTACTTCAAACAATTATCCTGAATTACTGGTACAAGTTGTACATAAACTTGGAAAGTTTAAGTGTATTGAAGCTTTTTAGTAGATTGTGATAAATTAGATATTTTTATACAGCCTGTAGTCTTTTTAATACAAAATAAAGCAGCTGACTTGTAGTTGACTCCTCTTGAACAAAAGTATTTTACATTAAGTACAACTCCATACCCCAGATACGTTTTCGTGACAGCAAGTCGTCAGAAAGGTGCTCTCTTGTCTTGCAACAACTCGCTATACTAAATAATGTGACATATTGATGTGGATTTTAATTCTATTTTGGAATTAATGTTGAATTTGTGTGACAATAGAATCAGTCTCAAAGAAGTTTTGTTGTGATCGTCCAGAAGTTAAGTTAAATATGTATCAGACGGGCTTTAACATAAATTTTCATAAATAAACATTCGTGTATTTTAACTTGGTTCCGCAAACGAACTAAAATAACATTAGTGGGGAAGTACAATTTTAGTGGTAGAGATAAAAATGCAGGAAACCATGAACATAACTAACTTAACCTTAGACACTTAATCCTAATAAAAAAAACTTTATAAATATAAGGTTCAGAAATGCCACGACAATGGTTAATCCCATTACTGTCAACTTGTAAACTGCCAAATCTATTACAAACTACTATATAGACTTAGTACACAATAATCATGATGTACCAAATTGTAGACTTAATAACTGCCTCCGATCATGAGCGTCAATTAAATATCTTTATTCGTAGGTGCAATATAAGTAAAATTTATGTATTCTAAAACACTATGTGTAAGATTTTTAAACAAGTTTTTACAATAATATAACGATGTAAGGTGTAACTGAACAAGGTAATTATATGTTGACTGCCATATATAGCTACTAAACCATAATTCTTTAGAAACCAAGTACACAATGAAAACGACTTAAGCTAGAGCTCACAAAATAAAAGTGGACGCTGGTCCACAGTTAGTGAAATTCTTATATAGTTTTGCACTAATTTTAAAAGTTAAATGTTTAATGACCTATAGCCGCAATTTATATTTTTGCAGTAAGAGCATCAACTTCTTCAAAAAGGTATTGGCTGATTGGGGTTTAAGGAGATGATATAAATATGCTATTATAGGGAAGGACCAATTGCTTTTTGTAGCAATAACAATAGCGGTGGAGCGGTTATGTAATAATTAAAAACAACTACACCAAACTACTTAATAGAGGGTATAAATACCTTTTATCCTGTGCCGCTGTGGGCAATAACGTTCACACACAAAAGCTTTTTACGGACCACCAGTAACACGCTCGACCGGGTGATGTCGGTGTTGCTTTCAAAAGCTCTCATACAACCGGCTTCTGCAAGGGTTCGGATGCGACTGTTTTCTTCAACGCACTTCCACTGTCGGTATATAATGTTTCACTCAAACCGCAGGGTGAATGCACTGATGGTATTTATTGTCACAAATACCGAATTGTTCGATGATGACGTAACATACCGCCCACCAAATTTATAGAATTTTGAAAAGGAGGGAAGTAGGTTGGGTGAAGGAAATCACATGGGATTTGACCTTGCTAGGAAAACAGGTAACGAAAGATAGGGTGGTACACTACAGCGAGCGATATTACCAACTATGCAAAAATAAAAATATATATGTAAATAAGCAAATATGTAAAAATAATATACTACTATACATGTAAGAAATGTGCATATACATCTAAACATAAAAATAAAATTAAGATACCGGTAGCGGCGCTAGTTTGACCAAAGGTCGTTTTAGTGTGCCATGTGCAGTTTTGATTTCAGCGACACGTATAATACCGTCCGCACCGGGAAAAGTATTAATAATACGACCGAACTTCCATTGAAGTGGAGAAAGCTGGTCGTCCTTGATGAGGACAATAGTGTCCTTTTCGCCTTGTCGGACACCTACCTTAGAGTGCCATTTAACCTTTTGATTCAAAGTATGTAAGTACTCATGGCTCCAGCGAGCCCAAAAATCTTGATGGAGTTTTTGCAGGAGTTTCCACCTGCTCTTTAACGGTAAAACGTTGGTTGAATGGTCCTCATCTGGTGGTGCAGACAGAGGCTCCATAGTTAGGAAATGACCTGGTGTTAGGCAACGCAAGTCATTTGGATCCGAACTCAAAGCGCAGAGTGGCCTTGAATTTAGAACAGATTCAATTTGTGTACGAACTGTGTAAAGTTCCTCAAAGGTAAGTTTTTGTTCGCCGATTACGCGAGATAGGTGTGTCTTTACCGACTTAACACCGCTTTCCCACAAGCCACCGAAGTGAGGGGCGCTAGGTGGATTAAACGACCACTTAATCTTTTCTGAGGTTACTGCACTATGCAGATAACTCATAAGCTGACGATAGGCACCTACAAAATTAGTACCGCAATCGCTAAATATTTGAGAACAGCGTCCTCGCCGTGCTATAAATCGTCGCAAAGCGGCAAGAAACGCGTCTGCCGACAAATCCGAAACAAGTTCAATATGTGCTGCCTTAGTGGCAAAACAAACAAAAATACAAATATAGGCCTTGAGAATTTTAGAGCCTCGCAGGCGGTTAGCCTTTATTAAAAGAGGGCCAGCAAAATCAACACCAACAATACTGAACGGTTTGATTTGGGTAATACGTGCTGCCGGTAGGTCTCCCATAGGAGGAGTTACCAGGACCGGTTTGGTACGAAAACATCTATGACATGATGATAAATAACTTTGGATTGAATTTTTAATGGAAAGGATCCAGAAATTCTGTTGGATAAGATACGCTGTGGTATTAACACCGGGATGGTAATACCTTTCATGAGTTGACCGAATGATAAGTTCGGTTAATCGGTGCCGCTGGGCCAATAACGCATGAAACTTTTCGAAATAGGAAAGCGAAGAATGTGTCAAGCGCCCACCTACTCTTAAGATATTGTGTGGATCAACAAATGGAGAAAGTTTTCGCAAGCTTTTAGGTAACTTACGGTTTGCCTTGATCGAAGCTATTTCCTTTGAAAATGTAACATTTTGTACATGCCGAACGATAATCATGAGAGCATTGTGTAATTCAATGTCTGTTAAGGGACCCGTATGACGTTGAGCTATGGGTTTAGAAAATCTATAAATGTAGGCCACAATGCCTTGGATTTTATATAATGATGAAAAGCGGCTTAGTAAAATGTCAATGACGTTTGGAACTGTTTGAGCGACAAATGTTAGGATCTTCTTTTCCGTAGTTACCTCAGCAATTGAGGTTGACAATGTTGGTTGAGGCGGCCACGAGTCACTAGGTTAGTGAAGCCATTCAGGCCCCGCCCACCATAGCGAACATGAAATAACCGCGCTTGGCATTAATCCCCGAGATGCAGGATCAGCCGGATTATGCGAAGATTTAATATAAAACCATCGGCTAGGTGCAATGATTTCTTGAATGTGGCTAACACGGTTTACCACAAAAGTTTTCCAACGAAAAGGTGGAGAACGTATTCAAGTGAGAGCGACCGTAGAATCACTCCACGCTGAAACATCGGAGATGTCAATCAAGCCTTGATAAGACCGAATGGTAAAAGAAAGTAAATCGGTTAATAAAACGGCGGCACATAATTCCAAACGTGGAATTGAAATGCGCTTAATTGGAGCTACTTTTGTTTTAGCGGTTACAAATTGTACAGTTATTTCTCCAGTAGTTTGATTTATGAACTGAAATACACTACCGCTGCATACCCTACCTCGCTAGCATCGCAAAACCCATGCAAATGACAAGTAAAAGGATCCGAAGGGGTAAACAACGTGGTAACTTTAATGACGATAATAACGGCAACTCTTTTGGTATTGCTGCCATTGAGACGAAATGTCTGCTGGTGGGATGTCATCCCAATTTAAACCTAACATCCACAGATGCTGGATTAGGCGTTTTGCAAAAAGTGTTAGTGGTGCTAAAAATCCTAATGGATCATATATTCTGGCAACTTGCGAAAGTATGTTGCGCTTTGTACATATTGGGTTTAATGGTTTAACCCGAAATGAGAAAATATCTTCTGTAGGTGACCATTGTAGACCTAATATTTTTATTGATTCGTCAGAATCGAAATTGAGAGAAGTATAATGGCAAAAATCTGACGGAATGCCTTTAAAAATGGAAGCTGAATTAGAACTCCATTTTCGAAGTTCAAAACCAGCCAAATGTAAAAGTCGGATAAGTTGATCTTTAATTTCGCGGGCCGATTGTATAGAATCTCCACCCGCGACGAAATCATCAATATATAGATTTGACCGTATAGCCTCAGCGGCTAACGGAAACCTTTTGCCTTCGTCAATGGCTAATTGCTGAAGAGTTTTTAATGCTAGATAAGGCGATGACTTAATACCATAGGTCACTGTATTAAGCTGATAAGTCTGAATGGGTTCTTCTGCGGAGAACCGCCAAACAATTAATTGAAACTTTCGATGTTTTTCGGTAACCAAAATTTGTCGATACATTTGGCGAACATCACAAGTAAAAACGAAACGATGAGAGCGAAATTTAAGTAAGATTGACGAAATGTCATTTTGGAGACTAGGTCCAGCCAATTGAGTGTCATTAAGTGACACGTTGTTTTTAGCCTTTGCAGAGGCGTCAAAAACCACACGAATTTTAGAAGCATGACCTTCCTCTTTAAACACAGGGTGATGGGGTAAAAAATAATTATCGTTCCCAACGGGCGGAGAATCGAGTAATGTCATATGACCCGCATCAAGATAGTCCTGCATGAAATTGTTGTATTGGGCGCGTAGCTCCGGTTGAGCATGCAATTTGCGCTCCAACGAAAATAGTCTTTTTTCAGCCATCTCAAAGCAATTATCAAAAACGGGCAAAGTATCGTTGAACGGTAACGCAACAATAAAACGACCGCTAGGGTCACGAGAAAACGTGTTTTCAAAAATCCAGTCTGCCTTTTCTTCTTCTGGAGAAGTATAAGGCTTGGATGGCAACTCTTCTATCTCCCAAAACCGCCTTAGGGTCTGGTCGATAGGATCTTCTACAGAAGTAAAAAATGCTTGGACAGTATCAGACTGCAAGCTTTTTGTGAGACCAAGAATAGTCCAACCAAAAATTGTATTTATGGCGGCAGGCTGAAGAAATTCGCCATGTATAACACCGCCATTGATGATGAACGGATAAACATCTGCTCCAAGGAGCATGTCAATAGTTCCTGGAGAGTTCCAGGTCGGGTCTGCAAAGTGCAGGCCGCATAAGTGTTCCCAATTATTAGGAACTTCAACGCTAGGTAATTTGCCAGATATTGACGAAAGCACAAAAGTTGTGACTTCTAGAGATTTTCAGAGTCTAACATAGAGCGAATGGTGCAGCTGACGGCACCCTATTGACTGCTGAAGTTGTCTGCCCAAGTCCATAAATCGGAACTTGCGAACGTATGCGTGGAAACCAAAGTTTGCTCACGCAATCGTCTCGAATAAAGCTAGCTTGAGAGCCAGGGTCTAAGAGTACCCTGATCGGTTTGTATCTACCAGACCGGTCTTGAACTTCCACAACAGCAGTGGAGAGTAAGACAGTAACCCCAAGATTTGAATTCGTCTGTGAAGACAAAACATTTGCCGGAATAGGAGGCTGACTGCGTCCTATTGGCATTTTATGCATAGGTGTAGCGGTCGGTTCTGCTGAACGGCTAGAAGCAGGTTGCGCTTCAAAATGTAGCAAGGTATGATGCGGCTTGGCGCAAGTTCGACAGGAATTATAAGATTTGCTTTGCATGGACGCATGGTCTGTTCGTAAGCAATTTAAACAAAGGCGTAAGCGTTTGACAATGTCGAAACGTTCTGTCGGAGTTTTCTTTAGAAACGATTGACATCTGTAAATTAAGTGATTGCCCTTGCAAGAAGGACAATGGTGCGAAAATGAATTCTTTGAGTCACTGGAGCTACTTGGTGTGTCCAGTGAGACTACGTTAGAAGAAACTCTTGGTTTAAACTGAAACGCTGAGGATTTCTTAGGCACTGATGTGTGAGATGTATGGACAGTCGTCGAATAAGAAACAGGTGCGGTTGAAGAAAAGGTTTCCAACGCTGCACATTGTTGAGTTAAAAAATATTTCAAATCCTCGAAATTAGGTATTTGCTTCGGATCCGATTGGAGTTCGAAGCGTTTTCTAGTGAACGGATCGAGTTTTTCTAAAAGCAAATCGACTAGAATAAAGTTCCAATGTTCAGTGGGAAACTTTAAGTTAGTTAGAACAGCAAGGTTCTCTGAAATACAATCAATAAGTGCCCTAAGTTTCTTAGGGTCTTCTGAATTTAAAGGTGGAAAGTCTTTCATTGCTTTCCAATGCAAAGTTGCCAATAAACGCGGATTGCTAAATCGCTCACGCAAGGCGTTATAGGAAATAATAAAGTTATCTCCCGAAATGGGTACCGATTTAATGATTCTCAAAGACTCCCCGGTACAGCAACTGATAAGATAATTTAGCTTTTCGATATTGGACAGCGACGCGTTATTATAGACCAGACTGTCAAATAAATCGATAAAAGATGCGAACTCCGTTACCTCATTATTAAAAAGTGGGAGCTTTATTTATTTATTTATTTATTTATTGGAAATATACAGGCGTACGCCTAGTTACATATTTCCACTAAGCTAATTATAAATAATATGGTTTATTCATTTTTATATAATCCTTCCATGTAAGGAAATTATGCTTAATTGTAATGAATATTTTATAAATAAACATGACTTATATTTACAAATTATATATATATATATGTGTGTGTGTGTGTATGTGTGCGTGTGTGTGTGTGTGTATGTGTGCGTGTGTGTGTGTGTGTGTGTGTGTGTGTGTATGTGCCTGTATTACGCAAGTATTTAAATTAATTGATAACTTCATACATCGTTTTCTTGAAATTTCGCAATGATTTTTCAAATAAAGGTATATTTGAGCTTTGTTGTAAATTATTGTATAGAGATAACATTTTTATGATAGGAGAATTTTTCCTAAGCTCTGTGTGATACTGTGGAATATGAAATAACTTTTTTAGTCTACCAGAATGGAAGGGTACATAGAACCCAATCTTACTCAAAATAACGGAGCAGTCAATGAGATTGTTGATTATTTTATACAAAAAAGTTAGTTTTATCACGATCCTTCGCTGTTCCAACTTAGTAACATTTAGCATTGACCTCGCAGAACCATATAGATTGAAACCGATGGATGTTTTATATTTTTTAAAGTACATGTACGAAATTAATTTATTTTGCACCGTTTCTATCATTTGTGAGTGCTTAAGAGTCCCTGGATCCCAGACAGTGATTGCAAACTCAAGCTTTGATCTGACTAAGGTATCAAACAACACTTTAATAATTTCTGTATTCTGAAATTGCCGTGTGTTACGGATGATAAATCCCAGTGTTTTGTACGCAGATGAGCAAACTGTTTCGATGTGGTCGCCAAAATGTAAATTGCTACTAAATATAACTCCTAGATCTTTGATGTTATTCACTTCAGTTAATGTACTATTTAGCAATGTATAATTATAGTTAATCTTGTTTGTTTTAAGCGAATAACTCATTTTAAAACATTTTGTAACATTTAAGTGTAACTTGTTTCTTTCACACCATTGTTGGACTTTGTTTAGTTCAGCCTGCATAGTTTTACAGCTATTCATATCTATCACTTCCTTAAATAGTTTTAGATCATCTGCATACAGTAAATACCTGCAATTATTTAAAGCAAGTGGGAGATCATTGATGAATATCAAAAACATTAATGGCCCTAAATTACTCCCTGCGGTACTCCAGATTCCACATCAAACTGTTTGGATATTGTGTTCCTATAGCAAACATATGCCTGTCTTTCTTGCAGGTATGACCTAAAAATTGTATCATAGTCTCAGAAAACCCAATCGATGCTAACTTTTGAGCAAGACATCATGACAAACTTTGTCAAAGGCTTTTGTAAAGTCAGTATAGATAACGTCTACTTGTCCCCGTTGTCTAGTACCTCGCTCACATAATCTACAAAACGGTTAAATTAGTTTGAATTGATCGTTTGGGGATAAAGCCGTGTTGACTAGTATTTAATACAGACGACACATGATGGAAAATCTTTATGTACAGTATATGTTCGAAAATTTTGCTGGCGTGGATAGAATAGAAATTGGCCTGTAATTAAGAATATTATTTACGGTACCCGATTTATGTATGGGAGTTACTTTTGCCAATTTCCACTTAGTGGGAAATATACCTGTTTCTAGTGACAGATTAAATAAAGTAGTAAGACGTTGCATGAATATTTCCATACAGCCTTTAAATATGTAAGCTGGAATCCCGTCTGGTCCTGCTGACCTCTTGGCTTTCAATCTTTTTATGGCAATTTTTACGTCGTCTTCGGTTATTAATTTTAAATTAAAAGTATCTGAAATACTACTGTTTAATTCCTGCTCATACTTTACTTTGTAACTTGATTTTTCAGTATATACAGTGGAAAAATATTCAAAAAAACCATTCACGATTGCACCTAAATTTTCAAGATTTTTGTTTTCATATATAAAACTTTGAGCTTCGTTATTGTTTTTTTCTTATTAGACACGTATGTCCAGAAAGACATAGGATCTGACACAACTCCTCCTCTACTTGACTGATGTATTTTGGTAGGCCACGGCTGTATCTTTTTTATTTTTGTCTTAATTGCCGAAACTCTTTATTATGGTAAGCTGATGAATGTTAATATTTATGGTGAAAGTTTTTGAGTTCAATATCTTTAATGATATTCCGAGTAAACCATACTGGATAGTGATGATGGAATCTAGTGTTACGCGGAACACATTTTCTAAACACAGCATAAATAATGTTATAAAAAGCATCAACTGCTTTATTTACATCAGTGAAATTATTAAGAAAAGCAAAATCCGTATTATTTAATAATCTGTACATTACAACAAAATCAGATTTCTTAAAATTAAAATTAAATTGGCTGATAGAATTGCACGTTGAATGTACATATTTGTTTATGTTTAATTTAATAAGTAATGGAGGATGGTACGGATCAGATAGGATAAGACTTTCGTCTGATAAAACTACATTGACAGTCATAGTTGACAACACTAAATCTAATGTTTTCATTGAGTTATTGGCTATATTATTGTATGAGACTAAACCACAAAGATCAATAAATTCTCCAATATTTTTGTAAACTGGCGGAGTATTTGTTTTAAAATTAAATTTTCTACCACTGACCAATGGCAAGTTAAAATCACCTAGTAGTAATAACTGGGCTTCATGTGACATATACAGATCGGTAAATATTCTAATATACTCTTGGTATATTTCAGTTTTCGAACCTGGCGGAAAATAATTCACACTTATATAATAATTGGATCCTCCAATAGTAGTTTTGACTAAAACTAGGTCCAAGTCAGTTTTAAAATTCAACTGAACCGATAAATATTTTTTGTTAATTGCTATAAGAACTCCGCCGCCCCACCGTTTATTTTCAGTTTCTCTATCTTTTCTATATACATTGTATCTATTATCAAATATCTCCGAGTTATATATTCCGGCATGCAACCACGTTTCACTAAGACATATAATATCAAAGTTGTTATTTAAAACATTTAAAGAGAAAAATTGTGTTTTGGTTCGTAGTCCCCTTACATTCTGATAATAAATTTCAATCTCTTTCATGCGTTACAACATTTTGAGATATTACTACTTTGGGTATAAAAATCTTAACTTAGTTTTTGATGTAGTGCGTAATATCAATACAAATATTTAGGTAGTTATGAATGAGATGCGCGTGTTTTTGCCAATACTTGTGTTACTTGTAAGTGTATGTATGTGAAAATGTATTAGTATTTTGTGTTTGTTGTGTGTGAGAGCTTATTTGCGTGTTGATGTGTGTGCAAGAATGTATAGTTGGGCGTTTTTAAAGTGTAAGAATGAAAAACAAATATTTCTAAAAAGTAGAGATAATTCCTGAAAGAATTCCTAAAAATTAACCGTATCTCATTATAAGGCCATCCACAAAAATCCTCAATAAATTACTAAAGGTATATGGTACTAGCGTTAAGGACAGTATAATTAATGTTACCAAGTGAGCGTCGTTAAAGAATATTACACCTGTGAGTTTTGTGTCGAAGCACTATTGCTGTGACTGCGAGTCCAGTAACCTTTAGATGACATCACCTTTGTTTGAACTATCTGGGTATCCTGAACAGTTTCATTGCTCTGGGCTGCTAGTGGCTTCGGAACACCATCTTCGTCATTTAACTTAACATCCTCTATGTTCCTGACGACCATTTTCTTGTTATTGGGTAAAATACAGAAAATTTTCCCGTCTAAACTCCATACTTTTCTTTTACCAACTAAGGTTTGTAATTGTTTTAATAATAAGAACTTTTTTTTGGTAAGAGACTCAGTTATAAATAGTTTTGTATCTTTCAATTTGTGTTTTTGTGACAATATTATATTTCTATAACGATATGAACAAAATTTTACTATTACTGGTCTATGTCGATATTTTGACAATTTACCAAGCCTATGACATCTGTCGACCATAGTTTCTATATTAAAGTTTTCGATACCCAATGATCGTGTAAATATATTTACCAAAGTATGCTCTAGGTTTTCATTATCCTCTTCTCGTATTCCGTGAATAATTAGCATGTTACGCCTCCCGTACTGTTCCAAATCGTCAATTTTGATATTCACATTTTCTATTAAATTTCTCAACGCTGCAATGCTATTAATAATAACCTCTTTAAATGCATAAAATTCGGCTTCTACACCTGCTACACTTTCACGATCTGCAACATTTGTCGTATTCTTAAGTTTTGCTTCAAAATCTGCCATTTTTGTTTCGAATTGTTCTTTAACGGTACCAATTTTGATACCGTGCTGCTTGGAGCATTTTCCGTTATTTGTGCCCGCGTTTCTTGCAACGTTTCGAGATGCAGCAGTATGCAATAATAAGCGGAATCTACTTCCTTCCGTAAGGCGTTGTAATTTAATGATTCTACATCGTCACATGAAGCCAAGACGTCAACTAAAGTTTTATTGAAATTTGTATAAAGGTCATGTACTCGCCTTGTTTGAATAAGGAACAACGTTTTTAAAGTTGGGTCACTTTGTATAGCGTTACTAAGCTCTAACATTTCTATAATACGTGTTTTCAGTAATTCTAGTTCTACTACATGTGCCTTCTTCGGAGCCATAGTGATTGTTATTTTGAAAGATCTACAATAAAATGTTGTAAAACGGTACCGGTCAGATGTGCGATGAGAAATATTAAAATATTATGGGTTGTTGGTCAAGGCACGAAAAATGTCAAATAGCGTATAAACCACTAAATCACGTTTTATGACCATTAACCTGCAATGTGGTCTTAAAACGAGACGTCGAAAACAAGGGTTTGTCAAACAAAGCGTGAAGATAAGATGTACCGCTTACAACCCGGGCGGCTTTACCCTCAAAAGCTCACAGGAACGTTTAAAACATGTGGCTTAACATATTTGCCGAAAGATGCAACTTTTACAACCTTATTTTCTCTGCAGATGTTCAATATTTTACTGCAAACCGACTGAAAGGTTTGTATTGATACTAAAAAAGCGCAATGGCTTTTAGTGCAAAGAAAGCAAATTTTATATTAAGGATTTGTTTGTAATTAAACGCTGGTTTAATTACGGCGAAATCACTCAATTTAGTCTAACGAAAGTATGTAGCTAATATTGTACATATTTTAACCCGCTAAATATGGGGCTTGAACACAAATTTAAAGCTAAATCATTAATTAATTAAAAAACGCTCGCTGAAATGCAAAAGTGTATTTAATTTAGGACATGCGTATACCATAGAACTGGTGAATGCGGATCGAATTAGGACCAATGATTAATGGGGGTTTAAGGAGATGATATAAATATGCTATTATAGGGAAGGACCAATTGCTTTTTGTAGCAATAACAATAGCGGTGGAGCGGTTATGTAATAATTAAAAACAACTACACCAAACTACTTAATAAGGGTATACATACCTTTTATCCTGTGCCGCTGTGGGCAATAACGTTCACACACAAAAGCTTTTTACGGACCACCAGTAACACGCTCGACCGGGTGATGTCGGTGTCGCTTTTAAAAGCTCTCATACAACCGGCTTCTGCAAGGGTTCGGATGCGACTGTTTTCTTCAACGCACTTCCACTGTCGGTATATAATGTTTCACTCAAACCGCAGGGTGAATGCACTGATGGTATTTATTGTCACAAATACCGAATTGTTCGATGATGACGTAACAGGTATTTATACCAATCTATAGACTTTTCTAGTGGACCACATTGATCTAAACATAAAATATTAAATCTTGTATCTTTTTTGGAGTGTTTTGTAAAAATCCTCCCTTTTCCTATACATGTGACTACACACAATACATTTAAAGAAAAATCTGTTGCATAACCTTAATCTTAATGTCTTGATATCAATTGTTATGTTGTGTGTAAAAACTAACAATTTAAATTGTTTAAGAGAGTTGAAGCGTTTGTATACATACACAAAAACTTCACCACATATGGTTATGTAGAAGCTTTGCAAATAAACAAAATTATTAAAACGTATAGTTAAACCAGTTGGGCCACTAATCGCTAAAATATAGATTTGTAGCAACACGTACATGCATTTAATACTCAAATATTGTCGTTTACCCAGGAAATTCGCCGTTTTGATAAGGAAATTTCGTGTTTTTTTTTAATGTATGGATGTATTTCCAAAAGATTAAACAATGGATGGCCCCAGTAATGTTACAGTCACACCCTGTAACACAAAAAGTAAATAAGGAATACAAGAGCAATTAATTGCCCGTTAATACAGATTGCAGAAATAATAATTTTTAATGTTCATTGTGAAGTAACACACATGACACGAGGCAAACAACATATACCGGGTGTAACAAAATAAGTGTAAAACATTTCAGGGGGTGATTCCTCATCGTAAAAGAGATAGGGTCCTTCATATAAAGAAACTTTATTGGAGCATCCCTTGTTAAGATACAGCCCCTTAAAGGGGGTACATAAAATTTGTTTTTAATTTTTTTTACATACACTAATAAAGTTACAAAATTGAAATTAAGGTGACATTTTTTACTATCAAAAATACACTTACTCAGTAATTTATTTGGTTTACCCCATGGTTGTAAAGGTTGGAAAACGCAACCCCTAAAATTTATTTCCAATGTAACTTTTTGTCTTATTATTTGTTTGCCATTTAAAAATTTATTTCCAATAACTTATTTCATTCTAAACAAAAAATGTTTCTTGAATTTTTTGCCCAAAATTAACCAGTGCGCAGAAAAAAATTATTTTACAAACAACTACAGAGATACATCGTCATAAGACGAAAATGCGAAACTAATTTATCTAGTAGGCTGCTATTAGTGATAGTGACAATTAAATTGTTATCACGCTGTTAGTTTGTAAACTTTTGAAATTGATTTAATAATTGTGTGTCGTTGTTCTGTTCTTAATTTATTAGTTTAATAATTCACCAAACTCACACCGAAACTTACTAAACTGTACAACGAATGTCTAAGACAAACAAAGTTTTCAAACTGCTGGAAGCATGCAGACGTAATCATACTCTCCAAAATCCGAGAAAAAGACCCGAAAAATTCGAGTTCGTACAGTCCCATCTGCCTTCTAGTCTCGCTCGGGAAAACTTTCGAGCGACTACTGTGCACGAGAATGCAAGAACATCGGAAGACGAAATGCATGCACCCGGCGCAGTACGGATTTAGACAAGGACGATCAACCGAAGACGCCGTAAACAAAGCCATAAACTCTGCAAGCATTTCAAATAAAAAATACGTGATCCTAATCATGACAGACATAGAAGGAGCCTTCAACAACCTATGGTGTCCAACACTGTTCCATAGGCTAATCGAAATTCAATGTCCAAAACAACTACATCATACCTTCAGAAGCTACTGCCAAGATAGATTTGTAACACTGTCTGGTACTGAAAACATCACAAAATCAATCACCAAAGGATGCCCCCAGGGGTCAGTCTGCGGTCCCATGTTTTGGGACATTGCGACTGAGGAGCTTTTGGAGCAGCTGGAAACCGCAAATGAGGTGAGGTCCATAGTAGCTTATGCGGACGACATCTTGTTGGTGGTAGAAGGGGGGTTCCAGAAATGAACTACAGCACAATGCAAATACCGCATTGAACAATGCCCTAGAATGGTGCAACGCAAATAAGATGACGATAGCACATGATAAAACAACTTATATGATAGTTAAAGGTTCTCTAGAAAGAGACCCTATCATAAAACTGAATAGAGGCAGAATACGAAGAACACGGGAAACCAAATACCTAGGACTAACCCTTGATGAAAACTGAACTACAAAAAAATCATTGCCGCAGTGATTACAGGTGCCAGTAAAGCTATGCAATGCATAGCAACTCTTGCACAACGTACGTACAAAATCCCCCTAAACTGTGTAAGATTATACTTATCCAGCGTACTAACAACAATAATAAGACATGCAGCGAGCGCCTGGGCAACCAGATTACATCTAGTAAAACCCAAACAAAAAGTCAACAGTGCCCAAAGGGGGGCACTAATAAGACTTACTGGAGCATACCGGACCGTATCACACGACGCCCTCTATGTGATATTAGGAGTCCTTCCTCTTGATCTGTATATCAGGAAGAGAGCGGCGACATACTGGTTAAAAACAACAAACCAGTAAAAGTCCGGGAAATCCTAAAACTAACATCAGAAATTCGGATAAAAAAGGACATTTAGGACACAATATTAACCGAGTGGCAAGATAGATGGAGACACAGCACAAATGGGAGAGAGTATACGAACCAGTCCCTAACTTCCGAGACAGGCTAAACTGTCACCACTTGGTCCCCTCACAAGGACTCATTCATTTTCTCACGGGGCATGGTCCTTATTCAACCTACAGGAACCGCTTCGACCTCCAAGACAACAACAACTGCACATGTGGTGAGGTGGGGCACCTAAACATCTGGTGTTCCACTGCACCGAACTTCAACAGGACCTAGGAATGAACAGAACAATCCTACGGGAAATACCCCTCTCGGACATGCTCTGGAATGAAAACATATTTCCTTACCTAAACAGAATCACTCACCAAACTACCACTATACTACACCAAAGGTATACAAACGGACTCTGACAGGACACGACACACACAAACACCATACAAACCCCACACATCACAAATACCACAAACACAGTTCACACAAAGCACAGAAGTTTGACGTAACGCATCGAATGTGCAATACAAAAGCACAGTCCACCCAATACACATGGGAACCGACAACAAAGAAACGGCATTCTCCCAAGGTAAAAATAGTGAGAAGGGCAAAAGAACGGCAAACGTACCTCAAACACAAGTCTCCCCAAAACACTTAATAGCATTAGAATACTAACATTAGTAGGATAAGGACTCAATACTAACCATCTAACCAAAAAATACAACTAACTAAAATAAACAGAAGAAAATACAAACCATATTCGTAATTGCTTTAAAAAATCTAACACTAGTTTCAGTAACATATTGTTTATATTTCCAATGTTGTAGCGCAACTAGAAATTACTACTAAGAAAATATTTTGACAACATAATTACAACTCATCAGCACTACAATATACACCCACACGCACACGCACAAGCACACACACACACAACAGAAACTGTACGTGGCTTCTCTGGTTTCCGGCTGCCGACGGCCAGAACAGGTACAGAATGCGTACTTCTTGGTTTCTGATTTCCGGCTACCGGCGGTTGGAAATCGGGAGAGGGAAACCGTCCCAAGGACCTCACCACAGACATAAGCCCACGCACACACATACATGAAAACACAAACACACACCATTATAGCACACCGGCACGACAAAACACACATATAGAAACACCAAAACACGCACATACACGCACGTACACGCACGCTCACGCATACGCACACGCATACACACACACACACATATATGCATACACACCAGGGACTGTACGTTGTCCCCCTGGTTTCCGGCTGCCGACGGCCAGGACACGTACAGGAATACGAACTTTTCGGTTTCTGATTTCTGACTACCGGCGGTCGGAAGCTGCGAAGAAAAGCAGTCCCAAGGATACTACCACAGACAGAAACACACACTCACGCACACATACGCGCGCACAGACACACACACACATACACCAGGAACTGTACGTGGTCTCCCTGGTTTCCCACTGTCGACGGCCAGGACACGTACAGGAATGCGAACTTCTCGGCTTCTGATTTACGGCTGCCGACGGTCGGAAGCTGGGAAGGAAAGCAGTCCCAAGGACATTACCACAGACAGAAACACACACACGCACTCACCCACACGCGCGCACAGACACGCACACACACACACGCTCACAAACACAAACAAGAGCAAATAGTTCTGTTAGATTTCTAAGGAGTAACAGGTTTGCTGTAATTTTTAGGTAGCAGACTAATTGTAACGTTAGAATAAATTTAAAATTTAAAAATTTAAAAAAATGATGTAGGCCGTGCTGGTGCTGCGGACAGCGGCAGCCGAGGTAGTAGTTTTTTTGGAAGCGTCATTCGCTACAGCGGTGCTTCCTAAGAGCAGCAGCAGAGGATTTTTCTATGGACGATACTGGTCTAATACTTTATACTAGTCTGTACGTGAGAATTATTGTGCGCGGGATATAAAATCACCGGAGGGTGTAGTTGCTGGGATCGCTATCCGCCAGCGGTGTGTAATGTTGGGATGAATATTGATCAAGGTTGTGTTGTTGAAGTGTGTTACTCGAATAAAGATCGGCGAGAGTCCGATGGTTGAATTTGCGCTTCTTTTATCCTTGTGGCTGGAAAGGGCGACTCGTTATTGGTAGCCATGTCCTGCCTCCAAATTAAGACACGCGTTGTCATTGGTTGCAGGTTACGTAAATAGATTTTACGTGAGCGTTGCTGGTCAGAACGCCGTTGGCTTTTGGGAGGTGCTGAATGGTAACATCCCACCCGCTGAAGACGACGTTCTGACTTGGTTGACGGCGAACCGTGTCGTATTCTGTGGTACACGTCTTATATCGTTGACGTAGATTTTCATGGCTTTGCCGTATTCTTTCTTGTCTCGATATGTATGTGGTCTTTCGACTCGGACTATCGGCCAATGTTCTGTCCATTTGGGTTGGAGTCGGGGTATGTTGGTGTAATTTCTGGTCATCACCAACTTTCCGGCTTGGTGAATTTACGGGCCCTGGTTAGCATAGCGGTTACGAAAACTCTGTTTGTTCTGGCGGATTTGTCGGACTCGTTCTTGCCTCGCTAGCCTCGGATTTGGTCCGCGGATTATATCTCCGGTCCTTAAAAGTTTGTATTCCAAGAACGCTTCGCTAGGAGTAGTGCCCATAGTTGCGTTCTTACGTGTTCGCAGGGCGAACAGTATGTTGGGTAATGATGTGTCTCAGGTATTAACATCGTGCTGAGGACGTGTAGGCGCAGACCTTTCTTTAGTTCTTGATTGCGTCTTTCCACAGGGTTGGTGTGGTCGTGGTAAACTGGTGTGGTGTAATGCTGTGTTCCCCATCTTCGTAGATTGTTGTCTCAATTTCTGGAGCAGAACTTGTCGCCATTATCAAGTATTATCGTTTATGGGTACCCGTAGCGAGCGAAAACTTCATTCTGTTGAAGGTTGCACATGTTCCTAGATTTTGCTACGGCCAAGGGAAAGGCTTCTGCTCATCGACTAAATAAATCGGTGATGACGAGAAGGTACTTATTTTTGTCGGGGGTTTCTGCGTAGGGTCCCATTAAGTCGACTGAGGTTACTTTCCAGGGCTGTGCTGGTCTGTGTGGTCTCAATGTGGTTTTGGGCTGTAGAGGACCTCGCTTGATGGCGGAGCAGGTCCAACACTAGCAGACAGATGTCATTACCCATTTTTGGCCAGAAGTATTGTTGGTTTATAACCCTGCAGGTTTCTTCTGCTCCAGGATATTCAGCGAATCCGTCATCGTGGTATGCATAGAGTATATCGTCTTGTATTTTGGTGGGTACTATAAGTCGGTTACCTTTCGGATTTCGTCTCCACAGGTAACCGTCTTTAACCACGCAGTTGCCTATGATGTGTCGTTCGTGGTCATCTTGTGGTTCTTGTTGTGTTATTTCCGTTCAATGCTGGATCATTCGTTGAGCTACGGGGTGGTCACGTTGGGCGGCTTGCACTTAGGGAAGTAGTTCACCTTGTCGAATGTAACTTACTTGGAGGGGCCTTTCTGGCTCATGGGGGGCGGAATCGTGGGGGGGGGGATCCGGATCACGTGCTTTGTGCTGGCTGTGGTCGTCGGCTGTGGAGGTACATTGATAACCTCGGTAAATTCGGCCACGAGGTCCCTGAGTTGAGGTTTCAGATCATTGGAAAACTGGTGGTCGATTTATTCCAAGCCGATGTCAGCCTTAGGTGCGAGCTGATGTGGCTGGTTCCAATGGAGCGTACTGAGTTGGTCGGTTCCAAAGTGTAGAGAAGCCCTGCCGTAGTCCATCAAGGTTTGGTGGCGGGATAGCCACGGCTGTCCAAGGATCAGGTCTTCAGTAAGACTGGGGATGGCCAGAAAGGTCTCATGGTCGTCGGTGTATCCAATATCGAAGTCGACATCTGCTTCGTCTTTGATATCGACCCAGCTTTTATCTGCCATCTGTATCTTGGTGTCCATCGGACGTCTCATAGCTCTGGTGGGGAGTAATATCTCCTAGAAGCAGCACGAAGCTTCTATGTCAAAGAGGGCAGTGTATGCCTTCCCGCCTAACTTTACCGTGATTTGTGGTAACGCTAGATCTTTGTAAGTGGTGTTTAATTGTGATCTCGCCTTTTTCGAGCGGACGTGGTTCTAGCGTTGTCCTGCTTCGACCTCCTGGTAGTTTTGGAGCAATGGCTTTGTCCTTGGATATAATAATAATAATAATAGAGTATTATTTCGTACCTTTTATGAGATATATGTGACAATTAATAATAATATAAATAAATAATATACACAGTAAGGTATGAAAACCGATGGTGATCAGATAGCTTCCTACTGAAGGAGGAAGCCCCTGCTCTACCCCTCCACTGCGTTTGAATTATCGCGTAGCAGATTTCACAAACCGTTTTGTTGATAACACTTATTAAGTTATGGTTGAATACTATCCAATTTTGTGAACACTGCTGTAGCAATGCAAGCTATATCTTAAGCAATTGTTTCAATTATACAATATATTCCTATTTATGTAAGAAAGCACAACGTTATGATAAGCTGACTGTAGCAACACAACCCAAATAAGTAACTAATTAAAAACAAACAAAAAATATATATTTTTTAAAAATAAAATATATTTTAAGGCTAGTTTTGAAGTTTGAGCCATAGCATCACATTATTTCAGAACGTACCGACCGTCATTTCTTTATAAGTGAGTGGTATTGTATTGTAAACCCTGGACATATGATATGTAATTGGACGCTTATATAATTCCGTGCGATGTCGAGGTATACTCAAAAGGCCTCTGTGGCATAAATTTAAATGATGTAGATCGGTACGGAAACTAATTTTGTTATAAAGATATTTTCGACTTCAAACGCTTTGCACATGAGCTCCATCAGGCTGTTCGCTGCGTAGACCCTCATGTGAAGTCCTGCTGTCGAGGCCAGCAAGCTTATCAGTAAGCGAAGGTTATCATTCACATTTAGTTTTAAACGTAAAGCTAGTTGTGGTTTCTACCGCGATTGCTTCTTTCCCAGGTACTGCAATTGCATCTGTACTAGCATCGCAGGGTGATTGTATCGCTCCAGAAGTTGCGTTTCAAAAACTGCCGTGCCTGACTTAAGGGCGGCGAATTACTGCCACCAGATTACTGCATCCCCGCGAAGTTGTTTTTGGATTTCAGGCAAACTTAACGTGGACATAGATGTAATGAAAGTTTCCGGATCTTCAATAGCTTCTCCGTAGAACAGCGGCGGACGATTTGCTTCTTTTTCTCGGCATGGTGTGAACGGTTTGAACAATTCTTGTTCAGTTGTAAAATTCTTTCACAGGCCCCACGGACGGGCGCCAATTGTTACCTAGGGTCGGATGTTACGTTTCGGTAACGTTACATTCATACCCTGTAACACATAGAATTAAATAAAAAATACAAAAGCAGTTAATTGCTTGTTAATACAAATTGCAGAAATAATAATTTTTAATGTTCATTGTGATATAACACACATGGCACAAAAGGCAATACAACATACATATTTATAACGTTACAGTCATACCATGTAACACATAAAATTAAATAAAGAATACAAAAGCAATTAATTTCCCGTTAATAAAGATTGCAGAAATAATAATTTTTAATGTTTATTGTGATATAACACACATAGCACAAGGCAAACAACATATATATATATATATATATATATATATATATATATATATAAATACAATAACATAAATGACATTAATTACAGGTGAATATTTACAATCACAATTATTAGGAAGCAGCTTAGTTGGAGCTTTTGTTAAATGCTACATAAAAAAATCATATACACACAAACAACTTAAATCCTAACAGATGTAGTGTCCAATATAACTCATAATACACACAATTCTTTTATTTACACTAACGTTCAACCTTAAAACTAACTGAAACACTCGCGGAAGTGATAGCGTTGTTATCTGTCCTTGAAGTCGAAGGAACGATGCCTTTTCAGCGGCGGTCTCGGATTTCGTGACCTAAGGCGTCATACAGTTCTTCAGATTCTCGGTTACAAACCTGGTAAACGGAGGGGCGGGGAGGATCGGTCGGCAGGACGTCATCGAGTCGGTGCCGTCATACAGCCACCAGCGGGTGGTGTCGACAGCTGATGACGGTGCTGGTGCAGCGGGCGGCGGCAGCAGAGGTAGTAGTTTCTTTTGGAAACGTCGTTCGTGACAGCGGTGCTTCCCAAGAGCAGCAGCAGAAGATTTTCCTATGCACGATACTGGTCTAATACTTTATACTAGTCTGTACGTGAGAATTATTGACCCGGGATATAAAATCACCGGAAGATGTAGTTGCTGGGATCGCTATCCACCAGCGGTGGGTTGAATATCGACCAACGGTGTAGTGTAGAAGTGTGTTACTCGGATGAAGATCGACAAGGAGTCCGATGGTTAAATTTGCGCTTCTTTTATCCTTGTAGCTGGAAAGCGCGGCTCACTATTGGTAGCGTTGTCCTGCTCCTAAATTAAAACACGCGTTGTCATTGGTTGCAGGTTACGTAAATAGATTTTACGTAAGCGTTGCTAGTCAGCCGTTGGCTTTGGTAACACTCGAACGTTCAAATGATTTGTCAGGGTTAAAAATGTAATAAGGATTTATAGGTTCGAAGAGGCGAAAAGACGACCAGTAAAAAAACTGTATGCAGTTTGGTTATAGCAATACACATACAATAAATTGTACATTATAAATATGATAAACTATTAGTTTATCAACAACTACTGACCTTTGCGGTTGTTGGTATGGTAAACCAACACGGTGCATCGGTAGTAACACTGCACGCTGATGGCACGCTATTGTTTATGATCGTACTAATCGGACGTCTATCGCATCCTGTTGGGTGTCGCGAAGTACTGATCAGTTATAGTATTACGCGCCCACTGCCAACGAATAAATCTTTGTTGCACTAATTGTCTATTATGACGGAACCTATTGTAATAAGATTGCTATTCTTATACAACCTGTAGTTTTTTTAATACAAAATGAGGTAGCTGACTTGTAGTTGACTTTGCTTGAGTAGAAATATTTTACATGAAGTACAACTCTGTACCACAGATACCGTTTTGTGTTAGCAGACCATCAAAAAGTGTTAATGCCTTGAAACAACTCGCTATACTAAATAACATGACATGTTAATGTGGATTTTAATTCTATTTTGGAATTAATACTAAATTTGTGTGACAATAGGATCAATCTCAAAGAAATTTAAAAAACAATTGCCATTGTATATTAAAATCAGTAGCGGCTGGTGTGTAGGTTCACATGTTCACGTGAACACCCTAATTTTAAACACATCTATTCTTTTTTTCTATCAAAATATAATTTTTGCTAGTTACAATATAATGTGCTATAAAAAAGTAGGAAAACGCTGCCGCCAATCTATCCATAACGATCACCTACAAGTAGCTTCTGAGTTCACACAAGAAGAAAAATTGAAAATAAAGAAACTTGGTCCACATCAACCAGATTTAATAATTGAAAATCGAACAAAAACTGAAAAGCGTGTTTATAAGCGTAACTTTAATAGCGATATACACAAAAAACATAAATGGTTGTGTGGCTGTAACCACAAAAATTCGTTGTTTTCTTTGCCGTGTTTACTTTTTAGTAAAGAAATTAATGTTTGGACAAAATCTGGTTTTGCGGGTTTAAATTATTTAAGTGAAAAAATTAAAAAGCATTAAAATTATTATGCTCATAAAAATGCCAGTATTGAATTTTCTATGCTTGGGCGTGTGAATATAAGCACACAGTTAGATAGTGCTTACCGTAGTATTATAGAAAAGCATAGTAAGCAGGTGGATAAGAATCAGTACATTTTATCGCGAATCATTGATTGTGTGAAATTTTGTGGCGTATTTGAATTGGTACTACGGGGACATGATGAGATTGAAGGGTCCAATAACCCTGGTACTCTTCGGGGGTTAATTAATCTACTTGTATCAGTTGATGATGCTATGAGGGAGCATCTAGAAAATTCGACGGTTTTCAAGGGTACATCCAAAATAGTTCAAAATGAACTTCTAGATTGCATTTTGGATGTATATAGAGAAGAAATATCAAAACAAGTAAATAAAGTAAATTATTTAGCACTGATGGTTGATGAAACTACGGACGTGTCTACAATTCAACAGATGGTTATAGTTTATCGTTATAAATTTAATGGACCTGCCATTGAGCGTTTTTGGGGCTTTCTCAATCCTGAAGCACAAGATGCCGAAACATTAAGCAAGGTACTAATATCGGAGTTAGAGGTTCATTTACGCGATAAAAAAGAAAAATTAATTGGACAGTGTGACGTTATTATCGGGGCAGCCACGTTGGTTCGTCAGATTTATGCTACGTTGGCTCGTGGCCGTACGTAACACAAAGAAAAACAAAGAAAGGACCGGGTTCAATCGAAGAAAAGGGGGGGGGTTGTAGAAAGCAGACCAATCTATAAGGGACGCGGCTGTAAGGAATTAGTAACAGTACCTGCAATAGAAAAATTAGAATAGTAAACCTGAAAAAAAAACAAATTAGTCCTGCAAACCTGAAACAAAGAAAAAGCATAGCATACGGATCAAGTATAAATTGTTCAGTACTTTGTAGAAGAAAAAAAACTGTTGGGATAATCTATATAATATAACAACGTTAAAAGCAAAATAACAAATCTTTAGTACAAAGTGAGGTAATATTGGGGAGTAGCAGAAACGTTTCCTCACACACCAATTAGACATAAAGCAGACAAAATTTTAACAAAATATAAATAGGTAAACACAATTAATATGAGTAGTCCAGTAGTATTGATTTTTCTTTTTTTTTTCTTTTATTTAAAATAGCATGCAAGTCTATGGTAAAAGGTATCAGAACGCCAACGGTATGGCAAAGGAACGGACAGGTATTTAAAGTAAAAACAAATAGGAAATAGTTCAACTTACAAACAGTCCTTCAGCAACGCTTCCTCGCAATTGAATGTGGGATTCCCGATGTCCTGCACTAACGAAGCACTGCACCCTTGACTGTGAGGGTGTGGATGGAATTTCTACACTTTACACTAATCACGCCTACGTATTTCACTGGTGTTAGCAGCAGACATTATCATGCTGGTGGAACTACGTAACATCGATAAATCTCTTGTTAATTCTATTTCCTGAGACAATAATTTTGAAAGATTTTGTAACACAAATTGTAAAGAAAAATAGTAATAAAAATTTAGAGTCACGGGCTTTCAAGGCACGACGCAATGCATTAAACTAACAGTAACGTGAAGCGTTTTATTTGCTACCTATGGTAACATAGGGAAAGCTAATGCTTTTGCATAACCAAATTCACGCAAACAAAGATCTATTTTAGATTCGTTGGGGTTAGAAAATTCAGGAACTACAGTACCAACTGTTTTTACAAGTGAATGAGATACCTGTTCATAAGAAGCAACCTCTTTTTTTTACTACACCTGCTACAACTGTATCACCATTTTTAGAAACACTCAAGTTTTAAAACTGTGTTTGAATAAACCAAAGTATGCACTACTCTGATAAGAAAAGGAGGACACGAAAACTAGATCGCACACAGTTCAAATATAGCAAGACAAATCCACAAAAAAACACAATTAGTAAAGCGGCGGTATCACTAAATCAATCTTCCGTAAAACCAACCACGTGCGGTCGGGTTTTCCAAGTTCTACAACTTTTATTTCTAACAGAAAAGCAACAAAAACAATTTGTCGTGCAACGCGTAATCACTAAGTCAATGTTCCGTAAACCTTTTATTTTACACGAAAAACAACTAAAGACACAATCAGCAAAGCAACGCGTATCACTCAAAGTACTTAATATACCGGAATCAAGAACAAAAACCGACTACGCATCTGTTCATAACAACTCGTTGTTATTACAACCGCACTTCTTGTCAATCCAACACGTTACATCTCAAAGCATGCCTCTTTCAAAGGTAATCAGAACTACACTTCTTATCTGTTTATATTTAGACTCGTATATCCACATAAGGAACAACATTTATACGAATAGCAATTTATCATTAATTCCAAGCGGTTTGTAATTTTCACTAAGTTGGAAAACAAGTTACGAATAATTCTATTTAAAATTCATTCATTGCAATGTATTTATTAATGAAAACCAATCTTCAATTAAACCATCTTTGAAAAGTAATACCCGCGAGTTAAATTGCATACAATATAGGCAGAAATGTAACTACGAATTGGGAAAAAGGCGTAAAAAGGTTAGGCTGTAAAAATGCCCGTTACAACAGTGTTACGATGGAGCAGCAGTTATGGGTGGTGGTTCGAGGAGGTTTAATGCCGAATCAAAGAAGTTTGTCCAAGAGCACATTTTATTCACTGTTATACTCATCAATTCAATTTAGTTTTACAAAAAGCCTCATCAGTAAATCGTTCAGTTAGAATTTTTTTCAAACCTTACGGGCTTACCAGCTTTTTTCAGATCCACACTAAGGACGAAATTTTTGGTCGCAATATGCAAAAAAAGATTACCGTCACTTGCTCCAACACGTTGAGTACATAATATTAGATTAGTTCAAATTCTTTATACAAACGAAAATGACATAATAGAATGTTTGGAAATAATCCAGAATTCAGACCGTGTGGATGACAAAACTAGAAGGGAATGTTATTGACTACTGGCATGTTGAAGCGACAGCAAATTTGCGTTGTCTTGATTTCTACAATAAGATAATGCCTCATGCGGATATTCTATTTAAAAAGCTTCATCAAAAAAGATTGATCCGATTAAATTAAAAAGTATGTTTCAGAATTTTTAAATCATATCCAAGGTGTTCGAGATAACAACACTGTTACGTTATTTTTGACGATAGATTCAAATACGTCTTTTTCTATGGTAATTTGTTTTTCATTCACCTAGCTTCTGTTTCTATTCAAAACTTCATTCTGTATTTTTACCTCCTTACAATAGTACGCGCAATCTTAATATTTCTTTCAAATCTATTTATTCTAAAACAAAAATTTATTCGATAATTAAATAGTCAATACCTTGTTTTAGGTATCCGTTAATTTGTTAAACATTTCAAGAACGGATAATTGCTTTCTCTTGTGTTTCCCATTTAAAGACTTGTCGAAATAATAGATGCCACTATTATTTGATAGCGTGTTTTCCAGTTTGCTATTCGGGTTTTGGTAACGCGAGGATTGCAGTTCAAACTCGTGTTATTTGAACCAATTTTTAATTTGATTCTGCGGCTTGTGCGTTGAAATATTTTCTACAGCGATGCACTTTTTTTGGTTTGACAAGTAGGAGGTATCTTGCGTGTATTGGTAAGTTTTTCGCACTTACCCATTCTAATCAGATTCTTTTTTTAGCTCTTAGCTGGAGGCCAAATGGGTTCTTTCTTTATGTAGGCCCAACTGTTCGTTGACGTAGACCAACTGCTTTTGTCTGTAGACCGCTGCTGCAGTTACGGTGGCAGGGCGAATGGATCCTGACTACCGTGGCGCTACTGTGCTAACTCACCCCCGACGGATTTGCAAGATAAGCATCCCGACGCATAGAGGTATGTGACTCGTATTTTTTTATGCACATCGAGGATTATTATTTATCAGCGGTTGATGTTGTGAAACCCGTTCACTATACATATTTAAAAGCTAGCTTCGCTAATGCTTCTGGTTATATTTCTTTAATTCTTACTACAACTTGGTCTACATTGAATACTTTAATTTAACACACTTGCTATTGAGAAAATCTAAGCATGACTTTTTTTCTAATGAGCTTTACTACATGTTAGCTACGAAGTTCGCAACTTGTGGATCCATTATAAAATTTGTCCTTTACAATATGACTTAAATTTCATACTTTTCTTTATCCATGTGAACCAAGAAATTTTAATTTATTTTTATTTTTAATAGATAATCGTGGGCGACGTGCTCTTTTTAGTTTTTTTTGTATGTAGACGAATCCCCTCACTCTTCGCGGTTGGTAGTTAGCCTGGTATTTACTTTTCTTCCGGCTACGTCTAGGTACGCAGCAACACATATATTACTAGCACATCTTGTGAATCAGTTTCTAAGAATAACAGACGTAAGGTATCTTATATAGGGGCGGATGCTACAAAAATATGTGACACAATGTGACACAGTAACTAGTCATATAAAAGCCCGATTTTTATATTGCGATCACCTAATTACAGTAACAGTCCTGGAGCCGGATTTTTCCCACAATATCAAGAATTTTTTCCTGTAGAACAGCTTGTAGGCGTCGTAGAGGCGTACCCATTTTTAAATAAACACATGTTAAGGACTGAATTAGAGGTACTGTATACCCGTCAGGATTCGCAGAAAGCGACTAGATCTGGACCAATGTTGCAGTTTCTCATAGAAAATGAGCTGGATAAAGACACTTTCCACCAGTTATGTGAATTACTAAAAGTGTTGGTAACCATGATTACGTCAGTACCAGAACATTGTTTCTCAAAGTTGCAACGCATAAAAACGTTTCTTAGAAACACTATGTCAGAAGACAGATTAAATGCATTAGCCATGCTATCCATCGAAAAGGAATTGATTAATACCATAAACGATTTTAATTATAGAGTAATTGGAAAGTTTGTGAATCTAAAAAACAGAAGAATGGATTTTCTGTATAAATAAGTTTTTTTTCATAAATGGAGTAATAGTAATATTGCAATAGTAATACTAAATGCATCAGTTGTTTAACGGTTCCATATAATACATTATAATTTTGGAACGACTATGTATGTACTGTGAACACCGACTTACAACTTTCACGAGCCGCCACTAATTAAAATCTATTTTTATAACCGCCCCGAGGTTGCGTTGAATACGTATTAGGCACGCTTTAATATAAATTTTCGTAAACAAGCATTTGTGTATTTTAGCTTGGTTCCGCAAACGAACTGAAGTAACACAAATGAAGAAATACTATTTTATATGTAGAGATAATGGTGTAGGAAACCACGAACATTAAATAATCTACAACCTTAGATATTTAATCATAATAATAATAGCTATATAGATATAAGGTTTAGAAATACCATTACAATGATTTGTTCCATTACTGCCAACTTGATAACTGCCAAATCTATTATAAACTATCAAATAGACTTAGTACAATAACCATAATGCACAAGAGTCCCGACCAAATAACTACCTTCAATCAGAAGCGTTAGTTAAATATTTTTAAATGCAGGTAGGTAAATTAATTATAAGTAAATTGATGTTCTTAAATACTACATTTAAGCATTTTCAAACAAGTTTATACAATAATATAACTATGTAAGAAGTAACCGAGCAAGGTAATTATAAGGCGTTTGCCATGTATAACTACTAAGCCATAATTCCTTATAAACCAAAGACATAAGAAAACGACTTAGGCTAGAATTAACAGAAGTGATAAGCTTTATAAGCACTTGAGTATTAAAGATGTAGACAATAATTTTGTATGTGTGACATCGAATACATCTTTAATTGGTCTCTGAGTAATGTGGCATCCGTCATTGGCACCAATAGCGTATCCGCCGTTTTGCAAAATTTTCTTAATGCAATAAGGCCCTTTTAAATTTGGACAAAAGTATTTCGTTTATTACTGGAGCAACCTTAACGTTTTAATCATGACATAATTTTCTCGTTGCGAACATTAGGTAGATATTGTGCCTTTGTATTGTAATAATTTTGTTGTAATTTTGTAGTTTTATATTTTCTTTTACTATGTTTCTAATTTACAACAAATTCTAAGCATTTTTAGAAAGCGTTGATAGTAACTGTAATATGCTATTGCTAACCTGACATTTTCATGGCAAATAGAAGTTGATCTGGTGTCTTATGGGTTGCTTACTAATAGTATTGTTCATCAAAAGTTTAATTTCCATTTCTGTCAACATTTGATCTCATTTGTAAAGACCCGGCTAACTTAAGTGACATTGGAATAATTCTAGGATTAGAAATTTCAACCAGACGATTAGTTCACCGTACACCAGTTACTATTTGGAATGCCCCATACTGTTTCCCTCTATATAGGTTCCAAATTAATTCAAAGTGAACGCTGGTTAGCAATTAGTGATATTTTTAAATGCTTTGTATTAACTTTGAAACTAGTTGCATTTTATGTTTTTACAGAAAAAAATTTAACAAATATTGTAAAGGCAACTGCTACAAAAAATATTTATATTACTAGTGGACTAGAAAGGTCTAAGCGCAAAATATTAAAAATTATATCGTTCTTTGAAATCTTTTGTAAGAATATCCCCCTTTCTTGTAATTGTAACTATACACAATACATTTAAAAAAAATCTGTTGCATAACCTTAATGTGCATGTCTTGAAACCAATTGTTGAAACAAATAGTAGATTTTGTCACATTAAACTTTTTTTATCGTCTAGAGTTTTATTACTGTACTGGTGGAGTTTAATTTCTCAGCTATCGGATTATTCTTAACCTTAAATTGTGCGTCGTTATCTTAGAAATAATTCAATAATCTAACTGAAATGCATGAAAGTCCCTATTCCCCTTCCATGAACTTGAACCTAATTTTAACGTTTCTTTTCTACATTGGCCGAATATATTTAATGTCGCAGTTTTCTTAGTTAATACATAGCACCACTACGCGAAACTTATTTGCAGGTGGTTTAGTGTTAGTTATATTTTTCCTTTTAAAATTCTATTTTTAATTGCTTATGTTGAAATTTGTAGACCTGTTGTCTTTAAATTTTATTTTTCTATACCAATTTTTTTTGTTTTCAATTCAAATTGATATGAAGCTACATTGCGATTTAGAATAAGATATTATAGTTGTAAAGTTTTTTGCACTTTATCGATATCCTGCCGACTTTTTGCCTGAAAAAAAGTTTTCACACTTAAAATATTTCGTATTCCTCTATCTTTTAACTTATCAAATTTATTTTCCATTTTAATTTTGATATTGTTTAAATATTTAATAAAAAATTTGCTAAGGTTGGCTTAACTTGTCAATTTCGTTCCTATTTTCTTAATAGTTACCGGTTGTCTGTTGCAATTTCATATTTAGTTCCTTACTTTTTGTTTGTGTTATCCCAAATTTTTTCTTGTCTCCTGTAATTTCTGGCTTTTGAATTCCTATTTCTAATTACTTATTCTTAGTTTTTGGTTATTTGTTTTAAAAATAAATAATTCTTTGTTTTAATCCTTGCTTCCGTTAAACAATTTTAATAAAAATTATTTAAATTATCTTGGTTTTATATTAAAAATTTTATAAATTCAAAACTTTATTTTATATATGTTCTATAACCTGTTCTATTACACTTTTTAAAGATTGCTTAGTGTAATACAAAATTCTTTTAATCTCATGCATTTTAGGAATAAGGTTATATAAACTTTATTTAGTTCGGATCACCATTGATCACAAATATACCTCCGCAGAAAGTAGTATTTTGCGTCAATTTGAACCCCGCTAGGAAGTCAAACATCTTCTATGATGCCGTTGAATAACTTTTAACCTGTGAAATAAACATTTGTACTTAGATGGTAGATAATGCTGTTTCTGTAAAGAGTTACGAGGTTAATTACAGCTAAATAAATTATGATATGAATTGTGGTTACTAACAAGGTGCAATAAATTTCTTAAGTTAAAAATAATGCAAAATAATTTTGAGATTTTGTAACTCGTTATATAATTTGTCTGTTGCTGTCGTGCTTATAATAGCTCCATATTAACATTATGTTGTAATGTCACATACATTTAACGCCAATCATTTGCACAATTAAGTAACTTTTCGAAAGCTTATATAGAGAATAAAGAAGCCAAGGTAGGTGCTCCTAGCTTTTAGAAATTTATACATTCCAAATAGCTTTTTTTGTATTTCCATTCTATTGAGTATTTAAAACTTAAATTTTACAATACATGACTGTAATTTAAAACATTGATTACTTTTTTCTACATTCAAAGTTTGACAACTGTCTGTACCAATTGTTTAATGTGCAGGGCGTCTTATAATTTTGTATATCGACCTACCTCCGCGTTATTCTATCGTTCTAAGGTGTAGTTCCTACTCTTCAACTAAGTGGGCTGTATGACAAATTATTGTACGTGTTACGTTTTCACTTTCACTGTGTTTTTTAGGGGTTTATCGATAAAATCACATTCGGCGACACTAATGACTAACTCACTTTACCAAACGAACAATCATTTCGCTTCGATATCGATGAGAAAGTGTCTGTCACTGCCCATTTTTCAACTTAATTTCTACATGCACAAAGGAGGTTTTATGACAGGATATAACGGAACAAGGGATGACAGTTTTACTATTTGATTTACAACTACGAATGTAAAATAACTTAATATTAACCACGAAAACGTGTAACAAAGAAACCAAACACCAATATATCAAAATGGTTCGTTGTTTTTATATGTTCAAAGAATAAATTCACAGAATGTTTGAATTGCAAATAAATTTAAATAATTTCTAAAAGACATTCTATTATGTTCGCTTTTTCTGAATCTATAAAGCAACATATATTAATTTTAGGTAATATTAACTTAATTGAACACAAAAAGAATATAGTACTGCTTTTTGAACTTACTATATAACTTAGGTTAATATTGTAGTTAATCTATTATACTTTACTAAAATAATAGTTGAATTATTATATGTATATAACATAAGAAAATAACCCTGTACAAGCTTCTTTCACTGAATGTTAGAAATAGTTTAAATGGTGTTTCCAGAAAGAATTTAGAAATAATTTTATAATAGAAAATGCTTAGTCAATAAGCGAGTTTCAGAAATGATAGTATAGTTGTCACCGTACACATTGCTGTAACCTATTACTGCATTGAATAAAGGATATAAAGAACTGTAAAAATTGTCTTTTAATTACTTTCTAATAAATTCCTATCGTTTGCAATTATTAAAAGTTTCTAAAATTGTTTCCATATTTATATGTGGTTTATGAAATAGTAATAGTAATCTCTCGAGATTTTCAAGTTTTCTACCTGTGGCTATAACGTGCAGAAAATGAGAAATACTATACAACTATTTAGATTCGGGAGTTGGAGCAAATTAGGTAATGCAGATTTATAGTTATTATAAGTTTAAATTGCAAAGAGCAAGAAGACCGTAGCACAACCTTTATCTAAGTTTAATGAGTGCTCTTAAGCCTGACATAAAGGTAATAGATGCATAGTGCCATACCGCAAGCGCCGGAGGAATTTTATCAATACGAAGAATGTCATAATTAGGTAAGTATGCAATTTTTGAAGTGTATTTAGTAACGATTGTTTTTCCTGCAGTGCTATACACATTTTTAATTAAAGTTTCTTTTTTGTAAAAATGTCAGGTTTTTCATGGGCGAAGAGGAGAAAGAGCTGTGTCGTTAGTATAAATAGTCACTCAAAACCGAGTTATGTAGGTTTTAAGATAAGAAAGGTCCGAGTTTTTAACTTAAAGTTACTTAAAGTATGAATTACTTACAGAGAACAGAAGCTCATCCAACTTTTATCATATAGTGTTTAATTCCATGTACCAGCGGACTAGCTACATGCATATGTGTTATTAAGAGCTCATCACAGCTGGTTACCTACCATCTGCTGTAAAAGCGCTGGTTGGGGGTGAGGTAACATAGGGCGGGACGAAATATCGAGATGCAAATATTCATTAGAAAATGATATAAAGTTTAATACTCCGCCTACTTGATTTATGAAGTGCCAAGGGGCACATATAGATGGCAGTGTTGTGGAACTTATTAGTCCAGTTATAAACCTCACAGATATTTTAATTATAAATATTTTCTAACATTTATAACCAGTGAAAGCCTTTGAAATTCCGATATCTATTGTAAAATAAATTATTAGGGAATAAGAAATTACAAGATTTAACATTCCTACATCTTGCATCGCACAATTATTTTACAATTTCGAATATGCAATTGACAAAGGTGTTATATAAATTAATTGACCAATAAGTGGAAAAAAACAGAATAATGGTTTAAACGTATCTCTAATAAAAATGATTAGGTATAGTGTCATGTGGGTTTTGATTACAGTTTGTGAAAAGCTACAAATGTTGGTTTCTTTTCTCATCACACCTTCGTTTTCTTTATCATTTTTTAACGACGAAATAATAAACAAAGTGTACTGAATCGGATACAGTAAACATTTCTCTAGTAGAATAAAAATGCATGTCTTGCATTTTTAAGTAGTCCAAAGTTTGTTTTGCTTTTATTTATTTACGTTTTGCAAGCAGCTTGTCATATTTGGTTACATCACAATTGCGTATGGGAGTTTGTGAATGGTGAATTTGTACCATAATGAACTTCGACATAAAAATTAAACACTTCTGTGTTTATTCTTCTTTACATTACACTACACCTATTTTTTCACCATATTACAAGCCAGTTTTTCATCAACTATATAGTATATTATTTCAAAATTTTTTTTTAAAATGTAGAACTTTATTGCAATGCAGTCTTTCATTATTATTTACCACAAAACTGGGGGAATACCAATTACTTATTCACTATACAGGAATCCCAACAAAAATTTATATAAATCCAAGGTTATAAAGAACAACTGATTTCAATAAATGTTGAGGCTTAAATAATATCCATAATGACAGTTATAAATAGATTTGCGAGCAATTACGACTATAGTCGAAAACTCTCATAATGATAGTTTGATCTAAATAGTTTAGAGTTTCCTGTATGATTGTTGTGTTTTGTTTTGTATAGCATGTATTCAAACCATTTCTGTTTTACAATGGTGTGTGACATGAAAGTTTTGAATTTTCCACGGCAGCACATTGCAGGTACATTTTTCCAAAAAATACTAACATTTGATTCATTCGATAAATTAAGTGAATTGTAGTGCGCGATTTTGATGAAAATTTATAAAAATTATTCACACATTTGGGAAAGTTACTAGTTTTGTTTAAATCGCTCTATTATCAGCAAAAAGAAATTTTTTTTCAGTTAAAAAAAACCTAAATGACTTTTCCACATAGACAATTATTTAATAAGTAACTTTTATTAAAACCGTTTTTAATTTGGGTGTCTAATAGGAAAGAAATTTATATCTTTGGAAATTTCAAGATGGCCGCTACTGTGATGTGCTCTTAATACAGTACACATAATTCGATCAGACTTGATCGAATGGTAACTATAAAACTCTCAGCACAATCAGAAAGATTTTCTTTTTATTTACAACGAGTATACTATTGCTACCCTTAAATAATCCTGCTGATTGTTTATAATTTTAAGAAAGCTATATAGCTCTAAATTAATCAATTTTTTATTAACTGCAATGGTATGGTGCCCAAATACAAACATCACTGTAGTTACTCAGCACCTACTTCTCTGTTAATGCAGGACATAACTTAATACCCTTAATACGTTTTCAGTTACCGAATTTAAATGCTGTACAACTATAACTTTTTCTACTAATTTTGTAGTTGCTACATTGTTTAACTATAAACTATCAATTAATAGTGACCCATTTAATATTCATTTAACTCTAACTTGTATAAATAATTTAAATACAATGCATTACGCTAGTTATGGAATCGCCACATTAGTCTACTTAATAAAATTAGAGTTAAAATTTTTTATTGAAGTATGGTTTTCAATTTATTCAGTAATGTGCATATAGTATTTTCTATGAACAATATAATATTCTCAAATTAGTTATAAGTAATGGATTCTAACAACACACTAGTAGCATTAGTGTAAGGAGGGAAAGCATTTTTAATTAATTTCAAACCATAATTAATTTGAACGAATAGCTTTAACAAATTTCTGATTTTATTAATTATATTTAATAATTAACGGTGGAATTGAGGTTTAAACACATAAGAACAAAGTTGCTAATCAACCTTCATTTCTCTTGATAAACACGTGTATTCAAGTTCAACTACTTAAGGTGTAGTCCCATATGTTCAGTAATTAAAATAGGGCATAGTAACCACAAGGTACGAAACATATTTTGTTCACAGGCTTTTGCTGCAGTAAACCTGAATTTATCGTATTCAAGAAAATAATAATGAATAACCAACCACCTTATTGTACTAAAGAGGCAATTGTTTAAATATAAAGTAGGATTCGCTACCTTCTTTCCAGCACATCCAACCCATGCATAAGCTTAGCAAGACCGACTCTTCTATTAGATTGTAATATAATGGGGAACTAATACCGTCGCTTTTCCAATACTTAATCAGTTATACTACGAACTTTGTGTATGTAGGGCAAACAATAGTAGTGATAACAAAGATTGCATTTCCACTAATTGTTAAGACTGCATAATGCGATTGTTATTAGTCACATAAAAGACGGCGTGTGCGTCCAGGACTCCAGTCAGTTTTCCAGATCTGGTACAATGCTTTCGAAAGCTACTGAATACAGTTGAGACCGGGAGTGACTTAAGTATACGAGGGTGTTTTGAAAAGTTCGCGAAATGGAGCACAGATGGCAGCATCAGTCTGAGTAAAATATATGCAACTGCTGAATCCAACTATCTATTGCGCAGATGTTAAATTTGACATTATTCTGTCAAGTAGTATTAATTTGGTGCTATATGAAGTAAATTTATTTTTTTGAGTTTTTTAAAATGGATAAAACTGAAACGCACGCTGTTATCAAATATTTTGTAAAAAAGGGTTGGAAAGCAACAGAATACATAAAGATATGCAGGATACATTAGGAGACTCCGCTCCATCATTTATAACTGCGCAGAAGTTGGTGACGGAATTTAAACGTGGTCGTGAGAGCCTAGAAAATGACCCGCGCAGCAGACGACCAAAAACTGCCACCACGCCTGAAATTGTCTAAAAGGTTAATGATATGGTTACGCAAAATCGTCGATTAAAGGTCTCCGAAATTGCTAAAGATGCAGGTATCTCAGATGAAAGAGCATTTCATATTTTAACTGCGGAATTAGGTATGAAAAAGCTTTCGGCATGATGGGTGCCGCGCATTTTGACAATTGATCAAAACCTTCAGAGGAAAAAAATTTGCCAACAGAGTTTAGACCGCCTGAACTCCAATAAAACCGATTTTGTCCGATGATTTGTTACGACAGATGAAACTTGGGTTCACTATTATACCCCTAAAACCAAGCAACAATCTAAACAATGGAGACTTAGGGGTTCTTCGCCACTAAAGCAAGCAATGTCCTTGAAGTCGGCTAGAAAAGTTATGGCATTAGTTTCTTGGGATGCTAAAGGTGTCCTACTAATTGACTATCTTCCCAAGGGCCAAACAGTAAACGGTGAATATTACGCTAAACTTCTAGGCCAACTGGATAAAAATATTCGTAAAAAAAGACCTACATTGCGTAAGAGGAAGATCATTTTCCATTAGGATAATGCACGTCTACACACAAGTGCAGTAGCAATGCAAAAATTAAATGATCTGAAGTGCGATCTGTTGTAACATCCACCTTATTCGCCTGATTTGGCTCCTTCTGACTTCCACCTATATCCACGACTAAAAGCTTTCCTTGGAGGAAAACGATTTTCCACGGACGAAGAAGTAAAAGCAGCTGTCGACGACTATCTTGGAGGTTTTGAATATTCGCACTTTCGTGATGGCATAACGGGTTTGGAACATCGCTGGATGAAGTGTATTCAACTTGACGAAAATTTTGTTGAAAAATAAACTATATTTTAAAAACAAATTTTTTTCATTTTCCCCTTTATTTCGCGAACATTTCAAACCACACTCGTAGTTAAGTTAGTTTACGTGTTGTAATTAAAAGTAGAATTCAAGTTCAATTACCACGATAGTCTCTGCAGCATACAGAAATGAACGAAATTGGAACTCGCATTATCTAAAATAAATTAGTAAAGAAACGCACCTTAAGAAAATAAATTGGAAAGGTAATAAAAGTGTAATTTCTAAGTAGTAGAATATATCGTGCAGAATATTAAAGTAAATGCAATGTTTATTTTATATTGAAAGTTAACACTCGCGGAATACGAGCACTAATTATAATGTGTAGTTTTAGTAAATAAACTAGTTGTTTATTTTTGAGCTTTAAAGAGTGAGTTTTATTAATTTGGCAACAAGTTACCGAGAATATAGCAAAGCTAGTGTTTTAGCAAGTGTAAATAAGTTAAAAGTGTAATAAAATTAAAAAAAGACAGTATAGAGAGCTCAACCCCTAATTCTTGTTTTAAAATACATCAGGTGTGCTTATATGCTATCTGTAGACAGTAAACAAGCAGTGACTGGTTATACTGTTACAGCAGCTGCTCATTGTAGTCTGAAGAGCTGCATGAAAAGTGAAGCCAGTCAACAGTGGTTTTTTCTTTACAAATTGCTAACAAACACAATTGATTTTTGGTTAAAAATTCGTCTAAAAAGCCCTCAACTCAGCTGATAAGTGAACTGGCTAAACTCTCCTAAAAAGTCACAACATTTACTTTTAAATTTGACTAGATGGCGTTTTGCAACCTTTCAACTCTATATATAATTAGAGTCGTACTTGGAATTTCAAGACTTTATTAGCATTTGTGAAGCGAAAATGGACCAATCTGGGTAGTTGCAAGAATAGCGAATCCGGTCACTAACAGTTTCCTCTTTACAATCACCAAGAACCATAATGGATGTATAATTCAGTTCCGGTGTGGACGCGGACTACAAAGCCATGGACGCGGCTGTTGGGCAGTATTTTATTAAGAAGTCACTTACAGTGTTTGTTGTTGAATTTGACTAGATGGCGTTTTGGAAATTTTCCATTTACACTATAAAGTAGTTTGGTTCTCTACAATGCCTCCTTGATTTTTTATCTGATGCTTTTCTAACCTCCTTTAAATGTGTCATTATTAATTTAACAATTGAATATGTTTTTGTTAATTTTTTCGTAGCAGATAGAAGTTGCTGTAAAATTTCACAGTCTATTACCACGTAGAATTACACACCGAGTCATAGTTGACTCTTTATCATGTACTCTAATTTAGAAACTAAAAACATATAGTTTCAAACGATTTTGTTAGAAAAGTGATACCTGCCCACTAAACAAAATATCATTGCAGACATATTTAATTAACATCCCCATGAGACGTTGTGATGTTTTACGTTAGTGCCATGGATGTGGATTTAACATGGGTACTATGTAGATAGTCCCGCCACATTAGCATCACTTCTTAAAACATCCCTAATTAGAACAATAATGCTACATTGTAACAGGAACCTATCTAAAACATGGTATTTGTGACATGTTGTAAATGTTTTAGTGGTGACATACCTAAAATATCATTACGGTAACATCGATTAAATGTTACTTGCGTATCATTTCAAACATGTTATTGGGGTAACATTTTTTAAACGTTCATTGCTAACATTCCAAAAACATCATATGTGTGATATTTTTATCATGTTATGTGTCTAACATTTTTGAGATGTTTGTACACATTTTATATACAGGGTGTTTTCCATAGTGTTACCGGCGCTTTCTGAGTTCACTGTACTAGCAAAAATAATGAAAAAAGTTCATATGAACATAGGTCCAGAAATGCTTCGTAGCGAGTAACGGCCGGCGAAAATTTAGAGATGATTCCAGGGCAGAATCATACTGAAGTTATGGGAAGGTAAATTAAGGGGCAAATTTAGTGGTATCTTATAGATTTTGATATGGAAAAGCGAATATAATAGGTTTCCGAACTGTATATTTTTTAAATTACATTTTATTACTAACACGTGTCGTATGGAAACAAAGGAATTTCAAAATTAAACCAAAATTTTATGAACAATTATTTGTTTTTAATTGGCACAATTTACATATTTTTGAGAATTAAATTTTCTATAAGTTTTGTTTTAATTTTGAAATTTTTTCGTTTTCATGCGGTTAAGTGTTAATAATAAAATGTAATTTACAGAAGGTTACTTATTTAACTCGCTTTTTCAGGTCAAAATCCATAAGATACTACTATATTTGCCCCTTAATTTACCTTCCCATAATTTCAGTATGACTCTGCCCTGGAATCATGCCGAAATTTTTCTCTAGTCGTATCTCGCTAACGAAGCATTTTCGGACCTGTGTGCATATGAACGTTTTTCATTATTTTTGTTAGTAAAGTGAGCTCAGGGTGCGTCGGTAACACTATATGAAATACCCTGTAGAATAAAAACGGCAAACGATAAATGTTTTCATTTCCATTCAGACAACCGCACATTGCTTATAAAACCAATTGGAACATTTGTGAACTTTTGCAGCTCCATCAGCATTTTTCAAAAACTGCCCATGCTCTTCCAATCTCATTCCCTAAAAAATCAATATTTTACTCAAAAACAGCATTCCATTTCCACAAAAGCTTTTTTAACATGTTTATTTCTGAGATTTTATGCTATTTCAAGGCAATTTCCACGTTATGATGTTTCCATTTTCCATTACACTTATTTGCAATTAAAAACCCAAATAAATGCCATTATGAATATTATTAGAAAGATAAATTAATGTCCCCTAATAAACCAATTCCACATCTTGAATGTTTATTATAACCCAAAGTCTGTGTTGAAGCAAAATTTGTTATATCCACAAACCATATAATCTATTTACATGGATATAAGTTATATTTGACCGTTTTACTTTCCTTTCCATTAGTGGACACTTTCTAACATGGTGCTACTGCTGTGGAAGTCTATACTATAATGTAGTGCGTGATACTCTACTATATATTGACTACATTTATTGTGTAAATTTTTGTATTTAAGTAAAAATATCTTTCTATACACACTTTAAACATAAATAATACAAAATACACTTATTCTCTAAATACAAGATTTCTGTCTTAAAAATCTTTGGTTTGCATAGCGAAATCTGTTCATGACTGCATTTACAAACGAACTTTCAGTGGTATTATATTCATTAACTACAATTGTTTGCATAATTTTCACGAGTTCTAGCTCTTGTAATTTTTTTTTTTTTTTGACTTTTCCAGGAGCACTTTCTAGCTAAGTCATCAGAAACTGTTTTATTCAACATTCTTCTTATAGTGTCCTTGGCATTTTTGCCTTCCACAATCTTTAAAACGGTAGTCTTAAAAATATACAGTCAGTTATCAAACCAAAAACAAACAATACAATATAAAATTTCATTACATGCAGCTTCATTAAATTTGAGTAAATAATACTTCTATGTCATTAAAAGTATCCAAAGGAAGATTTGGAAGCAAAGATTGATGTTCTACGACCTTGTGTACAGAAACTCCAAAGCTAATTTCCAATCTTATTAAGCGTTCTTTAATACCCTCCAATATTTGTTTTATATCGATAAGGTACTTGAACAACAATGATTGATCTAAAAAACAATAATGGATTTGAAAATTGAGAAAAATTGTCATTATAGTATTTTTAAATTTAATATATATTCAAAATGTATTAGTTCTTCACAGTTCTGTAATTGTAAATTATATTAACGTGTCAATTCCGTAAAACATACTTTTAGCAATGACAAATAATGTAAAAAAAAACTCCCAATTTTTACATAATTGTAGATACATTGTCTACCTCTTCAAGGTAAAGTATACAGAGTACTGTAATGTTTGAAAGACATAGCAACACGCTACAGTTGATAGCTTGTGTAAATAAATAATAATCGAGAAACGTGAGACATAAATCCTGTAAGTGCTTAGTTCCTGAGATACACGGTTTTGAATTTTTAACTAGACGATGGCTCTGAATCGGAATTGCAAATTTGGTCTACAGTTATTGCCATTGAAAAAACTCAACTTTTTAAAACAAAACCTTCTTACCACATTTCTTTAAAGCTGTACTATCTGTAATTATTGGAGTATCTAATGTAATAATAATCTGCATTTTCTGCATTACATTTTCCAACACGAGATAATTGTGGTTGATCAATTGCAATATCCTCCATTTCAATCAGAATTGGTTCTAGTTCGTCAACTGCAATTTCTGGTCGTCTCAGTGACGTATGTCACTTTACAGTAAGTATTATCAGATCTCCCCTCATTTTTTAAAGATGTTTTTATCAGTGCAGTAGTCTGAGCCAACTTTTAAATAGAATGTAATAAAAATCACAGAAAAATGCTGTGCTTAATCTAAAAAATATTCCAAAATAAAAACGTTTGCTGGAATTAAATGATACTTACATTTTTTTGTTGCAATGAATTCATGGTTGATTGATAAGACAACTTTTATGATATCGATTGCAAATAAAGCATCACTATCATATCAATAACACTGTAAAACCAAACCACATAACACGCCGGTAAAGCGTATATAACATAACCTTAATAAAGTTATGTATGGCGGCGGTATCTCACAAATAGAGACACGTTTCGCTCATGTTAAAAGTAATGATTATATTAATCGAAAAATTTATACAAAGCCAATAAATAATTTTGTTTGTAAATTTTCGTATTATAGGTACTACTTTTAGAAATGTTCACAATGACTGAATATGGTATGGCATGCGCATAATACACAATATATAGGCTACCGACACGCTAGTGCCAAATTATTTTATTCAGTCCTCAAAAACGATTGTAAATAACATCCCATGAACATAAAATTTTAAACATTGCTTTAAAATAAACAAATTTCTTATGAGAGTGATATCCCTTCATAAATGTTAATTAATGTTAATTAATCAAATCTTACGCTGCATATACATTGGTAGTAAAACGTTACTGCAAAGACCACGTTTTTAAATGGCAGTGACGTTTTTTAGAAACCTCGCTTTAATATCGCCATTGGAATAGCACAACCTCGTCAGTAATAAAATGTTACTCTTGCAATAATTCTTGATGAAACATCAATATCATTTTAAGGACATTTATTAGCATAGCAAATTAAACATTTTAATAACGTAAAAAATGGATGTTTACAATTGAGACCAAGTGGTAAAAATATTAATTTCGTATCATTTAAATAACAAAACAGCCATGTTTTTTATAAACATCACAATTGTCACTTAAATAAAATGTTAAGAGATATCCCATTGATGTTCGTTGTTTAGTGGGTGGTATTACTCATGAGACGTTTTAAGTTTTAATACTAAACTATTGCATCACCAATGTAACTGAACGCGGGTATAAAGAAGCCCTACCGAATTTTCCATAGCTGAGTAGACGATTTTGTAAATATGGTTATCCAAATTGATAACAATAATACAAACTGAATGAGGTTTTACAACTCAACAATATATTGCGATGAATCGTAGCTCTGTAAACACTTACCACAAAACTTGTTTAAATTTGCATCAATGTAGTAGCACAGAAGGTTAAGTCCCCACGAAGGGTGTAGGAATGCGATAGCTGATAGCGCATACGGTAGTGTACCATCCGTACTTCACTATGTCCTTTCGAGTACTGTTGCACATTTGTTTGTATTGTTACGAGCTACTATTAGGCAACTCGTCAAACACACAAGTGCCGTAAGCAATGTATTTACTACAGAGGCCTCAAACCTTCTAGCATATACCGGTGTATGAATCATCTATTTAATTCAGAGTGTATATAAGATCGCCGATGAAGTACAGAGTTAGTCTATATCAGAATGTCGTATATAAATCATCTCGTATATAGTTAGTTGTTCATTACGTTCTGAAAGTCTTTTAGTAAATACAAATAAGTGTTATGTGAACGTGTATATTGTACCGCCAGCTTGTAAAATACATAAATAGACAAAAGTGTAATAAATAAATTATAGTAGTATTTAATGTTGCTAAGAAGACTTATAGTTAAGAAATTAGTTTAAGAAGATATTAGTGCTTGTAAATAGCATTAGCGTGATAGTGCTTTATTGTTAATTGGACTGAAAACGTCTATAAATAAGGCATATACTGTTAATTAGACTTGTAAACAGTGAGTAATAAAGACTTTTGTTATTACTTGTTTTAAATTGGTGAAACGCGTTAATAGTAGCCCGCTACAGTATTGTTAATGCAGACAATAGGATGGCTATTATCTTTCACGTGTATGCACAGTTTCGATAAAAGCGCCCAATATCATCAAGTAGTAAGCCTCATATATATTTCTAACATACCCTTTTCCCCAAAATGATAATTTTGTTTAGGAAAGAAAGAAATAAAAGGGAGAACTGTTATAAAATATAGTTTAAGATAACTGAAAACATTGTTCGATAAACAAAAGTAGAATAAAACTAGCTGCACCAGCTAATAATCGAACTTCATCCTACATTTTATATCTAGCGATGTCAATTACCATTGAAATATGAAACACACACTTGTGCTGTGTCTAAAAGCGCAACACTTTCTATTTTTTTAGCATTATTAGAAACTTAACCATTATTTTCATTATGGCGTGATGAGGCGGGCACACGCAGTAACGTTGTGGTTTTATTGAAATACAGCAGTGAATTATGCTGTTTGCTGCCGTAATGGCAGGATCGATATTTGGAGTGGCAGGCATTATGTGGTGCCAAACACGCGTAACATCTACGTTGCTGCATCACTTTTTCATGCCTATCTTTGGGCGAGAGAGCCAGTAGTTGTAAGCATTTAATAAATTTATGAAATCAAATGCAATTAATTTCTCTGTGTATTACTGAAAGCGAGTTTTCATTTTTAAGATATAATTAAAAAGCGTTTTCAAATATTAACCTTATTAGTATACAAATTCTTTTTCCATTTTGCCAAACCATACAGAAAGCGGCAGCTTTAGTTAGCTAAATTGACTTCCGTGCGCATAACATAAATTTATTTTTAAATAAATAGATTATTTGGAAGCTTTGCGATTCGGAAGTGTATAAATCAGATCCTAAGAAATGCTTTAAATAACATTAAATAAAGAAACGTTTATTCAAGGAACTCGTGTAACAATTTAAAAAAAACATAAAATCGATTTTATAGTATTCCGCATTACCATAGGATAGTTTGCGACGCGAGCATCAACCACGTACGCTAGACAAAGATAAACGGCATGTTTTGTAATGCTTGTAAATCACGTTGCCTGGCACTAATTAGGTGATAAAGCGCGTCATTCTACGAAATATGACGTCATTAGGGTATATTAAGTTTCAAACGAAACAGAAAAATTCTCGAATAGAGATAATTTTAATATAAAAGTCGGGTCATTTATTAATCCGCGTTGCCAAGCAATATATATATGAGTTTCAATTTACTAGATCGACGATGAAAAATTTATTCAAGATTTATTCATCCAAGATTTATTCGCGATTCGTCACCAAGCAATGTGTAGCGTCGAGATTTAGTATTTTACTGATTTCGCATTAATTTCAAATATCTTTGTAACCAATATACGAGTATTTTGTCCTTTGAATTTAAGGTAGAATAATTTTTAATCCTATAATAATTTTGTGTTGTAAAGCGGGTGTTTACCCGAAAATTTTGAGGTCAGAGTTTGAAATGAAACATTTTGACTTTAAATAGACTATCTGTCAAGGATTTTTGGCCAAACACCCTTATAAGCGTGGGAATAAAGGATGGGTAGACTATCCGTTTACTTATGCATCTGTGAGTAAAAATTAAGTAAGAATTTTGATTATTTTCTGTATAAACTCAAACCGTGATTGTATTATAAACTGTTTTGCATGAAACAAAAATGTTTTTGAGTGTATAGATGTTTTCTTGGGATTACAGTGCTTTATTTCGTTTCCTAATTTCCATAATAAAAAATTCTCGTTGAGCTAACCAGGTATAGAAAAGAAGGTTAAGATAATAATTATTTTAAATTAATAATTTGCTGTACCGTTGTCACAGCATTCTTTTAGCTGTAAATCAAACTTTGGCTGTGGCACAGCACGCTTTTAGCTTCCACTCCAACGCGAGGCGTTGTCACCGCACTCTTTTAGCAGAGTCCCAACCTAGGGCTCGATAAAATCGTCTGAAGATTAGAGTTTCTTCTTTCTTAAAATTTTTTTAAAGCTTTTTTGTGATACCTAATTGGTTTCCAGTATGACTGATAGAATGAAAAAGGGTCGTGAAAGCTTGGGAACGGAGGAAATAGAAATGATTTTAGGAAAGCGTTCATATGGAAGAAGCGAAAAAGACAATTCAAAGGCTAAGAGTGTAGGAATCAATAGTATGACTCATCTGTTAAATTTAAATATAAATTTGTAAGAAACGGTTGACAAATTTAATAAAAATACTTAAAAGTTACATGCGGAATTTGGTGATAATATAACAAAATTGGGGAAAACTGTAAGAATAGGAAGTGTCAAGAATGAGAAGAGATTAAAAGAGATGGGCAAAAACTAACTTCGGATTTAAAAAGAACTAATAAGACTATTGAAGAAATGAAATTTGAAATTAGAGGAAAAGCAGTACAGATTTTAGAATGTATGAGTGACGTTTAAAAGGATAATGTTCAATAAAAGCAAATCAGGACGAGCTTGAAAAAGCCACTAATGGAAGAGTTGAACCTTTAAATCAAAGAGTAAACGAAATCGAGAGAAGCTGCTAAGCAGATTGAAACATTTAGAAATGATTTGGCAGTTTTCAAAACAGACTTAGGGAATTTTGAAAATAAGTTTGAACATTTAGAAGATATAGTTAAAAATACTCATGTTGAGTCTAACCAGTGTTCCGTTCGAACAACACTCCAAATTTTATGGGGATAATAAACTTAACCCTAAAATATTTTTAAAAACTTTAATACAGGGTAGTTGGGATGAACAAAGGAAGTTAAATATTGTGAGGTCCATGTTGAAAGGAAGTACAGATATTTGGATTGGACTCATTGAAAGTGAGTTGAGTTCGTTCAAAGATTTCGAGATTAAATTTTTAAAACATTTCGGGGTAGACAACCAGCAATTTAAAGTTAAAGATAATTTATTGATGGGAAAGTATAGTAGTGATTCAAGCGGGAATTGTATGCCATTAAGAAATTTTGCGTTGCCAAACAACTTGATCCAGTTTTAGAGGACAAGCAAATTATTAAATAATTAGCAGGACACTTTGAGAAGATCGTAAACCAATGTGTTTTTGGAATACCTTCAACAAAATGAAGTGATGAGTTAACCAAGGAGAATAGAGACGAGACCACGGGTCGGCCCATGAATGCGCAAAAATCTACAGAATTTCATGGTCTATAAGACAGACCAGTCGGAAATTTTCTAAAGTTTATGGCGTATTGAAGATTTTATTATATGAAACCGTGAAAACATGCAAACGGTGTCTTTTACGAATGGTTGGTCAAGCAGTTACTAATGCTCTATCGTTAAAGGTACTTGCCGATAGTGTGTTTAAAGATCGACTAAAAGTTGTAACTTAAATTGCGTGCAAGGTCATGTTTGAGATTTAAAATTTTGGTTAAAACAATGTGTTTTCAAAGCGTATGAAGTAAAAGTCATGGTACAAAAGTAAATTCTATTGAAATATAAACGACGATATGTGAACCAGGATTATGAAGTAAATTAACATATTAATGGAAACATAAACTGAGGAATTAAAAATTGATTTTCCGTTGCGTTTATTATGGTTGAAATGGATATAAATATTTGATCAACCACTTGGTTTGAAGAATTATGAATACTACATAACTTAATAGTCAAAATCACAAGTATTTCATGTTTAGAACTTTAAATAAACACTTCGAGATATAATTATTTTAAGTGAATTAAGATTGCATAAAATTTTAGTGTATGGGCGTTATTTGTTAATGGATAATTTTTAGATGTTTTTGGATCCAATCTTGAGTTAATTTGATCTTTGCAAAAGGTTTTCCTAAGAGCCACTAATCAGTTGCACTTGAAAGGGTTAAAAAAGAGTATACAAATTTTCAATATCCCTTTGAGAAAAAAATGCGACTTACATAAGAAAAGTTTTAGGATTACTGATTATAAACTAGAACTATATAAATCCTATATTAATATTCAATAGTTATAAATTTTTGTTTTTAGACTTACGTTGTAAATTGCATTTGTAGGTTCCAATGCTTGTGCGTAAATAATCTTTTGAAGAATGAGTGTTGAAAAAAGATATTTGTGAATGTAGCTATTAATTGTTATTAGTTTGTTGGTTCATTAATATTTGCGAACTTATAATTTTGATGTTGGAATTTTGTTGGTTTTTTAGATTTGAGCTAACAAGATAATACAGGCATCTTCAGGAAATAATTCACACCAGATCACTTTTTTTATAAAGCACTTTTTATTGGCTTCCAAAGTTTGGCCGCATATAGCTACGAATTCAAAACAATTTATATATATATATATATATATATATATATATATATATTCTTGATAAAAAGCTCTGCATGACCTGTAGATCCATAATTAAGTACAAAATTTTTAAAACATTGGCTTGAATACAGGGAAAATCAAAATCCTGATTTGGAGTGATTGTAAAATACGCTCAAATTGTATTGGAGAGCAAAATGTTTATTGAAATTTTTATTAAATAGCAATAAATTATGCCCACTTTGTAGATTTGTGATTTTCCCAGAAAAAAATTACAAGATATTATTAATTAGATTATTTATTGAATAAAGGAATAAGACATGATAAACAATTAATATCCTCCTATCAATTTATCAACAAAAAATAATCACAACTAATAAATTCTATTAAGAACATGTAAAATTACTTAAATACTACGGAACTTCAACGTATCCACCGTTACCTTCTAAACAGGTGATTGTTCGTTGATCAAATTCATTTATGACATTTTTAACCACATCTAGAGTTATAGCTTCACATGTACCTTTAATGATTCTTTCAAGATGATCAACACCTTAAAATGGCCTCTGAAGGTATACTTTTTCTTTTAAGTAGCCCCAAAAGAAGTCTAGAGGAGTTATGTTCGGCGACCTTATTGGCCAAAAAAACTCCATGTCCCTTCCAATCACTTTACCGTTAAAAGTGTGGACGAGAAAATCCCTAATAGTTCTCTTACAGTGACATGATGCTCCATCCTGTCGGTACCATATTTTTCCTCGTTCATCTAACGGTAGTTCATCAAGATAGTCTGACAGCTGATTATTTAAAAATTGTAGGTATCTTTCTCCATTCATGTTATTTAGAAAAAAGAATGGTCCAACAATTATGTTTTTGTAAATGCCACACCATACATTTGTTTTAAACGAATATTGATTTCTGGTTTAAACATGGAAATTGGGATTAACATCGTTCCACCATCGACAATTTTGCAAACTTACTGTACCATTAGACGTAAACGTTGCTCGTCAGAGAACAGTACTTGTTGTGTCACAAATCTGTTATTTTCCAATTCTCCTTGCATACGAGCACACAATTTAAACCGTACAATATCTCCTTCTTTTAGAGTAAGGGTAAATTGGATTTTGCATGGTTTAAATTTATTTGACGTTAAAATTGGTGCAACTGTATTTTTACTTACATCCAATAAATTGGACCTTCTTCGAAGAGAATGTTTTGAATTTTTGACGGCCGATTGCATCACAGCAGTTTCAATTTCTTCATTTCGAACCCATGCCCGATGTTTCTCTCTAAATTTAGTTTCAATACTTCCAGAATTTGTGAAATTATTTATTACATATCTGACCGTTGTGAAATGTATTATTTTATCGGGGTGTCAATTATTAAAGATTTCTGCTACCTCCCTACATGTTTTATAATTTTCTCCAGCAATGAGAACAATTTTAATTTTATCTTTAATACTCAATTTTACTGGCATTTCTAATTATTGCAAACACACACTTATGTAACATTTGATATTTGTTGACAGTTCTTAGATATTCCAAAGCACTCTATCAAGAACGCGTGTTAAAAAGATGAGTAACATAAAATCAGACGCTTATTATGAACGGGATCTTACGATGTTTCCTACTGCGCATTAATTAAAAAATTATTCATGTATTTATTGAATATTTTTTAATTTATATCTACAAAGTAGGCATAATTTATTGCTATTTAATAAAAATTTCAATAAACATTTTGCTCTCCAATACAATTTGAGGGTATTTTACTATCACTCCAAATCATGATTTTGATTTTCCTTGTATTCCAGCCACTGTTTTAAAAATTTTGTACTTAATTATGGATCTACAAGTCATGCAGAGCTTTTTATCAAGAATTCTTTTTTGTGAAATGTAAGATAAACTTTTTCTCCATTTGTATAAAACTTTTTGGGACATTTACAAAAAAAATTATTATATAATTAAGATCTATTCTACTTTAAATTTAATTGACAAATACTCAAATATTAGTTACAAGCAATGTTTTAAAAGTAATACTTGCAAAAATCCAGAAAGCGTTTTCCGCTTCTATTTTTAAATTGACGTTCAAAATCAGCTTACAAGATTCCAGATTAATTAAATCTCCATGTAGAAATCAATGTGCATCCTCGGTTTAATTATTCAATAAAAATTTTAAATAGCATTTTATATCGAAGTTTTTTCCATCTTCATTGTACATTACAAAATCAAATAATTGCATTTACCAATTTTCATATTTACGCAGGTTACGTTTAAAATTTACTGCTTCATTCACTGTTACATGGTAATTATTAATTACAATATGCATATTGCATACTCAAAATAATATATTTGCAAAACAACATGCTTGCAATCGAACTTATGAATTGATTCCTAATGTCAATGCTTTTGTTTTTGTATAAAAATTATATCTTTTTTAGAATGTACGAGTGCCGTATGGAATTCCATTTCTAACACTACACACCTATCTTACGTAAGAGTCTCAGAATTCCTCATTAGCATTTAAAATCGCCGTATTTTATTACCTCGTTAGTGTTGATTTATGTGCGCTATCCGCCCTACCCTATCTCCCAAGGTTATTGTGCTGCATCGCATCTCTCCTAGAGGGATTGCAAAAGCAAATAAATAATTCTTATCTATTTTATCGGTTTTAACGCCCCTGCTGTTTTTAGAACGAATATAAATTTTAATTAGGTATTTACGTTGTTGTAAGTACGGATGGCGCCTTTTCTATATTCTTGTCGAAATTTTAAGAACATGTTTTATTTAAAATTAAATTTATGTGATTAATTTAAAGTTTTATAATGCAAATGAGGTGCATTCCCATAGAAAATATTTGCTTTCACAGTAAAAACGTGTTTTAATACACAAGATTAAGATTAAAAATTGGAGTTTTAAATACAAAAAATTATTTATTTTTATGCACCGAAAAGGCATTTTTATTACAAACGAATGGCTTTGTATTTATTTTAGAGCGATTATTTGAAAACACGGAATTGCGTTTTTCGCTACTGCACATTAACTGCTATGTATCCGAAATGCTTATCTTATACAAGGTAATTGTTTACATGCATGCAATTGCATTTTTGCTTGGCACTTTAACGGATAGAAGGTACGCTTGTATAATACCGGGCGTATCCGTGAATCTTAGGAAATTTCTATTTTTCCCGGATTCTTTTATATTGTGATGGGATTTTGTTTATAAAATTTGAGTCTCAATGACTTCTCGTGACCCATTATCACGTCAATATATATATATATATATATATATATATATGTCTATATATATATATATATATATATATATATATTATCGCGGAGTATACCTGCGTTGGGCCATATAATATTGTGAAGCTCCACGATAATTATGGCACCCAACGTGCGCTATTTCCAGAGGTAGACTCCACGATATCTTTCTTTAAATGCAACACACTCTATTTACAAGGAAGAAACTCTTTAAATCTGTGTGCAAAATAGCATTGCAATAACAAATGTCCCCTTCAATTTGTACAAAACAGCCTTGTTATCTTTGCACTAATTATTTCTCTTTACATAAACATGTTTTTATTTACATATAAGGTTCAATAAAATTTTAAGTCCATTAAATTCATAGAAATAATTACTCAAAAGCACTAAAAGTTAAAGCACATCAAATAAACACCAAAACAAAGTTTTATAAAAAAGCAGTTACCTGGTAACCTTTATGCTGCATGCATCTGCAAACCAGCCCTTGAAGATGTTGACGTCTAGAACAACTCTAGACTATGGAACCGCTTCCGAAGTTGGGTCACACAATTCCCCTAGGCAAGCTGCTATCCAAGTTTACTTTCTAGTTAGCGCTTGAGGAGAGCGGACGTGTTTTACAGAGCTCCCGATTCAACAACAAACAAGTTTTTATTTGGGATTTATTATTATATTTTAATATTAAAAGCTTTATTATTTATTGTATCCAATTTTATTATTGTGTGGCATTAGTGTTAAGCACAGGGCAGAAATAAAATCAAAAAAATAATTTAATCCGTTAAATAATAAATAAATCGCGTTTTTTTCGACTTTTAAACTAAAATCAGCGTTTAAAAATAAACTAATTTAAATTCCGGGATAATAAACAAAAAACTAATAAACTAACACCTCGAGATAATTTCGAAATTAATTTAAAAGGCGTTTTTAGTAAATTTACAGGAAACCCCGTGTAAAAACTGCGTAAAATCAACAAATAAATTCGGGAAAATTTTGTAGTGTGCGTGTAATAAAATAACAAATTAAAAACCAAAATCTAGAGCTTTCTTCAATAAAACAAATAGCTTAAAGAGCCTAAATCTTGAAATAATTTAAACTTAAATATTCTATATTTTAAGTACACGCGCTCCTAAACGTTCTTAACGTTTAGTTTTTAGTGTAATTACTGGTGTAGCACATGAAGCTCGTACCAGGCATCGATTATACACGAGGCAAGGGCGTTTTCGGTACCGCATTCCGATAGCAAGTGTTATACTTGTTTATTTTTATATTTAAGTTTAAAGTGCAGTATTTTATAAATTTTATAATTTTGAAGTAAATGGCATATTTAAAAATTTAAAATAAATAAATAGTGTGGTTTACGGTTCATTTTTAATTGAATTATTTTTATTGGGCTAGCGATTTTATTTGGTCGTAGTTGTTATTCTCACGCTTAGTGTTTTATCGTATTTTTGTTAAATTTGAAATTTAATTTAGCGGTTTGAAGTTTAATTAAATAAATAAATACAGGGTTGTTTACGGATCATCTTTAATCAAACCATTTTTATTGGATCAGCGTTTGTGTTTCTTTAGCGTCATAACGGTCAGGTTGCTTTTTGAGTTGCGTTAGTAGTGGGATAAGGCCGGTCCTAATTCAAAATGTGTTCAGACGTATTTTCCATATGTAAAATACACGTGCACCGTTTTGAATTAGGATCGGCCTTATATAATTTCAATGTAAAATAGTTGTGAAAACATTTCAATGTAAAATAGTTGTAAAACATGAATTCTTATATACTTTCAATGTAAAATACTTGTGCGCACGTTTTGAATTAGGATCGGCTTTATATTACTTTCAATGAAACATACTTCAAAACACACGTATGTTGAAAAATGTAAGTGCAGAGAAAAATGTGTGTAGCTGTTTAGAATTCGGTTTTCTATCGAGAAGTTACACGTGCACCGTTTTGAATTAGGATCGACCTTATATACTTTTAATGTAAAATGTGAAAACATGAATTCTTATATACTTTCAAATGTAAAATACTTGTGGGCACGTTTTGAATTAGGATCGGCTTTATATTACTTTCAATGGAACATACATACTTCAAAACACACGTATGTTGAAAAATATAAGTGCAGAAAAAATGTGTGTAGATGTTTTGAATTTGGTTTTCTAGCGAGAAGTTCTAAAGTATGCCAGATGCAAAATATCGCATTCAAGTCAATTGTGTTTAATTAAAGTGGATTCTGATTTATGTTTTTTATTTATGTTTAGAGGCTGCAAATACACATGGGCCGGTTTCAATTCAAAATGTGTTCACTCTTGTGATAGGTTAAAAAGTGGGTTGGCAAAGTACGCAGATGATGGTAATCTGCTATATAAGGAGATTGCTCCTAATATTAATTTAATTAGTCGAAGTTTACTGCATATATTTACATACAAACATGTATATAATTGATATTCAGGGATTTAAATACAAGAGAAACGAGTTTGTGTGCAAAGAAATTGCGGTTTTTGGACTTGTTGTTAGGTGATGTTTGGCATCAAATTTTTAAACTGCCAATGCAGTCTAGTTGTTTGAGTCAAGATCATATAAAACATTACGACTGGGTGACAAGGAATAATCATGGTCTTTCTGGGGATGAATCTTCAACGGCTGGAATGGTGTCATCATATATAGCGCTTTATTTGAAGCAAATTATCCGTTTTTTTACTTTTATTTAAAAGCTGCAAATACACATAGGCCGGTTTGACTTCAAAACGTGTCCACACGTATGCTACGTTGAAAAATGACAAAAGGCAGACAGACTGATTGCATCAATTTCTCATTCTCGCTTTTAAAAAATAACAAATTCTAGTTATTAAATCGCGAACACAGTTATCTGCAAGATATATATACTGATTTGTCAAAGGCAGACAGACTGATTGCATCAATTTTTTATTTCCGCTTAGCAAGAAGTTATAAAGTAGATCAGATTTAAAATATCACACACGTATGCTACATTGAAAAGATGTAGGTGCGTGCAGAAAAAAGTGGAGCTGTTTTGAATTCGGTCCTCTAACGAGACGTTATAAAGTAGGTCAGATGCAAAATATCGAATCTACGCATGGGTCGGTTTAACTTCAAAACATGGCCACACGTATGCTACGTTAAAAAATATAATGCATGCAAAAAAAAATTTGTTTCTAATATTAATTTAATTAGTCGAAGTTTACTGCATATTTACATACCTACATATACTAACATGTATATAATTGATATTTAGGGATTTAAATACAAGAAAAACGAGTTTATGTGCAAAGAAATTGCGGTTTTGGACTTGTTGGAAGGCGGTGTTTGGCATCAAATTTTTAAACTGCCAATGCAGTCTAGTTGTTTGAGCCAAGATTATATAAAACATAACGACTGGGTGACAAGGAATATTCATGGTATTTCTTGGGATGAATCTACAACGGCTGGAATGGTGTCACCATATATAGCGCTTTATTTGAAGCGAATTATCAGACACGGTGAAGAAGTATTTGTGAAGGGTCTAGAAAAGAAGAAATTGATGAAAACATATATAATGCAAAACTTTGTAACTGATATGATTGCACTAGGTTGTCCTAAGCTATCGGAGTTAAAAATCAACAATCGTTTAAAATATAACATCCATTGTTGTAGACACAGCAATAATAATCTGCAATGTGCAAAACAAAATACCTTTTTATTAAAAGAATGGCTTGATAATAATAAAAAACAATAGAAAGATTTTGTCTGTATTATTTATTTTAATATAATTTTACAATGTTAGCCTTACAAAATTCCTTTTTATTAAAAAAATAGCTTTATAATAATAAAAAACAATAGAAAGATTTTGTCTGTATGATTTATTTTAATATAATTTTACAATGTTAGCCTTATTAACTATTATTATAACAACTTCTAGCAAACATTATTTTTATCGATCCTGCTATTGTGTACGTTAGAGAAGCCTAACCATTTTACAAAGACTTTATTTTCACTCTTAGGACTTTTTCTACCAGGTAAATTCCTAGATGTTTAACCTTTTGCAACTCGGTTTCATAAAATGCACCTTTGATTTCTTTCTCGTCTTGATCTTCTAACATATATGTTGTCGGATTGGTTACATTTACCTTTTTAATCTTAAAAATTTCATTTGACCAGTTTGGCGTGTAACCTTTCGTAAATGCTTCCCTGTGTTTACTAATCCTCACACTGTCTTTAATTGAATATTTTGGTTGCAAGTTTGATGTGGGTAAATGATGATTTAAGAATAGTTTTTTCATTTGATTTATCAACTTTAACAGGTTTGACTCCGATAGTATTGTGAACTGTATTGTTGTATTGTTTCACAATATCGCTTAAATTTTTTATCCAATTGTAAGAACCGTTCAGGTTAAACAAGCGCCACATTTTTCCCTTTATAGTTCTAATTACACGTTCCACAATGCATGCTTTCTTTGTAGAAAAACCACTATAATGGTTTATGCCATATGTCTGCATTAAGGATTGAAAGGGTTTGTTATAATATTCTTTACCAAAATCAGATTGCAAATTTCTTGGTGGATTTTTAAATTTATTTAAAATTGTTTTCATTGCAGCCGTAACATCAATACCCGTTTTACTTTTAAGTGGTACAGCCCATACGTATTTGGAGAAACAATCAATAACTACTAAAATGTATTTAAATCCTTTGTTTGTTTGCGAATATGGTAGCATTTCAATCAAATCGGTCTGAATAAGGTCATTTAAACCTTTTACTATCACTTTGCGTCTCTTGAAATTTATTCTTGCTGGTTTATGAAGTTCATTTACTATATTCTTTTTCACTTTTGATTGAGCAACTATCATAATACTTTTTTCTAATCAGGATTTATTAAATACAATTAATAAATACTTCTATGTTTGAATGTCGTGGGCTCCACTTGCTTTGAAAGGAACTTTTAATATAAAATCAAGAAACATTGTGGTATTGTTTATGATAGCACCGCTGTCACGAAAGCTGTTTACATCCATACGTTTAAGCAAAAATCCTTGTAACTGTGCAATTACATAACTTTTTTCGTTTATAAGAATTTCAATGTCTTGCGGGTATCCTTTAATATTCTTAATGACTGCTTCCTCATAAGAAAATTCATAATAATGTTTACTGTTGAAAATAAGAAATGTCTTGTCACCGTCGAGGAATGTACTAGAGTAAAACGTTGCTACCACCGTGTAATTTAGCATATGTAACTTGTACTCAATCAAGGTTTCAAAACCTTCATTTTTGTTTTCATATTCCTATTCACTTATATCTATTTAACGGTTATGTAAGTGCCTTCCAAATTTGTCAACTGTCATATCATCTAATCACTTTCGCCTCACGCAATTCTTCAATGATCCAATTTATTTCGTTGCCGTGACCTGTGTGTCCAGCAGTCTGAGATGAAACTAAAAGCCGTAATCTATCAACAAGTTCATTGGGATCATTCCAATATAAATGATCTATGGCGTTATTTGATAATTCCATTGTCATACCGTCTCCAAGACGCTTTCTATAGGGTAATGTTCTAGGTCTACGGGGTGTTTGGGGAAGTATGTTTAATGTAGATATTATATTTTTGTACTTATATGAAGTATTACCCTGAATTTGTTCTGTTTCAGAATAATATCTTCTATTAGCATTTGTTCTTTTCACAATTGCAAGGTACGACTTTAGATCTTGCGGACTGTACCCGACAGGATATTTTTTAAACAGTAGTTCGTATAATCCAGGAGTACCTTTATATTTCAAATCATTTATTAGAACATTTTCATCATCCAACGCGAAATTGGAATTGCCTATCATAAGACCATTTGAATCAGGGTTAAACCTAATACCATATTTATGATCAAATTCGTTCTTAACATCTTTAAACATATTGTAAATACATTCTCGAGGTAGCGGATGTAGCTGTTCGAGATAATGTGTCATACCAGGTGAATCGGCAAAGCTTTGTATATATTCCTTGGCTTCTTGTGGATTTCGATTAACTTCTGCTTCGTATTCATTCTCAACATCACCATCATCATCTTCCTCTATGGCATCATTTTTTATATTCGGTATATGCTGAGCAATAACCGGCGAATCAATATAGTCAGCGTTTCTTTCTAGCAATTAAGGTTTTAATTTTTTTTACACTGCTATGAGGCAGTTCTTCTTCTTCATCTTTAAATTTTTCTTTCTTTACCACACTTTCCCCATCCAGTTTATTAGCAATAGTTTCTAATCGCCACGTTATGGGTAAGATTGATTCCACTTGGACGACTTCATTATCTTTTAACTGGCGCAATTTGTTTTTTACAATGTTTCTTTTCTTAATTAAAATTTTTTAAGTTTTATCGCCTCCTTGTTCATTGCGTAAAAGGTTTATTGTAATAAAAAAAAATCTTCGATACTAACGATACTTGTGCCTCTCAAGGTTTAAATATGTATGAAATGATCAAAACCTATTCGGTACCTTCCTTGACCTGGATCACTATCTTTGTCTACAACTAAAAAACCGTATTTGTCTTGCCAACAAGCAGCACATATTTCACGAAATTTATCATACTTCATGTCAGTATCGACGTGATCGTCATATATGTGTTTTAAGTTTAAATCATCTTGTTTAAATAAAACTAAAAGATTAGCATTATCACGTAGTAAGTGCTTAGGTATACGAGTATAACTTTGACAAAGGTAAACACTGTCTACTTGTTTATGACGCCCCATACTAAAGTATTCCCTAATGATACCTTGTTTATCGCAAGCTACATCATCAAAAACAAATGTAGAATTATTTCGAGCATCAGATGGTGATATAATATTATAAGAACTGGAAAATGTATAATATTTGATCCCTTTTATTGGTCGCAGTAGACTTTCAAGGTATTGATACTTTGGTTGATAAAGTGATTTAGAATAAACATATACGCTTTCAAACTTTAAACCATTAGGATGTTCTATCATAACGTTGCTTTTACCGCAATTTGATGGACCAACAACTAGACATCGAATAGATGAAGGCAGAAGAACGCCTTGTTTTTTTTTTTAGATAAGGATTGCACGCCAATGTCATTATTGTTTGTGGTTAAAGGTGTTGATTGTTTTACAACACGCATGTTTGCAAGTACTAAATTCGATTGTAAAAAGTGGAATTATATATATATATATATATATATATATATATATATATAAGAAACGGCGAGTATATAAAGAATCATTAATTCACAATATTTTATTTATTTACTGCACACCTTGAGAAGATAGTTGTCCGCTAATGATTACATATAATAATTCTAAAACTACTGGGAACGGACTATTAGATACTGTAATTAACAATTTACCATTTGAAGCGCATATTCCGAGTTACAAATTTTGCGGTCCGGGTACAAAACTAATCGAACGGTTAGCTCGGGGAGACAAGGGAATAAACAAGTTAGACGAGGCTTGTAAGGAGCACTATATTGCATACTCCAAAGAAAAGGATCTATCTAAACGCCATCAAGCAGATTCGAAGTTAGCTCAGTTAGCTACAGAAAGACTAAATTCTGGTGACTCGTCTTTAGGTGAAAAAGTAGCAGCATTTGGAGTAGCTACCGCAATGAAAGCTAAAGTAAAACTTGGTATGGGTGCCTGTGCATCACTGAGAACAAAAAATATCAATAAAATAAGAAAACTGATAAAGAAACGTAAAATAAGAAGTACGCTAGGTATTAAAAGTATTATCAAACAAGCACGTACTGCTTTAAAAAAAAAGGCTAAACGATCTAATATTATGGATGCAATGAACATAGCAATTAAGGCCGCCAATACAGCAAAACAAAAGAAGCATATTAAATCAGCTCGTTTTATATCAATTCCTAAAACAAAAGGTTTTCTACCACTAATACCATTTTTTGCAGGCCTAAGCGCCCTTGGTACTCTTACTGGAGGTGCAGCTGCTGTTGCAAAAGCAGTTTCAGATACTAAAATAGCTAAGGAACAGCTAGCGGAAAAACAACGTCATAACAAGGCAATGGAGGACATTGCAGTCGGAAACGGCATGTACATCAAATCTTATAAAAAAGGTTTTGGTCTTTTTTTAGCCCCTGCAAAACCTCAAAGGAACGCAACTTGATTTTACCTAATCGAGCACTAAGCAATGTAGAATTAATAAAGTTTGTTAAGCAATTAGAAGTACCATATCTCCGTGGAGTGTTCATGAGAAACAATCTTCCCAAGAAAGTTAATTTAAAAGAATGTGGTATAATTAATTTAGATGAAATAGAAGGTTTAGGCACGCATTGGACCTCTTATAAAAAGTACGGTAGTAGCGCTATTTACTATGACAGCTACGGAAACCTGCGACCGCCAACAGAGTTGATAAGTTATTTGAATAGCGGGGGTAAATATAAAATTCTTTATAACATTAACCAAGAACAATCGTACGGTACTGTGTTTTGCGGCTATTTATGCTTACAATTTCTAAGTAGTGCATAGAACTGCGTACGAAGTTGTCATGTCGTACACTTTTACTCTAACGGGAAACACTTCAGTTTAACAAGCAATTTTAATCCGCCTATAAACTTCGATAATGATTCGGAGTACGTATTAGGATTAACAAATTTTGAGTCTTATAACACAATTCCAAACATAGAAAAAGGAATAAATAATAAATTTTATTATGGATCTAACGGAGAATTCATAGAAATACCTGAAGGTGCTTATGAGATTAGAGAAATTAATAAATATCTTCAAAAAGCTTTAGGTGATAAAAGATGGCGTGGTCGTATGGAACAATCACGAAGCGCTAGAAAGACGCCAGTGTATATAGAAATTACAGCTGACAATAATACACTTAAATGTAGTATTAAATGTAGTCTAGATGTGGATTTTACCAAAAAGGATCCAATTGGTTCTCTACTTGGTTTCAATCCGCGAAAATTGCTAGCATATGTCACGCATCAAGCAGACTACGCGATCAACATTTGTAAAGTGAATGCAGTTTTAATCGATTGTAATATTGCAAGTAGATCTTATTTAAATAGTAAACCAGCCCATGTAATACACGAATTTTTTCGTCAAGTACCTGCAGGTTTTAAAATTGTCGAGTGCCCACCTACAATTATATATCTACCAATCAGGTCACGTATAATAAATGAAATAATAATTAAAGTGTTAGATCAAGATGGAAATTTAGTTAATTTCAGAGGAGAACTGCTAACTGTAAGGTAGCGTTTAAAAAAATCTGCAATAGCCATGGGTATTAAATATAATGCACGCAACATGTCAAGAATTGCTATAAATGCTGGAAATTTCAAAGCAATCAACATTCGATTGATTGTTTCAAGAGCGCTAACAACACAAAACCGGCAGCTTCTGCAATCGTTAGGACTGCATTTATTTAATTAAAAAGTAGAATGAATAGTGAAATACTGAACGTGCGTGAAAAAGTTTACTTCGACAATGCAATTGTTAATATTCAAATACATACTCATCAACCTTATGCTAACACATCTTTAAACAATAATGATGAAATTCGAATCCCTATACAACAACAAGATGTATACACCTTACCATCGAAGAGCATACTGTACATAGAAGGCAAATTAATTAGAACAGATGCTTAATACTTGCTAAGGAAGATCCCTTTGACTTTTTTATTATCCTATCCTGAACTCTATAAGTGTACATTTGAGATCTAAGCCCTACAAACTCTAGCATGATATCACCATTGTTTTCATCTTTCATAATACCAGGAACCTTTTTATTTGATAATGGGATATGATATTTGTTATGAGGGTCGTAATCGGAAGTATCAAATCTATGAATATCTTGTTTGATATAAGAGTAAATATCTTCAACGCTAAACTCGTATATCAAACTATCCGTATCCATGTACGGCAGCTTCGCTTTGTTAGCAAATTGCGATTTTATATAACTATAGTGAAATTCATATAAATAGGTTTTTGAAATATCTAGAATAGAGAATCCTACATAAATGGGTTTGTTTAAATAAACCTCCAATTTATTCATTTCTATTAAGACCAGATCTTTGTCTAACACAGTGCAACTGTGAAAATTAGGCTTTGCTATGTAACTACGAGCTCCAAACCGTCCTTCCCATTTGGTCACTAATTTCACATCTTTCCTTTTCCGTACGTTTTCCATCATTTTTCCATAAACCGAATTTATCATATTTTTATAAAAGCATATATCGAAACTGTTTTTTGACTGTTGTCTTAATTTCGTATTCAAATCAATGTATTCCTTTAACCAAGAAGCTTATTTAAACCGAAGAACCTTACGAATCTTTTTCAGTTCTAAACCGTAGCTTAAATACATTTTTAAATTCTTGTTGTGAATAATATAGTTGAGTTTTGGATATAAAGTTGTAAATAATTTCTTTAAGTTTGATTTATTAGAAGGTACTGGTGGAATCATATGTTCAGGCGCCAAAGGTAAGTCACTGTGAATTTCATGTAAAGATACTGGGTAGTGTAAATCGCATTCAAAAATATATCCTACATCAGATTCATCGAGAATATTAAGTATGTCTAAACGTACTATATCTGGACTGGTACCATCTAAAAATTCAAATTCTCCATATGGAAGATATTCAGACATTGCAGCCCCATATAAATTATTAACATCAAAATACATTAAATATTTAGAATCGAAATTCGGATCATAATCTGCATTCATATATTTGTTATTTGCTTTAGCATATCTATTCGAACATTGAGAAACACCGCCACGAATTCCCCGTTCTAAAAACATTATTTTTTCAATATCAGTAAGCAACTCGAATTTAACGTACGTCGTTTTGAACATTGCATCTAGAGCTAAACCAGGAGCCGTAAAGTAGTGAAGCGGATCTAACTTATACGTGAACATACAAGTTTTTCTAAAGTTTTCAAATATATCAGTCAAGAGCAGTACATCTGTTTTTAAATATAGGTCTGAATAGTTCCCTAGTGTTTTTATATTAAATGTTTGCCAAACGTGTTTAGCAAGTTTGTAGTCTTCATCTGAGACTTCTTCATTGAGCAAACGATTGAAGAATACTGTTTTACAGTGTAAATTGCTTTCATTGAGCATACCTCAAGAGTTAATGTAATCATAGGAAAATATGCCTTTACGCGTAAGTAACCGAAACTCATTATCAGTGCTACAATTCCACCTAGTGATGGATTTTTTATTATCATGTAAGTAGGAAGCTAATTATTCGATGCTAGATGCCATAAACCTGAATGAATCGATAAATCTAAAACTAACTTTTATACCTTTTACATATTTTGTAAAAGATATGTATTTTTTCTTATTTATTGGTAGAATGCTTAACAAACCTGAAAACTCTAACGATTTTTTTTTAATAATGATATGCGAATTGTAGCCTGATAAGTTATGAAAAACTACTGGTATCATATAGGAATTATGATAATTGATGTTGCAATCTTGATAAGCCGCTCCTCGAAATTCACCTGTAAAGTGGCAGTGATCGCGAACTCTAATATCATCTATACTAAAAGGTTTATTGCAAATGTGACAGTGAAGGGCAAATTTAAATGCTGACTTTTGTTCTTCTGTTAAAGGATTCATAGGTTTTGGGTTTCAGAAAATTTTATTAGTCGTTTCTGAAATCAGTTTTAATTGAGCAACAAACCATTCTATACAATCCTTTCCCCGATACAATTGAATTTTAGAATATTTATTATCATACGAGCATTTCAAATAGTACGCTACACTAAAGAGTATATGCCTTTGGTAACGGACTGTGTTTAATATTACCTCCGACTCATTGCATGGTTCTAATATACATTCGAGATCTGCATAAACTACAAATGATACTTTTTCTTGATAGTGGAAATGTTTAAATGTTAGATACTTTTCGGATTCTTCGGGTAATCTTATTGAGCAAGTATTCTGTTTTTAGCAATAATTCGAATGACGCTTAAGTAATGCTGCTGTACTAAAATTATTTAAACATCTATAACAAAAAAATTTTCTATGGTGATGTGAAGACAACTGTTTTGCAAATAATTTTGACATATCCTTAATCCAAGTAAAATGAAAGTGATTCTCATTAGCATTTGTCGGACGAGAATATTGTAAGGAATCATTATTTTAAACTAACAGATTAATAGGTTCAATTTTTTTAAAATTTTCACCTAAACAAAATGGTAGTATTTTAGTATTTTCTATACAATATAGGTTAATTGCGAGATTGTTATGTCTTTTAATGCGATTGGAAACTGAATTGAATTGTAGCGTAATACTGTATCAAAATGTGGATAGCTAGATATTCTCTGACTATTTTGTTTAGCAGGATATAAAGCGGAAACCAAGCTCCAAAGAATGCAATGTTGATCGTTATTTATTACATTTACCACAGCTTTTTTTTTATAAAGTCCGGAACCGGAACAAACGTTGAACACCCTCCTTTAAGTGGATCATGATTGTTTATATTTACCTTCAAGTGTAAAACTTCTTGGATTGCCCAACCAGAATCCATTTCGCTAAATTCCTCTAATCGCTTTGAAATCTTGTCCAATACGTTCTCCTTATACCACCGCTTGACATTGGTATTTATATCGATGTGACGATTTGCAGTAGGAAACGTCTTCAAATCTATTTCGCCCGTTGTAGGCTTAACAAAGTTAGCGGCCAATATTACATTAACTTTCAACATTGACTTTTTTAAGCAAGCAACAATCTTGCGTTTAAAACTAGCGAACGCCTTGTCTAAGAACACTAGGGAATCTCTATAACTTAAATTGGTAATAAGTCCTGTAATTATTCGACTTCCAAAACATGATTGTACATCATACCAAATCAAATTTTTTCGAATATGACCTCTAGAAAGCGTTGCATCAATACCTTTACTTTTATATTCCAAAGAGCGTTTCAAGTGCCTCAATCGTACAAGGTAGCTTTTAAGATGTGCCAAATTAGATTCCAGCCTACTAGGATTTTCCTGACGATTGTCTTCGTATACCTTATTTCTAATAGCAAGCTTCAATATACTAATATTTGCTTTGATAATTATAATGTGGTTCGTTATTTCATTGACTGATTTGATTAGATTCACGCATTTTACAGTTAATCTCAAAATAGCGCTACTAATCTCGACCACGGTTTCAGAATTCATGATTCTATACAAACCAATACACTACTTAATATATGTATAGCGTTATTTACTATTTATACAAAAATATCATCTAACGTAAGCAAAACAACTGTAAAAGAATTAGCATACAACATCATTTTTCGTTCAGCTGCGTTCACGGCAAAAATTTGCTTGTTTGCAGTATAGTAATAAAAATGTTTTATACGAGCTTGGATTTATGCTGTGTGTACAGAAAATACACTATCATTACAGCGCTATTTTTTATGGTTACATATGAAATCTTTTAATAAAGAATAAAGCAAATTTGAAAAAATGTCTCAGATTAAACCGTCAATGTTGTTTAATAATTTACACGCACTCATGGTTTTTTAAAAACCCAGTATTAAAAAAAGATTCTGCAGTTTTATTATATAGCAGTACCATTAAAGAATTTCTTATGCGGGATAAATCGTGTAAACACACAATTACCTATATATTCATATAAATTATGTCAGCGGTAATCTAAAACTTATTCTATATATATTACTAGTTAAGGATCATTTGCATTGCATTATTTTAAACGAAATTAATCTAGAGAAAAATATAATAATTTACACGCACTCATGGTTTTTTTAAAAACCCAGTATTAAAAAAACATTTTGCAGTACCTTGATTGAATTAAAGAATTTCTTATTCAGCATGATTCGCGTAAACACACACACACACAAATTACTATATATCTATATATATATGCATATAAAGTCAATTTTTGTTAAGTTTTATGGAAAATAAATTATGCTACCAGTAATATAAAACGAAATTAATCTAATTTAGGTTTTTTATCATGTGCCTTCATTGCAATTTCTTTTTCAGACAATGAATCTAATTTATTATTTCTGCTGAGCAATACCTTTAAAGAATTTCTTATGCGGCATAAATCGTGTAAACACACAATTACCTATATATGCATGTAAATTATGTCAGCGGTAATCTAAAGCTTATTCTATATATATTACTAGTTAAGGGCCATTTGCATTGAATTATTTTAAACGAAATTAATCTATAGAAAAATATAATAATTTACACGCACTCATGGTTTTTTTAAAAACCCAGTAGTAAAAAAACATTTTGCAGTACCTTGATTGAATTAAAGAATTTCTTATTCAGCATGATTCGCGTAAACACACACACACTCAAATTACTATATACCTATATATATATATATATATATATATATATATATATATGCATATAAAGTCAACTTTTGTTAAGTTTTATGGAAAATAAAATATGCTACCAGTAATATAAAACGAAATTATTCTAATTTAGGTTTTTTATTATGTGCCTTCATTGCAATTTCTTTTTCAGACAATGAATCTAATTCATTATTTCTGCTGAGGTATAATTATATTCGCTTACATACTGTTTTATTCATTAGAATAGATTACAGAGCTGAATTTTTTCAGAAAACGATGCAAATTTTTAATTTTTTCTAACAGGTCAGTTTATTATTTAATATAAATACTTCACGTAGATTTTACCAACAGTATTCAATCAGATCTCTTGTATAATTATTAGTTACTATTACTAGCAACTTTTAGAAATGAGTAACTTATCATCATTTAAAAATTGTAATAGTACCAACGTAAAAGTTCTAGAGCAATTTATACTACATTCTGACGAAGACTTGATTAAAGAAGTTTTTGGTTCTTCTTCGCCTCAACTCGACACTGCTGCTATTTTTGATAGTGACGTAATAGATTTATCACGGTAAGTGCTTTTTCACATTTATACATGTGTTTTAAAACACTACTAATTTATAAGTTACATTAGATCAAAAAACCATTCTGGAAATTCTGAGGCTATCGTCGGATCGTTGACACACTCTGATCCTCTCAGAAACAACAGGTAGTATACAAAAGAAATGGTGAACCTACAATAATCTTTTATGTTATGCTCACAGATCAGGCAAAAACATGTTGGCTATGAAAAAGTTATGTACAGAATCTAATATGGCTGTTTGCTGTGAAGATGACAAATCCTACGAAAATGACACAGTAGAGTTGCTTAACGCATTTAAAAAGCGTGGAGAGAAGCTACTACGTCGTATAGATTTAGAGCTAGAAATAATAAAGCAAAAAAGAGAGGAACTAACAGCGAGGGAGCAGCAGATACTTCAAGAACGGGAGTTAATAAATACTTTTTCATTTATAAATAGTTAGATCAAAATATTCAACAATTTGTAAAATAAAAAAGTATTTTATAAAAGTTTCTCTTTTGAAACAAGACTTTCTCTAAACAAGGTAGTAAACTCAAAGTAAAACGCACATAAATCAGAACCCAGTTTAATTAAATTCATCATTCTTTATACAATCGACTTAGATGTGTTATAATAATTTAAACAGTAAAGAACAAAGATGTATATTATTATAATAATAAACTAGTTTCTTAGATTAGTGACATATTGTTCTCAAAATTCGATGTTGACAGTTAGACCGATCGATCCCTTACTAGTTATGTATACGTGTTTGTTCGAGCCAATACTTTCATTTAATTGTTTCACTCCATGTGCTTGAAGGTATTCAAAATATCTCAATGGCAATATACTCTTGAACTCTTCTGTTTCCACTAATACTCTTTCTCCATATTTTGTCTTGATTGTTTCCACTTTTAAAACTTCAAACCTCTTATTCACTACAAGATCTTTTGAATTTACATAAGGTTTGCGATATGTGGTTTTATTAAGAGTATTAAAATCCATATTGCTTTTCCTCGACTAATTAAATTAATATTAGGAGCAATCTCTTTATATAGCAGATTACCACCATCTGCGTACTTTGCCAACCCACTTTTTAACCTATCACAAGAGTGAACACATTTTGAATTGAAACCGGCCCATGTGTATTTGCAGCCTTTAAACATAAATAATAAACATAAATCAGAATCCACTTTAATTAAACACAACTGACTTGAATGCGATATTTTGCATCTGGCATACTTTAGAACTTCTCGCTAGAAAACCAAATTCAAAACATCTACACACATTTTTTCTGCACTTACATTTTTCAACATACGTGTGTTTTGAAGTATGTATGTTCCATTGAAAGTAATATAAAGCCGATCCTAATTCAAAACGTGCCCACAAGTATTTTACATTTGAAAGTATATAAGAATTCATGTTTTCACATTTTACATTAAAAGTATATAAGGTCGATCCTAATTCAAAACGGTGCACGTGTAACTTCACGCTAGAAAACCGAATTCAAAACAGCTACACACATTTTTCTCTGCACTTACATTTGTCAATATACGTGTGTTTTGAAGTATGTTTCATTGAAAGTAATATAAAGCCGATCCTAATTCAAAACGTGCCCACAAGTATTTTACATTGAAAGTATATAAGAATTCATGTTTTCACAACTATTTTACATTGAAATGTTTCACAACTATTTTACATTGAAATTATATAAGGCCGATCCTAATTCAAAACGGTGCACGTGTATTTTACATATGGAAAATACGTCTGAACACGTTTTGAATTAGGACCGGCCTTACCCCACTACTTGCGTTTTCGTTGGATATTCTTTTGTCATTACCTTTGTTTGCATGGTGGTCCACCGACGGGGAGCCGTTGTCACGGAAGAAGAGGGGTGATCGGTCGGAGTCTGCTAGATCGGAGGCTGAGGGCGCTGTTAGGGTGAAACAGCTTATGGTCGTTTTGAAGGACGTTAAGTTAGGGACTCAGGAGGAGGTTGAGGAGGCAGTAAAAGAGCCTGTGTCCGCGGCGGCGTGTCTTAGGGGTCGAGGCTTCTTGTAGTGGTTGCCGCACCGGAATTGCCTTCAGATTCAAGGTCCCAGCGTAAGATGTAGACTAGCAGCAACGGTAGCGTTGATGCTAGCAATCTCAACGAGCTAAACTGTTGAAGTTCAGGGTAAGGAGGGCGCACGCGGCCGTCTACGAGAAGGTGCCGACTACTTCCACCACTATTATCGTAGAGAATAGGCAGATGGTTTGGCACGCCGTGGACAATATAGGCGACGCGACGAATCAACTAATAGGTATGGTTAGGGCGTTGCGTGTTTGTTTAGACAACTCTGGGAGAGCTAGGGTTGTCGGGTGAAGTCCTGCGGAAGCTTTGGTTGTTTCAGGTGCCCTGGGTATGCGGAGTGAGGAAGCGTCGGTGCCGCGCGCTTCCTATGCAGCAGGGGTCAAGCCTACGTTTACCGTCAGAGTCGACACTAGACCAGGCCAGAAGGATGACGTGATGAAGACTCTGAAGCAGAATAATAATGAATAATGGTACGGGTGCCGGAATTATATTAAATAATTTGTCAAACGAATTTTTAACGACGGCCGAAATCAAATCAAGGGAAAATACTTTCTACGTAATAAGCGCGTACCTCTCTCTGGTCGATTCCAGGCCGGAAAATTCTCAAACCGAGGACTTAATAAATCAAATACAAAGCGTCTTTTGAAAAATTTGTAGGAATAAAAACTAATAATCGGGGGAGACTTTAATGCCAAGTCGCCCTTATGGGTTAACCCTATCGAAGATGATAGGGGCTCACAGGTTGCGGATCTTTTGACGGAATGGGATCTTAGTGTGATGAACACTAATGATTCACTTACGTTTGAGGGGCATAAAAACAGCAGTTTTATAGATATTACTGCAGCCTCGCAGGAGATGTTAGAATTTATTTGTAATTGGGATTTGATGTCGGACGAGGTAACGCTCTCTGATCATAAATTAATTATATGGAATGTTAAAACCAAAGAAAGCGCAAACGAGCATTTAACTATCTTTCCGCGGTTTTGTAATAAAAAAGCTAATTGGGAACAGTTTAACCAAAAATTTGGCGAAAGCATCCCCCTGCTTGAAAACGAGCTATTAAACTGCCGAGAGGCAGTTAGCCCCGTGTGTCTTTGCCGAGCTGTTTAATTTTTGTTTATAGAGGGGCGTATTTCCGCGTTGCTGGAAGGTCCAGAACTTGAAATTTATCCTAAATCTAAAAAGATGGATGCCTCAGACCCGGGCAGCTATCGTCCAATTAGCTTGCTACGGGTGCTGGGGAAAGCTTTGAAGCGCGTTATGACTATGCGAGACAACGGCGGTTTTAATAACCAACAGTTCGGTTTTATGGAGGGCAAGTCGAAAATCGACGCATTAGAGTTTGTTGTCGGGGAAATTATGCAGGTGAGAGATGCTAAAAAGTACTGTGTTGTTGTTGCTTTGGACATTTCAGGAGCATTTGATGCTGCCTGGTGGCCATTAATCGTTTGCGTGTTAGATCGTAGGGGTTGTCCGAAGAACTCGATGTCTTTAGCCAAGAGCTATTTCTCGGGGCGACTGGCACAGGTTGAAATTGCGAATGAAGTTTTGTCGCGCGGCGTGGAAAGGGGGTGCCCGGAGGGGTCATGCTCTGGTCCTACTATTTGGCAGTTGTTGTAATAGAGCATCTTTAGGTTCAAGCTGCCCGCAAAATACGCAATCGTTGGGTTTGCTGATGACACGCTTTTAATTATCAGATCGCGATTATTAATGGACATGCGAACAAAACCAAACGAAGCGCTAACTAAATTGCACGAATGGACGCGGAAGGTAAAATTGAAATTTAATACGTCACAATCGGAGGCACTATATTTCGGGACGAAACCGGGACAGCGACCACCTAGGCTAGAGCTAGGAGGGAAAAACATAGACGATAAATTAAATTGGAAAGCGCATGTGCAGTACGTAAAAAGTAAAAGCGGCGAATTATCAAATAAAATGATGGCGGCGTCGAAAATAAACTGGTACTTCAGGGACGAATCGCTGAGGACGGTCTATGCCGGAGAGATAGAGCCGGCAATGCTATACGCAGCATTTGTATGATCCAAAAGTTATAAAGTCCGAGAAATGCGTACAACAAATAACCGCGATAAGTCGGCGAGGTCGTACAGGACCACCTCCACGGAGGCGGTCCTGGTATTCAGCAGGACTCTCCCTATCGAATATGTCGTTAGAGAGTATAGAGACAGAAGATTAGTAGATACAGGGAAAGGGCACGAAATCATCCGAAGATATTAATCTTAGCAATAGCGAAGTTGAGAGAGAAACCGTTGTGTTGGGTTTAGGGCACCCGGCCGATATTAAAAGAATCGAGTTTGTCGAAGGTGATGAGGATGCGACGGGTATCAGAATCTATACGAACGGTTCACGTATGAACGATAGGCAAGCAGGCGCGGCGTTTGTCGTGTATAAGCTGGAAAGAAAGGTGTTTCGGTTTTAAACCAAACTCGCGAACTGGTACACTATCTTCCAGTGCGAATTGGTAGCCATACGAGAGGCTATCGATTACGTAATAAACCATACGGACAGAGACGAGTATTATATAATCAGTAATAGTAAATCGGCGATGACAGTTTTAACAAATATGAACACTTCGACGGACCTCCAAGCGGACTTCTGGAGGAGAGCGCACACGGCGCTCGAGTTCCAACGTTTAAAGTTCTGTTGGGTTAGGTCGTACGATGGCAACGTAGCAAACGATAGGACCGATAAAATAACTAAAGAGGCAGGGCCGGGCGAGTTTCTGATATCACATTCGTCGATACCAAGGTCTCTTATTAAAAGAAAGACGCGCGAAAAGTCAATTCTACAATGGGAAGAGAGTTGGAAAACGCCGCCACGGGCAGGTAGACCCACAAATTCATACCGAGTATTGTAGCTAGAGATAAGATCTAGGTGAAGCTCTACCATAAAATGATAAAACTGATTACAGGGCACGGCGTTCTGAAAGCGTATTTGAAAAGATTCGGTTTAGCCGACATCGTCCGCTGCGAATGCTGTGAGGGCGCAGAAAGCGCAGAAAACGTGCTCTTCGACTGTCCACTCGAGGTGGCAAATCGAGGGTTAACCTGTATGAAATTAGCTATTGTAGGGCTAGCATAGCCAAAGAACCTAGAGGAAGTCGGAGAGGTGCGTTCTGGCGTTCTGGACAGCTTTTAAAGAATTTGCGGGAAGGGTAGCGAAATTGGACGGTGATAACCGCGTGTAAATCGTAGGCTGGGAGAGAATTGTAAAATTTTAGATTTTGACTTGGCATGAAAATGATATGATGAGCAGAATATAACCAAAACCTGTATATTAATAAAAAAAAAAATTAAAAAAAATAATAAAAAAATTAATTATAACAACATAACAATTTAGTCTAATATGCACAACCAACTGCTACACCACTAAAACAGTCACTGTCAAACCTTAAACGCGCAGAATATCGGGAATAAATCAAAACATAAATAAACAATAACAAACTAAATCAGAAAACCCACAATAATTTAAATCAGTAAAATAAATAAAGAAAATAAAATAGAGTAAAACCGCGCATCACCCCAGGACTTTTAAAGTGATAGTGATTGTAAACCCCCCGAACGTTTAGTGCATGCCCACCAGGACTTCAACAGTGCATATTCAACTCCCCTTAGAAGTAAAAAACAAATAGATGTTGGCAGACGATCAGATCCTCGGATGCTGGAAAATTTATAACGAAGGTAAGAATAAAATTGTGGCGGCTGTACTCGCATAAACATTGATTTGTAGTAATAAGCAAATTTTAAAATAATTTAACTAGCACGTTTTGTGTGTAATGGCGCTAGTCGATATAATGCTCATGCGAGTGCACCTAATAATTTATTTGGGTGTTGATTCTCTCTAAATGCACTGTTACACGCTCATGCTTATAGATTTATATATATATATATATATATATATATATATATATATTGTAGTGGATTTAAAGGGTTTAATTTGGGTATAAACAATGCAATTTCAAACACCCTGTATAGAGAAAACAAACATAATTTACGTGCGAAATTTATTTCATTCATTTAATTTAAAGTATCAAGTATTACCATAATTTTATAAGAGGGATTAAAAATTCGGTAGGCATGTATACAACTCCACGTGGAGTAGATAGCACGCGGACAGTAATATCGATTTTCTACCACTCAAACAACGTTAGAAGGAAACATCTAATATGCATAAGAGAGGAATAGAGTTAATACAGGCGGGGTTTTAAGACGTCACTGAAATATATCATTGGTCGAAATAGTTAGTTTTTACAACAGAGCACGGGACAGATGAATGCGGGATTTTCGGAAAATAGCGTAGCGACGAGCTAAATTTCGGGGAGTTTGAAAACGGTTATACAAAGTTTGAGGAAAGAGTTAGTTCAATTAAGTATTTCGCGTTAAGTGGGTCTGGAGAGGTTACATTTGAAATCGTATAAATACGAGAGTTGAGTTATTAAGTTTCTCTTAGACCTCTTTAATTTGCATCGCTTACGACGTACCAAAAATCTACTAACGAGCTTGTAAGTATTAAAATTTATAAAGTAAATAATACAGTGTTAGATTGTTGTGGCCTTATACTTTGAAACGCGGATAGTGTCGAGTTTATTTATATTTAACTAAGGTACAACGTATACTGTAACAAGCTCGTAACGTAAATTAAATTATGCAATAACAAAGAAGTGTAATATACTTAGATTTGGATATTGAGTTGGATCTTGAATTAGTAGCATGCAGCGCAACGTAGATGGTGTTCATCTATAAATAGCTGGAAGCGACAAGCAGCGCATTACCACTAGGCCGAGGTTTCAGAAACATAATACATCGTCAACGGCGTTGGAATCTTCAAGTTTCCAGGTATCGCATTAGAATTTACAGTTTTTTTTTGTAAACTGTGGAAATTATTTGTGATGTGTGAGAATGAACTTTGATGGTATTTTTTTTTGTTATTTTGTGTATTGAAAAGAATACGCATAACTAACTTTTATTATGGTATTTGAATATAAATCTAAAGGTATACGTAAAGCTTATTAACGTTCCTAATGAATTTAATTTTTATTGTTAAGAGTACATGGTTTTTTTGTGTTTGTAGTAAGAGTATGCAAAGTAAGAAAGCATACATTAAAAAAACTGGGTTATCATGAGCTCACCTTACTCCAAAATGTAATAATTAGAAAAAATATAAATAAGGTATTATTCAGGGCCCATTTACTCCTGTTACATTAAATGTGTTTGATATTTTAATTTAAAAACAAGGACTTTACCAAGATATCATTTATTGAGGTGTAACTTGGGCACCTAAATGTACATAATCTTGAATTATTATTTGTAAATAGTGGTAAATAAATATTGTATGATTGGTGTATTATTTTGTGGTTTTATTGAGAGTCTGCGTAAACGGTAAAGAGTATGATAGTAAATCTAGGTATCTAAGAGAAGGTCCAACTGAGCTTGCTAGGGAGCGGTTGAAGAAATCAAAGTTGATGGAAGCGGAATCTGGGTAAGAAATTTTTTTTTTTGAAAATTTTCCTTTTTGTGCAATTTTCGATTTTGGTAAATTAACGAATTTTCGAATCTACTAAGGAACAGAGCTAAGTTACACGGCAATATATATATATATATATATATATATATATATATATATTATCGTGTAAATTATATGTAAAGAGAGATAGATAAGTCAAGAGAGTAATTTTGTAGGAACCGTGTATATAGAAAACAGGAATAAATTATTTACGCTCCAAATTAATTAGTTTTGATCGTAAAACAAACGGCTAATAGCATACATTTGTATTAATAAATCGTAATGCTAAAGTGACATAGTGTGAAAGCTCTGTAGGGAGTAAAAGCACAAAGAATAAAATCGATCATGTAAGTGCATATATTCATTTTAACTAACAAAGCGTTCGTTAAAAACAAATCCCTTGAAATCTACAGATTAAAGAAAATGGGAAAATACAATTTCAAACTGGCAATCAGTTCATAGAATAGACTGACAGACAAATAAACAATCCAAGAAATCAGAATGTACGTTGAAAAATAATTCTTTAGAAATTTGAGTTAACGGTTGAAGCAAAGGCTGAGAAATAGCAGGTGGTTTGAAAACAAAGTAGAGACGGGACATAAATAGCATAGGGTAAACAAGGATGACAAATAGCAGACGTTAGATAAAACAGCCATTTAAAACACGCCATATAACAGCCAGTTATAACACGCAACAAAACAGCCATTTAAAGCGTGCGATAAGTTGTAGAGGCTAACAACACTATCGATTTTAAGTTGCTGTAGTGGGATGTTAATAAAGACAGTAAAGATGAGTTAGACGAAGTTAACATAGTTAAATGATAGACCTACGACAGGGAAAATGGTCTGGATTGGCTGATTGCGAGTGGAGTGAGAGACTTTTCTAGGAGCATTGCGACCGTTGTGGATGAGAAACAGTAATTTCGGACTAAAGCTAAGTGGAATGAAGAATTTCTGAGTTTTAAAAGATCGTTGCATTTTGGATTTTCAGAATCGGTTACAGTGGTGGTGTTTTTCGATGAAACAGGGTACAGGAGGTTGGCTTCAATGCTTATAAATACACTGGGAGACGTAGCGGGGCTTTCTTACTTCTTCTGTTCGCTTCAGACCTATATGGTGTATCATCTAAGTTAAAATTTTGTAAATCGGTGATAGTGCAGTTCGTTTAATTTAAATTAAAAGTATTTGAAAGCACGAGTAGGTAAATACAAATAACCAACAAAAGATGTTACTAAGGTAAGCGAGACTAGATATTTTTTCGGAACGAGGTTGCTGGGTGTATGGTAGATTAAGAAGCCGATCAACTTATTTGGACAATTATATGGGTAGATGTATTGAAGGCGTCTGCAGAGAATTGGATAACATGTGGAAATGAGTTTGATGTACATATAGCAGAGAGAAGTTGAATGGAATGCAACGACGAGGTTTTGTTGGACGACATCTTCGGAGGGGATGGTGCAAAATCTTACACCAAGTAACAAAATTTGTTTCCTCTTGTTATTGCTTGAACAGTTTGTGCTGTTATTTTGTGCTAGAGTGATTTGACATATTCGGTGTATATTTTATGATACACTCGAAAGTCAGCGCTAGGGATACCATTATTTACAACCCTGTTTTTAGTTTTTGTTTTGTTTTTGTTCCAGTTTTTGTCAGATTTTTAGGTTTGTTAGATTGTTAGAGTTTGTTAGGTTTGTTAGATTTTTAGGTTTGTTAGATTTTTATTTAGTTTTTATTTAGGGTGAATCAACTATGAAGTAAGAATAAATTAGGAGCACGACAATTTTTCGCGTTTAAACCCAATGTAGTACCTCCGGGTGGAGCATTGGGGACGTGGCCGCAAGTATAGCGGCCCTAATTCAAATTATAATGTATATTTTATGAACATAAAATCTAATTTGAAGGTTGCATGAAAAAGACGTTTTGAGTTTATTATTCGAAGGTATAAATACGAGACGCATAATTTTGATGTAAAGAGTAAACGGGTCTTTAGAGTTGTTGAAAACAAAAATGCGATTTATTTATGCATTTAGAGTAACAGGGTTTATACTGAGCTCACCATAGACCAGGGTAAATTTCAATTTAGGATTTCAAGATAGGCCCATCTACTTGAACTGTATATAAAAAAAAATATGTTAAAATAAATTAAATTCATTAAATTTACAAGGATTTAATGGTTGATATTGTAAAATTTTATGAAGATGTTTATATCCGATTTTGTAAATATTGAGCTGGTGACGTAAAATTTTTGATTTGTATGAATAAATAGGTTGTACGTTGCGTTGAATTATTTGATTATTTTATTTCGTAGTCTAAGTGAGAGAGAGTAAGCATAGTATGGGTAAGTATCTCTGAAGGAGCAAGAAGCAGAGCTAGCCGTGGAATGCTGATTAAGGAGATTTTTTCCCGAGATATTGGAATTTTTTTTCAGGATAAGTGTATGACGGCACATTGGTAGGGCAAAAAAATTTAACTGTCTCTTGAATATATCGCTCAGCTGGATTAGTTTAAGGATGCCTTATGCTACAAAACACCACTTTGATGTTTTGCCTCTCCCAATAATCCCTAAACCGTTGATTATTAAAATATGTAGCATTGTCTGCTAATACTCGTTTAAAAGTTCCTACTTCCCTACAAAATTGTTCCAATTTCTAGTTTGTTCCGTCTGTGTTACAATCCCGAGTGGGATATAATTTTGTAAATTTCGAAAACACATCAGTCACAATCAGCACTTGTTTGTGTCCCTTTGTACTTCGGACTAGATTACTCAAATAATCAATAGCAACTAAGTGCAGGGGATTTTGTACGTGTATACTTTGTACCACATCTTGACTCGTACTATTTTTGTACTTTCCTAAAGTACATAAGTGACAAGTGTTGATGACTGACTTTACCAACCCTAAGTCTTTAGTTGAAAAAAACGTTTCCCTAAAAATTAACCAAGTCTTTCGGATCCCTATGTGACCATATCTTAAATGCAGATCTTTGATAATTAATTTTGCTTGTACCCTATCCACTACATACACTTCCAAGTCTTGAACTTTTTTACATAAAAATCCATTTATCATATGGAAGCTTTTAAATCCCGGTTCGTTTTCTAACTTCGTTCTAATAATCTGTAACTCCTCACTCTGCCTCTGGTTCCTCAAGATCTCCTCTTCTCCATATACTGAATCGTTTTGTAGTAGACTGTTTATGGCAATCATGATGTCACACGATCTTTTGTTATCCTTGTCTCGGTTTCTACTAAACGCGTCTGCTATAAAATTGTTTTCTCCCTTAATATATTTAATCTCAAAGTCAAACTCCCCTAGTAACAACCCCCATCGATATACTCGATTGTTAGAAAATCTTGTATTCATCAACGCACACAACGCCGAATGATCCGTTTCGATTACAAAATGTCTTCCAATCAAAAAAAAATTTAACTTTGTAACCCCAAACACCACTGCAGCCATCTCCTTTTCACTAATTGTGTAATTTACTTCATGCGGTTTCAGTGTGCGTGAAACAAAAGATATGGGCACCTCTTCACCCTCTTGCACTTGGTACAACTCTGCTGCTAAAGCACTATCCGATGCATCCGTCCTCAGTACAAAACCTACATCAAATCTGGGATGCCTCAAAATTAGTTGGTCGTGAAATTGTTCCAACAGTGTTAAATATGCTGCCTCTTGACTCTCCGTCCAACTCCATCTTACTCCCTTCTTCAGAAGTTTAAACAATGGAATTGCTTTTTCAGTAAATTCCGGTACAAACTTCTTATAAAAGTTAAGAACCCCGGAAAAAGCTCTTAATTTCCTAATGTTATTAGGTCTCGGATATGTCAAAAGTTCGGACAATCTTTCTTTATCGATACACATACCTTGAGTGTTCACCACATACCCCAGAAATTTAACAGTTTTTGAAAAATATTCACATTTTTCTATATTCAGCCTCAACCCTGCTAATTTAAGCTCTAATAATATTCGTTCTAAATGAGAGTAATGTTGTTCCTCAGTTTCACTAAAAATTAATATATCATCCACATAGTGTATGCAGAATTGCTCATATGCTCCTAAAATTGCTTGCATTGCCTTAATTAATGCTGCACTTGACGTTGACAAACCATACGGTACTACCTTAAAATTATAGATTTTTCCCTCTACGGAAAATCCTGTGTACCTTCTAGAATCCTTGTGTAATGGAATCAGCCAGAATGAATTCCTTAAATCTAATTTACTAAAAACAAACTTGCCACTTAACCTCGTCAAAAGTGTGTCCATGGATGGTGGACAATGGAATTGCGGTTTGGTCCGTCGGTTAATTTTTCATGCATCTAAACATAAGCGAATACTATCATCCTTTTTCTTAACCACCACCAACGGATCTACGAAATGAGTGTTTGATACCTCTATTATGCCATTTTCCAACATTTTATTTAATTCTGCCTTCACCTGCTCCCGATATGCTGCTGGAATTGGATAAACCTTTGCGTTGAACGGTTCTGAATTATCCACTTCTAACACGTGCTCATAGCCTAATGCTGTGCTTGCTTCTACCCCCACTAATTCTGCATGTTTTTGTAATAAAGCTTGAACCTCTACTCTCCTATCCTCTGGACATCTTATTGTGTTGATCTGTTTAACTCTATCATCCTCTACCTCTACTACATTAATACTCAACCCTGTGTCATCCTCTGTGACTTCATAACTGCCCTTCCATGGCACTACCCAATCATTAATCCTTATTACCTTCCGTTCCATATCTATCAAAACCCCTAACTTCATCATACAGTCAACACCTAAAATGCTCTGAAACTTCAGTCCAGGTACAATTACAAACTCCTGTTCACAGCTTAAACCTCCTATATCTATCCTAAGCACCACAACACTATTTACTACAGCAAACTTCTTTTTATTTGGAGCTACTAAATGGCTACGCTTTATAGGCATAATTCTATCACAAACCTCATCCCTAATTTTGCTGACGAATTCCTCCGATATTAAACTCGCCTCTGCCCCTGTATCAAGTAATACTTCTACATTATTCTCAAAAATTCCTATATTAATAATTGGCAAACATAATTTTTCCTCAGTTTCTGGCTCTATTTCCTCCTCAATTTTGAAAAATTCACGTGAATGTTCATACACATTTACACAGAAATCTAGTGGTCTGTCGCGTTCTAAAAATTCTGTCTCGTCCTGTTTTCCGTGCTTGGTACTGGGTGTCCTTCTACAACCTGTGCGTACGTCCTCCTCGTATTAATATCCGTGTCCCTGTCTCTATTCGGCGTGCTCGTCACTGTCCTGTTTACTTCCGGTAAACTGTTCTGTCTCGTGTAATTATCTCTTGGCGTCGGTCCCCTAGTCGCACTATTGCTTCTGTATTCCTGTCCTCGTCGTTCCCAATTCGGTCGAAAATTCCTATTGTAGTCAGGCGGTCTCGAAAAATTCTGTGTCCTGTTGTCAAACCTAACCGTGTTAATGTTTCGTTCTCGTATCTCTCTTGTCCGTCCTACACATACATCATCATATCTCTGTATATATTCTAAAAATGTTTCCCGTTCTGTGATGTTTTGTAAGGCCACGTGTTGTCTGATTTCCAGTTCAAAATGTCGTGATAAGTACTTGATTATGTGTCTGTCCGTCAATGATGGATTAAGTTGTTTGGCCACACTGTATTTGCGGATGGCATATTGTTCCCTAGAACCTGCAAACTCTCCCTTAAATTTTCCTGTAATCAAGTCGTCCCTAATCTGATCCTGTTTGTGATCACTCCAGTAATGTTGTAAAAATTTGTTTTCAAAGTCCTGTCCTACTAAATTATACCATGCTTCCGCATTGTCTTTCAATAAAGCCTTTATTGGATTGAGTTTAGTCTGTTCGTCGAATAAATTTCCCACTAGATTTCTTACACTATTAATAAAAATTTGTGGATTTACCCTGTTATCGCCATAAAATTTCATATGTTGGTCCAATGATACGCCACCTGTATAAAATCTGGGACCATCCCCCGTTAAACTTGACATGTTGTATTTGATACTACTAACTTCGCGTTCTACCCTGCCTAACTGATCCCTACATGAGTCCGTTACTTCAGTCATTTTTATATTTATCTCTTCTTCACAAAAAATACGGACCTTAAATTTCCCATTTCCTGTCGGAGACCTGTAATGTTTTTCTCATTTCTATCAACCCTACTTTCTACTTCCACCATTTTCACGGTAAGACTATTTTTAAATTCTGTAAATTCTCTTGTCGATTTTTCTATTTTATCCCCTAATTGATGGCTTAATTGGTCCAATTTCTTATTCGATTCTTTACTCATTTGCTCAAATTTTCGATTTGACTCCTCTCTAACCCCGCTTAACGTCTCATTCATTCTTTCAAGCATCCTCATTATCATCTCGTTTCCTTGATCTCCTGATTCCGTCCTCGACTGATCTCTACTGCCTCCAGCTTCTTCTATTTTCGAATTTTTTTCACACAATGCACTATCGTCACTTCCAATTTCCACTCCTTGACTCCTTAACCACTCCTTTCTCTGCATACGTTCTAATCACTCTCACACACTCTAAAATACTCTTAAATTTATACACAAACAGAAACTCTCTCTCTCAGATCGCCAGTTTCCTGGAATAAAATTACAAAAATTTTATTTGGAACTAGAGCTTCACTTTGGGTCGCCATGATTCTGTGATTCCCTATTAAAATCAAGCCTCACGAATAGGGCGTCAAGATTCTGTGCAACCTACAAAAAAAAAACTCACCAGAGTAAAAAAACACTCGAGCCCCAACGTTGGGCCGTCCAGATTGCTGTGATTCTCTTCTGATAATCGCCTCTTTACTCTCTCCGCCTACGCTGCTCACCTAGTTAAAACTTTCATCCTCATTCATAAAAAAAACAAACACATTCCTACCACAAACATCAATGTTAACTCTATTTACATCAATATTCATAATACATTAAAATTTCAAAATTAAATTTCAGCATAAATTTCAGCATCATAAAATTTCAAGTTAAAATTTGTCATCATTTTAATTTGCATCCAGAATTAGAGTCCTTGTAGGATGCATACTAATTAAGTTAACAATATGTGCAGACCTAAGTCTGAATAAAAGGGAGCATCTCCCACCCCTTTACGTTAATTTAACAGGTTAGTCTAATTGAGCTCAAAGACAGACCAAAATTTTCATCATAATTAAAAACATAAACCTGATAAATACTCCTTTCTACTTATACAAGAAAATTTTACCTTAAAATTCAAAATTTGGTGTTTATACAAATTTACTACTGTCTATCTTTATCAAACAAATTATAAAGATATTCAACACACACCAAAACATCAAAGATCGAACAAACAAAGCATAAGTTACCTGAAGGTTACTGCACTCGTGGCTCCAATGTACATCGTCCTTGCTAATTCCAGCATTCCAGCTGGTTTATGTTTACGGCTTCAGATTCTGACCGCTTTTAAAATTTTTGTACACCACCATTCGTCTAAAAAGGTTTCAGGGCTTCTCAGGAGTTCATCTACGTATATCTAAATCTTGTTTTGTAGATCCAATCACGTTTACGAATAACATTTGATTATTAACACCCCCGAAAAATAGCAAAGAAATTCATAATTCTTTCACGCTATACCCAAAACTGCCTACTTTTATTTATTTATTTATCGTTACTAATTTGGATAATTGGTACAGTAATACTCGCAAATATAACTAGACTTTATTACCTTGTATCTTCTCTAAGTGCACTAATAACTTTTATTATAGCACGTAATCACCACGTATTCTACTTAAAGTATCGAATAATCAAAAAAATAACGAGCAAAGCTGTTTAAAGTATTGAATAAAGTCAAAAATCTAAGAGAGCGAAACTCCTATTAACACGGGTTTATATAATGGCCCGCTTGCAAGTCGAATTTGTCCCGCAACGGACAACTTTTAGAATTTCGCATTCTATTTTCCCTTTCGACGGCTCGGCACAGCTATTCTACTAAATTTGCACACGTCCAAGTTGAAAATCTAAGAAATTTCTACACGGTTCGCAACACGTCCGAGAACAACTAATTAATTTTACACACCAACTGCTATGCTTTCCCCTCTCATGTTTGCATCTTATTTCAACGAATCGTAGCCCTAGTGAAGCTTCACAAATCACGCCTTTATTATCAGTGTCTCTGCTTTACGCGTTTTATCCATCTAAATTTGAGTAATATATATATATATATATATATATATATATATATATATATATGATAACGCCGTACTCGGTGTAATGACGTTTTTACTTAACGCCACCGCTCTGTGTTCTCATTTCAAATTTAATCTTACTAATTTTATTATTATGCCACGGCTAGCCCTTTTTAATCTACCCAGAGTGCACAACGTTACGATGATCAATTTTTCTCTTCTCCATCCCTTTATGATTAACTATTTGTTTTTGATAAAACGAAAGTCAATTAGCTTCATAAAATGAAAAGAAATATTATTTACAATTTTTAAAAAATATTTAAATACACTCCTCAATCGATCAATATCGTATGTAATATTTACCCCAAAATTCATATACTTCGAATTCAACCTAAAGTCGCCAAAACTACCTTTTCACCAAAGAAACCTGGAACGTTCTAGATCTCTCTATAATATATTACGTAAGTTTAACGTATGCAATGTTTGTTGTTGACTTCATTACAAACTTTATATCAATTGAATAAATTCAGTATTGGAATGTAAATAGAAAAATATCTTAAAATTAAATAGATCTGACCTGCTACAGGTTGTTTGGGTTATGGATCAACAGCTCTTTGTTGTTCTCATTCGTCTATCACTGCTCTGCTTAGCCGAACCAATACTTGAGTACAGTTACCCTTTGTTTTCCATAAATTACTGCGTGCTTCTTCATTTTATATGCCTTGAATCTCGCAACTAAAAATTGTGCCAGAATTGTACCAACGCTCATTATATTGACCCAGATTTAAATTATTCTTATCGACACATACTTGAAATATTTTTATTGACGCAACTTGAATTATTCAGAAATACACCACCAATTTGAAATATTCAGAAATGTTATATCACAGATTCGAAATGTTATATCACAGATTCGAAGTATTCAGAAAAGTACCACCAATTTGAAGCCGTTAAACGGCAAAGTCTTCGTAATCGTTGCACTATAGTCACTGTAATATACACTTGCTATTCTATTATATTTAAATTACGCGTGACTTTCTGGTTCACAGTGACGCAGCTTCGCCCTGCATGAGTTGTAAACTACCCCGTCTTATCATTGCTCTGTGTCTTATATAGGCTCTTCCCACTTACATGTGGGCTGGGTTTTCAAGCAGTTTTGCAGATATCTCAACCAACCAGGTCTTTAATATTCCCTGCATTTCGAAGTTGTTTCTGATGTAATTTCTTTGGTTTTCCGTGTAATATTTATTTGCTATAGATACCTTGTTATCTTTGCCAGACGTAGTTTTGTATAGATATCGCCTTTTGGATAATTGAACAAAATAAATGATGTAACTTCAATGCTGTTTTCGTTTATCTATTTTTATGCGTGTTTGCAACTGCGTTTTCTTATCAAAAATGTTTATTATTTCAGCGTAATTCCATAAAGCTTTGTTAGGTTTTACCTCTTATCTTGGTATTTGTTTTATAACTAATTAGACACTCCTTAACGCGTGTTTAATTACATGTACGATCATTTCTTCTGAATACGCGTTCTATTGTTGAAAAGTGTGCTCACTTGCATTACTTAAAATGAATAACGGTCTATATACAGAGTGTTGAATGCTTTCTATTTACATAATATACGAATTACTTATTTTTCTGCTAAATACGCGTTCTGTTGTTGTAAGATATGCTTACTTGCATCGCTTAAAGCTAATTACGGTCTATATACAGGATTTTAAATGCTTGCTATTTACCTAATGTACGAATTGTCTAATTTTCTGCTAAGTAAATGCAGTTTTCTGAATCCTATTACAATTTATGGTTACTACACGACCTTTGCTACTTTATACACCACTAAACAACCCTTTATCACAGCAATATATATATATATATATATATATATATATATATATATATTTATATATATATATATTACTCATATGTAGACCAGGGTAGAAAATTAAATAATCAAATCAAATAATTTTAATTACCGTGTATAAGGAATTTCATTAAATAATACGCTTTATTAAAACCTTGAAGCATAAATAAACTCGGTCGCTTCAGTAAAAATAAGAAATTTAAATTATCTATAAGACGCTTTACATCAAAAGAAGCAGTATTGAAAAGCGCAGTGGATAATTTAATTATTCCTAAACAAATGGAAATTACGTGCAAAGTTTATATTAATTAACCCTATTTTAAGTAACCGGTAGTAAAACAAAACGTACAGATAATAACTAATATTTAGTTAGGATTCACTAAAAATTAAAGGCTATTATTTTTAATTGGAGTTAATTGAACCATTATTAATAATAAGCATAAAACTTGTAAAAACCCAATAATAGTCAAATCGTAGGAAGGTTATTTAAAATGTTACGTTTGAACACCCCTGCGTGTTTTTAAAAGGCAATTTCAAGTTAATTTGTTTGGATAAACATACTGATTCTAAGGATATTGGAAACGATCAGATGCTTTAGCAGGAAATACAGAACACCTGCGTATTTTTAAAAAAGCTCATTCTGCGTAAATTTGGCAAATAATTAATGTTTCAAAGAATCTTGGAGAAACCGGGACTTAGTATTTACGAGAATGTGCGATACGGGTTTATTAAACCCAGATAACAGTCCGCGTGGACTAAAATATAATCGATAATGAAGAGTGTCAATTTGCACCAATACGAACAGGTTAGAATAGGAAAGAGAAAATGCGTCAAGCAAAGACACATATTGTAAAAGGGCGGGATTTAAGCAACGTCAAGGGGTTGCGATTGGTTAAAAATAGGATGCATATATCAGAGGTAGAACAACAATTTCTGTATAAAAGTAATTAGTTTTTCTCGGACAACTTTGCGGGCCGTGTTGAAATTTTCTGAGATCTCAATGGGGTGAGGACTAAATTCATAAAAATCGACGTGCAGGCTACAGACTGGGAACGTAGAATGAGGAATTCGTTGGAATTACCCGTTTTAGGGAACAAAGCGACGTGTCGGCTATTCGCTATATATACAGGCGGGAATATGTGTTTCGCTCTCTTAGACTCTTAGACTTTCGACGATTCGATGCGTTAAAAGCTCGTGCATCCGCGACTTGATATTAAACAGTGCATTTTAGTTTGATTAAATAATTTAAAGTGTGCTAGTATATTTTAGTGACTCAAAATAGTTGGTTATTTTACGTGCTAACATGAATGTACTTCAGTGCACTTAGATACAAGGTAATAAAAGTTTATTATCACGGTACCAATTAGTAAAATTTACAACGACAAATGTATACCCAAAAGTAGGCAGTTTTGGCGTATATTGGTAATATTGGTAAAAGGAAGTATGAATTTCTTTGCTATTTTGCGGGGTGTTAATGACTAAATGGTTCGTAAATGTGTCTGCATCCACTGAACCAGAGGCAGATATACACAGATGAGTTCCGGAAAAGCCTAGAAACAACTTTAAATTAATGGTGATGGAGAACATTTTAAAGCGTTGACAACTTGAAGCTGTAAATAGAATCCGGTTGGAATGGTGTGATTTACAAAAGGGACGATTACACTGAAGCTACGAGGACAATAACCTTCAGGTAAATTGTACTATTTTGTTTGACATTTTTGTGTGTATTGAATGACTTTATAATTGATTTACTTTAAATGGACATTAGTGGAATTTTTCTAACCATAAAATTTTAATTTTAAGATGAAATTTGCTTGTTTAAGTAAAAGGGGTATTTTGTTTTGATGTTCGGGAATAGGATGAAACTTTGGGTAGGTCTTTGAGCTCAATTAGACAAACCTGGTTAATTAACGTAAAGGGGTGGTAGATGCTCCTTTATACTCAGACTCCGGTCTGCTTATCTTGTTATATTAATTAGTAGGCATCCAACAAGGACTTTAATTTTGGATGCACAGTAAAATGATAATAAAATTAATCCGGAAATTCTGTTTAAAACTGAATTTTATGTTCAAATTTAATTTGAAAATTTAATGTATTCTGAATATTGATGTAAATAGAGTTAACGTTGATGTTTGTGGTAGGAATGTGTTGTTTAATTTTTATGATTGAGAATGGAAGTTATCTAGAAGAGCAGCCGAGGCGATTAACAGAAGGAATCAACGGACCAGGTGATTTAAAGGTTTCACAGCATTCTTGACGCCCAAACTGTGGGGCTCGAATGTTTTTTTTTAAAGGGCCAGTACCTAGAGATATGAGGAGATTCACAGCATTCTTGGCGACCACAACGTGAGGGCTCGAGTTCCAAATAAAATTTTTTGTTATTTTATTCCAGGAAACTGGCGATCTGAGAGAGAGAGTTTCTGTTTGTGGATAAATTTAAAAGTATTTTAGAGTGTGTGAGAGTGATTAGAACGTATGCAGAGAAAGGAGTGGTTAAGGAGTCAAGGAGTGGAAATTGGAAGTGACGATAGTGCATTGTGTGGGAAAAATTCGAAAATGGAAGAAGCAGGAGGCAGTAGAGATCAGTCGAGGACGGAATCAGGGATCAAGGAAACGAGATGATAATGAGAATGCTAGAGAGGATGAATGAAGAATCGAATAGAGCGAGGAGGAGTCTAACAGAAAATTAGAACTGCTAAGCGATGAATCTAATAGAGCTAGGGAGGAGTCCAACCAAAAATTAGAGCAGATAAGCGGGAAAATTGAGCAGTCGACTAAAGAATTTACAGAGTTTAAAAATAGTCTTACCATAAAAATGGGGGAGGTTGAAAATAGGGTTGAAAAAATGAGCGTGATATTACAGGTCTTCGACAGGAAATGGGACATTTAAGGTCCGAAGTACGCATTTTTGTGAAGAAGAGATTAATATAAAATGACTGAAGTGACGGACTCATGTAGGGATCAGTTAGGCAGGGTAGAACGCGAAGTTAGTAGTATCAAATACAACATGTCAAATTTAACGGGGGATGGTCCCAGATTTTCTACAGGTGGAGTATCATTGGACCAACACATGAAGTTTTATGGTGATAACAGGGTAAATCCACAAATTTTTATTAATAGTGTAAGAAATCTAGTGGGAAATTTATTTGACGAACAGACTAAACTGAATACGATAAAGGCTTTATTAAAGGACAACGCGGAAGCATGGTACAATTTAGTAGGACAGGACATAGACACGTATCAGGACTTTGAAAACAAATTTTTAAAACACTACTGGAGTGACCACAGACAAGACCAGGTACGAGACGACTTAATTACAGGAAAATTTAAGGGAGAGTTTGCAGGATCTAGGGAGCAATATGCCATCCGCAAGTACAGTGTGGCCAAACAACTGAATCCACCATTGACGGACAGACAGATAATCAAGTACCTATCACGACATTTTGAACTGGAAATTAGACAACACGTGGCCTTACAAAACATCACAGAACGGAGACATTTTAGAGTATTTGCAGAGATATGACGATGTATGTGTTGGACGGACAAGAGAGATACGAGAACGAAACGTTAACACAGTTAGGTTTGACAACAGGACACCGAATTATCCGAGACGGCCTGACTACAACAGAAATTTTCAACCAAATTGGGAACGACGAGGACAGGAATACAGGAGCAATAGTGCGACTAGGGGACCGACGCCAAGACCTAGTTACACGCGACAGAACAGTTTACCGGAAGTAAACAGGACTGTGACCAGCACGACGAATAGAGACAGGGACACGGATATTAACACGAGTAGGACGTACGCACAGGTTGTAGAAGGACAACCAGGACCAAGCACGGAAAACAGGATGGGACAGGATTTTTAGAACGTGACAGACCACTAGATTTCTGTGTAAATGTATACGAACATCCACGTGAATTTTTCAAAATTGAGGAGGAAGTAGAGCCAGAAACTGAGGAAAAATTATGTTTGCCAATTGTTAATTTAGAAATTTTTGAAAATAATGTAGAAGTATTACTTGATACAGGGGCAGAGGCGAGTTTAATATCGGAGGAATTCGTCAGCAAAATTAGGGATAAGGTTTGTGATAGAATTATGCCTATAAAGCGTAGCCATTTAGTAGCTCCAAATAAAAAGAAGTTTGCTGTAGTAAATAGTGTTGTGGTGCTTAGGATAGATATAGGAGGTTTAAGCTGTGAACAGGAGTTTGTAATTGTACCTGGACTGAAGTTTCAGAGCATTTTAGGGGTTGACTGTATGATGAAGTTAGGGGTTTTGATAGATATGGAAAGGAAGGTAATAAGAATTAAGGATAGGGTAGTGCCATGGAAAGGCAGTTATGAAGTCACAGAGGATGACACGGGGTTTAGTATTAATGTAGTAGAGGTAGAGGATGATGAAGGTAAACAGATCAACACGATAAGATGTCCAGAGGATAGGAGAGTAGAGGTTCAAGCTTTATTACGAAAACATGCAGAATTAGTGGGGGTAGAAGCAAGCACAGCGTTAGGCTATGAGCACAGATTGGAAGTGGATAATTCAGAACCGTTCAACGCAAAGGTTTATCCAATTCCAGCAGCATATCGGGAGCAGGTAAAGGCAGAATTAAATAAAATGTTGGAAGATGGCATAATAGAGGTATCAAACACTCATTTCATAAATCCGTTGGTGGTAGTTAAGAAAAGGATGATAGCATTCGTTTATGTTTAGATGCACGAAAAATTAACCAACGGACCAAACCGCAATTCCATTGTCCACCATCCATGGACACACTTTGACGAGATTAAGTGGCAAGTTTATTTTTAGTAAATTAGATTTAAGGAATTCATTCTGGCTGATTCCATTACACAAAGATTCTAGAAGGTACACAGGATTTTCCGTAGAGGAAAAATCTATAATTTTAAGGTAGTACCGTATGGTTTGTCAACGTCAAGTGCAGCATTAATTAAGGCAATGCAAGCAATTTTAGGAGCATATGAGCAATTCTGCATACACTATGTGGATGATATTTTAATTTTAGTGAAACTGAGGAACAACATTACTCTCATTTAGAACGGATATTATTAGAGCTTAAATTAGCAGGATTGAGGCTGAATATAGAAAATGTGAATTTTTTCAAAACCGTTAAATTTCTGGGGTATGTGGTGAACACTCAAGGTATGTGTATCGATAAAGAAAGATTGTCCGAACTTTTGACATATCCGAGACCTAATAACATTAGGAAATTAAGAGCTTTTTGGGGTCCTTAACTTTTATAAAAGTTTGTACCGGGATTTGCTGAAAAAGCGGGTCCATTGTTTAAACTTCTGAAGAAGGGAGTAAGATGGAGTTGGACGGAAAGTCAAGAGGCAGCATATCTAACACTGTTGGAACAATTTCACGACCAACTAATTTTGAGGCATCCCAGATTTGATGTAGGTTTCGTACTGAGGACGGATGCATCGGATAGTGCGTTAGCAGCAGAGTTGTATCAAGTACAAGAGGGGAAGAGGTGCCCATATCTTTTGTTTCACGCACACTGAAGCCGCATGAAGTAAATTACACGATTAGTGAAAAGGAGATGGCTGCAGTGGTGTTTGGTGTTACGAAGTTAAAATTTTTTGATAGGAAGACATTTTGTAATCGAAACGGATCATTCGGCGTTGTGTGCGTTGATGAATACGAGATTTTCCAACAATCGAGTATATCGATGGGGTTGTTACTACAGGAGTTTGACTTTGAGATTAAATATATTAAGGGAGAAAATAATTTTATAGCAGACGCGTTTAGTAGAAACAGGGACATGGATAACAAAGACCGTGTGACATCATGATTGCCATGAACAGTCTACTACAAAATGATTCAGTATATGGAGAAGAGGAGATCTTGATGAACCAGAGGCAGAGTGAGGAGCTACAGATTGTTAGAACGAAGTTAGAAAACGAACCGGGATTTAAAATTTCCATATGAGAAACGGCTTTTGTGTAAAAATTCAAGAATTAGAAGTGTATGTAGTGGATAGGGTACAAGCAAAATTAATTATCAAAGATCTGCACTTAAGATATGGTCACATAGGAATCCGAAAGACATGGTTAATTTTAGGAAACGTTTTTTCAACTAAAGACTTAGGATTAGTAAAGTCAGTCATCAACACTTGTCACTTATGTACTTTAGGAAAGTACAAAAATAGTACGAGTCAGGATGTGGTACAAAGTATACACGTACAAAATCCCTGGACTTAGTTGCTATTGATTATTTGAGCAATCTAGTCCGAAGTACAAAAGGACACAAACATGTGCTGATTGTGACTGATGTGTTTTCGAAATTTACCAAATTATATCCCACTCGGGATTGTAACACAGTCGGAACAAACAAGAAATTGGAACAATTTTGTAGGAAGTAGGAACTTTTAAACGGGTATTAGCAGACAATGCTACTTATTTTAATAATCAAAGATTTAGAGATTATTGGGGAGGCAAAACATTAAAGTGGTGTTTTGTAGCATAAGGCATCCTCAAGCGAATCCAGCTGAGCGATATATTCAAGAGACGGTTAAGTTTTTGCGTTTAGCTTCACATAGGAATCATCGTTTATGGGAGGACAATTTGTCCAAGGTTGAATCTTTTATCAATGAAACCCTAGTACCGTGACAGAAACCAGTCCCATCATGCTGATCAAGCAACAGTATCCCGATAGACCATGGCAAATTGTGCCTAGGGATGATGAATTCAACAACTTTTGGTAGATGTGAGGGAGAGGTTAAGGAAGAGAGCTGAAAAATATACAAGGAAGATGAACGCAAGAATTAGAAAGAGGGTAAAATTTAAAGTGGGAGACCAGGTAGTAGTAAAAGCTTGAGAGTAGGGAAGAGAGATAAGATGACATGTGCTAAACTACACTTGCCATATGAGGGACCTTTTGAGATAGGTGAAGTAGTAGGGAGTGCACATATTTATTAAGGAAGTAGGTACGGGAAATGAGAGGGACGGTTTCACGTCAACCTACTATTCCTTATACCGGAGAACCAGCACCACAGGAGAATTAGGAATAGGATAGTTAGACGAAAGACTTGGAGGGTCAAGAAGAGAGTTAGATTTAAATAGGATAGGGATAGCATAGGTGTATATAAAAGAGTAGAAGTAAGTGGTTATAGAAAATAAAGCTAGATATAGGACACATATGGGAGATAATTAGGAATAGGTTTAGGATGAGGATAAAGAGTAAATGTAGGAAGAAAATAAGATAGGTTAAGTATAGATATTTTATATAAGATTAGTGGAGAGTTAGGAATAGAGTAAGAGTAGGATAGGCATATAGGATTATGTAGGGAGAAGTAAAGTATAGTGAAGAGTAGTTAAAAGTTAGGAATAGGATAGGTATATAGGATGTATATAGGATTAGATGGATAAGTAGGATGAAGTTAGGGATAATTTCAGTTTATAGAAGTAGGTGAGAGTTAGGAATAGGATAGGGATATAGGATAGGTGTAAATATTTTTTTGGATTGGATACAAAGTAGGTAAGTTAGATAGATAAGGATAGAGAGAGATAGGCAAAATTTTGTAAAGATTTTTTGGCAGTCTAAATATTTGATATTTGCATTCAAATAAGTGGGATTATTTGTATTCAAATAGGGGGAAAATACTCATATGTAGACCAGGGTAGAAAATTAAATAATCAAATCAAATAATTTTAATTACCGTGTATAAGGAATTTCATTAAATAATACGCTTTATTAAAACCTTGAAGCATAAATAAACTCGGTCGCTTCAGTAAAATAAGAAATTTAAATTATCTATAAGACGCTTTACATCAAAAGAAGCAGTATTGAAAAGCGCAGTGGATAATTTAATTATTCCTAAACAAATGGAAATTACGTGCAAAGTTTATATTAATTAACCCTATTTTAAGTAACCGGTAGTAAAACAAAACGTACAGATAATAACTAATATTTAGTTAGGATTCACTAAAATTAAAGGCTATTATTTTTAATTGGAGTTAATTGAACCATTATTAATAATAAGCATAAAACTTGTAAAACCCAATAATAGTCAAATCGTAGGAAGGTTATTTAAAATGTTACGTTTGAACACCCTGCGTGTTTTAAAAGGCAATTTCAAGTTAATTTGTTTGGATAAACATACTGATTCTAAGGATATTGGAAACGATCAGATGCTTTAGCAGGAAATACAGAACACCTGCGTATTTTTAAAAAGCTCATTCTGCGTAAATTTGGCAAATAATTAATGTTTCAAAGAATCTTGGAGAAACCGGGACTTAGTATTTACGAGAATGTGCGATACGGGTTTATTAAACCCAGATAACAGTCCGCGTGGACTAAAATATAATCGATAATGAAGAGTGTCAATTTGCACCAATACGAACAGGTTAGAATAGGAAAGAGAAATGCGTCAAGCAAAGACACATATTGTAAAGGGCGGGATTTAAGCAACGTCAAGGGGTTGCGATTGGTTAAAAATAGGATGCATATATCAGAGGTAGAACAACAATTTCTGTATAAAAGTAATTAGTTTTTCTCGGACAACTTTGCGGGCCGTGTTGAAATTTTCTGAGATCTCAATGGGGTGAGGACTAAATTCATAAAATCGACGTGCAGGCTACAGACTGGGAACGTAGAATGAGGAATTCGTTGGAATTACCCGTTTTAGGGAACAAAGCGACGTGTCGGCTATTCGCTATATATACAGGCGGGAATATGTGTTTCGCTCTCTTAGACTCTTAGACTTTCGACGATTCGATGCGTTAAAAGCTCGTGCATCCGCGACTTGATATTAAACAGTGCATTTTAGTTTGATTAAATAATTTAAAGTGTGCTAGTATATTTTAGTGACTCAAAATAGTTGGTTATTTTACGTGCTAACATGAATGTACTTCAGTGCACTTAGATACAAGGTAATAAAAGTTTCTTATCACGGTACCAATTAGTAAAATTTACAACGACAAATGTATACCCAAAAGTAGGCAGTTTTGGCGTATATTGGTAATATTGGTAAAAGGAAGTATGAATTTCTTTGCTATTTTGCGGGGTGTTAATGACTAAATGGTTCGTAAATGTGTCTGCATCCACTGAACCAGAGGCAGATATACACAGATGAGTTCCGGAAAAGCCTAGAAACAACTTTAAATTAATGGTGATGGAGAACATTTTAAAGCGTTGACAACTTGAAGCTGTAAATAGAATCCGGTTGGAATGGTGTGATTTACAAAAGGGACGATTACACTGAAGCTACGAGGACAATAACCTTCAGGTAAATTGTACTATTTTGTTTGACATTTTTGTGTGTATTGAATGACTTTATAATTGATTTACTTTAAATGGACATTAGTGGAATTTTTCTAACCATAAAATTTTAATTTTAAGATGAAATTTGCTTGTTTAAGTAAAAGGGTATTTTGTTTTGATGTTCGGGAATAGGATGAAACTTTGGGTAGGTCTTTGAGCTCAATTAGACAAACCTGGTTAATTAACGTAAAGGGTGGTAGATGCTCCTTTATACTCAGACTCCGGTCTGCTTATCTTGTTATATTAATTAGTAGGCATCCAACAAGGACTTTAATTTTGGATGCACAGTAAAATGATAATAAAATTAATCCGGAAATTCTGTTTAAAACTGAATTTTATGTTCAAATTTAATTTGAAAATTTAATGTATTCTGAATATTGATGTAAATAGAGTTAACGTTGATGTTTGTGGTAGGAATGTGTTGTTTAATTTTTATGATTGAGAATGGAAGTTATCTAGAAGAGCAGCCGAGGCGATTAACAGAAGGAATCAACGGACCAGGTGATTTAAAAGGTTTCACAGCATTCTTGACGCCCAAACTGTGGGGCTCGAATGTTTTTTTTTAAAGGGCCAGTACCTAGAGATATGAGGAGATTCACAGCAATATATATATACATGTATATTTATATTTATATTTTAAATGTACATTTTACATTTATTTTGCATGTATTGTATTATTTTGGAGCTTGAATTGTTTTTTCTGACGTTCTGCCGACATTTTTGGTGTCGGCATTTTTATAAGAAGTATAATTGTAATTGATTTTAATAATAATATACATCAGTTAGGGAATGATAGGAATAGCTAGAGACGGTTTTAGGCTAAATATAAAATAAATTACTTAGACCAAGAAGCACGAATTCGTAAATTTATAGAGTAGGCAAAAAATAGCTGGATTCACTACTAAAATATTTGGCAAATGCTTAGAAAATTTAAATCTATTTTAAAATTAGCTAGCTAGATTTGGATAGTTTTAAGACGACCCTTCAGGTCGCACCGATAGGTAGAGCTGGCGACTGCTATCCGGTATTACGAATCCCTCCCCCTTTTACTTTTGTTTGTGTCGGGCACACTCCAGAATCAACGCTAGGGATACCATTATTTAAACTCTATTATTAGTTTTAGTTTCAGTTTGTTAGATTTTTATTTAGCATTGATAAATTTTGAAGCGAGATTTAATTTGAAGCACGTTTATTTTTCGCGTTTAAACCCAATGTAGTACCTTCGGGTGGAGCATTGGGGACTTGGCCGTAAGTGTAGCGGCCCTTATTCACATTATAATGCTATCCAAGTCTCTCCTAATTTACCATTGAAAGTGTTTCAAACTTCCCACTACAATTCCATTTACAATCAACCAATCAATACTCGATGCATTCACAATTACCATTCCATCTAAGAACGCCTTGTACGCTCCAACCTCCAAAATAGCCATATTTTTACTTACATAGTTCATAAAAGCTTCGCCTTCAATTCAGTATTTACTTTAAGATTTTCAAAAACGCCAATTAATTACCACGACACACCAACTTGTGTGTAATTACAACTAACAATATTTGTTATAAAATCACTGAATAATATTCACTACTACTTGAATTAACCTCGATGGCGAGCGAAGAAAGTCAGAGAGCCTCACCATACCTCTAAGGTGTTTATATATAACCAAAAGTACCCCCTGTTTCCAAGTTTCGCACATTTCCACTACGGATAAACAAACATTCTCGGTATTCTGCCAACCGTCAGGTTGCTTCTTGAAATTACAATTACAACCGCCGAAAAACTAGCCTCAACGGAAATCGATTCCTGTTAGATACACGCCTCACAATTGAAACGAACCTAGTCCTTTCTCTCTTTTTCTAATCTACAGCTATTTTCTTTCTCATGCTTCGTTATTACAAATCCCACTCGGATATGTGTCCTCTCTAACTTCTAAACTGTCACGCGTCTACTTGTAACGTTCAATTATATCTCTTAATCTCTCTCCCTATTCTTAAATCGATACAAACACTTTCTATCTTACTCCTGCTTATAGCTTCTAGTTTATCCTTGTCCCCTTGTTTGTTACGAAGTCTAACTGATATTTGACCTATGCATCTCCGGCTTTCATATGCTGTAACAAAGTTCGTCCTTGTTTGTGATATCGATTCGTGTCTGCCTTAACGTTTATTTGTATTCGTAGAAAATATTAATTTGCTTTCCTATCCATAACAAGCTCGTGTTTTCAAATGCTATTTTATGCTAAACGGTATTGAAAAGTTTCCGCTTTACTAAAAGATGCCCCTAAAATTATCGATTATAAAAAAATTTGAAAAAGCTTTTTAACCATTGTACATTATTTGTATTCTAATTAAAGCTGCGTTTTCATCCTGTACACTTACTAATCGATCCTTCTTCATACTTGTTTAACATTTATCGTTCTAAATATAAATAATATGACATTGTAAACTGAAACTATATTGAAACTATCTCTAAAATTCCTACATTAAATTGAATGATCATTACCTAAAATTTTTAAAACACCTAATTAACTTTTGAATAAGTGTTATCTACACACGTTAGCTTGACCTATGACCTAACTATTTACTTCTAACCTTCAAATTACAGAGAAATATATATATATATATATATATATATATATATATATAGTAAGTATATATGTATATATTGCTGTGGCAACGCCTCGCTTTGGGGCGTTACTAAAAAGGGTGATATGAAAAGGCCTCATGTTGAGGTGCCGCTGAAAAAGTGCTGTAATAAGGCCCACGTTAAACGTCGCTGAAAGAGTGATATGAAAATGATATAGCAATTTGTAAAACTTGAAATTATTCACTTACCTTCCTTTTTAACTTTGCCTGGTTGGCTCAACGGAATTCAGGGAGTTTTCAAAATGAAATAAAAGACAACAATATCGCAATAGCATTTATACAGTCTGAAATATTTTCTCTCATACAAAAGCATTTACAACATAGTTTCTTTTAAACATAAAATAATATTTAAGAAGTATAAAAATAAATGTTCCTTACTTTATTTTAAATTTAAAGAACTAAATTTATTCTTATAGATGGTTCATCTGGTAATGTTCATTGCCACGCTTGTAAGGTTTGTTTGGCCAAAAAGTTCTTGAACCATAATCTATTAAAAGGTCTGAGTATTTCAAACTCTGAACAAAAGCTCCTGGTAAAAATCCTTTACACAAAAAAAAATTATTATCTTACACTAGATATAAATACTCTAATATCAGTTACAAATAAATCTAAAAATAATACTTGCAGAATCCACACAAAAGTTCCTCGTAATTAAAAGTCTTTTATCTTAAATTGACGTCAAATTAGCTCACAGCTTTTCCATATTTAAAAAAATCTTCATTTCAAACAGCAGTTACCAAAGTACATTATACTTAACTCTTCCTTTCAATTATTTAATAGAATTTTAAAATAGCGTTGTATTAAAAAATTTTCCTTATTCATTGTAATTAATAATTTCATTTTTGTATGTTATGTGAGTTTAAAAAAGCATCACGTCTATATTCATTGCAACCTCCCAACTATTAAATTACAGTAAGCTTACTGCATACTTAAATACTATCTTTGCATATCAACAGCTCGCGACTTAAATTTCAGAATTGAATGAATGAATGAATTTCGAATAATTCCCGTGTTTAATAAACGCTTCTTTATATACTCTAGATTATCTGTATCTAGAAGGTTGTAGAAAAATGTAGAATATTATGATGCAAGAGGTCTGGGAAAAACTAATTGACAACTAAAATCGTGGCATTTATTCCACGTAATATTGTTCCAGTTATTAGTGACATGTTCTGTTTGTTTTTGTTTTACACATATACGATAATTGTGGCGTCGCATACTGATGCTATATATAATCGATTATCGGATATTTTGTGGGTTTTCCGCGTTCCGGTCGCTTCTTAGAATAAAATGTTTATTTATTAATGAGTTATTTACGTAGTTCTAAATATCGAGGGCTCATCTTTTTATAGTCTGGAAAATTCTTTATTTAAAACAAAGAGCTATAATCCATGGGGTAATTAGTTTAAACTTTAACTGCTTTTTAATGCAAATTTTATACAAAATATTTATTTTGGTGTTTCAGTACACAAATTTAATATAAAAATTAAGTTTTAGAATACGCGTTGATTATAGTTTCTTAAACTAAATGCATAAAGCTAAGTACTATTTTATGCTACTTACAGCAAATGTTATCAAAAAATGTATAGATTTGCATTTAAATGCATTTTGCGGTACCTTACTATTAATTATTTTTACATAGACAACTTTGTTACTTGCTATTTATTTACAAAATGCTTATATCATACAGGGTGATTATTTATACACGCGCAATTTGCGTTTTTGCAAGGCACTTTAATGAAAAAAAGTACGCTTGTATTCTACAGGGTGTAACCATAAATTTAAGCAAATTTCCGTTTTTCTCTGGATTTTTTATATTTTAGTGGGATTTATTTTTAGAATGTGGGTTTAAATGACCTCTCGTAAGCTCAGTAAGTTAAATTAATTATCTACTATTTTCTCCATGCATCATCTGTCATAAAAGACGTAATTGAAACAAATGCCTGTGTAGAAACCAGTTTTCGCCCCCATATTAAATTTAATTCATTTTCTAAATGTATTTACAAACTAATCTTAATTAGTTAAAAATAAGATAATGTAAATTTATATAGACAATCTAATAATCCCTTAATTATTTATAACTGGAAACTTTAAAATTATGAAGCTATCCCTGAATTAACACTTGCGACAGATGAAAAAAAGCTTTAATTATTTGTTAATTTTCAACCCATTGAATTTTCTAATTACAAGTACACACTCGAAATTGATTGGGTATTAATTCAACCCTCTACACCCTATGTCATTATTGAAATGCTCCCTCGTTAAATTCAGTAAAATCAATTACTCCCAAAACAAATACGTAAAATACAAACGAAAGCTTAACCTCAAAATTATCCACAGAAATACTGTATCCAATTTATGTTAACTTCGTTAACCTTTCTTTGGCTTCTGCAAAGACACAATCCGGTTTACAGAATAAATCTCGTTAAGACAGGTCAAGTTTCAACTCGAATTGCCACTTCTCTTGTATAACAGTCGCTAAACGCAGGGTTGGTTATAATTGATTGTAAATATGTCAGTAGGTTTTAGGTCAATGTGCTTATACGCTTGATGAACATGGAGAAAGTAGGTCAGCTTAATGAATATTAAAATTCTGAGGTAACCGCTTGTTTTGTATTGAATATGTTTTAGTTTTCTTAGGAATACATTCTATATTTAGACGTATTGTACATTCATCTTACTATTGTGTAGGGTGCAAGAACGACCCTGAAAAGGCAGGAAAACAGGTTCGTGATGAGTGACGAACCAGTCTGAAATGGGACGTGGAGTAGATTTGATGTACTTATTACAAAATGAATGTAAAGTTGGTTGCCGTAAATACTATGTAATATTTTTTCTCGTTATTGAATAGATTAACTACTAATGGAAAGTATTGGGGTTTCATTTTACGAAAATTAGGTGAACCAAAGAGGCTTGAGTATAGAACTCTACATTGCTTTTAATTAGAGAGTTTAATTTTCAAAGGCTCGCTGGTACAAAATAAGCAAGTTAATTCTGACAATAACTAATTAGTCACTGTAAAACTGCTATTTTGCATACTTATGCACTAACATGATGGAATAGATGTTTAGGCATTTAAAGATTTAGAAATGAGCGCATATGAAATGGAAATTCTATTGTAACTTCTAAAATGTTATTTGGCACCAAAATTTTCTAACTTTCCAGTAGTTTAAATATTTGAGTAAAAAGCATATACAACATGATTGTGTTACAAAAAAAAAGTATTTATGACCCATTTTGAGATTTACCTTTAACAGCTGGAATGGTATCACCAATGTAAATCGTTATACTTGACGCAAAATACAAGACCTAGTCGAGAAGTTGTAAAGGGCTTGGAAAAGAAGTGGTTAGAAACTTATCTCTTGCAAAACATTATAATAGATGAAGAGTCCAGGGGAAAAACGATGAAGGTCCAAAAATTAAAGTTTTGTGAAAAAGCAATGTTTAATTTTAAAACGCTATAAAATTAACAAATAAAGTTGTAGGACAATACCAACTAGCATATTCCTTAAGTAATACGGGGAATAAAGACATAGCACTGCAGAATAAATAGGGGAAAGCTGGATTTTTGCATGGACCTTTTTTTTGGGGTTCTAAACAATATTACAAAGATCCCCTTTGATACATGCGCTGCTTAAAATGTTATGCAAGGTCAAAGGTCACAAAAAACGGTTATTCGCCAAAATTTCGATAATGGTCATTTTTATCGAAAAAATATTGGTAATCAAATTTGTAGTTTAGAAAATTACCTACAAAACACATGTTATTCATTTTTTCTATAAGACTAACGATTTTGGAGGAAATTCGATTTAAAAGTTGTAGCGTACATTTTACTAATGATATATGTGTATTTCTGTTACACTCTATGATTGATAAATATTGATTTACTTAAATAATAAGTTATAAATTTTTTTTATTAAAGAATAATTATTTTAAGAATAGCATTAAATTATATTTGTTTATTTATTATCAAATTAATTTTTTTTATATTTATTATTACAAAATTTTTTTTGTTTTAACAATATTTTTATATCAATAACAAACTCTATCATAAAATTATTGAATAATTAATTTGCGTTTATAGATGCAATTATTTTTATTGTTCTTCTTCGGACTCTATTTCGCTTATCATCTCCATCTCTTCATTGTCTTCATCCTCCTCTGGTTCATATATTTCCATAGTTTTAGTCAAGAAACACGATGGATCTATATTCTCGGCAGGCTCGTCATTAGTAGCGTCATTAAGCGCATCAGGTGATACGTTTAAACATGGCAATTACCACAAACTGGTGAACAGTACAACCAAACTTTCCTGCAACCGCAGTTGAAGGTACATCCCTTCGTACAATTACAAAAAATAGTGTTCAGTAGACTATCAGGAGCGGGTGAAAGAAGAGTTTTAACTAGTTCTAAAATTTCTTCCTGCAATGTCCATCCCCACTCTAGAAGGTTGAGGTCGTTGCCAAGCCATACTTGCACTTGGTAGTACACGCGATATAAATGTTGTTGAGCAACACTAGATGTTGGCGGGAGAGACGATAAATCTACAGATTTTTTGAGCTGCTTTAATTTTGCAAACGTCAAATATCTGTGATTACCAATAGACACTTCTTTCATTGGTGCTTTATACAAAGGCAGTAGAAAACGAATGCCATGATCAAAAATCTCATCCGGAGAGCATTGTTTTTGAGTGAAGACATTGGCGTAATTAATTAATTCCTTATTCTTTTCAAATAATTTAAAGGCATTAACTTTACCTCTGCGAAAAAAAGCTGATGTAGTATCGCAACCGGTCATCGCATGTAAAAATAAAATGTGATTTCTACACTTAGGATACAAACTTAAGCTCTGTGAAGAATAAATTGTTGTTTGTATGTTTACCTTCCCAGATTTTAAAAAATATATGATTTTATCACTAGGCGTTCGTGCAATCAATAATACTAGTAAGTCTACGACTTCACCTACGATGATACTTGTTCTCCTGTCGGATTCTTCAATTGCTGTTTCAACGATGAGAACATCAGCATCATTTCGAGCTTGTTTTACATTAATATTAGCAGTTTTAAATTTTTCATATAATATAGAAATAAATCTATGCTTGTTGCTTGCATTCCCAAGAAATTCTTCTTGACTTGTTGAAATAGTTATGGATTCATCGAAGAGAATGTCAGTAGTAAGAACTTCCACTTAAAAACCTGTTGTTAGAAATAAAACGAGCACTCTCAAGGAAGGTATATTTTCAACTAACTTTACAGTGGTGTTCTTAGTTTATCCTATATCCCAATGGTAGTTAGGCTGCTACCTGCCTCGTTTGCCACCCTTCTTCTGTGAGAGAAGGTCACGGCCGTGCATGATGTCGTTTACAGTCGGCCATGCTACCATCATCCACGTCCTCGTGGATTTGAGGAAACTTCCGGTTGACCTACGAATAATAATACAACCTTTAGAATATAGAACCACCACACAAAACAAAGTTACTACACAATACATAATACATGTCAACAATCAGCGTCCAACTCGTTCAAAGAATTTCCTAGATATCATAAAAAAGCAAATTGGCCAATTAGTGTATCGATACCTTATAAGTATGTACATACTCTTACCTATACCAGAATCGTTCAACCTATAAAAAAACATTACAGAAAGGTTTAATATGAGCTTCGGTCTAACAACTTTTGTTAATCGTGCCCTGTCATTCCTTTTGAGTACTCGGGTGTTTCTCAGTCGGATCCTTCGTTAGATTCCGAACTGACTTCGACGTTATAAGCCTTAAGCTTGTCGAGGATCGAGCGAGAAGCGCCTTTTGGGTCCTCGACAACAAAACGATCGTAGTCCAATTTTTTTATAATGACGTATGGACCACTATATTTTGGAAGCAACTTTTTGCTTCTTCCATCGTTACTTGTTGGGATCGTACGCACCAAAACTTGATCGCCAAGACCAAACGATTTTCCGGGGGTGCGGCGTGCGTCGTAGCGCGCTTTTTGTCTTGCTTGTACTTTAGTGATTCGAGCCTTTACATTAGCTCGAATGTCCTTCAGACAGTTAACTTGTGGTTCCAACGTTACTTCGTTGTCCAATATTGCGTTGCAGATACCCCTTGGAGAGTATCCAAAAAGGGTCTCGTATGGGGATCTACCCGTTGCTGAATTCGTCGTAGAATTCAGTCCCCATCGTATTTTAGAAACCTGTGTGTCCCACTTTTCCTCATCGTCCGTAGATGCGGAAAGCGAGGACAAAATTGTTCTATTATACCTTTCCACCTGTCCGTTTGCTCTAGGTGTTGCAGTAGCAATTAGAACGTGTTTTATATTTAGGTCCTTGCAGTACTTTGTAAATTTCTTGCCCATAGAGCAGCTTCCTCGATCACTAACAATTCTTCTTGAAACTCCAAAATTCTCTATTACGTCGTCTAGGAATTTAATCAGCGGTCCGGTCTTTGTTGACCCGACTGCTTTCGGAAACACAAACTTCGTGAAAGAATCGACAATAACTATCAAATACTGATTATTTCTTTTGGATTTCACAAATGGACTTAGGTAGTCTATGTGTATAGTATCGAAAGGAATGGCGAACTTTTCGATCGGATACAAATAACCAGATCGCTTCCTTCCTGGCTCCTTATTATAAAGACAAGGTAGGCAGGAACCTATAAACTTTTTTACATAACGTCTAATGCCTGGAAACCAATACAATTTACTTATAGCCAAAATTGTTTTGTCGACTGATAAGTGTCCAATACCATCGTGGAAGTGAAGTAAGACTTGACGTCTGGTTGCCCTAGGCACAACCCACTTTTTACCATCACACGTTTTTTTGTATAATCGTCCATCTTCTAAGCTGTATTCGCCATGAATTAGCTTCTCTTCTTTACGTTAGGTTTTTTCTCAACATTTCCACAAGGTACTTGCAACGATCGTCCATCAATTGGGCCTGTAGAACCCAGTCATCATTACTGATGTTAACGTTTAATACGTTAGCAGTGTTTTGGATATGGTTTATAGGGTTTCTGATTAAAGCATCAGCATGGGCCATTTTTAGTCCCGGTCTGTACTCCACATCGAAGGTAAATTCTTGAATAGAAAGCCACCACCTTCCAATCCTCGGAACCAGATCTCTTTTACAGAAAGTGGTACGAATGGCGTTACAATCTGTTACAACCTTGAATTGTATGTCTATTAGATATATTCGAAAATGCTTCAAGGAGGTTACTACGGCAATGGTTTCTAATTCGTAGGAATGGTACCTTTGTTCTTCCTTAGTAGTCTGCCTTGAATAATACATAATGGGCCTTAGACAACCATCGTGTCTTTGTAACAAAATACCAGCAAGTCCCTTCTGGGAAGCATCCATATGGACTTCTGTTGGCAGTTTTCCATCGTAGATCGCTAAGGGGGGTCTAGAAACTAGTTTCTCCTTAAGGGCATCGAATGCTATACGTTGATCCGATCCCCATCAGAACTCTGAATCCCTCTTTGTCAACATGGTTAAGGGACACGCAATGGTTGCAAAGTCTTTAATGTATTTCCTAAAATAACTGGCCAATCCAAGAAATTGTCGGACATTATGAACACTAATCGGATCTGGAAAGTTTCTAACAGCTTCTGTTTTACGATATCCGGGTTGAACTCTATCTTGTGAAATTTCGTGACCCAGATACTCAATTCTTTTCGGAAAGAAATTGGCACTTGGACAATCTGAGAGTTAAACCGGCATTTTGGAGAGCAGTTAAAACATCTTTTAGAATTTTAAGCCCTGATTCGAAATCCATGGAAAGGAGTAATAGATCGTCCGTGTAGGCAAGAACATTACCGTAACGTAAGTTGCCTAAAAGTTTGTTTATAGTTCGTTGGAAGACCGCTGGTGCATTGCATAGCCCAAACGGGACACGAAGGTACTCGTAATGGCCATCAGGTGTGATAAATGCTGTTTTCGGTATTGCCGAGTCATCGACGGCAATTTTATGATAGCCGCTCGCTAAATCGAGGCTCGTGAAATAACGCCCTGTAGTCTACACACATTCGATTTTCTCCGTTCTTTTTCTTTATCAAAAGTATGGGTCCCGCGTAAGGCGATTCTGACTCCCTAATTATTCCACCCTTCAGAAGATCGATTATGGTTTTCACCTCTTGACGTTCGGAATGCGATAAACGATAAGGGAGATAGACCACTGGTTTATCATCGGTAAGGTGAATTGACATTTTAAGAAGATCGGTTCTTCCTAGCTCATTTGTATTTCGCGCGAAACGGTGTCTAAAAGAGTTGACTAGATCAAGCAAACGATTTGCCTGCTCGCTTGTAAGATTTTTGTTATACTGTAGGTCGTATTGATTAAAATACCTCGTATTCAGTTACTTTAACTGAAAGATTAGTTGAAAACTGAGGGCAAGGCGTTTTGTCCTCAAAACACTGAACACATCTTACTAATATTGGCTTAGTACTCACCTCAACTGCCTCCTGCGACACGTTTGTAACGACGACGTAGCCGTCTTCGCTTTGAGTGATGCATTCTCCAACGTAGTGCTCTTTTCCTGGAACTGGCCTCAGACTGCCTGGCACATAAACTTTACCGTTGAGAGCATTGTGTGATGTCACGGCAACAAACACTGATGATTTTGGCGGAATAACAACAGCCTCTTTTGCCCACAAGGGTATTTTCCTAGGTTCTAAATGTAAAACTTCATTAATGTCATCATGCGTAGTCAGAATTCTCATCCTCTTATTTGCTACTATTAAAATCACTTCGGGCAAGTTCAAAAAAGGTTGTCCAATTATAATTGGTATGTCTTGAACTGTATTCGGAACGACAAAAGCTTTTACGTTAGCACTTGTACGATCCACGACCACAGTAAAATTTGTCACGCCAATTACGGGAACATTTGAAGCACCATAACCTGTTAAAACTACTGCGCTCGGCATTATTTTCAGGTCAAATTTTTTTGCAGTCTCTTCTTTAATTAAAATAGCTTTGGATCCCGTGTCAACATATGCACGAGATGGCTTCCCATTTACAGAGCAATCGAAATAATATGCTTTTTTGAGTGTTCGCCCTCAGATTTCAACAAATTGTATCTTTAGTTGTTTTCGGCGACAGTCCTGGTCTGAATGACCCAATCTTTTGCACCTTTTGCATTCTATTTTTGGTTTTGGGCAGGAATTTGCAAAATGTCCTCTTTGTCTACAATTGTAGCATTTTTGTTCCTTTTTGGGAATACCCCTTGATCTCTTTATCAACGAGCTATCCCAGTCGCGACCACTGAAAAAATTAGGACGTCTACGTGATGCATTTGCATCCGAATATTTTATAGGAGCCGTTTCAGATATTAGTGACGACAAATACTCTGCATAGAGTGCGTCCGGTGTTTCGTATCTTCCTGCTCGCGCACCAACTTGTATAGTAGGATCGTCTATTCTATCGATAAGGCAAGATACGGCGTTTTTTGTTTTATTTCGCAAGCGTTAATGAGCTCCATCTTTCCAAAGTAATATTCTTCCCAAGTTTCTGCTGGGAGCTTGCGTCTATCATCAAGTTTTCTCAAAACACTGGTGAAATCTTGATGTTCGGGAAAGGATTTTAGCAACAAAGTTTTCCAGCCTGTCCAATCAAGGTCATATGACGTGAGGTTATCAAACCACTTACGAGCTAACCCACTCAATCGATTTTGCATATTAAAAATCATGGTATGTTTGTCCCAACAATTTATTTTACCCAATTGTTCTATCTTTTCAATCCATTTGCAACAACTCAGGTTAAGATTTCCTGGTCTAAACTCCGGCATAGAGTCTGGTCTAACAAAAACCTTTCGGGCTCCGATCTGATAACTGCACTGTGTTCTATAAGACGTTCTACAAGTTTTTCTAATCGATCTACATTACCCGATTGACTAGATCGTGATGGAGGTGGTGTGTAATTCCTTGGGCTAGTTACCGCCGACGTAGAATCGATCACACGTACGGCTGACAGTACGCGTTCGTCATTACGTTGTAGCTTCCGCCCGCTGTCGCGTTTGTAATCATAACTATGATATGAACTTCCGTTGGAGCTTCTTGAACACGATCTCGAGCGTCTTTTGCTCGAGCGTTTTAATGGGGATCTTGATCGTCCCATAGTGCACAACGCTTAGGAACAAATAGGTACACGCACTGTTACCAGTTAAAAAATAATAGTATAATTTTGTTATTCCTTTTAAATCATTCAATACTCTATATATACATATACGCTCGACAACGTATGTTAAGTAATTATAATTAATTAATGCGTAACATAATAAGACATAATTAAATGAAAACGTCCCCTATTACAGATCCAGTTCTGACCAAACTCATTATTTAAATAATTTGTAACATTGATTCCATTATGTGGTGTAGCGCTCTCTTGTTGAAACCATAAGTTTCGCCTGATAACTCTGAAAATATCATCTAAGAAATCTTGAAACGAAGTTTGCAAAATATCTATTTTGGGTTAAACTATACTATTAAAGAAATACGGACCCGGTATACAGTCACCTACTACACCTATCCACACATTCACTGAAAATCGTACTTCTGAACGGGTTTCAACAAATTGCAAAGGATTTCTATCATTCCAATAATGTGTATTTTTTCTGTTAAAAATACCATTTTTATGAAAGTTAGATTCATCAGTCCAAATTATACTGTCCAAAAATTCTCTTCCTTTACATTCAATATCCATATACAAAAACCAACTCGGCTGTTGGCATAATTGGGATGTAATGTTTGAACCAAATGCATCTTAAAAGCTTTCATTAAATGACGCCTCAAAACATTAAAAATCTGTCGAAACGTTTAGTTCAGCTGCAGCTTGTCTCGAAAAACTTTAGGATAAGGTCTAAAGTAGGCCAAAATAATCAATTTATATTGAACTTGATTTCTGGTGATAGTTGAAAAGCTACCATTGGACCTTAAAGAATTTTCTAAATTCTTAAATGTATTTATATTTGGTTGTCTACGGTCAGGATATACCTTTCGATATAAAACTGCAGCTTGACGTTTATTGTTGTTTGACCTATGAAGACAGCATAACATATCAACTTTTTCATTGTTTGAATAATTCATTTCCATTATTTTGCTCGAAACAACTATTAAGAACACAATAAGACTTTTATTTATTTATGTGACAAATAATTGTGAATAAACAACTGAAATACTGCAATGGCATTTGTTAACAGAAATAATCAGATTGAAATTCTATTATTTAGGTTATTTAGCGCACTTTAAATAGAAATCATTGATTGTGGCATATTGCCGTAAAGACAATTTCAAGTAGAATATTTTTTCAAAAAAATATACAGGGTGTTCTATTTAAAAAACCGAAGTGACATATTATTGCTCAAATATAGTAGGCCATGAAAAATACTTAATGCCTTATATTTGTAGAGAAAATATATTCAAAAAACTTTTTCCCATGAAATTTTTCTATATCTTGCATAGTTCAGAAGATATAGGCTGGCTAATGAAAACCGGACCACCCTGTATATATATATATATATATATATATATATATATATATATAAATTGTTGATAATTTCTTGACCATCTGTAGTACAATAATAATCAGTAGTTCCTGGATTTTGGTCATCAAAATAATATGTAATTTATAGGTACAATATCTTTTGTCAGTATAATAAAATAGTTAATAAAAATATGGTATAAATTACATCAGTTTTTTTTTTTGTTAAGACGCGTTTCGGTCAGCGACCATTTTCAATTAAAATTGTCAAAACTTCTTTTTTGAAATGAGTATTATAATAAATTTTAGTATGGTATTATACATACTTGTTTAAATATAAGTTTGACCATAGGTCAAATGTTGTCAAGTGTAGACTATTAACACCATACTAAAATTTATTATAATACTCATTTCAAAAAAGAAGTTTTGACAATTTTAATTGAAAATAGTCGCTGACCGAAACGCGTCTTAACAAAAAAAAAAAAATTGATGTAATTTATACCATATTTTTATTAACTATTTTATTATACTGACAAAAGATATCTAATAACTATAAGTTTTGTATGCCCGTCTTTGTGTTAAAGTTGAGAGGCGCGAATCGATCGCTTATTGGGATTTGCGCCCGAGAGTTTCGGAGTTGGGGGCGCGGACGGGCGGTGGTTAAGTGGAGAATTTTTGCGTGCTTAGGATAGGCCGGTTTTTATGGCGGAAAACCGATAACTTGCGGAGAAATAAGGATTTTCCGGGAAAAGATTAATTTGAGGCGACGTATTCGTTAACGTGTTAAAAAAGCTTGGATCCCTCAAAAAATTCCGATCTAAAAACCGAACCAGTCGTGCGACGAGGTCGGGAACTGTTCCGTTGACGTTAGTACGAGAGAGAAGAAAGATCGAGTTGGTTTGTAAAATTCGTATTCGGGCGTTAAAAAATTTCTAATATATGCCAAACAACGCTATTCGTATTCTAAAAACTGCATAATTCACCATTTGCAGGCTACCACTGCAGTTTTTTATTAAAACACTTATTAAAAATTATATAATTTATTCGACAAACATCAAAATCAGGTAACGATCACCAACGGAAAAGTACGAGCGTGTACCTTCAAAATCTATGGTAACATACTTCCTTTCAAATTTCTGTAATTTTCCATTACAATTCAACCAATATGATTTAGAAGTACCGTTACTTCATTTAAATTATAGGAAAACATCGCTTTTTCACATACGCTGGCTATTTATTTCAAAAATAATAAATTTTTCATTTTGGCGTTTCTTCACGATGATAGCCGAGCATTTTCAATAGACCGTGATTTTGTTAGAATTCGGTGTATTTCGTGTTTGGTCCGCTAAATTGAAAGTAATTCAGGGTAATTAAAAGTAATTGAAAGTATACTACTAACCAATTTACAAATACTGACACCTCCATAGCGCGATGCTATGATATCTGGCTACCAAGCGTATGTTTAATGGTTCAATTCCCAGTTCCATTTACTTTTTTTAATTTTTTCGTCAACTTTATAAACAACCATCTGCATTTATTTTATTTATTAGTATGCATAAAAAGAATCAGATCATTTCTCATACGCTTTGCAACGGTCTATAATGTCTATAATTTATAAAATCTAACTTACACTTACTCTAAAACTGTTTAAAAAAAAATCAGACTTTCCTGGAATTGTCAAAGTTATTGGAAAAAAAATAGCTTATGCATTACATTACGTACGAACAATTGAAACAAAAAACACGAAGCGCGTTCACCGGCAGCACCAACATGTCGGTTACCGTTAGTGCGAGAAAGACGTATGAACCAATTATTTTTCTAAGTTACTCAAGTTACTTCAAACATTTCAAATATAAATCATTAAACACTAACCGTATCCTACAACCATTTACAACATTTTTGCTATATATAGAAAGCTGGAGTAATTTAATATCTAATTTAATATCTAATTCAATATCTACTTTAAATAATATCCACTTTAAAGAATATATTAGTATGCGCGGTCTATTTTTAGGAGGTGCCTTCCTATCTGGCGATTGTAGGCAGGTCGCAGTTCATTTAAGTATTTCGGGTTGCCTACATTACACACATTATATATAATTTCATTTTCAGATATTCGTCTCAGGAACATTTCCGGGGATCCCACTGCATTTTCAACGTGCATAATTGTGTCTAATTTTATGTCTGCAATAAAATTATGTTTTTTGTGATGCACGCATATACACAATGTCCTACTTATTAGGTTTACAACAGTTGGTGGTCAACTTTGTTGCTACTAACAAAATTTTTAAGCGTAAAACCTACATTCGTTAACCCCTGCGTACATTCATTTCTACCATTTATTGGAGCTCTGTTCAACGCATATTACGGCATGAAAGACGCATTTTTCAGTTACACCAATAACTGTACAATTACTTGCATTTACTTCAGCCGAACGTTTTGCTTAAAATGAGTTCCTATTAACGAGCACGTTATACAAAATATGCACATACGTAAGACTGACTACGTTAACAATTACTACATATTGTTCACTTTTGATTGGCTGCATGTATTATAATATTTTTAAACAATGTAGGTTCATTACCAGCCACTTGCTACTAATATGCCAAACGTCAGCCTAAACGAACTATTGAATTGAACGAATCATATACGTTACCCGCCAATAACACGAACTACAAAACATAATAACTTCGGTTCGTGCTGATTTAGAAAAGTTGATATATTTAACGTTTTTATGTCTACATAAACAATTTCCCACTTACTGTAATCAGGAATATGCAGCTGGTATTCTTCACGCTGCTAAAGGAAAAACCTTCGGATCCTGTGTTTTTAAAATACTTTTGAACTTTGTTTCATTCAGGAACATTGCTCGCGGCAATTTTTTCTACACTTCATGACGCATGTGCCTGTTCTAAACCATGACTTTATTACAATTTCTACACGATTAAATTTTGTGCTGCATTTGTTTTTATTTCTTATGCTGCATTCGAGATTGTTTTAAATTGTTTTAATTTGTCTTAGATTGTTTTTCAATTGTTTTAAATTGTTTTAATTTGTTTTAAATTGTTTACAATTTTTTTAAATTGTTTTTAATTGTTTTAAATTGTTTTCTATTGTTTTCTATTGTTTTCTATTGTTTTCTATTGTTTTCTATTGTTTTCTATTGTTTTCTATTGTTTTCTATTGTTTTTTAATGATTTGTAATGTTTTCAATTGTTTCCAATTGTTTTCAATTGTTTTCAATTGTTTTCAATTGTTTTCAATTGTTTTCAATTGTTTTCAATTGTTTTCAATTGTTTCCCATTGTTTCCCATTGTTTTCATTTGCTTTCAATTGTTTTCATCTGTTTTCAATTGCTTTAATTGTTTTCAATTGCTTCAATTGTTTCCAATTGTTTTCAATTGTTTTCGATTGTTTTCAATTGTTTTCGATTGTTTTCAATTGTTTTTGATTGTTTTCGATTGTTTTCAATTGTTTTCAATTGCTTATACTGCTTGGAATTGACTCTACCCATTGGGATTGACTCTACCCATTGGAATTGACTCTAGCCATTGGGATTGACTCTAGCCATTGGAATTGACTCTAACCATTAAAATTGACCCTAGCCATTGGAATTGACTCTAGCCATTGGCATTGACACTACTGACTGCAATTGATTCTACTGGCTGCAGTTGATTCTACTCGCTGCAATTGGTTCTACTGACTGGGATTGATTCTACTGGCTGGGATTGATTCTGTTGACTGGAATTAACTCTAATGACTGAAATTGGCTGCGATTGGCTCGGATTGGCTGCGGTTGACTTGGGTTGCTGCGGTTGGCTTGGATTGGCTGCAGTTGACTTGGATTGGCTGCGGTTGACTTGGATTAACTGCGGTTGGTTTGGATTGACTGCGGTTGACCTTGATTTGCAGCGGTTGCCTTGGATTGGCTGCGGTTGACATGGATTGGCTTGGATTGTCTTGGATTGTCTTGGCTTGGAATGGCTTGGCTTGGCTTGGATTGACTGAAGTTGGTTGGTAACGGCTGGGATTTGCTGGCATTGACTGGGATTGGCTTGGGATTGGCTTGGAATTGACTGGAATTGACTGGAATTGGCTTGGGATTGGCTGGGATTGGCTGGGATTGGCTGGGATTGGCTTGGGATTGGCTAGGGATTGGCTGGGATTGGCTGGGGTTGGCTGGGATTGGCTCGAATTGGCTTGGGCTTGACTGGTATTGGCTGGTGTTGGCTGGCATTGACTGGCATTGACTGGTATTGGCTGGTATTGACTGGTATTGACTGGTACTGGCTGGTACTGGCTGGTATTGCCTGGTATTGACTGGGGTTGTCTGGGGTTGACTGGGGTTGACTGGGGTTGACTGGGGTTGACTGGGGTTGTCTGGGGTTGACTGGGGTTGGCTGGAGTTAACTGGGGTTGACTGGGGTTGGTTGGAGTTAGCTGGGGTTGCCTGGGTGGACTGACTGACTAACTGGCTGCCTGGCTACCAGGCTTGTTGACTACCAGGCTGCCTGGCTGGCTGTCTGCCTGGCTGGCTGTCTGCCTGGCTGACTGTCTACCTGGCTGACTGTCTGCCTGGCTGGTTGCCTGGCTGCCTGGCTGCATGGCTGGCTGCCTGGCTGACTGTCTGCCTGGCTGACTGTCTGCCTGGCTGCCTGTCTGCCTGACTGCCTGTCTGCCTGTCTGTCTTCCGGTCAGACTGGCTGTGTCTGGCTGTCTGTCTGGCTGTCTGTCTGGCTGTCTGCCTGACTGATTGTCTGCCTGACTGATTGTCTGACTGTCTGCCGGACTGACTATCTGCCTGGCTGACTATCTGCCTGGCTGACTGTCTGCCTGGCTGACTGTCTGCCTGGCTGACTGTTTGTCTGTCTGACTGTCTGTCTGTCTGTCTGACTTACTGTGTGTCTGTCTGTTTGGCTGACTGTCTGACTGACTGGGATTTCCTCAATTTTGACGGAATTGCTTTAATTTTGACGAATTTTCGCCAATTTTGTCGTGTTTTCCCAATTTTGACGGGATTCCCTAGCTTTTGCGGAGTTTTCTATATTTTGGCGGAGCTTTCTAGATTTTGGCGGAGTTTTTAGATTTTGACGGAGTGTTCTAGATTTAGACGGAGTTTTCTAGATCTTGACGGAGATTTCTAGGTTTTGACGGTTTTCTAGATTTTGCCGGAGTTTTCTAGATTTTGACAGAGTTTTCTAGATTTTGACGGAGTTTTCTAAACTATGGCGGAATTTTCTAGACTTTTTGGCAATTTTCTAGGCTTTTTGGAAATTTTCTAGGCTTTTTGGCAATTTTCTAGGCTTTTTGCTAATTTTCTAAGCTTTTTGCCAATTTTCTAGGCTTTTCGGTAATTTTCTAGGCTTTTTGCCAATTTTCTAGGCTTTTTGGCAATTTTCTATGCTTTTTGGCAATTTTCTAGGCTTTTGGGCAATTTTCTAGGTTTTTTGGCAATTGTCTAGACTTTTTGGCAATTTTCTAGGCTTTTTTTTACTTTTCCAACGATTTTTCTATAAACACTAGAACCATGGAACCTTGGTGAAACCCAAATTCTGGCTCAATGTAACTAAAATTTAAATGCCTTTATTAAGGACATTTTGCTCTTCAAAGAATTAGGTCTATCTCCCATTTTCAAAACCATTGTCAATAACATTTAATCTTCATTACGGAGATACGTGTTAAACTTAAGAGTGTAAGGGCGCAGAGAGTGTCAGGGCGCAGAGAGTGTAAGGGCGCAGAGAGTGTAAGGGCGCAGAGAGTGTAAGGGCGCAGAGAGAGTGAGGGCGCAGAGAGTGTGAGGACGCAGAGAGTGTGAGGACGCAGAGAGTGTGAGGACGCAGAGAGTGTGAGGACGCAGAGAGTGTGAGGACGCAGAGAGTGTGAGGACGCAGAGAGTGTGAGGACGCAGAGAGTGTGAAGACGCAGAGAGTGTGAGGACGCAGAGAGTGTGAGGACGCAGAGAGTGTGAGGACGCCGAGAGTGTGAGGGCGTTCAAAGTAGTCCCGTATATATATATATATATATATATATATATATATATATATATATAAATATATAGTGCTGTGGATCCGCCGCTTTAATGAGGCGTTGCTAAAAGAGTGCTGTGACAATACCTCGCTTTGATGCGCAGCTAAAACGGTGCTGTGATACAGATACAGCCAATTGTAAAATTTGAAATTGTTGACTTACCTTCCTTTCTAACTTTTCTTTGCCTGGTTAGCTCAACGGATAGGTTGGATTTTGTCACGTTACGTAATTCGTGGCAGTCCCTGTTCGGGCGCCAAAGTTATACTACGTTGGCTCGTAGCCGTGCGTAACACAATGATAGTCAAGGAATGACCCGGCTCAATCGGAAATTAGGGGGGGTTGTAGAAAGCAGACTAACATATAATGTACGCGGCTGTAAGAAATTAGTGACAATACCTGCAAGAAAAATAGTTAAGCAAACCTGAAAAAAAAAGAATAAGCATAGCAGCAATGATAAGTCTAAAATTATTCAGTACCTTGTAGAATGAAAAGAAAAGAACTGTTTGGATAATCTCTATAATATAACAACGGTAAAAGCAATATAAAAATTTTTAGTACAAAGTGAGGTAATATTGGGGAGTAGCAGAAACGTTTCCTCACACACCAATTAAACATAAATCAGACAAAATGCTAACAAAAGATAAATAGATAAGACACAATTGGTATGAGTAATTCAGTAGTATTAATTGTTCTTTCTTTCTCTTTTTTTTATGTTTTAAAATAGCATGCAAGTCTATTGTAAAAGGTATCAGAACGACAAAGATATGGCAAAGCAACGGATAGATATTTAAAGTAATAACAAGTATGAAATAGTTCAACTTACAAAAGGTCCTTCAGTAACGCTTCCTTACAATTGAAGTGTGGGATTCACGATGTCCTGCACTAACGAAGCACTTCACCCTTGACTGTGCGGGTGTTGATAGAACTTCTCACACGTTACACTAATCACACCTACGTATTTCACTGGTGTTCGCAGAAGACATTATCACGCGTCGGAACTAGGTAGCCTTGATAAATTTCTTGGTAATTCTATTTCCTAAGACAATAAGTTCGAAATATTCTGTAGCACTAGTTTAATTTCAACCGGGACCAAATGTATATTATTTTCGTAAACATCCCAAAAAGCAGTGAGAAACTTCAACCAATACCTTTGTAAACCGGTAATCTGTTATATTTCGCAAATAACGAAATTTGCGCAAGCAATGATCTATTTTAGATTCTTTGTTGTTAGAAAATTCAGAAACTACAGTATCACTGTATTTAAATAATCCAAAGTATGCACTAATCAGATATAACAAAGGGACACTAGACTAGATCGCACACACATTAATCCTAAAGAAAGAATCGGTCAGTTTAGCAAGTTTTACGACTATTATTTCACAAGACAAACAACTAAAACCACAAATTAGTAAAGTACGCGTATCACTAAAACCGTCCGTCAAGTGTTCCGTACACATCCGTTATTTCAAAAAGAAACTCAACTAAGAAAACAATCGGTAACAGCACGTGTGGTTGAGTAAAACACGTTCGTCTATATAGCATCCTTCCTTCAAAGCATTCAGAACTACACTGCTACAGTTAATATACAACTTTTATTCCAAAAGAAACTCAACTAAAATCGCGTCGCGCTTGTTCAGGAAGGCAAAAAGAAAACAGTCTTTTCAACGTAATTAATTTATCGGAACCAAGAGCAAACTACAACTCTGCACTCTAATCTGTTTATTTAAATTAGTTGTTACCATGAACTCTTGTCGGCGACTATCACTTCGTTAATCACATAAGGCACATACAAAACGTGAATGCACCATCATATCTAATAACTAATTACAGTTGTTTATCATTTTCGATAAGCCGGAAAGCAATTTACGAATAATCCAATTTAAAACTTTGTTGCAATTTATTTATTAATGAAAATCAACCTTCAAATTATCTATCTTTAATTAATCTACTTTTAAAATTAATACACGCGAGTTAAATTGCCTACAAATCTGAATTATTCTGAAGTATTTCCTTTATACAAACAGCGATCCAAAAACGATGTATTTTAAAAATTGAGTATAAAAGCGTAAAATGTTAAAGTACAAAAATGCCCGTTACAATTTTTCAAAAATAAAATCAAACACAGCAATGTTACAAAGCATTTATACAGTATGAAATATTTTCTTTCATACAAAGGCAAATAGAACATTTACATCATCGTTTCTTTCAAATATAAAATCATTTCTAACAATACTTATTTTCTTAACAATAAAAATGTTTCCTACCTTATCTTAAATTTACATAACTAAATCTCCTTTTTTGCGGATAGTTTACCTTGCTTTAGTTCTCACGGTTGTAAGGTTTGTTTGGCCAAAAAAATCCTTGACAGATAATCTATAAAAAGGTCAGAGTGCTTCGAACTCCGATCATAAACTTTGCTGGTAAAGATCTTACAGAAATAAAATTAATAGGATGTATTATATTTTAAACCAGATGACAAATACTCAAATATTAGTTACAAACAATGTTTAAGAAAAATTATACTTGCAAAATTCCACGAAGCGCTTTTTTATCCAATTTGTAATTAAATATCTTTTTATTATAAATTGTCGTCCAAATCAGTTTACAAGATTTTCATATTATTTACATCTCTATTTAGAAGCCAATGTGCATCCTCAGTTTGATTATTTAATAAAATTCTAAATAGCTTTCTATATCGAAGCATTTCTCATCTTCATGGTATATCATAAGATCAAATAATTGCATTTATCAATTTTCATATTTCTGTGCAGGTTACATTTAACTTACGTCTTTATTAACTTTTCCATGGTAAATATTAATTATAGTATGCGCATTGCATACTTTAAACCAATAGCTCCAAAATTCTTTTTTCTATGTGACGAATAGCTTTTGTATTTATCTTAAAATGATCGATTTGTGTTCGCATTTAATGCGTTTTGAAGGTACCTTAAATTTAATTATTTTTACTAATTTGCTCTATATTTACATTATATCATATAGGGTGATTATTTATACACGGTGAATTTAATTTTCCTCAATGAATAAAAGTGCGCTTGTATTATACAGGGCGTAACCATGAAGTTACAGAAATTTCTATTTTTTCCGGATTCTTTTATATCTTGGTAGGATTTATTTGTAGAATTTGTGTTTCAATGACCTCTCGTAACCCCCTTATCACGTCAATATATATCGATGTAGTTATGTGATGAGGTTATATAGGGTCATTAAACATAATATTCTGTGCATCAAACATCCAAAGCCGGAAAAAATTAAAATTTCCTAATAATTAATTTCTGTGAAGAAACATCCTGTATAATATTCCATAGCACTTTAGGCTTAGAATAATAATATTATCTAGAACGTAAGTGATATCCGCAAAAATACAAATCATCCTTTGTTACGAAATACTATTTTAAATGCATATTATGTAGCATAAAAGCCCGTTATTTAAAAAAATGAGTTCCACTCAGTAAATATTCGTCTTCCTAAAGCGGTACTAAATACCATTTAAAGAAAACGAGGCGTAACTTAAACGTAAGAATTTTTCTAATGAAAACCTAATTTAGAGTACTAAATCCCAATTCTAAAGCACGTTCTAAATAATAACGTTCTTCACTAAAAAGTAGCACTAAATACTAATTAATAACGCAAAATCCTCATTTTACAATTTCATTTTCTCTAGAAGTAGGTATTTTTGAATACTGCACTGATTTTTCTAGAAATTTCCTTCCATTTTAATAAATAACGTAAAATCCAATTTTAAACAAGCTACTATTTTAGAATCTTCTAACTATAGCTTCATTCGGTAGCAAAAGCAACGAATAGATCCATACATCATAGATAACAGATAAATTATCTTTACGATAACACATAACATTATAGAAAACATTCCAATTAACGAGTTAAAGCTCTTACGACATCAAAGATTAGCTATTTATATAAGGTAACGTTGTATAATGACCATAAATTAAATAACATGCGCGCGATAACCAAACAACTACCGACAAGCAATTCCACTTATTCCTGTAACAACGCCAATAAAAATCCAATAAATTAACACTGGCAGGCAAATTAGATAACGTAATGTAGCCAATAACAACATTTTCGACGAGATTGTATCAGCTTTATGAGTCCTATCAGCTAGAGAAATATAAAAATTTTCGGAAGCTAGTAACGTAAAAACCTCTTTAATATATAGAACGGGAAAATAATTAAAACGAGTCATTGACGAATGGTTGGTCAAGCAGTTGCTAATGTTCTGTTTATAAAAGCACTTGCCGATAATACGTTTAACGATTAACTAAGAGTTGTAATACAAATTGCGTGCAAGGTCACGTTTAACGTTTAAAATATTAGCTGAAACTAGATTTCTTTAAATCGTATGAAGTAAATTTCAACATACAAAAGCAAATTCTATTGAAATATGAACGACTTAAAATGGAAGCAGATTTATGAAGTTAATAAACGTATTAATGGAAACAAACGGAGGGATTAAAAATTAATTTTTTGATGCAGTTATTACGATACAAAATGGAAGTAGAAATTTGATCCATGACTTGATTTGAAGAATTATGAATCCAGCATAATTTAATGGCCAAAATCGCACCTATTTTATTTTTAGATCTATAGATAGACATTTTGTGATATAAATATCTTAGGTAAATTAAGCTTGTACAGGATTAGGTGTATAGATGTTATTGGTGAATGAATAATTTTCAGATGTTTTAAGGTCAAACCTCAAGTCAGCTTGATCTTTACAAACTTAAGGGTCACTGGTCAATTACACTACGGGTTAATTGAAGAGAAAACAAATTATCCATACCCCTTTAGAAAAGAAAATTTATGTGACGTACATAAGTCAAGATTTTTAATTACTAATTATAAACTTGGACAGTATAAGCCCTATAGTTATAAAATGTTGTTTTAAATTTAAGTTATAAATTGCATTTGTAGATTTTAATGTTTGTATGTAAGCATTCTTTTGAATAATGAGTATTGGCAAAAGATGTATGTGGATGTAGCTATTATTATTATGTTTTTTATTAAAGAATTTTTGTAAAATTATAATTTTGATGTAGTTTCGTTGTTTCATTAGATCTGAGCTAGCAATATAATACGAGCATCTTCAGGTAATAATTTACAATAGATCATCCTTGATTTTATAAAGCACTTTTTATGGGTTTCAAACGTTTTAAAGCACATAGCTACAAATTCACAGCAATACATATTAATGTAATAATGAGGTCACGAGAGTTTATTGAATGCCAAATTATGTGAAAAAATACCCTACCCAAATACATAAGAAATTAAAATTTCACAATATTTAAGTTTCACCCCGTATAAACGCATAAGTGTTTTGCATTAGCACATAAAATAAGATTCCTGTGTAAAATAACACTGTTTAAGGATACATACCGTTTAAGAACAAAGCCCAATATAAAATTGACTGATTATGTTAATTTATTTATTTTCATCCGTGTGTAAATAATTACTCCTGAGAAATACTCTAAAGCTAGTTTTTATTTTAAATAAAGCTTAAATTCGAAGAACAACTTTTAAAAACGTGAAAATAAAAACATTTATTAATTATGAGTAAGTAAAGCAGTAATTCAAGCATGACAATTGAGTTGTATTCCATAAAGGAATTTAGTGCTGCCAAACAATATTGCAGATTGATGTGTGTTTTTGGAGTATTTTTAACAACATGATGAAATGGGTTACCCATGGAGAATGAAGCCTAGAAAATGGAACCAGCGCATGAATGCATTTAGATTTCAAAAGGATAATGGACAGGAGAGGTATCAGGACAGACCATTTGAAAGGGGTAATATCTAGAGAAGTAATTGGAGTCTAGAAAATACCATCAGGAATGACTAGGAAAGGGACAATAATGAATCCCGTGCCATTGAGAATAGAATAGTAACCAAGGAAGAAAAATGTTGCAAATTTATAAAGATATGGCACGAGCAATAACAAAGATAATAGTAGGAAATACGCAGAGATGGTGAGTCAACCTGAAACGTCAAATAGGCAGAATTGTTGGAAACAGACAAATCAAACGACAAAACTTTAAAAATTATTAAAGATTGATATGCCCATAAATTTACAAAATTTGTTTTGGAAAATGATTTTAAAGTTAATAGGAAAAATGATTTACTACCTATAATAAAATTACAAGTGGAAGGAAATGAGATTAAATTACTTTCAGACACAAGAGCTTAAGCAACATTAGTAAGTGAAGGTTTTATAAAAGATAATTTAGAAAAGTTATTGCAGAAGGTTATGTCTATTAAAAAAATAATTTAGTATCGCCGAATAACAAGAAGATTACAGCGATCATTGGTATCATAATTCTAAAAATTAAGTTGGAAAGGATTGAGGTTGAATAAGAATCTTTAATAGTGCAAGGGTTAAGAGTTGGTGCCATTCTGTTAATAGATTTTATAAGAAAAATAAAAGGTATAAAAAATTCAAAAGATGAAGTAATAATTATGGGAGATGAAAGGATTAAATGGGACGAAGAAACCCATATAGAAAGAGAAAGTAATTGTATAATTTTGAATCAATTTGAGAAGGAGATGAAAGGTAAAGGAGATGAGAGTCTAAGTATTAAGTGTCCTGGTGAAGTTAGTAAAGAAGTTGTATTAGTTTTAGAGAAAAGTTAAAATTATTGTGAAAAGTCAAGAAGATAATGTTGAAGAGGTTGAAGATAATAGGTGAAACGGATGATAATGGTATAATTGCAGGGGTTGAAAAATAGATAAAGAAACTTTCTGTGAATACAGCTTTTAAAAATAAAATGAATAAAGGTACTAAAATATTAAATAATGATAAAATAATTTGGAAAGCAGAGCATAATAATTCGTTTGCGTAATTTCTATTAAAGAGTCAAATCTTTCCGTAAATTGGCGTATGTATAAATATGGAGGAATGACGTTTGGTTTGTCGAAACATTTATTTAATTATGCGGATGTAAGAAGTAATTAGGAGACTAGGAAAAAAGAAAAGGATTGGTGAAGTGAAAGAGTACGAGGCAGTTAAAATTATAAATTTAAACCATTTTTGAGGTAGAATTAGAGAATAATGTAGAAAAGGAATTACTTGTTATCGAATGTCCAGGTATGGTCAGAAATGATGTAGATTCGTTATTGATGGAGTAATATTCTGAATTGGTAAATAGAGAGTCACGAATTGCTACATATTATAAAAACACGTTAGAAGTTATTAGTACTGAACCAGTCAGTGCAAAAGTTTAGTCACATCAAAAGATTGTGATAGTTTAGAGGAGAATTTGGTACAGTATGGCGTGTAAAGTATGCAAATGAAAGGATTCTGTTTAAAATGAACCTTGATGAGACCGTGTGTAAATATGAATAAATTATAAATAAAGGATAGTAATGGTAGATTATAGTTAATGTTAGGATAGAGTTAAGGAAAGTTTGATTAATTTTAAAATAGAAATAAATAGATTATTAAAGAGACAAGTTACAATAGAAAAAGATTATGCGTGTGTACTATAAGTCTTATAGAAATTGTTGTATATAGTATGTAGTTAGAAATAAAAATAATAAAATGACTCATCAATGCAGAAATATGGCACTCAACGTAAACTCAGCGGGATTGATTTCGAATTTGTATCTTAATTTGGGGGAAAATGATGTGATAATGAGGTTACGAAAGGCATTGAACGCCAAATTAAGTGAAAAAATAAACCACACAAAAACGGAAAAAAATAAAATTACTCAATACTTAAATTTTACCCTGTATAAACGCACAAACGTATTCTATTAGCACATAAAATAATATTCCCATATAAAATAACACTGTTTACGGACACATACTATTTAAGAACAAATCTCAATTTTAAAATCAATGATTAGGTTAATTTATTTATTTTCATCCGTGAGTAAATAATTAATCCTGAGAGATACTATAAAGCTAGTTTTCATTTTAAATAAAGCTTATAAGCGAAGCCCAACTTTTAAATACGTGAAAATAAAAGCATTTATTTTCATTCGTGTATAAACAATTATTTTATTCTTCTGAGAATACCTTTTAATAGCAAGTTTTCATTGTATTTACTTTACATGTGATTTCCAATGCTCCACCCGAAGGTACTACATTTGCCAGGAAGCGAGTTTTTCTTTACTTGGAAAATTTGGAATTTTGCCGAACACTTGCTGTTCCAAGCAAGGTAGGGATCTTTAACGTGCGTGACCACACTCACACACGGGATCTCCATTTTACCTCTCATCCGAATGAGGGAGTATTTTTGTAAAAACTGCTTGCCTTGGGATTCGAACCCGGGACCTTGAGCGTAGTAGTCACACCTTTTTGCATTTACCATAGAACGCGTTTAAAAAATATCGATTTTACGACTTTCTAGAGCAAGCATAATTTCTGTGTGTAAAACACGTAAAACAAATTATAGAGCATTTCTGGAAAGAGCAATAGTCCAGAAAGTTCGAGCATTTACGTTATTTAATAAACGAATATTTCATTTTTACCAGAAATGTTATAAAAACCATTATATACTCTAACTATTTTGTTTCAATGAATAAACGTCCCAATCTGAGGAAGCTCCACTATCGGAAGGTCATAAAAATAGATAAAAGGACGCTTTTAATAGCTTCAAGGGAGAAATATCAGCTGTGCTTTTCGTGCATCAACAAAAAATGAAAGACTTTTTACGACCAGAATTACATTATACCAATAGCTTATTAAAGCGGGAAATTCAAGTGATATATTGCATCACCCGGATGTGACGTTTTATAAGTAACTTATTAGATATGGAACAGAATTATTTAATAAAGTATACGGAAGATTTATCACTTTAATATAAATAGTCTTGAGAAAAAATCATCTGCTGATTTTAATCGAATAAAAATAAATGCACTTTGCAAACTGATATTTCAACGTCAAGATTGGTTATAAATGGAGATTTGAAGTGGAACCAGAAAGTATTTAATGCCGTTAATTACACTGGAAATGATATTTTTATAAGCGCTATTTGACAATACCAACTGCAAGTATAATTTTGTTTTGTGTAACCTAGTAGGAAACCTGAGTATCATACGGTAAATTAAACTGGAATAAAATTTTTTTTCTATAAAAATTATTTGTCAAGGGGATTATTTCCAGCAATTTTAAGGTCAGAACCTTTCAGCTCAGCGTCGTTGGCCAACTACACCGAGAACATCAATGACATAAAACATTAAAATTGAATTTATATTTGTCACGAGAAATTTTAGTATCTTTTCTTATTTGAAAATAATTTCCAAAACGAATAGATTATTATAGCAATTATCAACCTGGAGTATTGCATTCCTTACTAAATAATACAGAAATATTCTGATAACATAAATTTATGTTATACAAGTCATTTATAGCATTAAGTTTCCTCTAGTGAATTTTTTAGAATGACTTTCACTTATTAATTCTTTGCTACACCAAATTAAAATTTAAAAGCATCAAATTTTCTTCACCAAACTATTCAGAAAATATGTTCGTCATTAATGACATCCTGACCTCAAATTATAACATCAATTCTTATCATCAAGTTCCTTACAAAATTTTTCCAAATTAAAATATACTGTTACCGCAGTCATATAGTATTAACTTTCACACTTAGAATTCTTAAACACGAGTTACATATCCTCTAAATCAATATATGTATAATTAAATAGAAATTATTAAGAAACTTAAGTTAGATGCAGCATTGTAATTCAAGGATAAATAAAGGAAAGGTTAATAAAAGTTCACAAGCAAGTTATGAGAACGGGTGTGAATACATTGTATTCCAGACGTAAGTGATACTTCAGGTGCAGGTCACAGACGGCTATAAATCCGCAATTATTAGAATTAAGATTGTTACTTTGTATTGTATAAATTAAGAAAGAAACAAACAGGCATAAGCTCTGCAATTCCCACAGAAATGTGAGGGGTAAAGACAACATATATACCCCGGGAGCCCCAAGATGGTCAGTCAGTCGGGAGCCTCACAGCTTTTACATTGTTGGTTGTTTAGGCTACTTGCCCTAAATTAAATTCATTTAACAGTAATTTCGACTTAGAGTAATTTTATATAGTTTTGTAAAACTCCAATTGTAATTTCTGATTATAAAAAAAATTGTTACGCACAGATAACCAAACCACTAACAAATTGTTTAAAAAAGAGAAATAAAATTGAACACACCCCAGAATTTATTAAAGCCGTAGAAAACATTAAATGCATACTCACGTATCACCCTGTGTTAGAATACCCAGACTTTTCGAAATCATTTATATTGACAACCAACGCATTATGCGCAGTATTGAGTCAAGGAAAAGTAGGTAGCGATAAACCAATCAGCTACGTATCTAGAACCCTAAACGAGACGGAACAAAAATACAGCACAATCGAGAAAGAATTATTAGCAATAATTTGGGCAACAAAATATTTTAGACCATACCTTTATGGAAGAAAATTCTATATATACACCGACCATAGACTATTCGTATGACTATGTAAACTCAAGGAACCAAACTCAAAATTACAAAGATGGGGAATTAGACTAGAGGAGTATTATTACGAAATTATATACAAAAAAGGAGTTTATAACAATAACGCAGATGCACTAAACAGAATACAAATTAACGCAATAGAAACAGAATCAATTATAGGCTACGTAGACGAAACATAGATAAGAGAAGACCCACAAAAAATAGACACCATTCACTCGACACAAAACGAAGAACCAAAAACCGCAATTACAATTTTAAACGAAGCTATATATATAAAACCAAATCAATTCATAATTACCGAAGTTTTAACCAACCCCAATCCCGTAAAATACACAAAAATAAACAATAAGAAAATATATCAAATTCAAATAACTAAAGACGATAATGAGGAACAAATAATTAAAATTCTAAAAGAATATACCCCCGAGAAAAAGCGTTTTTACTTTTATTTTACCACCGAACATTTATACAAACTATTTTCAAAACTATATATTAAATTCTTTAATAACTCTGCCCTTGAAATTATTAGATGTACAAAAAAATTAATAACCTTGCTTGACCCTGACGAAATAAACGACGTGATTAGAAATCAACACGAAGGCAAAACCAACCATCGTGGAATCAGTGAAACATTAAACAACTCATGAGAAGATACTATTTTAAAGATATGAAAGAATTAACCACAGATTTTATCAACCAATGTGAATTATGCGTCAAAGCAAAATACGACAGGGTACCTCCAAAACTACCCTTAATGTTAACCAAAACACCTGACAAACCTTTTCAAAAATTACATTCAGACACTCTAGTAGTAGAAGCACAACACTTTGTAACGATTGTAGCGGCATTCGCCAAAGTAGGTTAAGCGATACTCATCATACCAAAAAAAGCATCGACGTAACCTAAGGATTCATACAATATTTTACATTTTAAGGTACACCTGAAACCATAACTTTAGATAATGGCAGCGAATTTAGAAACGAAACGATACAAAATACGCTAGAACTCCATAAAATAAAAATTTATTTTATAACCGAAAATAACCCTGAATCAAACGGATTAATTGAAAGATTTCACCTAACCCTATTAGAGCAGATCAGATTATTAAGATTAACTTACAAGAAAGAGCACATCGCCAATTTAATGTCATACGCACTAATTGCTTACAATAACACGATCCTCTTATCAACAAATTTTACACCTCTAGAATTAACATTAGGACATTCAGATTCCTGTAATCCTTACGACATACATTACAACAAAAAAGCATACCAACAGTATGCTAAAAAAGCTGAAGATAACTTATGATAAGGTAAAAAATAAATTAGCTAATGACAAAGAACGTATTACAACAACCCGCAACAGGAATACAGACATAAATAAATTTTCAATAGGACAAACCGTAAATGAGAAGAACTTTCAAAGTAAAAACACAAAATGACCCCCAGAAATTTAGGCCTGTTTAAAATCAACAAATATCAGACAAAACTATAACCGTAGTAAACAACGGAAAGATATTCATTTGAAAAACCTAAGACGCCATATAATTTGAGATGGACAGCCATCACCCTTGCCGTCAACCTCCACCCAGGTAGAACGGACAACAATATATTAGTTGAAGACATTAAGAACAACCCCGGTATACTACCAGTAAAATTGGAAAGTATGCAAAATACAATAGATTACTGAACATTCGCATGAAAATTTGATTTAACGGAATTAAAACAAGAATTTTACATAATCAGAGACAATTATTACAGATTGAAACAATTAATAGACACAGCCAAATTCGGAAAAGAGTACACAATAGAAATAATTAATTACAACAGTATAATACAAAAGATTTTAAGATACATAGAAGATAAATTTTTTAGGTTAATACTAACAAAACAAATTACAAGACGAAAAAGAGGACTCATTAACGGATTAGGTAATATAATAAAAGCTAGCACAGGCAACTTAGACAACCAAGATGCAGAATGATATGACAACGCCATACAACAGTTAATTGAAAATCAAAACGACATAAAGACCATTGTTAGAAAAAAAATATCTCTCACCCAATCAACTACAATAAAATTCAACGATACGTTACAAAAACTAGTAAAAAACCAAGACAGTATAGCCAATAGAATAGAAACCCTTGAAACTAACATGCAAACCACAATGTTAGGAATGCGAGAATTAATCAGATTCAATACGATATTCACTCAAATAATGTCAACCCTTACTGTAATCCAACAAATTTTAGCAACATAAGAAAACGCTGTAACATTTGCAAAACTAAACACATTACACTCTAGTATTATAGAACCAAGTGACTTATAAAAAGAATTATTAAGAATTAGATCATTTATAACTAACAGTAAACTTTCCTTCAAAGTAATAGAATCAAACATACTCATATTTAAAAGAATAGCCGTAGTGAAAGGCTATGCAAAGAACAACAAAATCACATTTTTAATAGAAATCCCCATAGTAGAAAGTAACTCATAATTATTGTTACGAGCTACTATTAGACAACCCGTCAAACACACAAGCGCCGTAAGCAATGTATATTCTTCAGGAACCGAGAATGTTCGAGCACATACCAGAGAATGAATCATCTATTTTATTCAATTTATAAATAAGACCGATACAGAAGTACAGAGTTAGTCTATTCAGAATGTCGAATATAAATTATATCGTGTAAAGCTAAATAGTTAAGCGTTTGGAAGTCCAAAAATAAACATAGATTTATATTACGCAAACGTGTCTGTTGTACAGACAGTTGTAGAATACATAAATAGACAAAAGTGTAATAAATAAATAGTAGTGCTTAGTGTTGTTAATAGACCTATGGTTAAGAATTTAGTTTAAGAAGATGTTAGTGCTTGTAAATTAATTAGTGTGATAGTGCTTTATTGTTATTTGAACTGAAAACATCTATAAATAAGGCATATACTGTTAATTAGACTTGTGAACAGTGAGTAATAAAGACTTTTATTACTACTCCTTTTAAATTAGTGAAACGCGTTAATAGTAGCCCGCTACACTAGTGTCAGTTTGTGTTGGATAATTAATTAAGTTTATAGACATTTGAGTAGTTTATATATTCCAGTTACAAAAAGCCAAAGTAAAATAGACGCAGAAACTTTACTGAATTTCCTTAAGGATTTTAAATCCGGCATGGAAGGAAAGTTAAGTGATAACGCAGTAAGGTCAGTTGAACTGGAATCGACCCTTAAAGAGTTTAAATACGGTATGGAAGTGACTTAGTGAAAATGCTGAAAAAATAAAAGAAAAGTTAAGTGAAAATGCCGAGAAATTGGAAGAAAAGTTGAATGAAATGACAGCCACGTTAGAACAAAGATTAATGGAAAGCTCCATTGCATTGAAGGAAGATTTCACTGAACAAGTAAAAACAGTTGAGCAAAAGTTGGACAGTAAATTGGTAAAAATGAAAGAAAATGTGATGAGGCTGCAAGAACAAGTGATTTTACTAACAACGCGGCCACTTGAGTTATTGAACCAAGTTGTAAATCAGAACATCCCAGAAATAAGAAGCGTGAAAGAAAGCGAGTCAATACCGTCGAAATTTAGAATGAAACCACCCACATTCGATGGTAAAGCACCTTGGCCCACTATTTGAAACAATTTGAAGCCGCTGCAATAGCCAACACTTGGTTCTACAAAGAGAAGGCTATCTCCTTAAAAGTGGCCCAACGGGGGAAAGCTCTTAACATCTTGCAAACTATTCCCGATTACCAACAGAATGATTACGACCTTTTAACATCAAAGCTTGAGATGAGATATGGAGACCTCATCTTTAACAGGTTTACCATGCATAAGTTAAGAACCGCTCGCAAAAGACAAATAAAAGCCTGCAAGAATTCAAAGATGACATTGCCAGATTAGTTAGATTGGCATATCCAACGGCACCAGATAGTTTTCTCAAACAACTGGCTGTGCAATCATTTGTGGATGGCGTTAAAGACAGCCAAATAAAGCAAGCGCTAAGATTAGTACGGCCAAAAATGTTAGATGACACACTGGAACTTGCGCTTGAATTTGAAGCAGCTAAGCAGACATCACACAGGGTGAGTCACAAAGTTCGGTCTGCCTTAGAAGAACCTGGTCAATCGCAAAACAGCGTAGAAGAAACAATCAACCGTGTGGCGGAAAGGCTAGAAAGACAACGACCGCGCAGATGGCGTCTGCAATGCTGGAGCTGCGGTAAAGTTCGTCATATACAGAGACGCTGCACTCAACTATCGAAACAACCGGCTGAGCAGCAGGAAAACTAAAGCAAGTCTACTTTTGAACGTTTGATGGAGTCGAAGCTGCGTGAACTGTCCTGGAAAACATGCTTGGTGTACCTAGACGACGTGATAGTGTTACGCGGGTTTTTTGAAGAACACCTTAAGAACCTAGAAGAGATATTCCAAAGATTACGCGGAGCAAACCTTACATTGAGCCCCAATAAGTGTCACCTATTTGGAAAAGAGGTGAAATACCTAGGACATGTCGTTTCGGAGACCGGAATAAGAGCTAACTCTGACAAAATAAAAACGGTACAAGAGTGGCCTACACCAGCAGATATACAACAACTACGCAGTTTTCTAGGATTGTGCACATAATACCGACGTTTTATACTTGGGTTTGCGAACATTGACAAACCGTTAACGAAATTAACCAAAGATGGACAAGAATATGATTAGAATGACGACTGCCACAGAGCATGTGAACAACAGAAACTGCTACAAGATACATAACCAATATTAAGTTATAAACGAATGAAGGTAAAATTTGTGTTGGATACCGATGCCAGTAACACAGCTATAGGAAACGTTTTTTCTAAAGTGCAGGACGGACAAGAAAAAGGTATTGGGTATTTCAGCAAGGTCTTGTCGCGGCCAGAAAGGAACTATTGTGTGACAAGAAGTGAGCTGTTGGCCGTCGTCAAATCCGTAGAGCACTTTTATAAGTATTTATACGGCCTTAAATTCCTGTTGGAAACAGACCATGCTGCACTAAAATGGTTACTGCAGTTTCGAAATCCTGAAGGGCAAGTTGCAAAGTGGATAGAGCGGCTGCAGGAAAATGATTTTGACACAGAACATCGTGTAGCTACTAGCCATCGGAATGCAGACTCCCTGTCAAGGAGACCTTGTCTGGTAGACTGCAATCATTGCTCCAAGATGGAAAAAAAAATAAGTGTCATTCATAGAATGACGGTAACCGATGATACTTGGCAACCCGATAGAATTCGAGAAGACCAGGAGAATAACGCTGAATTGGGACGTATTATTGAGTGGAAAAGTAGAGGACAACGACCAGCTTGGGAAGGAATTAGTATTTCAAGTAGGAGCCTGAAGGCATACTGAGCACAGTGGGACTCCTTGGTGATTGAAAATAGAATCTCGAAACGACGCCTGGAATGTGAAGATGGCACTGAGAGACTTCAAGTGATAGTGCCGAGAAGCAGAGTGCCGGAGGTGTTGCAGCACTTGCACGATGGTATTTCCGGAGGGCACTTTGGCGTAAAATTAACTCCCGAAAGAGTGAGAGAAAGATTCTAGTGGGTGAACTGCAAAAAAGATGTGAAGCAGTGGTGCCGGAAATGTAAGTTGTATGCCTCTGCAAATGGCCCAGTCGCAAAACGGAAAGCCCCAATGAGACAATATAATGTTTGAAATCCTTCTGAAAGGGCGGCCATTGATATAGTTGGTCCGTTTTCTGAATCAGAGAAAGGAAATGAATACATCTTGGTTGCAATGGATTAATTTACCAAATGGCCGGAGGCGTATGCTATATCTAACCAAAAAGCCTAGACGGTTGCAGATGTACTAGTGAGGGAGTTGTCTTGTGGCTTTGGAGTTCCGTCGGAATTACACTCCAATCAAGGTTGGAACTTCAAATCAGCGTTGTTTCAAAACGTCTGCAAGCATCTTGGAATCAGGAAGACTAGAGCCACGCCACTTTATTCCCAATCTGATGAAATGCTTGAAAGAGTGAACAGGACGTTAGGAAAGTATCTAGCCAAAGTTGTCTCTGAACATCAACGAGACTGGGAACAATATTTACATTTGTTCCTACTGGCGTACCGATCTTCGGTACATGACAGCACAGGATACTCGCCCGCTGGCGTAATGGTAGGACATGAATTGCGGCTACCATGTGATTTTCAGTTTGGATTTTAACCTGGAGAAGAGATTGCAGATGAAGATTACGTTAGTAAGCTTCGTGAAAGATCAAATAGCATTCACGAAAGCGTTCGAAAGAATATCCAAGCAGCAAGCGATCGAATGAAATCACAATATGACATGAGAGCACAAGAATTTGGTTACCAACCTGGAGATTTAGTGTGGTTGTACTATCCACAAAGAAAACGTGGATTGTCGCCAAAATTACAAAGACAATGAAAATGCCCGTACAAAGTATTTAAAAGAATTAATGATGTAGTGTACCGTATCAGAAGATCCCCCTGTGGTAAACCGAAAGTGGTAAACTTTGACCGTTTAAAGTCTTATGCTGGCAACAACCAGGGGGACTTGAGTAATGAGAATGGTGTGCGAAGAGTTATTAATCGTTAGTCAAATGTAGATTTTGAGAGTTTTATGGCGGCGTATGGTGGTTCCGCTAAGGCGTTGTTTCCTCTCAACAGTGCCCTCAGCCTCCGACCTAGCTGACTCCGACTGATCACCCCTCTTCTTCCGTGGCAACGGCTCCTCATCCCTGTGGACCACCATGCTAACAAAGCTAATGACAAAAGAACAAACAACAAGAAACGCAGATCAAGAAACGACCTGACCGTTGCGATGCTAAAAGAAAACAAACGTTGCTCCGATAAAAAATATTTTGATTAAACATAATCCGTAAACAACTCTGTATTCATTTATTTAGTTAAACGTCAAACCGCCAAATTAAATTTCAAATTTAAAAAAAATACAATAAACACTAAACGTTAAAATAACAACTAAAACCAAATAAAATTACTAGCCCAATAAAAATATCTCGATTGAAAATGTACCGCAAACAACAATATTATTTACTTTAAATTTTAAACCGTCAAATTAAATTACAAATTTAAATAAGCTAGTTATTTCAAAAAATCAAATTTATAAATACTCTACTTTAAATTTAAATACACAAACAAACAAATTAAAACACGCGCTATTAGAACGTGGTACCGGTAACGCACTTAATCACTTATTTACTTGGTGCCTAGTACGACCTTCAAGTGTTACACCACTAATTACACCAAAGAATGACTTTAAGGAAATCTTTACGTACGCGTGTAGTTGTAATATGGAATATTTATATTTAAATTGTTTGAAAATGTACTGTTTTTGAGTTGTTTATTTAGTTTAAAAGAGGCTTATATTTTGGTTTTTATTTTGTTATTTATTTACCCGCACACTACAAAATTTTCCCGAATATATTTGATGATTTTATGCGGTTTTTACACGATTTACGCGGTTTTTCCTATAAATTTATTAAAAACACATTTTAAATTATTTTGAAATTATCTTGAGATGTTAGTTTATTATCCCGAAATTTAATTTATTTTATTTTTAAACGCGGATTTTAGTTTAAAATTCAAAGAAAACGCAATTTATTTATTATTCATTTGATTTAAATTTTTGTTTTTAGTTTTATTTACTACCCTACGTATTAAAATTAATACCACACAATAATAAAATTAAACATAATAAATAACAAAGCTTCAAATAATAAAATATAATAATAAACCCTATATAAAAACCTACTTGTTTGTTGCTGAAGCGGGAGCTCCGTGAAACATGTCCGCTCATTTCAAGCGCTATTTAGAAGGTGTGGAATAAAGTATCAGCAGATTTATACGTGCAGATAACAGAACATAAAGAAGTAAGTTTTGAGCCGATCTTGCAGTACAGGGTGAATTTAATTTTGTTTGAGGTTTGTTCTCTAGTAACATTCCGCCCCCTAGAGAAATCATTTTGGTCTGGTTGTGTTTCGTTAATATGGCTTTCACAATTTTACCAAGGAATAGGAAACTGTTTACGGCCTTTACAAGCAAAACTACTGGCTGCAAAACAATTTGATGTAAATTTTTGGGTTATAAATTTATTGTATAGTATGCAGGGCGACTCACCTCTTTATAGAAATATTTTAACCGATACTTAAGGTAGGAGATAGAATGATAATACGTATGAAAAATTATTTCTTAAACAATAACGACTTAAAATTCAAACGGATTTCTTTAAATGCTTGTACGTGTAAGGTACGGAGGCGGCACACCACAGAAAGTGTACCTGCGAAAAACCAAATTTATTTTTTTTTAATCAGCAAATCACTTTATACAATAAACTTGTAAATGACGCATAAAATTATCAACTTTGTATGAGTACCTACTTTAACTGATGTATAAAAAAGGGAGTAGAGAAATTATTTATGTAAGATTTATAACTTTTTAAAAATTAAACGCTTTACGCAAACATATATACAGAGTGTGTACTTACGTACTGAAATTTTTCGACCAATTCTGGCTGCTTGCAAGAGGTGTTCAAAATGTTCACCATTTGGTTGAATTATTAAACGTGCTTATTCCACGCCAGTTTTACGGGAAAGTTTAATAAATTATTTCCGTAATAGTTTTCTTTCAGCTACAGTAAAGAAACGATTTTCCAAAAGCTTTAAGTTTTCAAATGCAAAAAGTGATGCCCGGTAAGTTCTGTAATAGTTGATAAAGAATCAATGGAAATGGCATATTAATTGTAACTACACTAAAGTAAGTTATGCTGCGAAATGCTTTGAGAATAGTTAAATTACATTGATGACCTACATCGTGTACTATTACAGCATTCGTTTCACTAGCATGACCTATAATAAAACGAGTTATTAGCATGATTTTGTGTCCCATAAACCGCAACGTTTACCGGCACTCATCAGTGCAGAGCTTGTATATTTTTGATCTTCGTTTGCAATAGTATTTCGACGAAATGTTGTGTAAGCTATTCTTTTGTGTCATTTGAAACAAGATCCTGTCCTAACCAAGCACCCACAATCCCCAAATGTTCTAACTGCACACGTATCAACAAGCCAAGTGACCATGAAGTTACCAGCCCGGACTGCCCGATCTATAAACAAGCCCTACACATAACAAAACTCCGAACTGATTATGGCTACTAGACGCCACACACGATCCCCCCACAAGACTTACACAATCCTAAATCCTCGATCCGCTGCATACAATTGAACCTGCAACACTCCCGCTCCGCTGCGTTAGAACCTATACACCTCCTATAAACACACAAATTCAAAGTTGCTTTCCTTCAAGAACCATACCTCCACAATCACAAAATTTCAAATATTCCAAATCATTATCGAACATCCAACATCAACAAATCCTAATTACAAATCCGCTATCATAGTCACTGATGCAAACCTAGATGCCTTTTACCAACTCTCGTTGTCCGCACAATTCACCGCAGTTATTTAACTCCATTGGGCATCTGGTACCACATACCTCATATCCTCCTACTACCAGTACGGAACAAATATTGATGTCCACTTGCACCACCTTGACACAACACTAGACTCACTACATAACAAAACGATCATACTAGCTGCAAACACCAACTCTAAATCAACACTGTGGTATAACACATTCACAGACACGAACGAAAACAAACTAGAAAATTTTATTGCACTCAGAAACCTTCACATACACAACACATCTTCACATATCCCAACCTGCGAAACAGCCACCGGCACGTCCTACATTGACCTCACCATCACTACTGCCTCAGCATCACACCTAATCCACTCCTGGAAAACCTCACGCATGCATGCCACTAGTGACCATAACCTTATACCCTTCACAATTCTTCCAAACCTACCCGCTAGATCTTTTGCTAAATCTGATACTTTTAATACCTCCGAAGCCGACTGGAAAAATTTTTAAGAAACCTTAACTACCCTACTACCAGATTTCCCACGCACACACCGCATAACGATCTTAATGCACACGAACTCATGCAACTAATCACACCAAACATTCTAACTGCCGCACAAACTACCATACCGAAGACAACACGCACACAACGATCCACACCCTGGTGGACCCACACTGACAGTCAAACGACGTTCTTTGGCGCGACAACGACACCAACTACAACAAGCACGCCGCAATAACAACAACCCTGATAACATACAACTACTTTTCAACACATTGCGTAGCACACGACGAGTATACAAATCACTTATCTTAGAAACGAAAAACAGCAACTACACAAAATAAAAACTGACTACGACGGAAACCCTTGGACCACCTACGGCAAAATAATCAAACCGTCCCGTACCCACATCCTAACAGCACCAATATATAACTCCTCCATAGCCTACAAGACATCTCTACACACCTTACTAAACGCTGCAATTGCTTCTGCCCCCCTAGACGCAAAAACCTACCCTCAGCAACATCTAGAGAACGATTCCTACACCTCATCAGACGCCGAATTAGACCAAGACGTTGACATAACCTTACTAGAAACCTTAGTCAAGAACCTCAATCTAACCTTATCAGACATCACAAATATGATCTTACAACAATCATGGCCCATAATCAGAAATCCCATCCACATCCTCTTCAAAAAATGCCTATCCACAAGAACCTTTCCTAAACCTTTTAAATCCGCATCAATAACCCTCATCCTAAAACCTGGCAAGCCACCAGAAGACCCAAAGTCTTATCACCCAATTGACTTCTCCCTACATTAAGCAAACTCCTTGAAAAACAATCCTTCACAAAATCAATTCCCATATCATAAACCACAACATCCTATCCCCATCTCAACACGGCTTTGGACCCAACCACAGTGCTGAGAAAACCATCAGCCTCTTAGTTGCCTCCGCCAAAAATTTGACATCCAAGTACACCATCGCGCTGTTCTTTGACTTCAAATCCGCTTTCGACCTCCTCTGGTGGCCTAACCTGTTAAACCAACTAAGACTATCCCACTTTCCTTCGAACCTGTGCAAAATAATTAACTCATTCGTAACCTCAAGAACAGCATCCCTAACCTCAAATTACTACCGCATATCCAAATCCCTTTCCCAAGGATGCCCTCAAGGCTCTTGTTTATCATTTACCCTTTGGAACATAGCCATTAATCCCTTACTCCTACACAACATACCCAACGTCACTAACCTCGTATACGCAGATGATGTCACATTCGTTATCCACGGTAACTCTAGATGCTCTATTGAACAAACAGCCCTAACACTGACATCCTACATAGAATTCTGGTCCCTCTTAAATAAACAACCACTATCCCCATCAAAATTGAAACTCCTCCTACTGAAAGGCTTTCTAAACCCACAACGTCCTTCCAAAATCAAGTAAACACCCCACTTAAATTCTTCCCTTACGTACAATACTTAGGACTATCTATAGACACCCGACTACACACACACGCGCGCGCGTACTTAACCAAACTAAGAACAAAAACACAGATCATACTAAAGAACCTCCACCGATCATTCCCAACTTCAATACATCTATCAACACACACTCGACGCATGATTCTTTCCCAAATTATTATTCCTATCATGCAGTATGCATCCGATAACTGGTTGACATTAACCCCACCCTTCTGTAAAACGAAACTAAATAATCCGCCCCTTCCTACTATATACATCCCGCGCATACAGAACTACATCCACACTAGCCCTATATACCATTCTTCAAATCTCTCCCATAGAATTACAACTTAACGCAGCCCTACAAATCCGTAACCTGAAACGCAACCTTTCAATCCAACTCCACGACACCATCCTAACTCCTAACGAATACAAAACACTGCCTAGATCCAACATTAAAACCCCCATTCGTTCATCGTTAAACCATTCCTGGCAACAACTCTGGTCCACATCCCTATCCGGCAGATACACATACGACCTGTTCCCCGAACTACTAAAAATCCCACAACACGTATCCGACTCCAACTCTCAAACAATACAATTCCTAACTTCTCACGGCAAATTTCGATCAAAACTTCACTTTTTCAACATCACACTATCCCCGTATTGTCTTTGCGACCACTCCACACCTGAAACTCCTTACCACCTCACCTACACATGTTCACTACTATCCACCTCTCGCTCAAACTTTAAATCCGCACTAAACCTAGATCCTACACCCCGCTACCTAGCATAACACACCTAATCACGCACAATCCTGAGCTACTAAGTAAATTCCTCACCGACATCCTAAACACAAAACCCCCAATAAAAACTTAAACACTCTAATATATAACCTACCCCACATCCCATAATCCGCAAAATGCACAACACCACTGCTTATTACCCTACATCAAACATCCAGGCACTACAAAGAAAAGAGGACTTACCTCACCAAAAAAAAGCAGTCACAGCAACAGACCTCCACACACAATAATCAAAAATCATCTTTAAAGAAGAAATCTATTTTTTAAAATGATCACCATTATTATGTTCCTACACTTAGAATGTACAAGCTAGGCTGGGCCAATGGCCTAGGTATAGTTTAAACTAAAGAATATTCATTTATTCATTCAGTTAAAACAAGTGTTATTAATAAAGTAAGGGTTTAGTTTGCTTGTTTTGTACAGTGTTTTATGGGATAAAGTGCATGACTTTAATTCAAATTGATAATGGGGGCAGCTACGAAGACTTTTGATGATGCTGTGGTACTATTACAAAGCGATGATGTTTGTGTTTATCAAACTATTTTACAAAACTGTCGTAGAAGTGCTCGTGTGTTTAACCAAATGATGAGTATTTTGAACACCTTTTGTAGCTACCTGAATTTAATGACGAAATTACGCATATTTTATGAACATTTGGCCAAAGTTTTTAGTTTTTAATAAATCATATTTTTTACACAAATAATTACCCTAATCCCCCTTTTTAAACACCAGTTAAAGTAGGTATTCCCACAAATTTGAGAATCTTATGCATGATTCAGAACTTCATTGGGTAAAGTGACTCGCTGGTTGAAAAAAAATAAAGTCGGTTCCTCGCAAATTCAGTCCCCGGGGGTTGTCGCCTCTTTACTTTACACGCACGCGTAGACATTTATTTATAAACAGATCCGTTTAAATTTTAAGTCGTTATTTTTTAAGAAAATTCTTCGTCCGTAAATATCAATCTACATCCTTTCATAAGCATCAGCTAAAATATTTCAGTGCAGTTGTGAATCACCCTGTATAATCTGTATGGTTTAATGTTTTTCATAAGGTTCAATTATAATTATTTAACACTGCATTAATGTTTTGGTTTAAAGTTTGATATTATCTACAAAGACTAGTAGAGCCATCTAGAAACAAGCAAACAGAAGGGCAGTCGACTAGCAAAATTTCCTATCTATTATAAGGGTTGTAACAATCAGACTATATATTTAATGATCTCATCTCGGTATATGAAATATTACGGTCTTTCCGTATTTAGTTTTTCTCTGACTCGTTACTCTAAATAGAGATTTGTTCTGACGGATAAGAGAAGTAAATATAAATCTATAAATTTGCACTAAAGTAAAACGTAAAGCTTGTAAATACGTCGAAGTTTTTCCATAATTAAGTTCAACTAACTAATGAACGCTATTTGGTGCAAAATGGCTCCTTTACTTACATAAAGTTTGTTGTTTTTTGTGCTTTCCCACCACAACTACAGATCCTCCTACGAGTCCTATCTCTACTGCAAGCGGTGCTTTCATTGGTTCAAATATAAACTTTAACATTGAGGCTTAATTGATTTTACAGAATACCAGGGCGGTTCCCTCCTTATATCAAAGTGAAGTCTGAAAAGTAATTGCGATGAAAAAAAGGTATAGCAACTAGATATACTGCATGGGTTCATATGCCATTGCACTATCTTAATTATACGTACATCATCAATGTTATATAAATCTCGCGCTGTTGTTAACGTAAAGAAGGTTATCGCGGATACAATATTCATTTTTAGTTTTGCACTTTGTATTATAAAAACAGAGAACAATTTAAAAACGTTACAGTTGCAATTATTAACCTGTGTGAAGTTAGCAGCCTAAACTTAGCAGCCATTTTACCGAAACCACCCGAATGTTCATGGGCGTAGATGTTGTATGGAAAACTTAATACCATAATCAATTATTAATCCTGTTTTAATATAAATTTAAAATAATAATGCAAAGCTTTAACTTTTAGAGAAAAGATTCAATAGTTCATAACCCTATCCATTCAAATTATATCTTGAGCGCTTTATGGACTACAGTAAATCAAACAAATCTAAATCCGATCCCAATTATAAATGTTAAATGAACAAAGAAAGCAGTTCACACAATAGCGCTGGTCTTTTTCAGTGCTGTCTTGCGAGGTTACTATTATAAAACGCGTAATACTTACCGCCCCGTCCAAGGGATAATTATGATATCTCGATTTTCAGATCAACCTATTATAATTTATTTCGCACCGATAAAAATGGAGTGCCAACTTGAAATTTTGCAAGGAGTTGAGGAATAATATCAGCTACTCACTGTAAGACGCGCAATCTCTTCAAGGGTACCTTCTGGTACCTTGATTGTTCAGACCTATTATACATTATTTCATACCGAAAAAAATGGGGTGCCAACTTGAAATTTTGCAAGGAGTTGAGGAATAATAGCAACTACTCACTATAAAACGCGCAATCTCTTCGGCCCCGTCCAAGGGTACCTACTGGTACCTTGATTGTTCAGACCTACTAGACCTTATTTCATACCGAAAAAAATGGAGTGCCAACTTGAAATTTTGCAAGGAGTTGAGGAATAATAGCAGCTACTCACTGTAAAACGCGTAATCTCTGCGGCCCCGTCCAAGGGTACCTTCTGGAACCTTGATTGTACAGACCTACTAGACCTTATTTCATACCGAAAAAAATGGAGTGCCAACTTGAAATTTTGCAAGGAGTTGAGGAATAATAGCAGCTACTCACTGTAAGACGCGCAATCTCTTCGGCCCCGTCCAAGGGTACCTTCTGGTACCTTGATTGTTCAGACCTATTATACATTATTTCAAACCGAAAAAAATGGAGTGCCAACTTGAAAATTTGCAAGGAGTTGAGGAATAATAGCAGCTACTCACTGTAAGACGCGCAATCTCTTCGGCCCCGTCCAAAGGTACCTTCTGGTACCTTGATTGTTCAGACCTATTATACATTATTTCATACCGAAAAAAATGGGGTGCCAACTTGAAATTTTGCAAGGAGTTGAGGAATAATAGCAGCAACTTACTGTAAAACGCGCAATCTCTTCGGCCCCGTCCAAGGGTACCTTCTGGTACCTTGATTGTTCAGACCTATTATACATTATTTCATACCGAAAAAAATGGGGTGCCAACTTGAAATTTTACAAAGAGTTGAGGAATAATAGCAGTTACTCACTGTAAAACGCGTAATCTCTTCGGCCCCGTCCAAGGGTACCTTCTGGAACCTTGATTGTTCAGACCTACTAGACCTTATTTCATACCGAAAAAAATGGAGTGCCAACTTGAAATTTTGCAAGGAGTTGAGGAATAATAGCAGCTACTCACTGTAAGACGCGCAATCTTTTCGGCCCCGTCCAAGTACCTTCTGGTACCTTGATTGTTCAGACCTATTATACATTATTTCATACCGAAAAAATGGGAGTGCCAACTTGAAATTTTACAAAGAGTTGAGGAATAATAGCAGTTACTCACTGTAAAACGCGTAATCTCTTCGGCCCCGTCCAAGGGTACCTTCTGGAACCTTGATTGTTCAGACCTACTAGACCTTATTTCATACCGAAAAAAATGGAGTGCCAACTTGAAATTTTGCAAGGAGTTGAGGAATAATAGCAGCTACTCACTGTAAGACGCGCAATCTCTTCGGCCCCGTCCAAGGGTACCTTCTGGTACCTTGATTGTTCAGACCTATTATACATTATTTCAAACCGAAAAAAATGGAGCGCCAACTTGAAAATTTGCAAGGAGTTGAGGAATAATAGCAGCTACTCACTGTAAAACGCGCAATCTCTTCGGCCCCGTCCAAGAGTACCTACTGGTACCTTGATTGTTCAGACCTACTAGACCTTATTTCATACCGAAAAAAATGGAGTGCCAACTTGAAATTTTGCAAGGAGTTGAGGAATAATAGCAGCAACTTACTGTAAAACGCGCAATCTCTTCGGCCCCGTCCAAGGGTACCTTCTGGTACCTTTATTGTTCAGACATATTATACATTATTTCATACCATAAAAAATGGAGTGCCAACTTGAAATTTTGCAAGGAGTTGAGGAATAATAGCAGCTGCTCACTGTAAGACGCGCAATCTCTTCGGCCCCGTCCAAGGCCTTTGGTACCTTGATTGTTCAGACCTATGTATACATTATTTCACACCGAAAAATGGGTGCCAACTTGAAATTTTGCAAGGAGTTGAGGAATAATAGCAGCTACTCACTATAAAACGCGCAATCTCTTCGGCCCCGTCCAAAGTCCTTCTGGTACCTTGAGTGTTCAGACCTATTATACATTATTCCATACCGAAAAAATGGAGTGCCAACTGAAATTTTGCAAGGGTTGAGGAATAAGAGCAGCTACTCACTGTAAAACGCGCAATCCCTTCGGCCTCGTCCAAGGTACCTTCTGGTACCTTGATTGTTCAGACCTACTAGACCTTATTTCATACCGAAAAAATGGAGTGCCAACTTGAAATTTTGCAGGAGTTGAGGAATAATAGCAGCTACTCACTGTAAGACGCGCAATCTCTTCGGCCCCGTCCAAGGTACCTTCTGGTACCTTGATTGTTCAGACCTACTAGACCTTATTTCATACCGAAAAAATGGAGTGCCAACGAAATTTTGCAAGGAGTTGAGGAATAATAGCAGCAACTTACTGTAAAACGCGTAATCTCTTCGGCCCCGTCCAAGGGTACCATCTGGTACCTTGATTGTTCAGACCTACTAGATCTTATTTCATACCGAAAAAAAAGGAGTGCCAACTTGAAATTTTGCAAGGAGTTCAGGAATAATAGCAGCTACTCACTGTAAGACGCGCAATCTCTTCGGCCCCGTCCAAGGGTACCTTCTGGTACCTTGATTGTTCAGACCTACTAGACCTTATTTCATACCGAAAAAAATGGAGTGCCAACTTGAAATTTTGCAAGGAGTTGAGGAATAATAGCAGCAACTTACTGTAAAACGCGTAATCTCTTCGGCCCCGTCCAAGGGTACCTTCTGGTACCTTGCAAAATTTCAAGCTGGCACTCCATTTTTTTCGGTATGAAATAATGTATAATGGTCTGAACAATCAAGGTACCGAAGGACTGGACGGCCAAGAGTTGCGCGTTTTACAGTGAGTAGCTGCTATTATTCCTCAACACCTGCAAAATTTCAGTTGGCACTCATTTTTTCGGTATGAAATAAGTTATAGGTCTGAACAATCAAGGTACCAGAAGGTACTGGACGGGCCGAAGAGATTGCGCGTTTTACAGTGAGTAGTGCTATTATTCCTCAACACCTGCAAAATTTCAGTTGACCATTTTTTCGGTATGAAATAAGGTTAGTAGGTCTGAACAATCAAGGTACCAGAAGGTACGGACGGGCCGAAGAGATTGCGCGTTTTACAGTGAGTAGTTGCTATTATTCCTCAACTCCTGCAAAATTTCAGTTGGACTCCATTTTTCGGTATGAAATAATGTATAGGTCTGAACAATCAAGGTACCAGAAGGTCGGACGGGCCGAAGAGATTGCGCGTTTTACAGTGAGTAGTTGCTTTATTCCTCAACTCCTGCAAAATTTCAGTTGGCACTCCATTTTTCGGTATGAAATATGTATAATAGGTCTGAACAATCAAGGTACCAGAAGGTACGGACGGGCCGAAGAGATTGCGCGTTTTACAGTGAGTAGTGCTATTATTCCTCAACCCTGCAAAATTTCAGTTGGCACTCATTTTTTCGGTATGAAATAATGTATATAGGTCTGAACAATCAAGGTACCAGAAGGCGGACGGGGCCGAAGAGATTGCGCGTTTTGAGTGGTGCTTATTCCTCAACCCTGCAAAATTTCAGTTGGCACTCATTTTTTCGGTATGAAATAATGTATAATAGGTCTGAACAATCAAGGTACCAGAAGGTCGGACGGGGCCGAAGAGATTGCGCGTTTTACAGTGAGTGTGCTTATTCCTCAACTCCTGCAAAATTTCAGGTTGGCACTCCATTTTTCGGTATGAAATAATGTATAATCTGAACAATCAAGGTGCCAGAAGTACCGGACGGGGCCGAAGAGATTGCGCGTTTTACAGTGAGTGTGCTATTATTCCTCAACTCTTGCAAAATTTCAGTTGGCACTCCATTTTTTCGGTATGAAATAAGGCTGTAGATCTGAACAATCAAGGTGCCAGAAGGTACGCGACGGGGCCGAAGAGATTGCGCGTTTACAGTGATGAGTGCTATTATTCCTCAACTCTTTCAAAATTTCAAGTTGGCACTCCATTTTTTCGGTATGAAATAATGATAATCTGAACAATCAAGGTACCAGAAGGTACCGGACGGGCCGAAGAGATTGCGCGTCTTACAGTGAGTAGCTGCTATTATTCCTCAACTCCTTGCAAAATTTCAGTTGGCACTCCATTTTTTCGGTATGAAATAATGTAAGGTCTGAACAATCAAGGTACCAGAAGGTACCCGGACGGAGGCCGAAGGGATTGCGCGTTTACAGTGAGTAGCTGCTATTATTCCTCAACTCCTTGCAAAATTTCAAGTTGGCACTCCATTTTTTCGGTATGAAATAATGTATAATAGGTCTGAACAATCAAGGTACCAGAAGGTACCGGACGGGGCCGAAGAGATTGCGCGTTTACAGTGAGTAGCTGCTATTATTCCTCAACTCCTGCAAAATTTCAAGTTGGCACTCCATTTTTTCGGTATGAAATAATGTCTAGTAGGTCTGAACAATCAAGGTACCAGAAGGCCTTGGACGGGGCCGAAGAGATTGCGCGTTTTAGAGTGATGTTGCTATTATTCCTCAACTCCTGCAAAATTTCAAGTAGGCACTCCATTTTTATCAGTGCGAAATAAATTATAATAGGTTGATCTGAAAATCGAGATATCATAATTATCCCTTGGACGGGGCGGTTTTATAATAGTAACCTCGCAAGACAACACTGAAAAAGACCAGCGCTATTGTGTGAACTGCTATCTTTGTTCATTTAACATTTATAATTGGGATCGGATTTAGATTTGTTTGATTTACTGTAGTCCATAAAGCGCTCAAGATTTAATTTGAATGGATAGGGTTATGAACTATTGAATCTTTTCTCTAAAAGTTAAAGTTTTGCATTATTATTTTAAATTTATATTAAAACAGGATTAATAATTAATTATGGTATTAAGTTTTCCATACAACATCTACGCCCATGAACATTCGGGTGGTTTCGGTAAAATGGCTGCTAAGTTTTGGCTGCTAACTTCACACAGGTCAATTATTAAACAAAACAAGTAAAAATACTTTAAAAAAATTGATAATCTAATGATTTCCAACACTATAAATTATTACATACCTTTTGAAATTTTATATGCAGTACTTTTTGGCTATGTTGAAACTTAAGAGCACGCAAATTTATAAACTTATTTTGAGCAAACACTATACAACTCAACGCGCTTTCTCATTAGCCCCTTCTGGGTAATTAATAAACTATGAATTTTTGAATTAGGTTAGTTGAAGTCAATAAATTGATTACCCGCACATGCTAATATATATATATATATATATATATATATATATATATCTGTGAAAAGGGGTTGTTTAAGGGTGTAATTTATAGCAAAGGTCGTGCAGGAATTAGAAATCATAATAGGAAGCAGAAAACTGCATTTATTTAATAGAAGATTGAGTGATTGGGATAGTTTGTATATAGTAAGCAGTTAACACCCTGTATATAGAGTATAAGTAGTTTTAAGCGACGCAAATAGACACATTTTAGACGCATAGTTAGCATAGAAGTAAGTAATACATTAAGTAGATAACGAATATTTAACACCATGTAGATAGAGTTTTATTTAATTTAGCTAATGCGAATAACAATATTTTTCAGTGGAAGCACGCGTATTTATAAGTAAACATAACAAGTGTAATTAAACACGCATTCAAAAGAATTCAAATCAGTTATGATAATACGGAGATAAGAAATGAAGCTTCAAGAAGCATAGTGTAAATGCGTACAAACAATTAACCATTTTGATAAGTAAAGGTGATTAAAAATTGCGTAAATAAACAAGCAGATATAAAAATTAAAAGTCGAATTGCATCAGTTGTTTGTATACATTACATGTGATTTTCCAATGCTCCACCCGAAGGTACTACATTGGCCAGGAAGCGAGTTTTTTTACCTGGAAAATTTTGAATTTTGTCGAATCCTTGCTGTTTCAAGCAAGGTAGGGATCTTTAACGTGCGTGACAACACTCGCACACGGGACCTCCATTTTACCTCTCATCCGAACGAGGGTGTATTTTTGCAAAAATGCTCGCCTTACATTTTTCAAGCGGACCGTGTCGGGATTCGAACCCGGGACCTAGGGCGTAGTAGTCACAGTTGTTTGTGTACAACATGGAAAAGCGATTATATTCTTCAAAACACCGCATGTCTGATAACGAAGCAGCTGCAAGCAAATAACAATTATTTGAAAGGACGAGAATGTTACATCGGAAACTACTTTAAATGCAAAGACTTGATTGGTTAAAATTAGCGACGGGCTTGTAGGCCATGCCCACAGACGGAGTAGGAGATCAATCATATATTACTGAGTTCTCAGCTCAACAAAGGCCAAGGTGCGTCACTTTGAACATAAGTGCAACACGTAAGAATAATTTAAAAGTGAAAATTGTTTAAGTACCACGAAGATAAAAATTACTATTGCCGATTAAACGGCTTTGAGTCCGGTGAGAATAAATTATAAATCTAAGTTGGAGGCGGATGAAAATGATTCTAAGTTTGATGATAATAATTTAAGTATAATAATTTAAATGATTTTCTGAGGCTGATGAGAATAAATCTAAGTTGGAGGCGGATGAAAATGACTCAAAGTTTGATGATAATAATTCAAGTATAATAATTTAAATGACATTCTGAGTCTGGTGAGAAGAAGTAATAAGTCTAAATGAGACGACAATAATTTGGGGTGCATAAGTCTAAGTTTAATAATGGTAGTCCAGAGGGTGATGACAATAATTTAAATGCAATGATTCAAGCGTGTGGATAGATAAAATATTAAATGGGTATATAATAATTCTGAATTGGTGGAGAATAATTTTGATCCAAATGGAGGGTATAATGCATGGAAAATATTAGTTGATAATGGATGCGTCGGTTGAGAAGGAAATAACGAAGAAAACAGACCAGGTTAGATTTTTAGTTTTAAGACATTATTTTTCTATTTGAGTTTAAATATTGAATTTTGAGTTTGCTTATTTAATATAAATTATTGTGACGAAGTCAACAAAACAACGAACTTGCATACGTATAGAGTGCGCTATATGATAAAGGGGTTTTGAACGTTCCAGGCTTCTTTTTATAAAAACAATAGGTTTTTTGGTGACTTTAGATTGATTAAAAAGCACATGATTTTTGAGATAAATAAGATTTACAACATTAATTGATTGAAAAGTGTATTTTAAATAATTTAAAAAACCTGTACATAATATTTGTTTGCATTATATGGAATTGAAGTAACTTCATTTTATAATTCAAAATACAAGCCAGTCGAGGCCAAACAAACGATAAAATTTATGGGAGTGTAATTTGATAATTTAAAAAGAGAGGCGGAGTTATAAGCTGAATACGCCATTGATATCAAAGAAGGCGTTATCATATCAAGTTTTGTTATTGGTCGACAAAAGGTCGGACAACGATAAAATCCTGTTAGTTCCTGGAGGGAGTTCATAGCATAAATATTTGACGGGCCAACGTCGGGGCACGATAATTCCTGTTTATTCATAGCAATATATATATATATATATATATATATATATATGTATATATTTTGCTGTGATAAGGGGTTGTTTAGGGGTGTACTTTATAGTAAAGGTCATTTAGAAATGAGAAATTACCATAGGCAGCAGAAAACTGCATCTATTTAGTGAAGAATTGAGAAATGGAGATAGTTTGTATATAGTAAGCAGTCAACACCCTGTATATATAAAGTATAAATAGTTTTATACGACGCAGATAAACATAGGAGGACGCATAGTTGGCGTAGGAATGAGAAATACAAGCATTAAGTAGATAGTAAATATTTAAAACCATGTAGATAAAGTTTTAGTTAATTTAGGTAAAGCAAGTAATGATATTTTTCAGTGGAAGCACGCGTATATTTATAAGTAAACGATAAAGTGTAATTAGACACGCATTCAAAAGAGTTCCAAACAATTAGATTAATACGGAGATAGAAATAGAGCTTCAGGTAGCATAGGTAAATGCGTGCAAATAGCTAACCATTTTTGATAAGAAAGTAGATTAAAAATTGCGTGAATAACATGTAAATATGAAAATTAAAAGTCGAATTGCATCAGTTGTTTATGGAAAAGCAATTAGATCTATCAAAACACAGCATGTTGATAACGAAGACAGCTGGAAGCAGGTTACAATTATTGGGAATCGTGGAGAATTACATCAGAAACTACTCTGAATGTAATTATTTGATTGGTTATAAATAAGCGACGAGCTCTAGACCATACCCACTGACGGAGTGGGAACGGAATAATATATTAGCAGGCACAGTGATAACGAAGACAGTTTTGAACTCAACAAAGACCGAAGTGCGCCGCTATGAAATAAAGTAATACGTAATAATTTTAAAAGTGAAAGATAAAATAAGTGCTAATATGAAGATTATAATTGCCGATTAAACGTAAGTACATTTTGGTGAATTTATTTTAAACTAAAACATAAAAATAGTAGGGCTTCTATGTCCGGGGAAACGAACGACGATTTTGAAGTCTGGGGAACAGTAATACAATTTCGAAGTCTGGGGAAAATAAACTACAATTTTGAAGTCCGGGGAAACAAACGACAATTTTGAAGTCTGGGGGAAGAATAATACAATTTTAAGTTTGACAATTTCTATGTCCGGGGTAAACAAACCACAATTTCTAAGTCAAAAGGGAAAATAAACTACGATTTCAAGTCGGAGGACAATGATAATAAGAATTCTATTCTAAGTTTGAAGAAATTGATTGATAAGAAGTAATAAGTCTGAAATGAAGCGACAATAAATTGGGGTGCATAAATTAATAATGGTAGTCCATAGTGTAATGGCAATAATTTAAATGTAATCCTGAATTGGGGGAAGATAATTTTTATGCAAATGGAAGCGTCGAGGTGAAAAAAATAGACCAGGTCAGATTTTTAGTTATAAGACATTTTATTTTTCTATATAAATTTTTATTTTGAATATTGAATTTGCTTAATATAATATGAATGTGAAAAAGTCAATTAAAGAAGTTGCATACGTATAAAGTGAGTAATATGCTAACAGGTTTAGAATGTTCTACGCTTCGTTGATAAAGATAATAGGTTTTTTTTTTTGGTGACTGGGCTTTGAGTAAATAGGATATGATGTTTAATAAATGAAATTTACAACATTAACTAATTGAAAAGTGTATTTCAAATAATTTACAAAAGCTGTACATAATATATTGGTTTTATTATATAAAATCGAAATTAACTGAATTTTATAATTCCAAATAAATGCTAGCCGAGGTCATAAGATTTAAATAGTTCAAGGAGGAGCTACGAGTTGAATAGGAAATTGATAAGAAGTAAGGCGGTAACGTACCGAGTTTTGTTATTGGCAGACAAGGTTGCTTCAAGATAAAATCCAGTTAAGTTTCTGGAGGGAGTTGATAGCAATATTAATAAGACAGCCCAACGTCGGAGGAGATAATTACAATCTTGTTTATTCATAGTAAATATAAAAATGGTCGTCCAAATGATGGAGCGCGAATAATTTAGGGTACATAGCAAAATTAATAAGGCGCACAACGAAGGGGCATGATAATTTAGAGAGTATCATAGCAATATATATATATATATATATATATATATTGCTGTGTTACCTCCATAATCCGGGAACTACGGTTTTCGAATCGAGCCCCACAGATTGGGCGTCAAAGAATGCTGTGAAACCTCTATTAATTAGAATCGTGCCTCACAAATTGGGCGTCAAGAATGCTGTGAATCCTACAAAAAGCTATTCATTAACTCAACTGTTCCGTTGACTTTCTTCTGTTCATCGCCTCGGCTGCTCCCCTAGATAAACCTTCATCCTCATTCATAAAAAAAAAACAAACACATTCCTACCACAAACATCACCGTTAACTCTATTTACATCAATATTCACAATACTTTAAAATTTCAAAATTAAAAATTCAGCATAAATTTCAGTATCAGAAAATTTCAAGATTTAATTTGTTATCATTTTCAAGTGCATCCAGAATTAAAGTCCTTGTAGGATGCCTACTAATTACTATAACAATATATGCAGAGTACAAAGGGAGCATCTACCACCCCTTTACGTTAATTAACCAGGTTCGTCTAATTGAGCTCAAAGACATACCCTAAATTTTCATCATAATCCAGAACATCAATACTAAATACCCCTTTCTACTTAAACAAGCAAATTTTACCTTAAAATTAAAAAATTATTGTTAGTACAATTTTACTACTGTCCATTTTAAATAAACAAATTATAAAGTTATTCAACACACACCAAAATATCAAAGTTCGAACAAAATAGTATAATTTACCTGAAGGTTACTGCACTTGTAGCTTCCATGTACATCGTCCCTTTGTTAATTACACCATTCCAACTGGGTTATATTTATGGCTTCTGATTCTCAACGCTTTTAAAATTTTCTCCATCACCATTTATTTAAAGTTGTTTCTGGGCTTTTCCGGAACTAATCTGTGTATATCTGAACCTTGTTTTGTGGATCCAGACACGTTTATGCACCATTTAAGTATTAATACCCCCGAAAAATAACAAAGAACTTCATACTTCTTTCACCAATATACGCCAAAACTGCCTACTTTTGTGTATTTATTTGTCGTTGTAAATTTTACCAATTGGTACAGTGATACTAAACTTTATTACCTTGTATCTTCTTTTCTAAGTGCACTAACGTATATTCATTGTAGCATGTAAAGAACAAACTGTTTTTTATCACAAAAATATTCGAGCAAACTGTTTAAATTATTTAATCAAAACCGGAAAACTAAAAGGCACTGTTTAACGCGTTGAATCAAGTCGAAGATCTAAGAGAGCTTGTTCATATTCCCCTGGGTATATATAGAGGTTAGCCTGTCTGTCGGTCGAGTCTCCAAAACGGACAATTCTAAAGAATTTCGCCTGCTATGTTCCCATTCCGCAGCCCGGCATGCGATTTTTACGAATTTTGCACTCGCCCCAGTTACATCTCAGAAATTTCGACACGGCACGCAAACATGTCCGAGAATAACTAATTAAATTTTGTACAGAAATTGTTGTTTCTACCTCTCATATGTGTATCTTATTTTCAACCAATCGTGACCCTCGTGACGTTGCTCATATCACGCCTTTAATTATTAGTGTCTTTGTCTTACGCACATTATCTTTCCTTCTCTAACCTGTTCTTAGTGGTGCAAATTGATATTCCTTACTATCGATTATTTCAGTCCACATGGACTGTTATCTGGGTTAAATAACCCCGTATCTAGTCTTCCCGTTAATATAAGCGACGGTTTCTCCAACATTCTCTGAAACCATTTGTTATCTGCAAATTTTACGCGGAACAAGCTTTTTTAAAAATACGCAGGTGTTCTGTATTTCGTGCTAAAGCATTCGACCGTTTCCAATATCCGTGGAATCGACATGTTTATCTAAACAAATTAAACTGAAATTGCCTTTTAAAAATACGCCGGTGTTCAAACGTAACATTTTAAATACCCTTCTACGATTTGCATTTTATTGGGTTTTTACAAGTTTTTAAAGATATTATCTGTTACTAACGGTTCAATTAACTCCAATTAAAATAATACCCTTTAATTTTTAGTGAATACAAATTAAATATTAATTATTATGTGTACACTTTGTTTACTACTTGTTACCCAGAAATTAAATCAATTAATGTAAATTTTGCACGTAATTTTTATTTGTTTCTTGGAACAATTGACTTAAATACACGTTGAGCATTTCAATTCCGCTTCCTTTTATATAAAGCGTTTTGTACATAATTTAAATCTCTTATTTTTAATGAAACGAATGAATTTTTATTCTCCACGGTTTTTTAATAAAGCGTATTATCTAATAAAATTCCCTATACACGGTGATTAAAATTATTTGATGTGATTATTTAATTTTCTACCCTGGTCTAAATATGAGTATTTTCCCCCTATTTGAATACAAATAATCCCACTTATTTGAATTCAAATATAAAATATTTAAATCGCAAACGAAATTTACAAAAAAAAATGCCTATCTCTCTCTACCCTTATCTATCTAACTTACCTACCTTATCCAATCAAAAAATTATTTACACCTGTCCTATATCCCTATCTTATTCCTAACTCTCACCTAATTCTCTAAACTGAAATTATCCCTAACTTCATCCTACTTATCCATCTAATCCTATATATATCCTATATACCTATCCTATTCCTAACTTTTAAACTAATCTTCACTACACTTTACTTCTCCCTACCTAATCCTATATGCCTATCCTACTCTTACTCTATTCCTAACTCTCCACTAATCTTATATGAAATATCTATACTTAACCTATCTTATTTTCTTCCTACATTTAATCTTTCTTTCTCATCCTATATACCTATTTCTAACTGTCTCGCATATTTATCCTATACCTAGCTTTATTTTCTATAAACACCTACTTCTACTCTTCCATATACACCTATTCTATCCCTATCCTATTTAAATCTAACTCTCTTCTACACCTATTCCTCCTGTGGTGCTGGTTCTCCGGTATAAGGGAATAGTAGGTTGACGTGAAACCGTCCCCTCTCATTTCCCGTACCTACTTCCCTTAATAAATATGTGCACTCCTACTACTTCACCTATCTCAAAAGGTCGCTCATATGGCAAGTGTAGTTTAGCACATGTCATCCTATCTCTCTTCCCTACTCTCAAGCTTTTTACTATTACCTGGTCTCCCACTTTAAATTTTACCCTCTTTCTAATTCTTGCGTTCATCTTCCTTGTATATTTTTCAGCTCTCTTCCTTAACCTCTCCCTCACATCTACCAAAAGTTGTTGAAATTCATCGTCCCTAGGCACAATTTGCCATGGTCTTTCGGGATACTGTTGCTTGATCAGCATAATGGGACTGGTTTCTGTCACGGTACTAGGGTTTCATTGATAAAGATTCAACCTTGGACAAATTGTCTTCCCATAAACGATGATTCCTATGTGAAGCCAAACGCAAGAACTTAACCGTGTCTTGAATATATCGCTCAGCTGGATTAGCTTGAGGATGCCTTATGCTACAAAACACCACTTTAATGTTTTGCCTCTCCAATAATCCCTAAATCTTTGATTATTAAAATATGTAGCATTGTCTGCTAATACTCGTTTAAAAGTTCCTACTTCCTACAAAATTGTTCCAATTTCTTGTTTGTTCCGACTGTGTTACAATCCCGAGTGGGATATAATTTGGTAAATTTCGAAAACACATCAGTCACAATCAGCACATGTTTGTGTCCTTTGTACTTCTGACTAGATTACTCAAATAGTCAATAGCAACTAAGTCCAGGGGATTTTGTACGTGTATACTTTGTACCACATCTTGACTCGTACTATTTTTGTACTTTCCTAAAGTACATAAGTGACAAGTGTTGATGACTGACTTTACTAACCCTAAGTCTTTAGTTGAAAAAAACGTTTCCCTAAAAATTAACCATGTCTTTCGGATCCCTATATGACCATATCTTAAATGCAGATCTTTGATAATTAATTTTGCTTGTACCCTATCCACTACATACACTTCCAAGTCTTGAATTTTTTTACACAAAATCCATTTATCATATGGAAGTTTTAAATCCCGGTTCGTTTTCTAACTTCGTTCTAATAATCTGTAACTCCTCACTCTGCCTCTGGTTCCTCAAGATCTCCTCTTCTCCATATACTGAATCGTTTTGTAGTAGACTGTTCATGGCAATCATGATGTCACACGGTCTTTTGTTATCCTTGTCTCGGTTTCTACTAAACGCGTCTGCTATAAAATTGTTTTCTCCTTAATATATTTAATCTCAAAGTCAAACTCCTGTAGTAACAACCCCCATCGATATACTCGATTGTTAGAAAATCTCGTATTCATCAACGCACACAACGCCGAATGATCCGTTTCGATTACAAAATGTCTTCCAATCAAAAAAAATTTTAATTTTGTAACCCCAAACACCACTGCAGCCATCTCCTTTTCACTAATCGTGTAATTTACCTCATGCGGCTTCAGTGTGCGTGAAACAAAAGATATGGGCACCTCTTCCCCCTCTTGTACTTGGTACAACTCTGCTGCTAAAGCACTATCCGATGCATCCGTCCTCAGTACGAAACCTACATCAAATCTGGGATGCCTCAAAATTAGTTGGTCGTGGAATTGTTCCAACAGTGTTAGATATGCTGCCTCTTGACTTTCCGTCCAACTCCATCTTACTCCCTTCTTCAGAAGTTTAAACAATGGACTCGCTTTTCAGCAAATCCCGGTACAAACTTTTATAAAAGTTAAGGACCCCCAAAAAAGCTCTTAATTTCCTAATGTTATTAGGTCTCGGATATGTCAAAAGTTCGGACAATCTTTCTTTATCGATACACATACCTTGAGTGTTCACCACATACCCCAGAAATTTAACAGTTTTTGAAAAAAATTCACATTTTTCTATATTCAGGATCAATCCTGCTAATTTAAGCTCTAATAATATCCGTTCTAAATGAGAGTAATGTTGTTCCTCAGTTTCACTAAAAATTAAAATATCATCCACATAGTGTATGCAGAATTGCTCATATGCTCCTAAAATTGCTTGCATTGCCTTAATTAATGCTGCACTTGACGTTGACAAACCATACGGTACTATCTTAAAATTATAGATTTTTCCCTCTACGGAAAACCCTGTGTACCTTCTAGAATTCTTGTGTAATGGAATCAGCCAGAATGAATTCCTTAAATCTAATTTACTAAAAATAAACTTGCCACTTAATCTCGTTAAAAGTGTGTCCATGGATGGTGGACAATGGAATTGCGGTTTGGTCCGTTGATTAATTTTCGTGCATCTAAACATAAACAAATGCTATCATCCTTTTTCTTAACTACCACCAACGGATTTATGAAATGAGTGTTTGATACCTCTATTATGCCATCTTCCAACATTTTATTTAATTCTGCCTTCACCTGCTCCCGATATGCTGCTGGAATTGGATAAACCTTTGCGTTGAACGGTTCTGAATTATCCACTTCTAACACGTGCTCATAGCCTAATGCTGTGCTTGCTTCTACCCCACTAATTCTGCATGTTTTTGTAATAAAGCTTGAACCTCTACTCTCCTATCCTCTGGACATCTTATTGTGTTGATCTGTTTAACTCTATCATCCTCTACCTCTACTACATTAATACTCAACCCTGTGTCATCCTCTGTGACTTCATAACTGCCCTTCCATGGCACTACCCAATCATTAATCCTTATTACCTTCCGTTCCATATCTATCAAAACCCCTAACTTCATCATACAGTCAACACCTAAAATGCTCTGAAACTTCAGTCCAGGTACAATTACAAACTCCTGTTCACAGCTTAAACCTCCTATATCTATCCTAAGCACCACAACACTATTTACTACAGCAAACTTCTTTTTATTTGGAGCTACTAAATGGCTACGCTTTATAGGCATAATTCTATCACAAACCTTATCCCTAATTTTGCTGACGAATTCCTCCGATATTAAACTCGCCTCTGCCCCTGTATCAAGTAATACTTGTACATTATTCTCAAAAATTCCTATATTAATAATTGGCAAACATAATTTTTCCTCAGTTTCTGGCTCTACTTCCTCCTCAATTTTGAAAAATTCACGTGGATGTTCATATACATTTACACTGAAATCTAGTGGTCTGTCGCGTTCTAAAAATCCTGTCCAGGTCTGTTTTCCCTACTTGGTCCTGGTCTAGCCGTCACCTCAGCGTATGTCCTAGGCGTTTCCACTCGTTCCGTGTCTGTATTAGCTGTCCCCCTCATGTCCGGTGAACTATTCCTTCTGGTAGGTTCCGGTCTCGGTGCAGGTCCCCTTCCTAAACTATTACTTCTAACGTATGGTCGTCTCTGTTCCCAATTCTGTCGCTGGTATCCGTAACTATTCCTCTTCTAGCATAGTTGTCCCGTCTATTGTCAAACCTAACTGTGTTGATCTGTCTTTCCCTATTATCCCGAGGTCGTCCACTACTTACGTCGTCGTACCTCTGCAGGTATTCTAAAACATTTCTCTGTCCACTATGTTCTGTAGTGCTACGTGTTGTCTTACTTCTACCTCGAAGTGTCGTGATAAATACTTGATAATTTGTCGGTCCGTCAGTGGTGGGTTCAGTTGCTTTGCTATGCTATACTTGCGTATAGCATATTGCTCTCTACTTCCTGAAAATTTTCCTTAAATTTCCTGTGATTAAGTCGTCTCGTACCTGGTCTTGTCTGTGGTCACTCCAGTAGTGCTTTAAAATCTGTCTTCAAAGTCCGTGTAGGTGTCTATGTCCTGTCCTACTAAATTGTACCATGCTTCCGCATTGTCCTTTAATAAAGCCTTTATCGTATTCAGTTTAGTCTGTTTGTCAAATAAATTTCCCACTAGATTTCTTACACTATTAATAAAAATTTGTGGATTTACCCTGTTATCGCCATAAAACTTCATGTGTTGGTCCAATGATCCTCCACCTGTATAAAATCTGGGACCATCCCCCGTTAAATTTGACATGTTGTATTTGATACTACTAACTTCGCGTTCTACCCTGCCTAACTGATCCCTACATGAGTCCGTTACTTCAGTCATTTTATATTAATCTCTTCTTCACAAAAATGCGTACTTCGGACCTTAAATGTCCCATTTCCTGTCGAAGACCTGTAATATCACGCTCATTTTTTTAACCCTATTTTCTACTTCCCCCAGTTTCACGGTAAGACTATTTTTAAATTCTGTAAATTCTTTAGTATTTTGTTCAATTTTCCCGCTTATGTGCTCTAATTTTTGGTTGGACTCCTCCCTCGCTCTATTCGATTCCTCTCTAGCTCTATTAGATTCTTCCCTAGCTAATCGCATTTCCTCTAACATTCTCATCATTAACTCATTTCCTTGATCCCCTGATTCCGTCCTCGACTGATCTCTACTGCTTCCAGCTTCTTCCATTTTCGAATTTTTCCCACACAATGCACTATCGTCACTTCCAATTTCCACTCCTTGACTCCTTAACCACTCTTTTCTCTGCATACGTTCAAATCACTCACACACTCTCTAAATACTCTTAAATTTATACACAAACAGAAACTCTCTCTCTCAGATCGCCAGTTTCCTGGAATAAAATCACTAAAATTTTATTTGGAACTCGAGCCCCACGTTGGGCGCCAAAGAATGCTGTGTTACCTCCATAATCCGGGAACTACGGTTTTCGAATCGAGCCCAACAGATTGGGCGTCAAAGAATGCTGTGAAACCTCTATTAATTAGAATCGTGCCTCACAAATTGGGCGTCAAGAATGCTGTGAATCCTACAAAAAGCTATTCATTAACTCAACTGTTCCGTTGACTTTCTTCTGTTCATCGCCTCGGCTGCTCCCCTAGATAAACCTTCATCCTCATTCATAAAAAAAACAAACACATTCCTACCACAAACATCACCGTTAACTCTATTTACATCAATATTCACAATACATTAAAATTTCAAAATTAAAAATTTAGCATAAATTTCAGTATCAGAAAATTTCAATATTTAATTTGTTATCATTTTCAAGTGCATCCAGAATTAAAGTCCTTGTAGGATGCCTACTAATTACTATAACAATATATGCAGAGTACAAAGGGAGCATCTACCACCCCTTTACGTTAATTAACCGGGTTCGTCTAATTGAGCTCAAAGACATACCCTAAATTTTCATCATAATCCAGAACATCAATACTAAATACCCCTTTCTACTTAAACAAGCAAATTTTACCTTAAAATTAAAATATTATTGTTAGTACAATTTCACTACTGTCCATTTTAAATAAACAAATTATAAAGTTATTCAACACACACCAAAATATCAAAGTTCGAACAAAATAGTATAATTTACCTGAAGGTTACTGCACTCGTAGCTTCCATGTACATCGTCCCTTTGTTAATTACACCATTCCAACTGGGTTATATTTATGGCTTCTGATTCTCAACGCTTTTAAAATTTTCTCCATCACCATTTATTTAAAGTTGTTTCTGGGCTTTTCCGGAACTAATCTGTGTATATCTGAACCTTGTTTTGTGGATCCAGACACGTTTATGCACTATTTAAGTATTAATACCCCCGAAAAATAACAAATAACTTCTTACTTCTTTCACCAATATACGCCAAAACTGCCTACTTTTGTGTATTTATTTGTCGTTGTAAATTTTACCAATTGGTACAGTGATACTAAACTTTATTACCTTGTATCTTCTTTTCTAAGTGCACTAACGTATATTCATTGTAGCATGTAAAGAACAAACTGTTTTTTATCACAAAAATATTCGAGCAAACTGTTTAAATTATTTAATTAAAACCGGAAAACTAAAAGGCACTGTTTAACGCGTTGAATCAAGTCGAAGATCTAAGAGAGCTTGTTCATATTCCCCTGGGTATATATAGAGGTTAGCCTGTCTGTCGGTCGAGTCTCCAAAACGGACAATTCTAAAGAATTTCGCCTGCTATGTTCCCATTCCGCAGCCCGGCATGCGATTTTTACGAATTTTGCACTCGCCCCAGTTACATCTCAGAAATTTCGACACGGCACGCAAACATGTCCGAGAATAACTAATTAAATTTTGTACAGAAATTGTTGTTTCTACCTCTCATATGTGTATCTTATTTTCAACCAATCGTGACCCTCGTGACGTTGCTCATATCACGCCTTTAATTATTAGTGTCTTAGTCTTACGCACATTATCTTTCCTTCTCTAACCTGTTCTTAGTGGGGCAAATTGATATTCCTTACTATCGATTATTTCAGTCCACATGGACTGTTATCTGGGTTAAATAACCCCGTATCTAGTCTTCCCGTTAATATAAGCGACGGTTTCTCCAACATTCTCTGAAACCATTTGTTATCTGCAAATTTTACGCGGAACAAGCTTTTTTAAAAATACGCAGGTGTTCTGTATTTCGTGCTAAAGCATCCGACCGTTTCCAATATCCGTAGAATCGACATGTTTATCTAAACAAATTAAACTGAAATTGCCTTTTAAAAATACGCCGGTGTTCAAACGTAACATTTTAAATACCCTTCTACGATTTGCATTTTATTGGGTTTTTACAAGTTTTTATAGATATTATCTGTGACTAACGGTTCAATTAACTCCAATTAAAATAATACCCTTTAATTTTTAGTGAATACAAATTAAATATTAATTATTATGTGTACACTTTGTTTACTACTTGTTACCCAGAAATTAAATCAATTAATGTAAATTTTGCATGTAATTTTTATTTGTTTCTTGGAACAATTGACTTAAATACACGTTGAGCATTTCAATTCCGCTTCCTTTTATATAAAGCGTCTTGTACATAATTTAAATCTCTTATTTTTAATGAAACGAATGAATTTTTATTCTCCACGGTTTTTTAATAAAGCGTATTATCTAATAAAATTCCCTATACACGGTGATTAAAATTATTTGATGTGATTATTTAATTTTCTACCCTGGTCTAAATATGAGTAATATATATATATATATATATATATATATATATATATATATATATCATCATCATTTTGTTTTCGACCTTACTTAAGGTCGGTTTGACGCGGCTCTAACTTCTTTTCTATTCTGTGCTAATCTAAAAAGCTCTACATACCCTTCACAACCTAAATTTCTAATAATTTGACTAATATAGTTTGGTCTAGGTCTTCCTATATCCTTCTATCTTTTTCCTATCCAGCTGGCTCTACATAGATATTAGCAACCTGATGGTTGTTAAATAACTCTAACATGTTTACATGATTACCATTTATAGGGAAATGAAATATAACCTGGTTATCCGTTTCAAAAAGAAAAAGTGTTAAATTATATGTTATGGTAAGGCTTAAGCAACGGATCGCTGCCAACACCGCTACCTAATTGTGAGTTATGTCATGGTGACGTTTATTAAATTATATGTTATGGTAAGGCTTAAGCAACGAAACGGTACCAACATGCCAGACCGCTAACTAATTGTGAGTTATGTCCTAGTGACATTTAGTTAACTGATTTTTATTTTGTTTTGTTTTCGAACTTACTTAAAGTCGGTTTGACGCAGCTCTAAATTCTTTTCTATTCTGAGCTAGTCTAAAAAGGTCTACATAGCCTTCACAACCTAAATCTCTAATAATTTGACTAATATAGCTTTGTCTAGGCCTTCCTACTCTATTTTTATTTGGTAGTCTATAATCTAAGACTTTACTAAATAGTCCCTCATGTCTTAACTGGTGCCCTATCATTCTATCTCTCCTGACCTTCAATTGTTTCCACATACAGGATCCTCACCTACCCTTCTATAAACTTCCTCGTTTGTTACTCTATCTGTCCAACTAATCTTTAACATTCTCCTATAACACCAAGTTTCAAAAGCTTCTATCTTTTCTTATCTACTTCTTTAATTGTCCAAGTCTCACTACCGTATAGTAGAACGCTCCATACGTACGACTTTAAGAAACTTTTCTATTATCTAAACTAATACTATTAGCTATTAGTAAGTTTTTCTTTTTAAAACATTTTTCTAGCTTGAGCTATTCTAGCTACTATATCCCTTCTGCTACGTCCATCCTTTGTAATTATACTACCTAAATAGCAAAATTCATCTACCTCCTCTAACTCGGTATTACCTATTTTTAATTTTGGTTTAGAACTAGGCTGTAACTCACTTGTCATTATCTTTGTCTTTACTGAGTTAATTCTCATACTATAGTTACTCCGTAGTATCTCATCTAAAATATTTAAAACTCTCCTAACTCTTTTCTAGACTCTGCTATAATGGCTATATCATCTGCAAAACGTAACATGTCTATTTTCTGTCCCTGTACACTAATACCTATCTCTTTCTCTCTCTAGCTAAGTTTAAAGCTTCCTCAATATAAACATTAAAATCAAGGGAGACAGTATACAACCCTGTCTAACACCATTTCTAATCTTAGCTTCCTTTTCTATTTCATCCAATCTAATTACTACGCTTTGGTTTTATATAGACTGTAAATAATTTTTCTATCCCTATGAGAGATTCCTATTTTTTGCAAAACCCTGAACATAACAATCCAATTAACCCTATCAAATGCTTTTTCTAAATCTACAAACGCGAAATGAGTCTTTTTATTTTTTTGTAACCTTTTTTCGATAATTAGCCTAATCATTAGTATCGGTTCTCTAGTCCCTCTGTCTTTACGAAAACCATATTGGTCTTCGCCTAAATAATTCTCAGTTAAAGCTTCTACTCTATTTTTAATTATTATTGTTAGTATTTTGGAAGCATGAAAAGTTAAACTAACCGTTCTAAAATTCTCACACCTATCAGCTCCTAACTTTTTTGGGATTGGAATAATAATATTTTTTTCGAAATCTATTGGAACCTCACCTGTGTCATATATTACTTTCACTAGTTCATATAATCTGTCTAAAGTTTTCTGACTTGCATATTTTATTAATTCTGCGGGAATATCGTCTATCCCTGGTGCTTTATTTAATTTAAGATCCCTAACAGCTCTATCAAATTCCTCTCTTAATATTGAGAACCCTATTTCTACATCCTCTTCTTGGTCGTTCTCTAACTCATCCATATCGTCTCCTTTATATAAATCTTCTAAATATCTTTTCCATCTATCTGCTATCTCAACTTTGTTTATTAGAAGCTCATTATTCTCGTCTCTAATACCATTATATTTTTTCCTATCTTCTCCAAAAAACTTTTTAACTGCCCTGTAAGCCCTGTCTGTCTTACCTACTCTCAAATCATCTTGTATTCCCTTACAATTCTCCTCCATCCATTTATTTCTAGCTTTTCTACACTCATGTACTATCGTATTTCTAACTGTATTATATTTTTGCTTACTTTCACTATCCATTTCTCTGAAAGGTTTAAGCTTTCTTCTATTCTCTATTAAATCTAATATCTCCTTTGTTACCCACGGTTTTCTCGCTTCTATTTTTTTCTTACCTATAGTCTGTGTTGCTGTATCATGTACAGTCAGTTTTATTTCTTTCCATCTATTTTCTACGTTCCTCCTACAGCTACCTCTTTGCTCTTAATATCTAATACTTGTTTATATTCCTCTTTACCCTACTATCATTAAAGCTTACCTAGATCCCATCCTCTCTTTTAACCTTTCTCAATTTTTGAATTTTAGTTTACACTTCATTTTAACTAAGTTATGATCGCTATCTATGTCAGCCCCTGGATAACTACGACAGTTTTAACTTGGTTTCTAAATCTTTGTTTAACTAAAATATAATCTATTTGGTATCTAGCCCTATCACCTGGCGCTTTCCAGGTATATCTTCTCCTAACATGTTGTTCGAATAGGGTGTTTACAGTTACTAATCTATGTTCCTGGCAAAACTCAACTAATCTTTCTCCTCTATCATTTCGTCTGCCATACCCAAATTTTCCTACCATTTTTCCCTCACTACCTTCTCCCACTGACGCATTAAAATCGCCCATAACTATTAAATTCTCATCACCTTTTACTTTTCTCACTATACTATTTATATCCTCGTATACCTTTTCTACTTCCTCATCCTCGTACTGAGTTGTTGGCATGTAAACCTGTACTAAAACAGTGTCTGTGGGTTTTGTACTCAATCTAACCATAATTATTCTATCACTAAATTGTAAGTACTCTTTAACTTTATGCCCTAATCTTTTACCTAACACTATTCCTACGCCTGCCTGTCCATTAGTTGAAGAAGTTGTAATTATTCTATAATTATCTTTCCAAAGTCATTACTATCTGGCCATCTCACCTCACTAATACCTCAAATGTCCAGCTTTTCCTTTCTCATTTCGACTAATAAATTCGTTAACTTATCTACTCTAAGTAATGACCTTACATTCCAAGTCCCTATCACTAAATCGAACTGTTGTTTTATATTCTTACGATGACGAGCCCCAAGTACCCCTCCCGGAGATCCGAATGAGGGAGTATTTTACCTCCGGACAAGAATTTTACTTGTGAGCTCTCCATCATATGTATTTCGTGTTTTAGGCCACGCACACCTGGGAAATATTGTGGTAGGCTCCCATATCTTTCCACAACGCAGTTTTTAAAGATTTTTAGCAAAAGCCGTATCCGTCACGGCCAACCCCAACAAGCTTTAAATTATTGAGGATCGCCCGAGACCAACCGACCCTCCTCCAATATCTTTTAGCCAGCAAGGCTGCTGCCCCTTGCTGCGCCTTTTAATCGCCTTTTACGATAAGCAGGCTTACTATAGTAGTATTCTTTATCCCCTACTATAGGGATATATATATATATATATATATATATATATATATATATATATATATATCTTTAATACTGTTATTATTATTTTTTTTTAAATAGTTACTGTTTATTTATGCTGTACTAGCCAATTTTAGAGTAATCCTCACTTTATGCCTGTGAACAAGAATTGAATAAATTCAAAAATTTAGGCAATAAAAAAGAGCATTATCTTATTTACTAGCTGACCTATAAACCACAAGAAACATTTAAACTATATACATAGAGCAAGGTCGCAAAGAAAATAAATATATACGTACCTCACATATCATACGAAGCCCGCTATGTACTGCACATTAGACGAAGCCCGAGTCGAGGGGAGTTGTAGAATAATTTAATTTTTACTCTGATGCATCATATCAGGGCATATTAGAATAAATGTGTATATTTATTACAACTAAGCATCTTTATGAAGCCCGCAAATGTTGCCATTTAAAAAAGCTTATTTCTCCTGCTGGTGATCCTCATTTACTTTATATTTCAGACTTGTGTTATTTATTGGGGTGTTGGTTCTACAACTAAGTTGTGGAAAATATTATAAAAGAGGTCTGGTGATTAAAATTGTATATGCTATATGTATTTAAAATTACGTTTACTGTCCACTTTTATGGATGTAAAGATATAGCTTTGTAACTGTTTTGCTAATCGAAGCCGAACACCTGTTCCTCTCCTAGTATTTTAATATTTTTAAACAGTCTTCCTTATATTAATCAAGTGAATTTAAAAGTATATTATGTTGAAGGTAATTAACCTAAAACAACGAATATGTTAAAATTACAACAAGAGATCCAAAAGCTCAAACTAAGCACTAAGTGAATTCGATTTTCTAGTTTATCACAGGTTAATCAACTAAATTTTATTTGTTTTAAGTTCATTCGTATATTCGTACTCGAAAGTTTTTAATTCGATCTTTCACCCAGTATCTTGGATATTTAGACTTTATAGAGACCGTTTCAGTTATGACACTGAAAGAGATGCTACAAAGTTACAATTTCTAAAATTTCATATCTAAAGTACATGTTCGTCTTCCGAATGAGGCGTCTGCTTATATTTGCTTCAATACTAAACCAAGTTTTAATGTGTTCGATGAATTTTGGTATATTTTGTACAGATTCTAGATCCAATACAATCTTCTAATTTCCAGCTTGGTATCACGTAACAAAAGTATAGACACGGAACCAAACGTTTCGTTTTTCATGTCGTGAATATCTTTTATACCTATATGACATAAATATAGTTCCGCCTGCAATTTTTGCCAGCATTGTTAAAAATAACTACAATTTAAAATCAGTTGATAATCATTTTAATGTCGGTCTAGATTTTAAAATAACTAAGATGGTGGTGGTTCTATGTGATGTTGCTATGGCTATAATGTACATCCACATTTCTGTTCATGGAATCCTGAAATATATTAAAAGTTTTTTGTAAGAGTTAGTGTGCAAAGAAGATTAGAGTATTAGTAGATAAAGCAGACTTTGGATAAAAGTCTGTTGTATATTAACTTTCCTATTTAACATAATATTTCCCATATATAAATCTAATATCTCCAATTTGCGAGAGGAAAAGAGGGTGGTGATTTGATTCTATAAAATGTCAAATTTTGGGTAAATGCTTCATCTAAATTAATAACTCTAAGTTCAAGCTAACTTTTTTTGTAACTTTCTATTGTTTTGTAGATGCACACTAGAACCCATGCAATTCTAGATCCCTTCTAAAATTGTTGACTTTTAAAGATTTTATCGAAAAATTTGTACTTCAGTTAGAGTGATATCTACAAAGAGTTTACATGTTAATAACCGCGTTTGATAACATGAGGTACAAAATATTAAGTGTTAATATAAATGCAAAAGAAAAACCAACTTCTCCCTATTGAAAATAAGAAACTTTAACTATGCAAATTAACAGTTTAAAATATGAAAATAACATACAACAATCACGAACTGACTTAGGCCAGATCACACAATACATCATTCAAATGTGCTTGAAACTTTACTTTCTTGGAGGAAGTATTAAACATACAATGTACATAAAAGATCAGCATTTACAAGTGGACATGCTCAAATAACACCGAAAGTTAAACGCTGCGTGGCAGCTGGTTTGAGCTGAGAAGCGCATTAACACGCTATAGATTTCAAATTTTATGAAATTTTATTATGAGTTGTAGTAATAATTTTTATCCCACTTTAGGCATAATTGACATTTATGACTTTAAAATACTCTTGCATAAGTTAAATTTACTAGGACGGCTGTGAAGCAGCACGTAAATTTTTATTAATCGCAAATGATTAAGAACTTATTCATTAATAGATATCATTAAAATAAACGATTTTCTTTTGGCACGGGGCTGTAAAAGTCGAGTCACCATAACTTTCTTACATCCTGCAGTATATGTACATTATTTTATTTCTATCTCTGTGCCATTAAAAGTCGTATTAAATTTTGAAGTCCGCTGGTGTTAGGTGCCCAAGCGAAACAAGGGTGACTGGCAGAGAAGGGCTTCAATGTGTACTTCACCGCCCGTGGTGCTTATGGTCGTTTTTCGTCGAGCCCCCTTCCCTCAGTTATTTAAAAATTTGTGTTTGGTACATTTGCGTTTGGATAAAAATGACAGTCGACATCGACATAGGTAATATCGTAAGACCTTGATAAATAGTCGGCTATTTTATTGTGATTAATTTATCTTGAATGTGATGTTTGTCAAACCGACAATACTAAATTGCTATTTTCTGACTAATACTTGAGCACTTCAGTTTTCCATTATTAATGGCAATTTCGTTGAGTCTAATTGCAGAGCACTCATAGAAACTTTATTCTAAAAAAACAACTAAAAAAACAGCTAAATTGTTATTTTTTGTATTTACTTAGGGAAATAAAGCATAAAGAAAAACATTTACCGCCGAAGAGAGATAAATCTAATTTACTAATCTAATATAAAGGCGGTAAATTAAATTTGCAGATTAGGCTGGTGAAAAAATTATTTAATATATGCTTAGACACGCTATCGTGGATTTGTAGCCATGGTTTTTGACTAGTAATCAATCATTTACTTTCTTAACGAAGTTGTTACGTTAAATCCACGCAAGCGATTTATTTCTGCATGAATATTAAATTCAAACTATATTTATTTAAAACACCCTAAAATATCTAAATTAAACTACCTTACACTTTTTATGTTATTTCAAATCATATATATTAGCAATCAACAAGCTCAACTTCTTTTTAATTGACGAGTACTTATTTAAACGTTCTGTAAAATTTCCTCATAATTCTTGGTACATCGTTAAATACGTAGAATTTATTTTATAATAATCTCCTATGCTTTACGTTTTCAATTTTTCAAATCTTATAGATACAGAATGGACTTTGAAGGCAGTCTGTTTATATACAGAGCCCTTTTTCCGTAAAGGAGCCCTGTAAGTCATGTTGCTGATTAAGACGCCTTCTTGTTAAGCTGTTTCACTTAGTACTACTGTCTACTGCAATTGTTTCATATAGTATCTAATCCGTCGGCAAGTGTAATACACATTTGTAGGTCCACTACGATAGAACCAGAAGTAGAGAACTACACTTCTAAAGAACATTTATTCAGTTTTTTCTTCTTGATGCTACTATGAAAGCTACGTCCTTGGTTGGTTGATAACCACGTAAGTGATGTAGTTTTTGTACTTCTGGTTATGACACAATAAATTAGAGATTGCGTGTTAAAATTGACTTTCTCATCTCAGTACACAAGTGATTCCGTAATTATTTTTCAAGTCACATTCATATAAACCGAAGCTTATGTTAGAACGATTTTCACTTGTTTTAAAATTAATATTACGAAATGCTAAAGTCAACAACCTGTTTATTAAATTATAAACTAGAGTAAGTTAACACATTGTTTATATCAGTTAAGGTTACGTTATTTCTTTTAGAAAGCGCACTTCACAGAGCATGTAAAAATGCTGTACACAATTGTCTAATTTTCTTCTTGTATATATTTAGGGCTGGAAACATTGTGTAGGTATCCTTGTATGTATTATTTAGATTTTATAATCAAGATGGCTTAAATGTATACAAGGTGACATTAGTTTTATGTCATTAATTTTGAGAGGGCGTAGAGTCAAAACAAGACAAACAAAAATTGTTAATTAACTTCTGGTCTACAATGAATGGTTAAGCTAGTAACGGACACACAAAAAAAATTATCTAAATTGTTATAGAACCTCTGCAATGTTTAGCTATGCCATGAATCAAATACACAATAATATGTTTCCTTAGAGTCGACCAACAAAGTTGTGACATTATGCAAACATAACTTATTGAAATATGATATCTGTAAACTGTAAAACGAAATAACCCATGCACCTTACCTACTACTAAAGTCATTTAAAACTGAAGTTCTGATGATAATCACAAAAAATAAAATTTCTTTATGCTGATTTGGTCGACTATTAAGTTTCTGACCTTGTAGCCTGAATATTCTAGCAATTCAGCAATAATTTACTTTAAGTCGATTGTACTTTTTCATTGAACATATAAACGTTTTGCAAGCTTGTTTTTCCTGTTTGCTTTTGTTACTAGTGTCGGATGATGCAATTCCATCACCTGCTTGAGTAATATATTTAAATGTAGTGTTGTGAGATAACTGTAATTATAGGTTTTATAGGTTTTTTATTTAGCTTATCAATATCCACCACCTCCTCAATTTAATGACATAAAACTAATGCCACCCTGTATTACCATGTTGTGTTATACATGGTGGCATAAGTTTTGTCATTAATTTAAAGGGGGTGTAGAGACCGATAAGACAAACAAAAATTGTTAATACACCTGGGGTCTAAAGCAAACAATTTAGCTTCAAATACGCATCCAAAAAGTATTAAAATTGCTTTAAAACCACTGCAATGTTGACTAGATCACAAATAAAATATACAATTACATCATGGTTTTTGAAGTCGACCAATTAAGTTGTGACCTTCAGCAAACTTGAATTAGTGAAATGGAGTGCGTTTTGCTGCCAAACAAAATAGCTCCATGTACTTTAGATGTTACTGAAAAAAATTTACAGTTTTTTCTAAAATTCGCATGTTTAGATAATAATTACAACAAAAAGTAGTATTCCATAATGCTGATGTGGTCGACTGTATTTGGTTGCTGACGTTTCTGATGCGTTTGTTGCAATTCAGTGTTTATGCAGAATATGATATGCTACTTTAAATTGAATGTACTTTTTCATTACATAGCTCGTAACCGGGGTTAGATGTTGTAATTTTAATTGTATGTAGGTGTTGTGTGTTTCACCTACGTGCTTAGGTAATACATTTAAATGCAGTGTTGAGAAATTGTAATTGGATATAGGTAATTGGAGTTTTTTGTCGCGTTAGTAGATTATTGAGTTGTTCTTGAAAATATGAAAACCCGACAATTACATCAACAACAAACTTGCACATACGGTGAAAATCTCCAACACTTATTGTGAAATCATTTCATGTGCGTGCTATGATTCAGGATAGCACTTTTATACGTAAGTACTTCTTAAAAAATGTATAACAAAACAGCAGTTTTAAAACTTTTACTTAATTTGACCTGGTTAGGCAATTAAAAAAGCGGTTTAAAAGTAAAATGCCTTATAAGTTTTTTGTTTAGCTAATTAATCTCTATTGCCTCCTAAATTTAATAACATAAAACTAATATTATTTTGTATACGAGTTGACGCTCTTGTTTCCATTATGTTTTAACGTCATGATTACGTAAATGCTCGATTTGGTGTCTGTAGATATTCCTTTTTATACTATGTTAACTAACGGTTTTATAAATAAATTTCTTACTGAGGTTTCCAATTTTTTTCTATGTGTGTGAACTACCCCGCTCAACGACGTTCTGTGCTTCCGTTTTGTTGCGGTATTCGGTGTGGGCGATTTTCATCACTTACTTTACTACTTTCTTTCTTGCCTGCACGGAATACCGTAATAAAGTAAATAAAAATTTACGCCTTGTTTAACAACCATCCTATTAATTCAACTTATATAAGTGCGTTTTAGTGACGTAAATGTTAATTACGCCTAAAGTAGGGCAAAAAAATTTATTTGAACTTGCGAATCCTTTGATTATTACTACAGTATAAAATAAAACTTCATAAAGTATGAATTCTAAAGCATGTAAATGCGCATCTACGGCAATACCAGCTGGCCGTGCATTGTTTAATTTTCTGAAAAGTGGCAGGATCACGTTTTAATGAATTGTGCATAATTACCTTTCATTTGCATTTAGTCTACCATTTGATGAAATCACTTGAAAAACTTTCTTTATTCAATCAAAACTTCCCTGGCAGAGTTATAGTCCACCATCGAAGTGGTAGACCATTATTTCATTAATTATAGTTGATAAATTTGCATTTGCACATGGTCTCTCACATGATAAAATCACTTAAAAAAGTTTCTTATTTTACTACAATCATGGTGTCATAGCCCTCGTGTCCACCACTGCGAGACCAGTAGACTTATGGCAATCTTTTTATTTTTGCCTACAGATAGTGAATACAAAATACAAACAATGATGAAATGGCCGACATTTCAGTGATGCTGCCTCTTGCACTATTAGAGAAATGTATTCTTTTGCTTAACAGGAGAGGATGCTTATTACTATAATGAAATTAATATAATGGAATGCAGCATCTTTAAACAATTGTACAAATTACTGCTCAGTTGTTGAAGATCTTTAAATAACTGTAAATATAAATCTCGAAAGTCATGAATGTGTACGGAATTTTTACTGCGAGAACAAGTGTTAAAATATAAACTTTTAATGCTGTATTTTATTTGAACACTGATTGTGGCTTTAAAATGTAATTAAGAAGTAAGTATTTGCCCGAGACATATATTAATCTGAGCAGCACAAGGTTGCCAGACATACGGGCTTCTTAAAAGGCATCAAACATATTTGGCTCGTAAAAACTGTATAGTATATACAGTGTATATACGGCAGAACTAACACGCCCCCTTAAGGACAATGCCTTCAACTAAAGGTGTATAAGTTGCGATACTTTACAGACTTAAGAAGCCCAGGTAAATTTTGTAAAAACGCTATTTATGGCCATATTTCTCGAAATAAAATTTGATACACACAAATTTGTAGGAAGCCCGTTTCGGGCTTCGTAAAACAGCAGAGGGCTTCGTATCATCCGCGTTAGTACGTGTGTATATATATATATATATATATATATATATATATATATATATAATAATTTTTATATTTTCTTGACCATTTATATTATTTTTTGCAAAACTTTTCTTGGAACTGGTCATTAATAATTAATTTGAATGTTTTCTACATGTAAAATAAACACTTTTTTCTTGCTTTTTATGAATATTATGAATATTAAAAATTAAAAAGCAAGAAAAAAGTGTTTATTTTACATGTAGAAAACATTCAAATTAATTATTAATGACCAGTTCCAAGAAAAGTTTTGCAAAAAATATATATATATATGTGTATATATATATATTATGCACTCACACATACACACACTCATACATACATACACTGTTAGCGGCCATGTGCGCTGACAGCGGCACCACATGACCTCACGAAAAATTCCCAGAGACGTTGTCCGTTACTTTCTAGTTACCGATTGAGGCGAGTGGACGTGTTTTTCAGTGCTCCCGCTTCTGCAGTAAACAAGTAAGTTTTTTGATATTTATTAAAGTTTAACTTTGCTTTTTATTGTATTTTATTTTTTATTATTGTGTGCCGTTAATTTTAATGTACAGGGCATTAAATAAAACCAAAATAATAATTTAATCCGTTAAATACTAAATAAACCGCGTTTTAACTTATATTTTAACTAAAATTCGCGTTTTAAAATAAACTAAATCAAATTTCGGGATAATAAATCAAAAACCAATAACCAAACACCGCAAATAATTTCAAAATAATTTAAAAAAACGTTTTTAATAAATTTATTGGAAAATCTAATAAATCGGGTTAAAAAACTGCGTAGAACAAGCAAATAAATTCGGGAAAATTATATAACGTGCGTCTAATAAAATAACAATTTAAAAACCAAATTCTAGCCCTTTTTGAATCAAACAAATAACTAAAAACCGTAAATTTTAAAATAATTTGAATATAAATTTCCCATTTTTAAGCCTGTACTTTAAGCTTCCTTAAAGTCCATCTTTGGGTTTAATTAGTGGTGAAACATTTCAAGGTCGAGTAAATAAGCGGTAAGTGCTTCCGGTACCGCATTCCAATAACGCGTGTTTCAATTAGTTTGTTTCTAAATTTAAATTTAAAGTCCGGTATTTTATAGATTTGTTTTTGAGGTAACTGGCTAGTTTGAATTTTAAATAAATAAATACAGTTTTGTTTACGGTACATTTTTAATCGAGGTATATTTTTTGGGTTTGTGATTCTATTTTGTCTTCGTTGTTATTTTGACTTTAGTATTTGTTTTATTTTTGATAAATTTTAAACTTCATTTGCTGGTTTGAAAATTTGAATAAATGAATAAATTTAAATAATAAATACCCGGAAGTTTACGGTTCATTTTAAATCTAGGTGTTTTATTGAAGCATCGCTTTGTTTTGTACTTGCTGTTGTTTTGTTGTATAGCTGATCGTCTTAACTTTGAGTATTTAGCTTCGAAACGGTCAGGCCGTTTTTGATCTGGGTTTTTTGTTTCTGGATGTTTGTTTGTTTGATTTTTCAGCATAGTTGTCCACCGAGATGAGAAGCCGCTGCCGAGGAAGAAAAGGGGTGATCGGTCGGAGTTGGTCAGGGGTGAGCTGTCTGAAGCAGGGTCGGTTACGAAGGTCGCAGTGAAGGAGCTCGCGGTAGTCCTTGAGAAGCTGGTTGTGCAGCCCAACGGGAGGTAGTCGTGTCACGGGAGGAGCCTGGGTCTGCAGTGGTGCAGTCGGAGGGGCCGGTGCCTCTTGTGGGTCTGAGTCGCCCTCAACATCGAAAGGCCAGCGTCGCGGATCGACTGGTAGCAACGTAAGCGTTGCGACTAGCAATCTAGACGAGCTGGACCTCCTTATGTTCAGGGTGAGGATGGCGAACGGCCTCATCCAGAAGCGGGTTCCTGCTACTTCGGCGACGATCACCGTCGATGACAGGAGGGTGGTTTGCAACGCCGCGCACGAGCTCCGAGACGTTTCGAACCAGCTTTTGGGGATGGTTAGGGGTCTGAGGATGGTGCGAGGCGAGGTAAAGGAGGCTGTTGCGGAGGTGCAGTCGCAGCTGCAAGGACGGAGCAGGTCGTTGTAGGGCGGGGGGCAACAGCAGGTCGTTTAGTCCCAGGGGTGGTTTCGTACGCCGGAGTAGTGGTTAAAGAGGCAGCGTTAACGGTTCCGGTCCGTGTCGACGCCAATCCAGGGGTCAAAGAAGACGTCATGGTGACGTTAAAGAAGAGGGTTGATCCTGCCAAAGATGGTTTTGTTGTTGTCGGAGCACTTCGGACGCGTAGGGGTGGCGTTGTCGTCGAGTATGCAGGTCGAGAGGACGCTCGTGGGTTGCAGTCGACGGTAGGTGGGGCTTTCAGGGTCTGACTGCAAAGACCATCAAAAAGAGGAGGCCGCGCATCGTGCTCCCTGGGGTAGAGAGGGAGATGAAGAAGGAAGAGCTCCAGCAGAGGTTGCTTGCTCAGAACCCCAGCTTCAGGGGGTTTAGGTTCAAGGACGAGGTTCGTGAGAAGTTTAGGTTTGTCGGCAGAGAACCCAGGGATCCGTTGGCCAGCGTTGTGTTCGAGGTGTCGCTGGAGGCTAGTAGGTGTTTCTTGGCGGATTCGGTCACAGGTCAGCGGAGTGCAAGGAGCGCATGCAGTTTTGCGGTAACTGCATCGAGATTGGGCATGACTTCAAGAACTGTAGGCGGGCAGTTTCTTGTTGTGTGGTCTGTGCGAGGTCGAACGACAGGGTTGGTAGTGTCAGGGTCGATACTCGTCACGACGCCAAGTCCAGCCAGTGCCCCACGATGCAGCGTTTGAAGGCAGTCATTACCAGGAACATCGACTATGGATCCTAGGCCATTAGATGATGTTCAGAAGAGGTCGTTAATTAAATGTGCGCAAATTAATTTAGGTAGAGGCAGATGGGCTACAAATAATTTCGTTAAAATACTGAACGAGAATAAAATCGACATCGGACTCGTACAGGAACCGCACCTGTATAGCCACAAAATAACAGGTTTTGGGAGGGAGGATACCGTTTTAAATACGGATAGCGAGCTACCGCGTACCGGAATAATAATAAATAATGGGACGTGCGCCGGAATAATCCTAAACAATCATTCGAATGAGTTCATAACCACCGCAGAAATAAAAACGGGATTGCATACGTTTTACGTGATGAGCACTTACCTTCCGCCGGTCGATTCCCGGCGGGAGAATCCTCAAACAAAGGACTTAATAAATCAAATTGAAGGAATCCTTCGTAAATTCGGTAGAAATAAAAATATAATTATCGCGGGAGACTTTAATGCTAAGTCGCCATTATGGGGCTGCCGTATCGAAGACGATAGAAGCTCGCAGGTTGCTGATATTTTACGGAATGGGACCTTAGTGTGATAAACACTAATGATTCACCTACGTTTGAGGGGCATAGAGGCAGCAGTTTTATAGATATTACTGTAGTCTCGCACGAAATGTTAGAAACGATTTGTAATTGGAAATTAGGGTCGGACGAAGAAACGCTCTCTGACCATAAATTAATAACATGGGACGTTGAAACCAAAACAAGCGTAAACGAGCAGCTAACTATATTTTCGCGGTTCTGTAACAAAAAAACAAATTGGGAGCGGTTTCAAGAAAAATTTGGCGAAAGTATCCCTGCGCTCGAAAATGAGCTATTTAACTGCCGAGAGGCAGACTAAGTAGAAACACCCGTGAAAAAATTAAACGACGCGGTGGTAGACGAGTCGTCGTATTCCATGCCGCAAAAGAAAACATTTAAAGGCAGCGTACCCTGGTGGACCCGGGAACTAACCACCAAGCGAGCAGAAACGCGTAACCTAAGGCGCCGCTATCAACGCGCATCGGGAGATATAAGAGAACAACGGAGAATAGAATATAATCAAAGTTACCGCGAATATAAAATATTAATAGAAGAAACTCGAACGAATACATTTAAAGAATTCTGCACGCAAAACTCAGAGAAAGAACCCTGGGGAACCCAATACCGCGTAATTAGAGGAAAACAACAAAAATCGCAATCAGTATTATTAAGAAAACAAATGGCGAATACACGGAAGGTTTTAAAACCACAGCGGAATATTTACTAGAGAAATTTTTTCCATCGGATAATCCCGAGAAGGATGAAGTGTCGCACGATTTAATAAGTCGGGCAGCTGCATAGGCGCAACGAACAGGTGCCGATAAGGCAATCCTAGTTCACGAGGTCGTCAGGGCTCTTAGGACGATGAACCTTAAGAAAGCACCGGGGCATGATGGAATCACTTCAGACGCAGATCTGGAGGCGTGCCTGTTAGTCCCGTGTGTCTTTGTCGGGTTGTTTAATCTTTGTTCAGAAAGGGCGTTTTTCCGCGTTGCTGGAAAATCCAGAATGTGAGATTTATACCCAAACCTAAAAAGACGGATGCGTCAGATCCGGGCAGCTATCGTCCAATTAGCTTGCTACCGGTGCTGAGGAAAGTTTTAGATCGCGTTATGACTACGCATGTTGAGTACCTAGTGCGAGACAGCGGCGGTTTTAATAACCGACAGTTTTGTTTCGTGGAGGGCAAGTTACGCACACGTTCGATGGTTTTGTTTTAGTAGTAACACATTTTACTAACCTAAGTTATAATCTCACTATTTTCGCGTTAGCACTATTTATTCCTGTAGAGTCTAGACCATATGTTCGCTCATGCACCCGTTTGACTGTTTTTCTTAGTAGTAAAACTTTTCGACTACTAAACTAAGTTGAAACCTTAAAACTATTTTCGTTTCAGAACTATTTATGCATCAACACTATTTCCACTCATGCAGACATTCGATTATTATGTCTAAGTAGTAAAACATTTCGACTAGTAACCTAAGTTGAAAGCATAACGCTATTTTCGCCTTAGTACTATTAATGTTTTAAGACTCCGTTCGTTTATGCACCTGTTCAGTTATTGTCTTAGTAGCAAAGCATTTCGACTACTAACCTAAGTTAAAACCTCCACACTGTTCGCCTCAGCACTATTTATGCCTCAAGACTATATGTTTGCTCATGTACTCGTTTGATTATTTTGTCTTAGTAGTATAACAATCCGACTACTAAACTAAGTTGAAACCTCAACATTATTTTCGCGCTAGCACTCTTTATTCCTGAAGACTATATGTTCGCTCGTTCACCCGTTTGACTGTTTTTCTTTGTAGTAAAACATTTCAACTACTAACTTAAATTGAAACTTTAACACTATTATGGCGTTATCACTATTTGGTCCTCAAGACTATTGTTTGCTCATGCACCCGTTTGACTGTTTTTCTTAGTACTAAAATATTTCGACTACTAACCTAAGTCGAAACCTCAACAGTTTTTCGTCTCGGCACTGTTTATGCCTCAACACTATTTACGCGCATGAACACATTCGATTATTTTGTCTTAGTAGTAAAACATTTCGGCTACTAACTTTAGTTGAAACCTCAACACTTTTTGCCTCAGCATTATTTCTGTCTTAACGCTGTCTGCTCAAGTTCCCGTTCGACTATTTGTTTTAGTACTAAAACATTTCGACTACCATCGCTGCAGCACTATTTATGCCTCTACACTATTTCCGCTCATGCACTCGTACGATTATTTTGTCTTAGTAGTAAAACATTTCGACTACTAACCTAAGTTGAAACCTCAACACTGTGTTTGCCTCAGCACTATTTATGTCTCAAGACTATATGTTCGCTCATGTACTCGTTTGACTGTATTGTCTTAATAGTAAAACATTTCAACTACTAACCTCAGCTGAAAACACAACACTATTTTCGCCTTACCACTAATTACGTCTCAAGACTATGTTCGTCCATGCACCCGTTCCATTATTAGTCTTAGTAGTAAAGCATTTCGACTACTAACTTAAGTTGAAACCTCAACATTATTTTCGCCTCAGAACTATTTATGCCTCAACTCTATTTCCACTCATGCACACATTTGATTATTTTGTCTTAGTAGATTAACGTTTCAACAACTAGCCTAAGTTGGAAGCATAACACTATTTTAGTCTCAGCACTATTTATGTCTTAAGACTATGTTCGCTCATGCACCCATTTTATTATTGTATTTGTAGTAAAACATTTCGACAACTAACCTAAGTTGACACATCAACCCATTTATCGCCTCAGCAGTATTTAGGTCCCAACACTATGTCCGCTCATGCACCTGTTAGACTATTTTGTTTTAGTAGTTAAACATTTCGACTACTAACTTGTAACAATTTTATTTTTGGTTGATAAATCCCTTCTTTAAAAGTCCGAAATTAATAAAGCACTTTTATTAAATAATGTCGTAATACATTTAACAAGTAAAATAATACATTAAAACAGCATCTAGATTTGTTAGTCTATTTGTGGTTGGATGTCGGCGTATTCCACAGCCAGTCGCAGGCGCGTTTAGGTGTGACAACCTCCCCCCCTGGATCCTTCGATCGTCCGAGCGAGCATGATAATCACTCGGCCATACGTAGAAGAAGTAACAAGATGTATGAAAGGACGACGGCCAGTAATCTGCGTATCAATTTTAATGAGTGAGCACATTTTCTGAATAGCGGTTGGTAAAGTATAAACGTTATTATCTTATTTAATTTGGGAAAATTTGTTTAGCGCGACGAGAGATTAGGCGACGAGAAACATCACTACAATCTACGATGCACTTAGAATTTTGAAAACTTTAATCAACTTTAAGAAAACTACTTCACTTTACGACGTGTACGGTGTACTTGGAAGATGGAAAACAAGTACCTAATCAAGGCTAGGAATGCAGTTTTGTTTGGTTCGTAGTAGTTCTAAGAAATTCTTTTGTGTTTCACTTTAGAAACACGCTATTTTGTTCCGATGTGTCGAAGTACGAATATGATATTTGCTTCAACTATTGCTAAGCTGGATTTCCCAGTATCAAACTTAAAATTCACTCATTTGATTTTGTAAGAAACAACACGTTGCTTCAGTATAAACTGTTAGTTACAACAACAGGTGCTACTGACGTCACTTGTTTGTCTGGAATATGCTGCTGACACACGTATCCTCGAAAGCAAATGCTTAGCACTTCGTTACTACCACTTTTGAAAACAAGAATATTTTTGTGATCATTTTCCTTATAAACTAAAACTAGTACTTTTAACTTAAAGAGGAAGATTTGTATAGTAACTTTTGTATTGTAATCGACCTGAACAGATCTGACGGGTTAGAATATCTTTGTGTAATAAGTTACACCTTGCTGTAATATATTTGATCATGAATAAGGTTGATAAACCTTACTTTAAATTTACAAAGTATTTCAAGTAGTTATTCAATTTTGTTGCATTGCATTTTATTTAAAAAAAAAGAGAATCTTTTTAGTAAATTATTAGTCCAAGCTTAAAGTTTTTTATTTTGATCAAATGTGATCAAACCTAACCACAGGAAATTAATATCTTTAAGAGTTGAATTTTGATGCCAACCTTATATAGAAAATACCTTTTTAATATTTCTTTAGGTATGTTTGCGGGACACAAACAGTGTTCCAATTTTCTATTAATCTAATTATTATACTTTCTTACAGGAACAGCGTCTTATTCTGTTAAGACAGGTTTTTGTCATCGAAGGCGATCTTTCTTTCTTTGGGTCTCCACGTCCGCCCTTAGAAATATGCCATGCCATTAACGTGAATCAGTCCGGACTTGGTGGCGCCTATTTGTTTTAGTTTGAGTATGACCCACCAACAGATTTTGACTTACCCCCCCATTTCTCATAGCTCTACCCAAGGAATAGACCCCTAGTTACGTCGGAAGACTTCGTTTTGCTGACACCCAACGTCTAGAGTCAAATATATATAATAAGAAAAAAAACGTAACACTGGCGCCCATTAAAGAAAAACGCTTCACTAGCGCCCATGCGTGAGGCTAGCTGTGCCCATTAAGAAAATTTGTTTCACTGACACCCAATGTGGGGCTGGTGTTTTAGTAGTTCAAAAAATATGTTTTACTAGCGCCCAACGTTTGGGGCTTCGAAATTTGTTTGTTTAAAATTAATTTTACTTCGAAATTTGTTTGTTCAAAAATTATTTTTACTTCGAAATTTGTTTGTTCAAAAATTATTTTTACTTCGAAATTTGTTTGTTCAAAAATTGTTTTGCCTCGAAATTTGTTTGCTCAACGTTTATTTGATCTTATGGTTTGGTTGTTTAAAAGATTGGTTGAAACATTAACCCCCATTCAGTCAATTAATTAACTTAGTCAACTTTATTTTTAACTTTCATTCTGTTTTGACCCAATATAATTTTTTTTGATATTGTTTTGGCAAAAATTACTTTACCAAATACACCTTTTGACTTTTACCTTTGGTTGCCCAAATTTGTTTTGACTATTTTTGTAAGGTTCAAATCATTTAGATTTATTAGTTTGATCTCATTAAAATATTAGGCTTTTGTAATCATGTCGGAGGGATTCCGAATTGTTTGTCTGCTTAAAGAAGAACGGGAGTAGTGAGTGAGAGACCAGTTTTGGAGAAAGGAAAATTTTAGGAAGATTGTTAGCTGAAGAAGCTGATGAGCCTGGAGTTCGATTTGCTTGAGTCAATAAAGAACATTTTTGTCCAAATTTGATGATAAGGCTATATATTCTATTTTGAAGGTACATTGGAGTGAGCTGTCGTCGTGTCATTTGAGAATTGCTCTTGTGCATAATCACGTTTTAGATTTTGTTAGCAGATTTTTGTTTAGATCGGCATTGCAACGCAATTTAGTCTAGGCGGAACTTGTCGTCGTAGTTGGTCGCTCAGCAGTATGTTAGTCCAGACGAGACTCAGGAAGAGTTGGTCGCTCGGCATTACATAAGTCTAGACGAGACTCGAGGTGAGTTAGGCGCTCTAGAATATTTTTGCATCATATTTTTTTGAGTTGATGTAATTTTTGTATTGTTAGTCTAGGTGAGACTCGTAGAGGGTTTGTCACTCTAGCATATTTAGGCGTTGTGAAGCATTGTAGTTGTTTTGACAGTTCGATTGGTAGTAGGATGAGAGTGTACCTGAACACTCATTTTTTTGTTAGCTATCGTCGTGATTAGTTTTTTTATTGATGATTCATAAGCAGGTAAATGGCTTTTAGTTGTTGGTGACTGGTTCTCGAAGTATTCGATTTTACAACCTTTGCGTAGTGCCACGGCACATTTGATTGAGAAGTTTTAGAGGAAAAGTATTTCTTGTCTACGGAGTACCACAATTTGTTATTTGTGATAATGGTCCACAATTAATTGGACGTGTTTTAAAGCTTTGTGTGCAAGGTACGAAATCCAAAAGATTTGGTACAATGCTGTTTATGCTCCTCAATGCAATTTTGTGGAAAGAATTAATAAGACAGTTGGTACTGCAATTCGTTCGTACGTAGAAGAACATGATACGTGGGATAGTGAAATATCAAAAATTCAGTACGCAATTAATTCAGCAAAACACGAGTCCACCAACTATTCTCCAAATTTTTTAGTCTTTGGTCGTCAGGTACCCTTAAGTGGAAAAGCTTATAGTGATAATTTTAAACCTGGTGAGGATGTAGATGTTGTTTCAAGTAGTAGACCTTCTTATGTTTTGGATCGTCAACTTTTGTTTGATATTTTTAGAAATGTCCGTGAAAATTTGCATGTAGCTTATCAACGTTCGAGTAAACGCTACAATGTTAGAAGAAGAGACATTTCATTCCAAGTCGGAGAAAGTGTTTGGAGAGCTAATAAGGTACTCTCGAGTGCTGGTGATAAATTCTCCGCTAAGTTAGCTCCAAAGTTCGTTTTGAGTAAAGTTCGAAAAAAATATTCCAATTTAGTGTATGAATTAGAGAATGAAGATGGAACAAGAGCTGGAAAATGGCACGTAAAGGACTTGAAACCCGATGAAGCATCGTATCCAAATGAGAATGATGATCCTGACGATTAGTTCCAGTCTAGTGATCTCTTTGAAGTTCAGCAAAACAGTAGTTGTTTGCTTTGTTTTGTTCCGATTTTTGATTTAGTGTCGTTTCACTAATTTTGAAAATTTTGTTTGATAATTGAAGCAAGTGGTTAAGGATTTTTGTAGTAGTTTTGAGGTGTGCATTAGTGTGCATACTGGTTATTTTAGTCGCGCGTTATTCGAAGATGTGGTTAGAAAATGTCTTTGAAGGATATCTTTACGATGTAGAAGTAAGTGGGCTATTTAAGTTGTTAGTCCTGATTTCTACACATTCAGGTAGAGAGAATATTGATTTATTCTTTCCCTTATTTCTGACCTTTCAGAAATTTTTGGTTGATAAGGTCAGAGGTTTGCATGGTGAACCTCACCATTTGATCCATCACTAATAAGATGTGTTGTTTGAAAATTAGTGATAGGATAATCAGTAGGATGTAGGAGAGTACAACCCTAACTGGTTCAATTTTGAATTTGAATTTTGTAAGTAACCTTTTAGTCAGGTTACCTTAGTTTTGATTATCACCTTGAGATAATAATATTTTGTATTCGAATTTTGTAAGTAATCTTATGAGTAGGTTACCTTTGTTTTGATTATTACCTTGTGATAATAATATGTTGAATTTAGACCTATTAGTAGGTAAAAATAAAATTAAATAAAAACCCTTAACCACAAAAAATATTTAAATTACTAAATACGTATTTCGATCACTGTGTGGCCATCATCAGTAGAAAACCTGTAATTAAAAAAAAAAAAAAAAAAAAAAAGCTGTTGTTCTGGAACACTTCAGAGGATATTCTCCTCACCACTTAGGCTGAAGTGAACCTTCCCAACCTATAATTTATTATATTGTTGCTTTAAACACTATCGAGAATATTCTCCTCACCCGCAGGCTGGTGTTCTCAACAACAAACAAGTGAATTGTGACATTATAACTTAAATCTACTTAATTTATACTAATTCTAAACCTACTGAAGCGGAACCAATTTAATCTTGCTTTCTCATTGGTTGTTGACCAATAGGGAAAGCAAAGCAGATAACTTTATTGGCCCTTTATCGGTGTTTAAGAGGGGTCCTTTATGTTTAACAATTTTATTTGTTTCATAGGCATTTAAGGAGGAAAACGTTGGTACCGCTTTTAACAATTTAACGTTTTCTAGTTTAACGGGGTGGCTGGTTTCAAATATATGTTTGGCGACCTGAGACCTTTCATATTTACCATATTTGAAGTGAGCAATGTGTTCTTTAAATCTTGTTGTTATATTCCTCTTGGTCTGACCAATATATTTTTGAAAACACCCTGGCCCTGCACAACTAATTTCATAAATCCCCGACTTTTGCAATTTTTCCCCCTTGTCTTTTGGATTACCTAGCAAATCTTTAATTTTATTAGTATTAGTGAAAGCAATTTTGAAATTACACTGTTTGAATATTTTATCAAGACAAACAAGGAAAGATCATCTTATTATTAAAGATTTACGACAAAAGAATTGTTATTATTTAAAGGCTGATAAGGGGAATAGGTTGGTTATTCTGGATAAAAAAGACTATGTTGATAGAGTGGAGACTTTGCTGTCTGAGGGTCCTTACAGACCAATAGTCAAAAAACGTAAAAATGATGTTCCTTTAAATAAAATGATTAAATCAACACAGTCTGTTTTGAAAGAATGTCCAAACCTAATTTCGCCCACACTAAAATTAAAATTAACAATTTCAAATCCTGAAATGCCAAAACTTTACTGTTTACCAAAGATTCACAAAATAATAAATCGATGAGACCAATAGTTTCAGGTATCAACTCACCGACTTACTATTTATCACGATGGCTGTCAAATGAATTTAAGAATTTAAAGTTTAATAGTTTGTCTGTACAAAACTCTTTAGAGTTCATTAATAAAATTAAAAATATCACATTAGAAGAGAACGAAATCTTAATTTCATTTGATGTCAGTTCATTATTCCCTAGTGTTCCAATACCACGTACTTTAACATATTTAAAGGATGTTCTTATAGATAGTGATATTGATGATGATAAAGTTGAGGACTATATCAAGCTTGTTTCGCATTGCATGTCCCAGAACTGTTTTCAATTCAACAACAAGTTGCACGAACAACATGAAGGCACAGAAATGGGAAATAGCTTATCACCTTTCATAGCAAATTTATTTATGTCTCGTTTTGAAACCGAGTTAAAAGAAAACTCCAAATACTTCCCAAGAATATGGTTACGGTACGTGGATGATATTTTGCAGTTTTGACACTTCTAAATCAAATGTTGATGATTTTCTTAAAGAAATGAATTCAAAATTTCAAAGCATAAAATTTACGTATGAACTAGAGAATAATGGACAATTGCCTTTTTTAGATACATTAGTAATTAGAAATGGTAATAAATTAGAATTTGACATTTATAGAAAAGAAACCAATGTAAATCGCTTTATTTTGTCTTCCTCTAATCATAGCATACAACATAAGTTGGCTTCATTTAACTTTTTAATTAATAGATTATTAAATTTCCTTTAAATAAAACAGATTTAATAAGGAATTTGCTCTTATTAAACAAATAGCGAATTACAATGGTTTCTCTTCTGATATTATAGATAATATTTTTAGAAAGTGTAAAAATAGGATCAACATCCGTAAATCAACGACTTTGCAATCAACCACCTCTAACGATAATGTTAAATATGTTAAACTTCCGTTTCACAAAACCACAAAGGGTCTTGATAAAATATTCAAACAGTGTAATTTCAAAATTGCTTTCACTAATACTAATAAAATTAAAGATTTGCTAGGTAATCCAAAAGACAAGGGGGAAAAATTGCAAAAGTCGGGGATTTATGAAATTAGTTGTGCAGGGCCAGGGTGTTTTCAAAAATATATTGGTCAGACCAAGAGGAATATAACAACAAGATTTAAAGAACACATTGCTCACTTCAAATATGGTAAATATGAAAGGTCTCAGGTCGCCAAACATATATTTGAAACCAGCCACCCCGTTAAACTAGAAAATGTTAAATTGTTAAAAGCGGTACCAACGTTTTTCTCCTTAAATGCCTATGAATCAATTAAAATTGTTAAACACAAAGGACCCCTCTTAAACACCGATAAAGGGCCTATAGAGTCATCTGCTTTGCTTTCCCTATTGGTCAACAACCAATGAGAAAGCAAGATTAAATTGGTTCCGCTTCAGTAGGTTTAGAATTAGTATAAATTAAGTAGATTTAAGTTATAATGTCACAATTCACTTGTTTGTTGTTGAGAACACCAGCCTGCGGGTGAGGAGAATATTCTCGATAGTGTTTAAAGCAACAATATAATAAATTATAGGTTGGGAAGGTTCACTTCAGCCTAAGTGGTGAGGGAATATCCTCTGAAGTGTTCCAGAACAACAATTTTTTTTTTTTTTTTTTTTTAATTACAGGTTTTCTACTGATGATGGCCACATAGTGGTCGAAATACGTATTTAGTAATTTAAATATTTTTTGTGGTTAAGGGTTTTTATTTAATTTTATTTAAATCGTGCCACAGTGTTCCTATAGATTATTACCTATTAGTAGGGTCTGCTTTTTGATTGTCACCTTATAGTGATAATATTTTGAATAGTTATGCTATTTTGATGTTGTAGCATTCCTTTTTTTTGTAGATAGAGCTGCTTGAGCTCCAGGAAGTGGAGTTTTTATTTGTGGAAATTAAGATGATTTGTAAAATGTTTGGTTATAGTTAGTAAATGCTAGCCTTGGAAGGAGTAAGAACCTCTAGTTAAAGGGTTACTTTGAATTTGGATTTTGATTAATTTTTTTGTCCTGTGGAGTGTTTGACTTTCTAATTTGACCCCTCCCAATTTTGACCTACACCGATTGTGACTCCCCGATTTTGTCTCCCTAAGTACGTTAGGTACACGTAGTTACCGACACACTCAAAATTGTAAATATTTGTCCCCCTCGTTTTAATAAATTCATAAGAATTTGTATTGATAGTTAGGAATGTAGAAGAGGCTAGTATATTTAAAAAAAAAAAAATTTTTTTGTATTTGTTATACTTAAAGTTTTTTCTTTGTTAGAAAAATTTTTTTTTCTTTTAGGAAAGGGGTAGTGTAACAATTTTATTTTTGGTTGATAAATCCCTTCTTTAAAAGTCCGAAATTAATAAAGCACTTTTATTAAATAATGTCGTAATACATTTAACAAGTAAAATAATACATTAAAACAGCATCTAAATTTGTTAGTCTATTTGTGGTTGGATGTCGGCGTATTCCACAGCCAGTCGCAGGCGCGTTTAGGTGTGACAACCTCCCCCCTGGATCCTCCGATCGTCCGAGCGAGCATGATAATCACTCGGCCATACGTAGAAGAAGTAACAAGATGTATGAAAGGACGATGGCCGGTAATCTGCGTATCAATTTTAATGAGTAAGCACATTTTCTGAATAGCGGTTGGTAAAGTATAAACGTTATTATCTTATTTAATTTGGGAAAATTTGTTTAGCGCGACGAGAGATTAGGCGACGAGAAACATCACTACAATCTACGATGCACTTAGAATTTTGAAAACTTTAATCAACTTTAAGAAAACTACTTCACTTTACGACGTGTACGGTGTACTTGGAAGATGGAAAACAAGTACCTAATCAAGGCTAGGAATGCAGTTTTGTTTGGTTCGTAGTAGTTCTAAGAAATTCTTTTGTGTTTCACTTTAGAAACACGCTATTTTGTTCCGATGTGTCGAAGTACGAATATGATATTTGCTTCAACTATTGCTAAGCTGGATTTCCCAGTATCAAACTTAAAATTCACTCATTTGATTTTGTAAGAAACAACACGTTGCTTCAGTATAAACTGTTAGTTACAACAACAGGTGCTACTGACGTCACTTGTTTGTCTGGAATATGCTGCTGACACACGTATCCTTGAAAGCAAATGCTTAGCACTGCGTTACTACCACTTTTAAAAACAAGAATATTTTGTGATCATTTTCATTATAAACTAAAACTAGTACTTTTAACTTAAAGAGGAAGATTTGTATAGTAACTTTTGTATTGTAATCGACCTGAACAGATCTGACGGGTTAGAATATCTTTGTGTAATAAGTTACACCTTGCTGTAATATATTTGATCATGAATAAGGTTGATAAACCTTACTTTAAATTTACAAAGTAATTCAAGTAGTTATTCAATATTGTTGCATTGCATTTTATTTAAAAAAAAGAGAATCTTTTTAGTAAATTATTAGTCCAAGCTTAAAGTTTTTTATTTTGATCAAATGTGATCAAACCTAACCACAGGAAATTAATATCTTTAAGAGTTGAATTTTGATGCCAACCTTATATAGAAAATACCTTTTTAATATTTCTTTAGGTATGTTTGCGGGACACAAACAGTGTTCCAATTTTCTATTAATCTAATTATTATACTTTCTTACAGGAACAGCGTCTTATTCTGTTAAGACAGGTTTTTGTCATCGAAGGCGATCTTTCTTTCTTTGGGACTCCATGTCCGCCCTTAGAAATATGCCATGCCATTAACGTGAATCAGTCCGGACTTGGTGGCGCCTATTTGTTTTAGTTTGAGTATGACCCACCAACAGATTTCGACTTACCCCCCCATTTCTCATAGCTCTACCCAAGGAATAGACCCCTAGTTACGTTGGAAGACTTCGTTTTGCTGAAACCCAACGTCTAGAGTCAGATATATATATATATATATATATATATATATATATAAAATAAAAAAAAAACGTAGCACTGGCGCCCATTAAAGAAAAACGCTTCACTAGCGCCCATGCGTGAGGCTAGCTGTGCCCATTAAAAAAATTTGTTTCACTGACACCCAATGTGGGGCTGGTGTTTTAGTAGTTCAAGAAATATGTTTTAAACTTAAGTTGAAACCTCAACACTATTTTCGTCTCAGAACTATTAATGCCTTAGCACTATTTTGACTCATAAAACTTTCGATTATTTTGTCTTAGTTGCAAAACATTTCAACTACTAACCTAAGCTGAAAGCATAACACTATTTTCGCCTCAGCAGTCTTTATGTCTTAAGACTATGTTCGCTCATGCACCCGTTCGATTATTTGTCTTAGTAGTAAAACATTTCGACTACTAACCTAAGTTGAAACCTCAACCCTATTTTTGCCTCAGCAGTATTTAGGTCTTAAGACTATGTTCGCTCATGCACCCGTTCGATTATTTGTCTTAGTAGTAAAACATTTCGACTATTAACCTAAGTTGATACTTCAACACTGTGTTTGCCTTAGCACTATTTATGGTTCAAGACTATTGCCGTTATGCACCGTTCGATTATTTTGTCTTACTAGTAAAAAATTTCGACTACTAACCTAAGTTGAAAACTCGACACTATTTTCGCCTCAGCACTATTTATGCTTCAACACTGTTTTCGTTCTGCACAGGTTCGATTATTCTGTCTTAGTAGTAAAACATTTCGACAACTAACCTAAGTTGAAACTTCAACACTGTTTTCGCGTTAGCACTATTTATTCCTGAAGACCATATGTTCTCTCATGCACCCGTTTGACCGTTTTTCTCAGTAGTAAAAAATTTCGACTACTAACCTAAGTTAAAACCTCAACACTATTTTAGCCTCAGAACTATTTATGCCTCAGCTCTATTTCTAAACATGCACACATTTTATTATTTTGTCTTAGTAGATTAACGTTTCAACTACTAACCTGAGTTGGAAGCATAACACTATTTTCGTCTCAGTACTATTTGTCTTAAGACTATGTTCGCTCATGCACTCGTTTTATTATTGTATTTGTAGTAAGACATTTCGACAACTAACCTAAGTTGACACATCAACCCATTTATCGCCTCAGCAGTATTTAGGTCTCAACACTATGTCCGCTCATGCACCCGTTCGACTATTTTGTTTTAGTAGTAAAACATTTCGACTACTAACCTAAGTTGAGACCTCACACTATTTTCGTCTCAGAACTATTAATGTCTCAGCACTATTTCCACTCATGCACACATTCAATTATTTTGTCTTAGTTGCAAAACATTTCAACTACTAACCTAAGTTGAAAGCATAAGACTATTTTCGCCTCGGCACTATTTATGTCTTAAGACTATGTACGCTCATGCACCCGTTCGATTATTTGTCTTAGTAGTAAAACATTTCGACTACTAACCTAAGCTGACACCTAAACCCTATTTTCGCCTCAGACGTATTTAGGTCTTAAGACTATGTTCGCTCATGCACCCGTTCGATTATTTGTCTTAGTAGTAAAACATTTCGACTACTAACCTAAGTTGACGCCTCAACCCTATTTTCACCCCATCAGTATTTAGGTCTTAAGACTATGTCCGCTCATGCTCCCGTTCGATTTTTTGTCTTAGTAGTAAAACATTTTGACCACTAACCTAAGTTGACACCTCAACCCTATTTTCGCCTCAGCAGTATTTAGGTCTTAAGACTATGTTCGCTCATGCACCCGTTCGATTATTTGTCTTAGTAGTAAAACATTTCGACTACTAACCTAAGTTGACGCCTCAACCCTATTTTCACCTCAGCAGTATTTAGGTCTTAAGACTATGTCCGCTCATGCTCCCGTTCGATTTTTGTTTTAGTAGTAAAACATTTTGACCACTAACCTAAGTTGACACCTCAACCCTATTTTCGCCTCAGCAGTATTTAGGTCTTAAGACTATGTTTGCCCATGCACCCGTTTGATTTTTTGTCTTAGTAGTAAAGCATTTTGACTACTAACCTAAGTTGACACCTTAACCCTATTTTCGCCTCAGCAGTATTTAGGTCTTAAGACTATGTTTGCTCATGCACCCGTTTGATTATTGCTTTAGCAGTAAAACATTTCGACTACTAACCTAAGTTGATACTTCAACACTGTGTTTGCCTTAGCACGATTTATGACTCGAGACTATTGCCGTTATGCACCGCTCGATTATTTTGTCTTACTAGTAAAAAATTTCGACTACTAACCTAAGTTGAAAACTCAACACTATTTTCGCCTCAGCACTATTTATGCAGTAGCTCAATTCCAATCATGCACACATTTGATTATTTTGCCTTAATAGTAAAACATTTCAACTACTAACCTAATTTGAAACCTCAACACTATTTTTGTCTCAGAACTATTTATGCCTCAGCACTATTTCCACTGTTGCACACATTCGATTATTTCTTCTTAGTTTTAAAACTTTTCAATTACTAGCCTAAGTTGAAAGCATAACACTATTTTCGCTTCAGCACTATTTATTTCTTAAGACTATGTTCGCTTATGCACCCGTTAGATTATTTGTCTTAGTAGTAAAACATTTCGACTACTAGCTTAAGTTGACACATCAACCAATTTTCGCCTCAGCAGTATTTAGGTCTCAACACTATGTCCGCTGATGCACTCGTTCGACTATTTTGTTTTAGTAGTAAAACATATCGACTACTAACCTAAGTTGAAACCTCAACACTATTTTCGTCTCAGCACTATTTATGCCTCAGCACTATTTCCGTTATGCACCCGTTCGATGATTTTGTTTTAGTAGTAACACATTTTACTAACATAAGTTGAAACCTCACACTATTTTCGCGTTAGCACTATTTATTCCTCAACACTATATGTTCGCTCAGCATTCGTTTGACTGTTTAGCTTAGTAGTAAATCTTTTCGACTACTAACCTAAGTTGAAACCTCAAAACTATTTTCGTTTCAGAACTATTTATGTCTCAACACTATTTCCACTTATGCAGACATTCGATTATTATGTCTTAGTAGTAAAACATTTCAACTACTAACCTAAGTTGAAAGCATAACGCTATTTTCGTCTCAGCACTATTTATGTTTTAAGACTATGTTCGCTCATGCACCCGTTCAATTATGGTCTTAGTAGTAAAACATTTCGACTACTAACCTAAGTTGAAACCTCCATACTGTGTTCGCCTCAGCACTATTTATGCTTCAAGATTTTATGTTCGCTCATGTACTCGATTGATTATTTTGTCTTAATAGTAAAACATTTCAACTACTAACCTAAGTTGAAACCACAATACTATTTTCGCCTTAGCACTATTTAGGTCTCAAGACTATGTTTGCTCATGCACCTGTTCGATTATTTGTCTTAGTAGTAAAGCAGTTCGACTACTTACCTAAGTTGACACATAAACCCGATTTTCGCCTCAACAGTATTTAGGTCTCAACACTATGTCTGTTCATTCACCCTTTCGATTATTTTGTTATAGTAGTAAAACATTTCGAGTACTAACCTAAGTTGGAACTTCAACACTATTTTCTGGTTAGCACTATTTATTCCTCAAGACTATATATTTTTGCTCATGCACCCGTTTGACTGTTTTTCTTAGTAGTAAAACATTTCGACAACTTACCTAAGTTTCGCCTCAGTACTATTTATGTCTCAAGACTGTTCGCTCATGCACCCGTTCGATTATTTGTTTTAGTAGTAAAGCATTTTGACTACTAACTTAAGTAGAAACCATAATACTGTTTTTCCTCAGCAGTATTTATGTCTTAAGACTATGTACGCTAATTCACCCGTTCAATTATTGTCTTTGTGTTAAAACATTTCGACTACTAACCTAAGTTGAAACCTCAACAATATTTTTGTGTCAGTACTATTTATGCCTCAGCTCTGTTAATGCCTCACGACTATATGTTCACTCATGTACTCGTTCGATCATTTTGTCTTAGTAGTAAAACATTTCAACTACTAAGCTAAGTTAAAACCTCAACACTGCTTTCGCCTCAGAACTATTTATACCTCAACACTATTTCCGCTCATATGCACATTCGACTATTTTGTCTTTGTAGTAAAACATTTCGTTTACTAAGCAAAGTTGAAACCATAACACTATTTTCGCCTAAGCAGTATTTATGTCTTAACACTAATTTCGTTCATACACCCGTTCAATTATTGTTTTAGTAAAACATTTCGACTACTAACCTAAGTTGAAACCACAACCCTATTTTCGCCTCAGCACTATTTATGTCTCAAGACTATGGTCGCTCATGCACCCGTTCGATTATTTGTCTTAATAGTAAAACATTTCGACTACTAACCTAAGTTGACACTTCAACCCTATTTTCGCGTCAGCAGTATTTAGGGCTCAACACTATGTCAGCTCATGCACCCATTCGATTATTTGTCTTAGTAGTAAAACATTTTGACTACTAATCTAAGTGAAACCACAGCACTTTTTTCGCCTCAGCAGTATTTTAGTCTCAATACTTTTTCCTCTCATGAACCTGTTCGATTATTTTGTCTTAGTAGTAAAACATTAAGACCACTAACCTAAGTTGAAACCACAACACAATTTACGCCTCAGCACTATCTATTTGCTCATGCACCCGTTCGACCATTTTGTCTTAGTAATCAAACGTTTCGACTACTAACGTAGGTTGAAACATTAGCACTATTTTTGCCTCAGCACTGCTTATACCTCAACACTATTTCCGCTCTTACACCCGTTCCATTATTTTGTCTTATTTGTTAAACATTTCGATTACTAATCTTAGTTGAAACCTCAATCTTCGCCTTAGCATTATTTATACCTCAATACTATTTCTACTCATGCACCCGTTCGATTATCTCGTATAGTGGAATTTATTTAAGAAAAACCTGTACGTCATCATGCGCACACGACTAAAACGGTGTCAGCATATCAGTGGCATAAATAATTTGCAATTAAATGTCAATTGAATTTTGTGACTTTGGTATTCTATAATTATTTCCTAGTTTTTAATAGTTTTCTTTGTGTTTTTTTTTGTGTTTTATACCTTGTTTATATGTATGTAAACTTAAACCGCCAACAAAATTAACTTGATTTTAGAATATTTACTCTATGAATTTGATAAAAATTATTAAATCCGCTACGCCACTGACTTTCAAGATTTGCGCATATGTCAAATGACGTACATGCCCTTCTTAAATAAATTTTGCTCTACCTGAAGCTCGGAATAATATTAATGCAACTATTAAAACAATAACATAATCTCTTTTAATTATTAAGTGTTTTTATATTGTTTCGTTGTTAGTCAGCATTGAATAATGTTAGTACAACTGCTATATCAATAACCTTAATGATATCCTTAGCAACAATTAATGTTACTGAAGTAACATTCAACAACGTTTTGCCTAATCATTGCACTTCCTTGTTATTCTTATGCACTAACATCTCAGAATGGGATACTAATTATGCAATACGCTTTAATCCTTCACAAAATAGAAATAGAGTTTAATTCTTATAATAAAAATGGTAATGAGCAATAATAGTAACCGAAAACGTAAGTATTTAATAGTTTATTGGTGTGTATTTGTGATAAAAGTAAAACAATCAAAATAACTAAGTTATACTTTTAACACATTCTTAGAAAAGGTTAAGCAAAAAATTTTTTGGCAATCCATATTCCAACCGTGTGTTAGTTGTATTCAAAGCAGATTATCAAAAATAACTATCCAAATATGTTTCGTTCTTTTATTATATCACAATTAATGCCCTAAGCGTAATTAAAGCAAAATTAAAATAACACCTAATCGGGTTACATAACCTCAAAATTGTGTACAAAAGAATCTCGTTTTTTACGCATAAATCGCAAAAACCTGCATTTTTTCTGTCGATTTGTTATTTTAGACGTATTTGAAAGTATTTACGCAAGGTAGAAGTCTCTTGCTATGGTCACGTAATGTAAACAGTGTCCGAAAATATTTTAAATTATTAATCACATCCTACAACTATCAGTATTCATTAATAGTTATTTACACTGAAAGTACACTACGTATATTAAATACTAATGGCATACTTCCAATATATACTTTTCTTCTTTGAAATTTACTTACAAATGTACCTGATTAGGTTTCCTAATTATGCACTACAGAGTTTTTAAAAGTGTCCGAAAATTAACCAATAGATTAATCAAGTTATAATACTGAAACTCAGTTCATGTGATGTTTCTTGTCCAATACCTTCGCTGTATAGGTACGCCACTGCTTAACTGCATAGAAGTTTCAGGTTTTAATGTGGTTGTTGGTATTACTTGTAGCCGGCTGCATTGTATCTTAGCGTCCATATTTTGCTGTTTGCTGATCGAGCTTTGGGTTAAGCGATCGTTGAATATATTCTGTGAGTTTAAAAACGTCGTTGCGATATTAATAAAGTTATAAGCGGGAAAAGTGTATGATTTTTGATGAACAAGTGTTAGTTTTTTAATTCAACATGTTAAAAACTAAGACATCCCAAAAAACTAAGAAAAGAGTAAGATTCATCCTTCCGCCTGAACATAACCAAAAACCAAAAAAATATTATGGCTATTATGGCAAACCAAAAGAAAAACGATGTATGTACAAGTTTTTTACTGATCGTTTAAGGGATTTGTATTATCCATCTGCAGTAACTCTTAGGGACTTCTATCAGATGAAGTGGTATAGACTTGCTCGTAGAAGAATGTTCAATTATTTGTTCTCACACGTAACTACAGCAGTTTATCGCAAACGTAAATTCCCTGTAGAAATTCCAGCTGAAGAATCTTTAACAGCGGATTCGAAGTCATTTAGTTGCCAGATACAGAATGTAACAGTGCTTGGGGATGCTTGGAGTATTAAAGAGGAGTTTTCTGTTGAAATTCGAAATATCATGAGAGCTTCGGGTGCTATACTTGATGAAACATTTAGTCCCAATATTATCCATGTTGTATTTCAGGTAAGTTTATATGTTAAGGGGTGATAGATCAATATTCCAGGCCATTAGTTTAGGGCCTATATTTAAGCAATTCTAGGATGTAGAAGATTTAATTACACAATTATCATGATTTAAGCTAATCTAAAGACACTATTTTAATTCACACTACATAGAGTTTATGAGATCATATTAATCTGCGCCAAGTTGGCAACTTCAAAATTTAATAAAAACAATTGGAGTTCTAGTTACCCGTTGTAGTTATGGAGTTCTCAATAAGCTTTAAAAATAGTTGCGACAATTTAAGTAGTTAAGAAGACAATTGAAAAAAGCAGATGCCAGTTTCACAAAACTGTCCACTTTAGTGAGCCAGAACGCTTTCATTTCAGCTCGAATATATTTGTCATAAGTAAAATTGATAGAACAAAGGGAGGGGGTGGCAGAACTCGAAAAACCGACTAATTTCCGAAAAGAAATTTCGAAAAATTTGGCATATAAGTTAGTAAGTGTATATATGTATGCATAGATATGTAACAGAAAATAGCATTATTCATGTGGATACAATGCAGTGTTGTCCAATAACGCTCGTAACAAAAGAAAACTGCAAATTCTAAAACTCATTTAATGTGGATTTGATGTAAATCTTGTTATACAAGTATGCTTGCTAAGGGAGTTAGACCTTTTTAAAAATGGCGCTGTTAAGATTGATTTAATTCTAATATCTTCAAAATGATTTCCTTTTATGTGATAATATTTTGTACGTTTATTTTGTACAGTATGCCCAATCGTATGGCAGAGAAACGATTTTTTAATTGTAGTCATAATCAGCTCTTTTGGGAGGTGATTGGACATTCTTATTAAGAACTTTTTCTTTCAAAGTTTACCATTTTGACATAGTATTTAACAAATTTTGTTTTAGCAGAAAAAAATAATTCTTATATCTAAACTTGCTATGACACACCATTTTCTAAAAATTTTGATTCCAACTTTTCATGATGTGTCAATGTATACGTTTCCATTGATTAACAAATTCATTTCTAAATTATGCAAGATGGCTATGCAAAATAAACATAATAACAATTGTATGTGTCAAACTGTTTTAAGTCGTAACTGTTTCGAACTAAAAATTTGGCTCATCTAAAGTAAAAAATAAATATAGGTAAAAAATTGTATTAATGTCAAACGACTGATATTTCAATATTATTAGTTATAAACTAGTTTTAAATAGAGAGTTATTTATTATTTAGTGTTACCTTAATTTTAATTTTTTCAAATACCAAAAGTTTGACATTGTTATAATGGTTTGGTTCAGTAACGAAGAATATGCCGATATATATTTAGTGTATGGCAAAATGCAATGAATGCTCAGACAACGGCACATAGGGTATATAAATAAATTACCAAATAGAAGACACCCTGCTCCCTAAACATTTACAGTTATTCATCAAAGAATTAGGGAAACTGGATTAGTAATTCAATTCTCAAAAGCAATGTAACTGGAAGCCATGCTTATGTCAGAGAAGAGAATGATATTTTAATGGAAGTAAAGGAAAATTTCAAAATTAGCATTCAACATTGACTGTAATGTATTTTATATCTAAACCTCTTATGCGGAATATTATCCATAAGGGTAGTTTGCGTTCTTTTTATCTTAGAAAAGTTTAGGCCATGCATGACCGTGATTTTGTGTTTGTGTTGATTTTTCTAATTGGTTGCAAATGAACAAAATCAAAACCAAAGCTTTTTCTCAAACATTTTGTTTTGTGACAAAGCTACTTTTACCAAATCTGGAATTTTGAATATGCATAATACACATTATTACTTCTGCGTCAGTGATAATCCTCATGTTACAAAAGAAATTAAACATCAAGAAAGGTTTCACATAAATGGATGGATAGGCGTTCTTGGAGAAAATCTGCTTGGGCTGTAGAATTGTCCAAATGTTTAAATTGTGAGAATCATCTAGACATTTTACAAAATACTTTATCCAATTTATTGGATAGTATTAATTTGTATATTCGGCAGAACTTGTGGTTTCTACATGATGGTTGTCCAGTTCACTTTAGCGATTGTTTGTAAGTTTTTACACAATAACTACCGACAATGAAAGATCAGAAGAGGCGATCCAATTGCTTACCTGGATAGGTCTCCAGATATAAATCTTTGCGATTTTTGTGTGTGGGATACCTGAAATCAATTGTTTATTCCCAATCAATAGAAACATGTCATGAGCTTTGCAGACTAATTCAGGATGCCTGCAACGAGTTTAGAAACAATATGGCAAGAATTTGACAATCTTTGTGTGTTTAAATTTGTTCTTAGAAATGGGTGGCTGTCATGTAGAGTATCTGTTGTAGATTTATTTTTGTGTTTTGTGCTTTCAGTTGTCATTTTGTTCTATTTTTTTTTCATTACTTATTTCATCGTCTACTAGTTTGTATCATAAAAAGTTTATTCATTACTCGTATTAATTTTTCCTTTAGAAAAGCCAAAGCGTTAGTGGGAAACAGTTTATGACATAAGAGCAGTTTGACATTCATACAATTGTTATTATGTTTATTTTCCATAGCCATCTTTCATAATTTACAAATGAATTTATTAATCAATGGAAACCTATGCATTGACAAATGAAAAGTCCAGATCGATTTTTTTGAATACAGTGCACCATAGCAACTTTAAATAAGAGAATTGTTTTTGTCTAATAAAAACAAAATTCGTTAAATTCTATGTCAAAATGGTGAAATTTGAAAGACAGAAACGTTATGAATAAAAGTGTCCAATACCTCTCCCAAATGAGCTGCTTATGACTACAATTAAACATTGTTTCCAAGTCATACGATTGGCCATTTTCCACAAAATAAGTGTTATCACTTTAAAGGAGATCATTTTGAAGATATTTGAAATAAACCGATCTTTACAAAGGTATAATTCCCTTAGCAAGCATATTCGGATAACAAGATTTACATTAAATCGACATGAAATGAGCTTTAGAATATGCAGTTTTCTTTTGTGAAGAGCGTTTCTGGACACCCTGTATTATATCTATTTTATAATATATAATATACATACGGTTATACAATATAATCTACACGAAAACAATGTACTTAAAAAGTAATATGCTTAAATGTAATATTGAAATAATAATGAACTCTCAACTCTGATAATAGTATGGACGGTTAATACTGTACATACATTAAAAATGACATTTCTTAAGTTACCGTTTGGGAATTTTGATGTTTTATCATCATATTTATATTAAAGTCCTGTGAATATAAGCAATACTATGTCTGTCATTATATGCATTTTCATATTGTATGTATGAAAGAAAGTTTGTTAAATTATAATTGTTACTGTGTTTCAGAACTTGTTAGAACACTATCTAAATTATAATTCGGTTGTTGTATATACAGGGTAAGTTTTTTTTATTTTTATTATATGCATCTTGAAAACTGTTAGAGATAGAGAGACACTCAAATCGGAAAAGTATTGTGGTTTCGTCTATTGGTCTCACATGTGCTTTTCTGTTTTAGGAAAAAATCCACGGATATCTAGATATTTTGAAAAAACCAAATATGATAGATTTTTTAAATCCATACGTAAGCTTTACTATTGACATTAGAGAAATAATGTAAATAGTAAACTTGTAGATATTTTTAAGCTGAATAAGGAGCGAGTAGCTCAAAAACTATAGTTTTTTTAGTTTCATGGATATGTACATAATCTCAATTTTTTTAAATGCAAGACATATTGGCTATTATCCTGTTTAATAGTTTATGTTTTTCCAATTTTACTGATATTTTGCAAATGAGCAAAATATGGGTTTTTTGTTGTTTTTTTTAATGAACCATCATAAGAAATTATGCAGCTTGACAAGTTTCAAATAAATATTTTGTGAGATGTGCAGTGTTGCAATTGTCATTTAAACATAAGTTGTTGCGAGTGCAAAAGCGTTTAGTAAAAATTGGTGTGTTGCACAAGATAGTTGTCCTTGTATGATAATCATATGCAAGAATTTTCAGTGAAGCTAGTGGCCACTATTTACCGGCCGCTAAGTATGGATACACCTTCCAATCTCCATCACTACAAAACCACACCTACTGAACGGAACAAACATTTTTATTGTTCAATTATGTTTCTTATATTGACCCAATTATCTTTACGCATTTTAAATCTAAGAGTGATTGAAACTAAATAACTTTGAGAGTCTTATATTATTCTTACGTGTATATTTTAAGCAGTTGCTCTTTTAAATTGAAATTCATGTTTTTCTTAACTTCTGTAAAACCTGCGCTCTTAAAACTTGTTAGACAGCTAGTGTAGGTACATTAAAACAACACATACCATTTACAGAAACGTGTTCGACCCAGTTCACAAATTTTTTGAAACTTGCGTAATGACACCCTAACAAAATTATTAAAAAATTTTTCTTAGCTTTTGTACGAGCTGTGCTCTTGAAACTTGGTAAAAGCTAGTCTGGGTGTACCAAAACAATATATACTTTTTTCACCCAGGTTCACTAACTTTTTTGGAATTTGCAAAATGACACCATATAAAAAAATTTAAAAAAATTTTTCTTAGCTTCTGTAAGACCTGCGTTCTTGAATAGTAAACAACTAGTGTAGGTGTACTACAACAACACGTACCTTTTACAGAAACTTGTTCGCCCCAGATCACAAATTTTTCCGAATTTACCTAGGGGCATCTTAAGAAGATTTACAAATTTCTTTCTTAGCTTTTTTAAGACCTGCACTCTTGAAACTTGGTAGGCAACGAGTGTAGGTGCACTATAACAACACGTACCTTTTACAGAAACCTATTCGCCCCGGCTCTCAAATTTGTTGGAATTTGCATTGGGAGAACTTAAGCAAATTAAAAAGTTTTTTTCTTAGCTTCTATAATACCTGCGCTATTGAAACTCGGTAGGCAGCTAGTGTAGGTGTACTAAAACATCCCATATCTTTAACAGAAACGTGTTCGCCCAGGATCTTTTCTTAGCTTCTATAATACCTGCGCTCTTGAAAGTTGGTAGTCAGCTAGGGTAGGTGTACTAAAACAACACATACTTTTTATAGAAACTTGTTCGCTCCGGTTCATAAATTCTTTGGAATTTGTGTTAGGACAACTTAGCAAACTAAAAAATTTTTTTCTTAGCTTCTGTTATACCTGCGCTCTTGAAACTTGATAGGCAGCTAGCGTGGGTGTACTAAAACAACTCATATTTTTTACAAAAACGTGTTTGCCCCTGTTCACTAACTTTTTTGGATTTTGCATGACATCAAAAGAAAATTAAAACAATTTTTCTTAGCTTCTGTAATACCTGTGCTCTTGAAACTTGGTAGGCAGCTAGTGTAGGTGCATTAAAACAACACATACCTTTTTAAAGAAACGTGTTCGCCCCGGTTCACATATTTTTCCGGATTCACGAAAGGACATCTTCAGAAAATTAAAAACTTCATTTCTTAGCTTCTGTAAGACCTGCTCTCTTGAAACTTGGTAGTCAGCTAGGGGCAGGTGTACTTAAATAACACGTAGCTTTTACAAAAACTTGTTCGCACTGGTTCACAAACTTTTCCGAATTTACCTAGAGACATCTTAAGAAAATTAAAAAATTCATTTCTTAGCTTCTGTAAGACCTGTGCTTTTGAAAGTTGGTAGTCAGCCAGGGTAGGTGTACTAAAACAACACATACTTTTTACAGAAATTTGTTCATCTCGGTTCACAAATTTTCTGGAATTTGTATAAGGACAACTTATGCAAATTAAAAAAAAAACTTTCTTAGCTTCTGTTATACCTGCGCTCTTGAAACCGCGTAGGCAGCTAGAGTAGGTATACTAAAACAGCCCATATCTTTTGTAGAAACGTGTTCGCCCCAGATCACTAACTTTTTTGGAATTTGCGTAATGACACCATAAGAAAATTAAAAAAAATTTTCTTAGCTTCTATAAGACCTGCGCTGTTCAAACTTGCTAGGCAGCTAGGGTATGTGTACTAAAACAACACGTACCCTTTACAGAAACGTGTTCTCACCGGTACACAAATTTTTGGAATTTGTGTAATGAAAACTGAAGCAAATTAAAAAATTTTTTTCTTAGCTTCTGTTATACCTGCACTCTTGAAACTTGGTAGGCAGCTAATGAAGGTGTACTAAAACAACATATGCCTTTTACAGAAGCATGTTTCTCCCAGTTCACAATTTGTTCCGAATTTGCGTAATGACAACTTAAGCAAGTTAAAAAAAATTTTCTTAGCTTCTGTTATACCTGCGTTCTTTAAACTTGGTAGGCAGCTAGTGTAGGTGTACTAAAACAATACATACCTTTTACAGAAACATGTTCCCTCGGTTAACAAATTTTTCCGAATTTGCATAAGAACAACTTAGCAAATTAAAAAATTCGTTTCTTAGCTTTTGTAATACCTGCGCTTTTGAAACTTGCTAGGCAGCTAGGGTAGGTGTACTAAAACAATACATACGTTTTACAGAAACGTGTTAGCCCCGTTTCACAAATTTTTCCTAATTTACCTAGGAATATCTTAAAAAATTAGAAAATTCATTTCTTAGCTTCTGAAAGATTTGCGCTCTTGAAAGTTGTTAGTCAGCTAGGGCAGGTAAACTAAAACAGCACATATTTTATACAGAAACTTTTTCACCCCAGTTCACATTTTTTTTGGTATTTGTGTAAGGACAACTCAGGCAAATTAAAAAATTTTTTCCTTAGCTTCTGTAACACCTGTGATCTTCAAACTTGGTAGGCAGCTAGGGTAGGTGCACTAAAACAACACATTATTTTTTCAGAAACTTGTTAATCCGGTTCGAACAAATTTTTTAGAATTTGTGTAAGGACAACTTAACCTAATTACAAAAATTTTTTCTTAGCTTCTGTAACATGTGCGCTCTTGAAACTTGGAAGTCAGCTAGGGTAGGTGTACTGAAACAACACATACTTTTTACAGAAACGTGTTTGCTCCGGTTCATAAATGTTTTCGAATTTACCTAAGGACATCTTAAAAACCTAGAAAATTCATTTCTTAGCTTCTGGTAGACCTCCACTCTTGAAAGTTGGTAATCAGCTAGGGTAAATATACTAAAACAACACATACTTTCTACAGAAACTTGTTCACCCCGGCTCACTAATTTTTTGGAATTTGCGTAATGATACATAAGAAAATTAAAAAAATTTTTTCTTAGTTTCTGTAAGACCTGCGCTCTTGAAACTTGATAGACAGCTAGGGTAGGTGTACTAAAACAAATATTTTATGTTACTGACTTACAACAAAAGTGTATGCTTTTCCGAATCATCCCTGAGATAGCATAGTAGATACGTTTTTATTTTATATAGCGTGGTATCCCCAGTAAGCCTAATCCGTGCTTGTGCACGATTTAATGGTACCAAAAAATACATTAATGCATGCCACTAAATTCCGGTATAAACTACTTATTTTTAATACTTTATCTTTTTGAAATTAGATAATATGGTACACATCAATATTTTTATGTCACCTTCATATGATAACGCTTTTGGTTTTTTAGTAGTTTATTTTTTGGTAATAATGTTGTAGAGAATTATGTCCATATAAATATTGCTAAACATATATTATAGAAAAATTGTACTTTCATCGCGCATGCACAAATTATAAAAGTGTATTATTATTGCTTAGGTTCAGACTGTTAAGAATAGCTAAATAAGCTTGAGTAAATGTTTTTCTACAGTAAAACCTCTACAAACTGTTTTGGAAACAACAACGTGCTACCAATGCTAATTGTCTAAAAAAAAAGTGATTAAAAAGTTAGCATTGGTAATGTTATATATGGGTAACATGGGCACTGATTCTAACTATTTCTCTTACTAAATCCTACTTTATCATAATAATGTTTCAACAAACACTCATTATTAGGTTAGTTTAGCGCCAAGAAGGGAGGCTTTCATTAACGCATCGCACTACCTTAACACTTGAAATTTTGACAACCATACACATGCACCTGGAAGTCTATTCTCGACTTTGATCGATATTTATCATCAGTGATATTCATCACACAAAAATATCGCTCGTAAATAGAAGAATACAAAGAGCCAATAGTAAACATGATGCTGCAGATCGTGTCTTGCCGGTCAAAATTGAAGAATTGACGAACTTAGTGTTTACTTTTTATATTATCACCCGCTTTTCTAACCAACGAAAAGTCTGAACAAACATTCTTTTACTTAAATAAACGCCATGGTTGCTGAAGACGCGGATCCGCGTCAAGTCGGTATACTCCGTAGAGTTGCCGACATGGATCCGTGTTTACTGCAAATCTGTTTATACAGAGTTAGTATTCTGTTCGTCCTCATGTAATATGTTAGTGTGGGTGTTAGCACACATGGAAAGAATATAATTTTATATATTTTTTGCAGTTTTTGTCAGCGTGCAGAGCCTGTAAAATAGCAAGTGAACAGGCAGGTCTATCACGGTCTAAACGACTTAAAATGATAACAGTCTGCTTACCTGTGATGAAATGGAATATTACTTATACAATTTATTTACGGATGTCGCTACATAAATTCAGAAAAATTTGTAAACCGGGGCGAACACGTTTCTGTAAAAGGCAAGTGTAGTTTTAGTACACCTACCCTAGCTGCCTATCAAGTTTCAAGAGCGCAGGTCTTACAGAGGCTAAGAAAAATTTTTTAATTAAATTAGGTTGTCCTTACGCAAATTCCAAAAATTGTTTGTACCGGGGTGAACAAGTTTCTGTGAAAAGTGTGTATTGTTTTAGTACACCTACACTAGCTGATTACCAACTTTCAAGAGCGCTGGTCTTACAGAAGCTAAGAAATAAAAATTTAATTTTCGTAAAATGTCCCTACGTAAATTCAGAAAAATTTGTAAACCGTTGCGAACACGTTTCTGTAAAAGGTATGTGTTGTTTTAGTACACCTACCCTAGCTGCCTTCCAGGTTACTTTCTAGTTGCCGCTTGAAGCGAGCGGACGTGTTTCTGCCGAGCTCCCGCTTCAGCAATAACAGTAAGTGTTTATCTAGGGTTTTATTATTTATTGTTGAATTATTTTATTTGAAGCTTTGCTTTTTATTGTGTTTTATTTTTATAATTGTGTGCCATCAAAATTTAAATACAGGGCAGTAAAATAAAAATTTTAAAACAGAATTTAAACTAAATAAAAACTAAATAAATCGCGTTTTTCTTGGTAATTTAAACCAAATCCGCGTTTTAAAAATAAACTAAATAAATTTCGGGTTAATAAAACAAAGGTCTAATAAACTAATATTCAAAGAATAATTTCGAAATAACTTAAAAAGACATTTTTAATAATAAAATTAAAATAAAAACTACGTAAATCGTGTAAAAAACCGGGTAAAACAACCAAAAAGTGTGTGAATTTTTTATAGTGCGCGTATAATCAAATAATAACCAAAAAACAAAAATCTAAGCCTTTTTAAATCAAATAAATATCTCAAAAACTGTAAATTTTAAAACAATTTTAATATAAATTTTCCGTAATTTAAGTACACGCCCCCTGGGGTGGCTGCGGCGCCTGAATCGCCCTCAACTTCGGGAGCCCAACGAAAGATGTCGACTGGCAGCGACGTTAGCGTTGCTGCTAGCGACCTCGATGAGCTGGACCACCTGAGATTGAGGGTGAGGAAGGCGCACTGGGTCATCTCCGGGAGGGTGCCGACGACCTCCGCCACTATCGTCGTGGAGGACAGAAAGAGGATTCGCTACGCCCTGGATGATTTCCTCGACGCGGCGAATCAACTTATAGGTATGGTTAGGGCGCTGCGGCTTGTGGCTAGTGATTCTGGGAGAGCTAATGTTGTCGGGGAAGTCCAGCGGTGGTTGCTTGTGTTTCAGGGCAGCAGTGTTCCAGGAGCCAGGAGGTGCCGATGCCGCGGAAGGCGTCGTATGCTGCAGCTGCTGCAGGTGCGACGCCCACCTTTGCAGTTAGGGTCGACGCCAGGCCAGGGAGAAGGATGACGTCATGTCGACCCTAAAGAAGAAGGTCGATCCCGCTCGTGATGGTTTTGTTGTGGTCGGAGCTCGTAGAACTCGCAAGGGCGGTGTAGGTTGTCGAGTGTACAAACCGAGAAGATGCGAAGAAACTGCAGTCGAAGGTTGTCGGTGACTGCAAAGAGCTCGTGGCGAAGACCATCGAGAAGAAGCGCCCACGGGTCGTTCTTCCGGGGTCGAAGCGGGGATGAAGGCGGAAGAGCTGGTGCGGTTGATCGCGTGCCAGAATCCCCGCTTCGGCGATTTGAAGATTGAAGACCACCTGAGGGAGAAATTTAGGTTTGGCGGAAAGGGCCCTAGGGATCCCTTCGTCAACGTAGTCTTCGAAGTGACCCCCACACTTCGGAGACGTATATTAGCTGACGCTATAAACCTCAGGTGGCGAAGAGTCTGGGCCCGGGACCACTTCTCGATGACCCAGTGCTACAGGTGCTACGAGTACGGCCATAGATCGATGGAGTGCAGGGAGAAGGTACAGTGGTGCGGTAACTGTGCCGAAGTCGGTCACGAATTCAAGGATTGCCGGAGGGCAGTCCCCTGCTGTGTGGTTTGCGCTAGGGCAAACGACAGAACTGGCGCGAAGGTCGATACGCGCCACGACGCCAAGTCGAGTAGATGCCCCACGATGCTGAGATTGAAGAACGCAATCACACGCAACATCGATTATGGACCGTGAAGAAAAGAACGATTTAAAGAAGCAAGAAGATTAAATTCGCGCAATTAAATCTCGGGAAAGGAAAAGGGGCTACAAATAACTTCGTAAAGTTATTTAGCGAAAATAATATCGACATCGGGCTTGTACAGGAACCGCACCTGTACAGCCATAAAATAACAGGTTTTGGGAAGGGGATCACCGTTTTAAACGCAAACAGCGAACGACCGCGTAGCGGTATAATAATAAATAATGGAACGTGCGCCGGAATAATACTAAATAATTTATCCAACGAATTTTTAACAACGGTCGAAATTAAATCAGGGCTAAATACATTTTACGCGATCAGCGCGTATCTTCCGCCGGTTGATTCCCGGCGGGAAAATCCTCAAACCGAGGACTTAGTAAACCAAGTTGAAAACATTTTGCGCAAAATCGGTAGGAATAAAAATTTAATCATCGGGGGAGATTTTAATGCTAAGTCGCCATTATGGGGCAGCCCTATCGAAGACGATAGAGGCTCGCAGGTTGCTGATCTTTTTACGGGATGGGACCTAAGTGTGATAAACACTAATGATTCACCTACGTTTGAGACGCATAGAGGCAGCAGTTTTATAGATATTACTGCAGTCTCGCACGAAATGTTAGAAACGATTTGTAATTGGAAACTAAGGTCGGACGAGGAAACGCTCTCTGGCCATAAATTAATAACATGGGACGTTGAAACCAAAACAAGCGCAAACGAGCAGCTAACTATATTTCCGCGGTTCTGTAATAAAAAAGCAAATTGGGAGCGGTTTAAAGAAAAATTTGGCGAAAGTATCCCTGCGCTCGAAAATGAGCTATTTAACTGCCGAGAGGCAGACGAAGTAGAAACACTCGCGAAAAAATTGAACGACGCGGTGGTAGACGCGTCGTCGTATTCCATGCCGCAAAAGAAAACATTTAAAGACAGCGTACCCTGGTGGACCCGGGAACTAACCACCAAGCGGGCAGAAACGCGTAACCTAAGGCGCCGCTATCAACGCGCCTCGGGAGATATAAGAGAACAACGGAGAATAGAATATAATCAAAGTTACCGCGAATATAAAATATTAATAGAAGAAACGCGAACGAATAAATTTAAAGAATTCTGCACGCAAAACTCAGAAAAAGAACCCTGGGGAACCGCATACCGCGTAATTAGAGGAAAACAACAAAAAATCGCGCTCAGTAATATAAAGAAAACAAATGGCGAATACACGGAAGTTTTTAAAACCACAGCGGAATATTTACTAGAGAAATTTTTCAACCCTAAAAAGGCACCGGGGCATGATGGAATCACTTCAGACGCAGCTCTGCAGGCGTGCCTGTTAGCCCCGTGTGTCTTTGTTGGGTTGTTTAATCTTTGTTTAGAATGGGGCGTTTTTCCGCGTTGCTGGAAAATCCAGAATGTGAAATTTATACCCAAACCTAAAAAGGTGGATGCGTCAGATCCGGGCAGCTATCGTCCAATTAGCTTGCTACCGGTGCTGGGGAAAGTTTTAGATCGCGTTATGACTACGCGTGTTGAACACCTAGTGCGAGACAGCGGCGGTTTTAATAACCGACAGTTTGGTTTCGTGGAGGGTAAGTCGACTATCGACGCGTTAGAGTTCGTTGTCGGGGAAATTAAGCAGGCAAGAGATGCTAAAGAGTACTGTGTCGTTGTTGCTTTGGACATTTCAGGAGCATTTGATGCTGCCTGGTGGCCATTAATCGTTTGCGAGTTAGATCGTAGGGGTTGTCCGCGAAACTTGATGTCTTTGGTCAAGAGCTATTTCTCGGGGCGATTGGCACAGGTTGAAATTCCGGGTGAAATTCTGTCGCGTGAGGTGGAAAGGGGATGCCCGCAAGGGTCATGTTCTGGTCCCACATTTTGGAAGTTGTTGTATGAGAGCATCTTTAGGGTCAAGTTGCCCGCAGGATGTTCAATCGTTGGGTTTGCAGATGACACACTTTTAATTGTAAGATCGAGATTGTTAATGGATATGCGCACAAAACCGAACGAGGCGCTTAATAAATTACACAAATGGTCGCATGCGGTAAAATTAAAATTTAACACGGCGAAGTCAGAGGCGCTTTATTTCGGCACGAAACCAGGACAGAGACCTCCTAGACTAGAGCTAGGAGGAGAGAAAATTCCGTTTAAAGATTGTATTACCTACCTCGGCGTCAAGATCGACAATAAATTAAATTGGAAAGCGCACGTACAATACGTAAAAAGTAAGGGCGGCGAAATATCAAATAAAATGATGGCGGCGGCTAAAATAAAGTGGGGTTTCAGGGGCGAATCGCTGAGGACGGTTTATGCCGGAGCAATTGAACCGGCAATACTGTACGCAGCTTCTGTATGGGCAGAAGGTTGTAAAGTCCGGGAGATGCGTCAATTGACGAGCGTACAACGCATAACCGCGGTAAAAGCGGCGAGGGCGTACAGGACCACCTCCACGGAGGCTGTCCTGGTGATCAGTAGGACTCTCCCTATCGAATATGTCGTTAGGGAGATTAGAGATAGACGATTAATAAATATAGGAAAAGGGCGCGAAATAATCGAAGATCTTAATCTTGGTAATAGGGAAATTGCAAGAAAGATCGCTGTATCTGAGTTGGGGCACCCAGCTGATATTAGAGGGATCGAGTTTGTCGAAGGTGATGAGGACGCGATGGGTATCAGAGTTTATACGGACGGTTCACGTATGGACGATGGGCAAGCAGGCGCGGCGTTTGTCGTGTATAAGCAGGAAAGGGAGGTGTTCCGGTTTCAAACCAAACTCGCGAACTGGTGCACTATCCTCTAGTGCGAATTGGTAGCCATACGAGAGGCTATCGATTACGTACTAAACCATACGGGCAGAGACGAGTATTATATAATCAGTGATAGTAAATCGGCGCTAACGGCTTTAACAAACATGAACACCTTGACAGATCTCCAAGCGGACGTCTGGAGGATAGCGCGTACGGTGCTAGAGTTTCGACGTTTAAAGTTCTGTTGGGTCAGGTCGCACAATGGTAACGTAGGAAACGATAGGGCTGACGAATTAGCTAAAGAGGCCGCGACGGGCGACTTTCGAATATCACATTCGTCGATACCGAGGTCAATCAAAAGAAAGCTACGCGAAAAATCAATTCGACAATGAGAAGAGAGGTGGAACAACGCTGCCACGGGCCGGTTGACCCACAAATTCATACCGAGCATAGAAGGCAGAGGTAAGATCGAGGTTAAGCTCGATCACAAAATGGTGCAGTTGATAACAGGGCACGGCGCCCTGAAGCCGTATTTACAAAGGTTCGGTCTAACCAACAGCGACCGCTGCGAATGCGGTGAGGGCACGGAAAGCGCAGAGCACGTGCTCTTCGACTGCCCGCTTGAGGCGGGTAATCGAGGGTTGGCTGATAGCAAACTAGCTATCCTAGGTCTGGCATGGCCAAAGAGCCTAGAGGAAGTCAGGGAAGTGGTTAACCAGAAGGCGTTCTGGACAGCCTTAAAAGAATTCGCGGGAAGGGTCGCGAGATTAGACAATGACAACCGCGTGTAAAATTCGGTGGGGTTGGTGGGAGGATTGTAAAAAAAAAATAATTTTAAATTGACTTGGCGTGAGTAAGGATACGAGTATAGATAAAACCAAAACCTGATATTAAATAATAATAAAAAAAAAAAACCTGATAATTATACCCAAATGTCCAATATGCACGAGAAACCCCCACTCCATTAATACAATCACTGCCTATCTTCATAATTATGTGCGGAAAATCGGGAATAAATAATACCAAATAAACAATAACAAATAAATCAGAAACCCTAATTAAATTAAATCAATAAAGTAAACAAGGATAATAAAACAGAGCGCAACCGCGCATCCCCCCAGGACTTGAAAGTGAAGTGATAGTGATAGTGATTGTGATCCCCCCAAGAGCATTTAGTGCATACCCACCAGGACTTTAGCAGTGCACCCCGTCCCACCTTTAGAAGTAAGTTACAGACGACCACATCTTCGGATGCTGGAGAATTTTATTATCGAGGTAAGACTTAAATTGTGGCGGCTGTACTCGCACAAGCATTGATTTACATTAATTAGTAGTTTTTGAAATAATTTAAGAAGCACATTTGGTGTGTAAAGGCGCTAGCCGACATAATGCTTGTGCGAGTGCACCTGATAAATAGGGTGATGCTTTCGCTATTTTGTGCACTGCTATATGCTTAACGCTTATTAAACATTTATTTATATATTTATATAATTATATTTATTTATATTTTATATTTACACTTTATATTTATTTATTTATTAGCATGCATTGTAGCATATTGTGGCATATTTATTTTGTTTGACGTTCTATCGCCATTTTGGTTGCAGTATATATTTGGGAAGGAAGAGTAGATGCGTGAAGATTGTAATCATAATATAAATCAGTTAGGGAATGATAGGGAAAGCTAGGGATGAATTTAAATTAGTTAGATAGGTTTGGATAGTTTTAAGACGACCCTTCAGGTCGCACTGGTATGCAGAACCGGCGTCTGGTATCAGGTATTACGGATCCCTCCCCCTCTTATTTTTGCTTGTGTCTTGTTGATCGGGTACACTCCAAAGTCGGCGCTAGGGATACCATTATTTACAACCCTGTTTTTAGTTTTTGTTTTTAGTTTTGTTTCAGTTGGTCAGATTTTTATGTTTGTTAGATTGTTAGAGCTTGTTAGGTTTGTTAGATTTTTGTTTAGTTTTTTATTTAGGGTGGATTAACTATGAAGTCAGAATTAATCAGAAGCAGGATTATTTTCGCGTTTAAACCCAATGTAGTACCTCCGGGTGGAGCATTGGGGACGTGGCCGCAAGTATAGCGGCCCTAATTCAAATTATAATGCCTACCAAGTTTCAAGAGCACGTCTTACAGAAGCTAGGAAAATTTTTTTTTAATTTGATTAAGTTGTTCTTATGCAAATTCCAAAAAATTAGTGAACCGGGCGAACACGTTTCTGTAAAACGTATGTGGGGTTTTAGTACACTTACACTAGCTGCCTACCAAGTTTCAAGAGCGCAGGTCTTACAGAAGCTAAGAATAAAATTTGTTAATTTGCTTAAGTTATCCTTATGCAAATTCCAAAAAATTTGTGAACCGGGTCCAAGAAGTTTCTGTAAAAGATATGTGTTATTTTAGTACACCTACTTTAGCTGTCTGCCAAATTTCAAAAGCGTAGGTTTTTCCGAAGTTAAAAAATGAATTTTTTAATTTTCTTAAAATGTACCTGCGTAAATTCAGAAAAATTTCTAAATAGGGGCGACCACGTCTCTGTAAAAGGCATGTGTTGTTTTGGTATACCTATTCTACCTGTCTATCAAGTTTGAAGAGCGCATGTCGTACAGAAGGTAAGAAAAAATGTTTTAATTTGCTTAAGTTGTCCTTATGCAAATTCCAAACAATTAGTGAACCAGGGCGAACACGTTTCTGTAAATTGTATGTAGTGTTGGTACACCTGCACAAGTAAGAATAATATAGGAATCTCAATCACCCTTAGATTTAAAATGCGTAATGGTAATTGGGTCAATATAAGAAACATAATTGATCAATTTATTTATTTATTTGTTCCAACGTTTCAATAGTCTGCTACTTGAAATTTAAGCAGATCTGGCTTCCCCACAGAAAGTAACCGTCATGTGTTGTGTGTGTATGTGTGTGTGTGGGGGGGGGGATGGTTGTGTGTATGTGTGTGATGTTGGTCCGTGTTACGTTCCCCCTCTAGGACCAGGACCATCGGCTGCCGGATATCCCAGTCGTCAAGGAATAGGAATGCTTGTTCAGTTCAGTAGGCATGGTTTTGTAGTGATTGAGATTGGTAGGTGTATCCACTTTAGTGACCGGTAGATAGTAGCCGCTAGTTTTACTAACGTCAATTTTCATATGTCGAAATATCCATTATAAATTTTGAAAATGTATGTTTAGAGATTAATTTATAAATTTTTTCTTATAGTCATTGTGCATACTAATACTACTTGCGACAGTATAGAAAATACAATTCAATACACAAATTTTTATGCACAACAATATTTATTAATTTATTTAATACATTATTCTAAGGCACAAACCTAAATGAATAGAAATGTATGTTCTGTACGTTATACACAATTTAACTACTTGGTAAAGTAGACTAGGCTAACTATATGACTTAAGTATAGGATGTTTCAACAAACTAGTGGTGCAGCATAAATATCAATCCATGGTATATATTTTGTCATAGGAAGCGCATAGGCAATAAAGTGATGAATATTTACACCTATTTGTTATGGGTGTTGAAAGATAAAAAAAAGTACAGGAACCAGGATGTCACTCCTGGAGTGTTATACTGCAACATTTAATAGTGCTACAGTTGATACTACCATTAAGTACATTATGAAAAAAAGTTAGCAAAATGTACTCTATTAATTATGGCTGCATTGCATAAGCTGCTATCTTTAAAAACTGGTACATATCTATATGATTATTTGAGTTAGTAAAATCTCAATCAGACATAGCATTAAATAATTTACGTTATGTGTTTTTGGATCATGATCTCTATCAGGTACTTTATTATGCCAACTTTCTTCAAGATATTTGTCTTGTTACTATTAGTTGATGTATGTCATTTTCAATTTAAAACTTGATATTCAACTACAGACACATTTAAAAGAAAGTGCACACTGCAGTTTGGTTTGCTGCTAAGTTCTTTCTGCAAATATGCTTTGTTATGTTGATTTTTTATTTTTAAATATTTCCTTTTATTTCAGTACTATCCTTCAATAAATAAATATTATACTACCACTATCCCAAATTTGTTACGTTCATTTTCCTATTTTAAAATACTTAAGTTCTATTCTTTAAGAAATAGATATTGCATTATCACTATTCTAAATTTGTTTTGTTCATTTTCTACTTGAAAATAATTCAATATCCTTTTAAATAAATACACTTCATGGTACCATTAATTTTTTATTATCCTAAACCTATACTACATTTGAGTTAGACCGTCTACTTTATATAGCTTTTGTTGATACCATAAATTCTGGTTTTGTTTATCTAAACGTGTGCTTTATAATCAAGTTGAAAAGGTGTTATCGAAATAATGTATACATTGCTTTTTGAACTGTATTTCTTGTGCACAATTTTCACTTTCATTTGTCATTTGTGTTTAATTTCATAGTCTACTAATTTCATATTAAAGATTAATATGTTTTTATTAATATTTTCCTTATATATGTTATATGTTATACATTGTTGAAAAGCATTTTTTAAGGACTATCTAACAAACCCAAAATCCGATATGACCACCATATGAAAAACACAAGATAGCGCTAATATCTTAAAAACAAATAACAATCGGGGATTGTTGTTTATACCGAATAATTAGTCTTAAATATGCGTCTCAACAATGTAAAATTTTTAGAAGAGGTCAGACTAAGTGTTATTGAGTTATTGAGAAATAATAAAATCAGCAAATTTTTGATTTTTAAAAAATTCTAAAAATTAAAAAGTTAGATCAAATTTGAAATAAGATTAGTTGCGAGTATTGAATTCTGCAAAACATTTCCCATTTAATCACTTCTCTATGATTTCTAATAACCGAGATACCAATGTTGAGCATTAAAATTGGGACACACGATATACTTGTGGTATTGTACACATATAATTTTAGTATTGTGTGGATTGTTTTGTAAACAATATTCTACAGTTTTTGTTATTGTTTATTTTAAAATTTTAGTTACATTTTGTTACAATTTGTAATTAATAGTATTAAATATCTTCTGCCTCTATTTTAAAGTAATGTTCAAAATCAGCTTACAAGATTTCCATATTTAAATCTCCATTTAGATACCAATGTGCATCCTCGGTTTAATTATTCAATTAAATTTTCAAGTAGCTTTTTATCTTGAAGAATTGTCCATCTTCATTGTGTATTTTAAAATCAAATAACTACATTTAACAATTTCCATATTTATACAGGTTACATTTAAGAATTACTTTTTTATTCATGTCTACATCGTAATTATTAATTGCAAAACAATTTTTTCTCAAAGTAACATTTTAGCGATCGAATTCATGAATGAATCTCTTTAACTAAGTTCCCTGTTTATATACAATGTATTTTGACTACGTCGCTCTTTCCAGATTCTACGAGATCTTAATCGAAAGATTATCCACCTACCTAATGCAAAGTTTCTACGAATTTCTCATTAACATGATTTATTTCTTAGTGACATGCACTGTCTGTCCTTGTGTAACCTAAGGTTATTGTGGCGACGCATACTATCCAGTAGCAATGCGAAAGATATTAAAATCGATTTTATGACATTTGTATTATTTTTAATGTTCCTCCAGCTTCTTAGAGTAAACATTTGTTTATTAATTAGGTATTTACGTAGTTCTAAGTACAGATGATGCATGCCTTCTCAATTTCGAGTATTTGAGAGAATTCGTTATTCAAAAATTGAACTTATTTTATACAGAGTTAATCTGGCTAATTAATTTAAAGCTTTAATTGCTTTTTCAATGGTTTTTGCACATGCAGAAAGGCCCGTATCTTTATAGCTGTAATAAAAGATTGCTTTTCACGGCAAACAAAACGTGTTTTTTAATACATATTTATTAAGATGAAAGCATTAGTTTTTAACAAGATTGATATGACTTTTACGCTAAATAAAACGAATGTTTTATGCAGTGGGAAATATATTTTTATGATAATTAATCAGTGTAAATAAATGGCTTTGTATTTACGCTTGAAATTGATTGATTTTCATAAAGTATAAAGTTCGCATTTAATGCGTTGTTACATTATTTCATAATGATTAATTATTTTTTATAGGGCTTACACGGCTGTATTATTAATATAAAATTGAAAGTTTTAAATACATGGGGAGTGTGATCTTCACTATTGCACATTAATTGCTATGTATTTACAATACGCTTATTATACAGGGTGATTATTTACACCCACGACATTCCATTTTCACTTGGAACTTTAATGGCTAAAAAGTATGCTTGTATTATATAGGATGCAACAATGAATTTTCGTTAATTTCTATTTTTTTTCTGGATTCTTTTATATCCTGATGGGATTTATTTGTGGAATTTGGGTTTCAATTACCTCTCGTGACGCCTTATCACGTCAATATATATATATATATATATATATATATATATATATAAATTGAAAGAAGGAAAATTACTAGCTCGATTTGAAATGATCATTTGGGCTTTGCATAAAAGTCTAAGTTATTATTTCATCTTATTAATTGTAATACGTTAGTATTTATCAACTTACCTTGGCTAAAAAAACTACCTAATATATATATATATATATATATATATATATATATATATGTGTGTATTTATATTGCCGCGGAATGACTTAGCTTTAACATCGAACCCCACTTACGGGGCCAACATAAAATTTAAAAAAAAATTAAAAAAAAAATTTCTTACCCTTTTATAAAGACGCTTTCGAATTCCTCTACTTCCCTGGCTAGCCCAGCAATCGGCCTTTTCTTGAATACCTAATTTTACATTCATACCTCTTTCACACTCACACACCATCAAATAAAATTACCAAAATAATACGACAACCATACAACCCTTTATTTACACCTATTAACAGATAAAATATATTTACACATGTGTCGAAACAATTTGGTACAATAATTACCAGCTCAATTTATTGTATGTTTTAAAGTCCTTGATTTTTAAAATGATTTAAAACAAATTCGATTAGATATGAGTAGATGGGCCCCACATGTAACCCTAAATTGCTTTCACACTGGAGTATTGTGAGCTTATTATAACACAGTTTTGTTTGTATATGCCTCTTAAACCTTGCATTAATGAAAACAAATTTACAGACCCGTTTACCCTTTACAACACAATTTATAGCATGGATAAATTTTTAATATATTCTAAATAAACCCTTTTTCAATACTCAAAATTATTAAATTGTCCTGTACATGTATCTTTTTAAACAAGTTTATAAAACAATAAATATGCCATCAAAAAGTCAACCACACAACACAAAAATTCTACAAATGTTTATATAAAAACAAATTTCAAATTAATTACTTGGAGACACCTTCACTCTTCATTACCATCGGAGATGGCTACCAGAACCCTTCGTCGTTGTTTCTATTTACTACGCTGATTGCCGGATCCACAGGCCTCTACCATTTGATATCTCCGCAAGATATTCGCTTCGTCTCATTCCGTACTAGATATGTCACCCATACAAAATTGATTTCCAGTTCTGCTTAACCCCATATATCATGCATCCATTTAATAATTTTTATTGCAATAGTTGACCCTTTTATTTATATAAGCACTAACTCGTGCATCACGTTAATAACTAATGGTCCGCTACTACAGTTTCATACTTTCAACTACGGTATTAAATGTAACTTTACTACACACACAAAGTACTAACCAAAAGCTTTATTATTATGTTGGTCTGAATCCGTATTCAGCACTTGATGGAAGTAAAAGAGAAGAGAGCTTTGATATTTTCGCTCGGGTATTTATATTATTATTCAAACCCCCTATTGGAACCGTTTCATTCGAAAAGCTTATTCTTCAAAGCGGCTTCTTAAAATTTTGAGTGTAACCGTCGCTAAATTCGGAAAATTTTTCCCATCCTACGTGCTGCTTACATAGAATTCGTTTTCTACCTTCGCGTGTGCGTTCGTTTTGAAAACTGTTGGCTCTCAACCAATGACAAAATTCTCTGTCGTCACAATGCTCCTCCTAACCGCTATTCATCTTTGTTTTATACATGTTTGCTGTCTCCTTCCAAACCCCACTTGAGTTACAGAAAATCGATATTGTCGACGTCCTTCATCAACTCCACGTGTATATCTTACGTGACTTTCAATTCAACGCTTGCTTTATATTTGTCTCTATCTGTTGTATATTACCGATTGTTCATTTCACTCTCTCCTTAAGATATTTGTTATTCTGGTTGTTTGTACAAATTGACCGTTGAAAACAATTTCTATGGAATTCTATATTAACGTTCGCGTAACATTTTACAAACAGGTGTTTCTTGTAATTATCGACCGTTTGAAAATAACAATTCCTCGATTTTCTGCTTCGTAGTATCTGATAAAAATGAGCCTTGGCTTTTAAAACGAATACATTTGCCTTAGAAATTATTGATTTTCTTATGCAAGCCCGCTCCCTTTTGCTTTCGTGCGTTTGATTAAAAAAAATTATGATTAATTATGCGTATCCTTAAACTTCTATACGCTTTGAAGCTTTCTTCCTTCATGTAATTCTAACATTCCAATTATTAAATATAAAATACCTTAATACTCGTTCGTTTTCACTAAATGAATTAAATTAATTTGGCGCGTAAATAATTTGCTCTTTTCTATATACATGGTTGCTGAAATTTTATTGTATACACCTATTTACCCCTTTAAATCCACAACAATATATTATATAATATATTATATAACAATATATTATATATATATATATATATATATTGCAGTGATTGAACCTTGAACCATTCTTGCCTCACGAATTGGACACCATAAAAGTTCAGTGGCCTTTCTGGATTATGCCCCTACAAATTGGGCTGCATAAATATTTCCTGAAAAAGAAATTAGAATATCTCCGGAAAAGCTCCTCTGTATCAGCAATACCATGGTTAGCTCTGCTTCCAGCTTCTTCAGAGATACTTACCCATGCTATGTTTACTCTTTCTCACTTATACTACCAAATAAAATTGCTACTCAGATAATTCAACGAAACATACAACCTTTTATTCATACAAATCAAAATTTTACGCCACCAGTTCAATATTTACAAAATCGGATATAAACATCCTCACAAAATTTTACAATAATAACCATTAACTTCTTTTAATTTAATGAATTTAATTTATTTAACATTTTTTTATATAGTTGAAGTAGATGGGCCTACCTTGAAACCCTAAATTGAAATTTACTCTGGTCTATGGTAAGCTCAGTATAAATCCAGTTACTCTAAATGCATAAATAAATCGCATCTTTGTTTTCAGCAACTCTAAAGACCCGTTTACTCTTTACATCAAAATTATATGTCATATATTTATACCTTTGAATAATAAACTCAAATTGTCTTTTTCATATAACCTTCAAATTAGCTTTTATGTTAATAAAATATACGCCCAATATGTCCAATACAAAATAGCAGCACAAAATGTTCAAGCAATAACAAAAGGTACAAATTTCGTTACCTGGAGTACGCCTTTTGCACCGTCACCTCTGAAAATGTTGTCCAACCAAACCTCATCGTTACATTCCATCAAACTTCCCTCTGCTTCATGTACATCAAACTCATCCAGACGTTATCCAAATATCTGCAGACGCCTTCAATATATCTACCCATATAATTGTCCAAATATGTTATTCAGCATCCAACTCTTCCATACAATCAGCACCCTTGTTCAGAAAATAACTAGGCTCGCTTACCTCAGTAACATTTTTTATTCGTTATTTTAATGTATTTACTTTCAGCACTGTTTAACTCAGCACCTACTCGTGCTTTCAAAACACTTTTGATTAAAACGGACTGCACTTATCACCGATTTACAATTATTAACGTAGATGTTACCATGTATGTCTGAAGCGAATCAACGAAGTAAGAGAGTAAGAGAGCCTCACTATGTCTCATAGTGTATTTATACGCGTTCTAGCCTATTTCATGTATCATACTTTTGTTGAAATTCACCACCATCGTAACTTGATTCTGAAAATCCACATGTAACGATCTTTCAAAACTAGGAATTTCTTATTCCACTCCGCTTTTAGTCCGAAACACTGGCTATAATCGCAACGGTTTCAAAAGCTCTGAGAAATTTCTCTCATTTCACTTGCAATCAGCCAATCAGAAAGATTTTTCCCCTTTTAGGTCTAGCATCCAACTATGTTCTCCTCGTCTAACTCATATTTACCGTCTTTATTAATATCCCACTACATCATCATCATTAGGTCTTCAGTTCTGGAACTGGTTAGATGCGTACCATCATTGTTTCCTATTCTGAACTAAATTACAGATTTCCCTGAAATTTGCACAGTCTGTATCTATCACTATATGATCTAGGTCAACATCTACTTTTTTTTTCCTATCTCTGCTTGTAATATATCCCATACTATTCCCCAAAAATCCCTTAGGACGTATTCTTCCCTTCTATTTCTCTTATTTTTTTCCCTAGATATCATTGTTCCCTTACTATTTCTATAACCTATTTATTATTATCTTTGTCTGTCCATGCTATTGTCCTCATACATCTGTAGCACAGCATTTCAAAAGGCTGCTACCGTTTTTCTGTCTGCGTTTCCGACTGCCCGTATTTCATAGGCATACTGTGCTGTGCTCCGCACATATGCTTTCAACAATTTTCTTCTTGTTCTATGTTTGTTGTCTTTCCTCATAGGCGTTGTTCTTTGTTGTTAGATGCCGTTCGGTCACCTTTTATTGTTTTAGAATTATATACCCTATTTCTCCGACCTTCAGTGGTTGTGAAGGGAGGTAAGCAGCCTGTGGCTGCCAAGTTCCCCCAACACTTAACCATTTACCGATTTAATATATTTTCCAATATATCTTTTCACACAGTCAACATTAGTTGCAGATATTTCGCAACCAACAACTAGTTGTTTATACTGATCATCAGATTTATTTGCTCTTTTTTTGTCGTTACGTTTTCCGTCTCAAAACTGGTTGGACACGTACCTGCACTTATTTATATTCTGAGCTAACCTACATAGTTCCCTGAAATTCTCATATAGCATGTGTATACAGCTCGTTCCCCTTCTATTATTTTCTAATTTTATGCCCTATTTCACCGAGATTCGGTGAAGGGGGTTAAGCAACCTGTGGCTACCGAGATCCCCCAACACTTATACATTTGCCGAAATAATGGTTTTCCAGTAAATCCTTTTACACACTTAACATTATTCGAGAATATTGCCCAACCAATTCTTGTAGTTACTTATAATAATCATCATGTTTAAGCACAGTTATTTTTTCGTCATTAGTTTATCCATCTTGGGATTGGTTGGATGCGTACCTCCATTGATTTCTATTCTGGGCTAGCCTACACGTCTCCCTGAAATTCTTGCAGCCTACATCTTTTACTATCTGTGTGCAGTAGTCTAACCTAGGTCTGCCTCTTCGTCTCTTTTTTCCTATCTCTGCTTCTTATATATTCCGCACTATTCCCTCATGCCGTAGTATATGGCCTATCATCCTCTCTCCTATTTTTTACCGTTTTCCACATATTTCTTTCTTCCCCTACCATTTTTAGTACCTCTTCGTTCTTAACTCTGTCTGTCCATGATATCTTCATCATACGTCTGTATGTAGGCCTCAACATACATCTTATATAGATTTTGAGTGCAATATTATTCTTTTTTTAATAGCAATTAAGTGTTATGACAAATCTTTTACACATGTGCTATCAACTGTAACGAAACCAAATCAAACAAGTAGTCAAAATACTTAATGTTGTTTTTAAAAGACGCCACAAATATGAAATTGAGAATGCATACAAATCTGTTTATACTAATAGAGCTATTCAAAACAATTAACTAGCAATTAGTTTTGTAGTGATTAAATAGCGCAGTCCAACAGATGTCCGATGACAGGGTATTCACGTCTTTGGTTATAGTGGAAGAGCGTATCAAGAAGTACAATACCTATACTCTATTCGCGATAAATATGTGATGATGTCATAGACAATCTAAGTGCCAGTGATTGTATAATGTTTATAGGAACGTTGTTTTTTTGATATCATTTAATGTGTTACAGTTGGTAGTTTTGTGCTGTGTTGTAACATTTTTTGTTTCTGCTCCTTTGACATTTCCCATTGCATTTTCACTGTTTAATTTGTAATAAAACGTTTATGCTTTACGGATAATTTTTTCATATTGAGTAGAAAAATACATCTATCATGAAAGTGCATTGTGTCATATTATTAGTTTAAGTTTATCATGACAACAGCACATTTAAATGAATTATGATGTCATCACATATCTAACACGAATAGAGTATAGCATTATCTTTATCACTAAAGATGAGAACATGCACAAAATGTGTACAATAACGTGATTAGGGTTTGAAATAGATAGGCATTAACTTTTAAAATCCCGTAATCATTAAAAAATACTCTGTATGTAAGAATACCACTAAATTTAAATTTTGCCTTAACGATTTCTATTTTTCTTAGTGTATTGGTTTTGCACAAAAACTTCAATTTTAAGCCAATTTTTATTTTGCAGTAACTCGAGATATTTGGACTTCAGTTCTTCATATTCAGTTCTCTTTGGAGGTTTACTATATTTAATATGATTCCTAAAGAATACCATAACTACACTATTTTGTTTAGTTGTCCAAGGAACCAAAGTGCGATACGTTCGGGTTTTTGGAATAACCGCAGAGGAAGCAGGCACATCTGCAATTGTACTAAGAACCGAACCACAGTTTGGTTCAGAATTTAATAAATTTTCTTCTTCAAAATTGTCATCCATATCACTTTCATTATCATTCAGCTTATCGCCGAGCAAGTCCTCTTCCATATTAATAGTAATTTCATTTAATGATTGTCCTTTGAATTCATTAACAGCACCTTTCTCCAGGAGCAATAGCAGCTTCGATATTTTAGCTGTTTGTTATATTTCATCTGGGAGCTTATATGATCCTCTATGAACTTCTGGCGCATGATGACCCATGAATGTAGCCAGTTGCTCAATTTCGTTTTCAGATAAATTAAAAAGCTGTGAAAGTGTAGCCAAGTGCTTTCTTAGCCGAGTAGATGTTATAGACATTTGATTTTTAGTTCTACAACATTTGGCGTATTTTGACAGGGTTTTATAGCCAATTATATGAGACAAGGAATTTGCCTTTGCAACAAGATAAGGATTGTCTTTAGGAACTAAGTTACTTTGTAATTTAAGTATAACATTAATATGGTTTTGAACGTTTTCACTGAATAACACTGGAACGCCCCTACCTTGTTTTTCTCTAATGACTACTCTCTTTAGGGTTTTTAATAGAATTTATTCAGTACCAGATATAACTTTATTAAATTCTTCGTACTGCTGCTTTTTCAAGGAGCAATTTAAGTATGTATGTAAAAGCATTCTTTGAAGTTCTCCAGAGCTCTTCCTGTTGAATAATATAACCCGGCAATATAGAGTCTGTCAAATCATTGAAGGATCTACTGTCATTATTTTGTTGTAGTTGTTTCATAGCTCTTTCGGCCAACTGTATTAAATACTCACGTAATAATTTTAAGTCACTTGCGAGGGGGATGATTGTCACCTTATTCCATTTATTGAGGCTAAGATTATTTGCTGCTTGAGATGAAATCTCAAAGCTCCTATTTGATTAGAAAAGGTGAATTAGTGTTTGTAGCTCTGCTTCTGCTTCAGCAGCAGGAACTGATAAATATGGAAGGTGTCTTTTGTGAGCATGTGTAAGAGCGATATCGCAACATTGTTTTAGTGATGTGGCAATATTCATTGCAAATGTAGGTGATTTATACACATCTTTCTCTGTATCATACTTTGCTAATATTTTTGCAACTTCTACAAAAAGATCAAAAAACCGTGGCTGAAGTGCCGAATACATATTTGTAATACTTGTATCAAGTCCTCTAAGTTTGATAAGAATTTTAGAAAGTTCTCTCATTTTACGAGAAGTTACATGAATAAAATGTTTATCTCTATGTGTATTTAAATATCTTGCACCGAATGCACAAATTAATGTATAGTTTTGAGATTCCAAAGAAATTTTGTCTGGAAGCATATGAGGAAATACCTCCTGTTTTAATTGTTGATTCACTTTTGAATTAATAATAAGCTTTGACTGACCTGCAGTTTGAGCTCTACCAGAATTGGCAAGACCACATTTCTTTCTATGGCGGTACAAAAGTTTTGAAGAAAAAAATTCTAAGCAATTATCACAAGGTAACACAGGTCGGTCTCTAACGTATGTCTGTCATACTGCTTTAAAGCATTTCCCTCCACTAGCTAAAAAATTTCCTTTTCTTCTTAATTTATTAATTAGGCATTTTCTTTCTTTACTTTTTATAGGTTTTGAGAAAGCTTCTGAAACTTTAAGAGATTTTTTTTTAATATGGCGAGCAAAGTTCCGAACTTATTCCTCACAAAAGTAGCAGAAGTCTGGCTTTCTTTTATAAACCGGTTTGGAATTTGAAAAACATCTGTGCATTTATTAATAATTGTATTTCCTTTTCCCCTATGAGATGTGATTTTTAAAGCATTCTCTTGAGGAGCACGTTGCTGCAGAAACGTATTATTTGAAGTATTAATTTTATCGGCGACATATAAATTACTTTTAGTTTCTTCGGTGTTAAGCTTCTCAGGTCGCATTGCAAGAGTAAAGGATTGTAGAGTCTCATAATGGAACTGGGCCTGAAATTTGTTAAAAATTGTATGTAAACATTCTGAAATTTTCAGCAAAAAACAAAAGTATGACAAATATTTTTAAATATAAATTTCAATGTCATTTATACTAGTGAAAAAACCTGACCACGTCATAATAAATAGATGTAATGAAAATTTACAAATTTTTATAAATTTATTTATTTTATGTTACCATTAGTCTATTTCTGCTACTATGCTTAATAAGTGATGCCAGGAGGCGAGAACTAAAACACTTGCAAATTTGGAATTTTGCCAAACCCTTGGTGTCCCAAAGATAAAATAAATCTTTATCGTATATGGCAACATTAATACAAGTGTCACCGGCTTTACCTCTCATCCGAAAGAGGACATATTATTTGATAAAACACTCATGATACATTTTTTAGGGATGCTGTGTCTGTGAATCAAACTCGAGACATTTGACCAAGAAATCATGTGCATACTCCATTGTGCCACGGAATCCATGGCAAAAAGTAATTACTATTTTTTCTGTTTAATTAGTTTGTCAAATTTGCCATTATAACATTATAAACAGATTAATATTAACATGAAAGTGTGCAGCTGTACAAATATGCTCATGCCAGGCATATTCGCGTGTTCATGCAAATGTTCTCATACAATCAGTATCTCAACACAAACACTTTTTGATTCATACACGGATAACTGGAACGATATTTAGGCCATGAAACTCGATGATTTTAGGCGCTAATTGGGTTTTTCGAGAAACCTCACATCATAATGTTCCACATTTTTCTAGTAAGCTTCTGGAAACAGATAAATTTGTATATGAAGAAGCGCTTATCAAATAATCATTGATTCGTTTATTAGAGTTCATTCATGCGAGCGTGAAATGTTAGTTTAAGTTTTAAAGCACGAGCTGTTGCTCTGTCAAGATAGTATTTGAGTATGCAGTAAGCATATTGTAGTGTAATAGTTGCAAAGTTGCAATGAATAAAGAAGCAATGTTTTAAACGTAACTTACAGCGAAAAATGTAAATTATTAATTACAAGTGGGGAAGTTTTTCAAGATAACGCTATTTTTAAAGATCTTATTAAATGATCGAAGGGAACATTTAACCAGAAATGTACTTTGGTAATCGCTGTTTGAAATGAGAAATTTTTTTATGGAGAATCTTGTAAGCTGATTTGGATATGAATTTAAAATAAGATAATTTTTTTTTCGAAGAACGGTTTTGTGGATTCTGCAAGTATCACTTTTAGATTTATTTTTAACTGATTTATATTTAATGTAAGGCATAATAGTAAGTGTTAATCATATAATATTTTTTATGTAAAAGGGTTTTACCAGGAAAATTTGTTATCAGAGTTGGAAATACTCCGACCTTTTAATAGATTATCTGTCAAGTATTTTTTCTGGCCAAAACAAATCTTTCAGGCATGGAAATAATTATAAGCAGGTAAACCATTCTCAAAAGAATAAGTTTAATTCTGTAAATTTAAAATAAGGTAACGAAGCTATTTTGTCTGAAAGAAACATTGTTGTATATGTTCTAAATGCTTTTGTATGAGAGAAAATATTTAATACTGTATAAATGCTTTGTGATATTGTTGTGTTTGATTTCATTTTGAAAAACTCCGTCAGTTCCGTTGAGTTAGTTAGGGAAAGTTAAAAAAGGAACGTAGGTGTACCAAGTTCAAGTTTACACATTGCAGTATCTGTATCACAGGCCTTGTCACAGCACTTTTTTAGTGGCTTCCAACGCGAGGCCATACCACATGAATATATATATATATATATATATATATATATATATATATACATTGTTGTGATACAGTAGTAATAACCTGGTGCGCCCTTTTTGTGAATTAAAAAGATTAAAATTTTTATTCTGTCAATTTTTGATTTTTAATATATAATTTTAATTACCTCAGCTAGCTCAGTTTTTAATTACGCTCAGAACATGCGATAATACGACAAAGTTTTTAAATTTACCTTCTACCTCTACTTCCTGTTGTTTTTACCAAAACACCATTAAGCATAATTATTATAACATTCTCAAAAATATTTACAATGTATGAAAAGTTTAGGAATTCTTTAAATAGAACTTTCTTTTAATAATTGAATAAACATTCTTTTAATAATTATCATTCCCAAAGTTAATCAAAAACTCGGCAAAAATCACCCTTGTTATTATTATCTGAAGCCCCATGAACGTTCATTCAACTTCTTTAAAAATTTACGTAATTTATAACGTGTATTAAAAAAAACTGTCTTTGTTGTCCCTCACGTAAAATGTTCATGAAAGTAATTTTTAAATTATTTAAATTAGAAATGTACAACGAAATATTCACAAATAAAAATAACAAAACATTCAGATTGGCTAACCTGTTGTTTCAAGCTCGAATCAGTCCCTGTACCAACTGCTCCCGTATTCAGTTTAGTGATTTAATACTCCCAACATTGAATCAAGATCTGCTTTAGATATGGTCTGCATTTTTCTTAGCATTTCTTTAAATTATTTTAGCGTCTTTTATTAAACTTCCTCATAATTAATAATTGAATTAAATGCTTGTTGAATCTCCTCATTGGATCCAGTAAGTCCTTTTAAAGACAAAACTCCAAAATCTTTAGTCAGTAACATTGTCTATAGGATTACTTGTAGTTGCAATAGCTCGTATGTTGGCCAAACCCAACAATGACTGCGTAATCGCCTCACCCAACACCGTAGTGATGCCAAAGTTGGTAAATCTTGTTGCACTTTATCCTCACACGTCCACCTAACCCACCACTCTCCTAATTACGATAACGTTGAAATTTTAGAAAGAGAAGATGGTTACAAATGGAGACTTTATCTAGAATCTTACCATGTTGAACGTCAAGTCAACTGCATTAATAACAAACATGACATTCATAATTTAATTACTACTTATGCTTTATTATATAGTTTCAATAGATACAAGTGATCCAATAGTGTATCTTAGGTGTTATAATGAAATGGGTTTTTAAATTTATTTGACAAAGTTTTAGGGATTTGCAACACATCTACATAACACATTCATTTGTAATAGTTGTATATTAAGTTTTCTGTTTGTTATCTATCACCTGGCGAATTTATCAACTCTGCTGTAAAACAAACCTACTTTGCTGTTGGAGTTTCTTTAATTGTTAGACATTAGTTCTTAGTCTGTGTTTGTCCGTATTGTATGCTGTTTGTAGTCTTAATTTAATCTTTACATTTTATTTTTACATTAAATGTTATTACTATTTATTTGGGATCCTCCTTCATGTTAAAGCAGTACATGTATTAACATCAAATTGTGTGTAAGTTTCTTAATTTTAATTAGGTTAATGACTGTGTTTTCACTTTTAATTTTTAAATTTTAGATCTTGATAAAGACTTCATATAAGTCGAAACGTATATTTCACAATAAATGATTATTTCATAATAGTTATTTTTTGGTTACAAACGACAATCTTACGAAATACTACAATCAACGTCGCTATGTATATATATATATATATATATATATATATATATATATATATACACAGGGTGAGTTTTTAGTGTGGCAACGGTCGATAACTCCGTTATTATAAAAGCTACGTAAACCAAATTTGGAGGCATATTAGGCATGCCTAAAGTGCACATTTTAAAAATATTTGGAAGCGTACAGGGTGTTTCATAATTCCAGGGCATATTAAACTTATATTTTTTTAAATGGAACACCCTATATATTATTACATTTTTGGAAAGTCCATAAAAAGAGCTTTAATTTGATATCAAATTGTATCTGTCTATTTCTTTTAGTTTTTGAGATATTCAACTGTTTTTAGAAAAAATGACCCTGATTAGATACATTGCCACTGCACTAATACACAACTTAAGTTAATTTTCAAGATGCAGAAAATTTTACCATATACCATAGTATATTTTTAAATATCACTTTTTTGAAATTTCTTTCCAGTATACAGGGTGTGTCAGGTTTCGCAAAATGCAATTTAAAAATTTTTTTTTAAATGACACCCTACCAATTTTATTGCTACAATGGATAGTTCATTAAGTGTCCTTTCATTTTTGTTAAGCATTCCCTATACCTAAATTCATTACTTTCTGAGATATTTTTGATTTTCTTCAAATTTTATGAATGTTTTTAATTTACGTAACTAAAAATAACTTACTATTGGAGAATATTATAAAACAATTAATACATTTTGATTAACAATCAACTACAGTTATCCAATAACAACCTACAATAATACGCTATCAACAGAATTCTGCCCGTGTCATTAATTATGGTTACTACATTTTTATAAAAGAAAAATTATTAGAAACCAGTGATTGATTGTTACCTCAATTTTTATTATACCATGCAAACCAACAGAAACCAGCACACACAAAACAACTATCGCTTGCTTTATGAATACCACACCTACATAATAAAACTCGCAAAAGAGAAAAATAAGAGAATATTTTTGTTAAGATGTAAATATAATTATATTACACCTACGTTTCTCAAAATAAAACCTAAAACATCTGTTTTTGAACATAAATATAAAAGCCAGTATCTAAAATATCTACATCAATTTTACTTACAATGCATTAACATTAGTATTACTCAATGCTATTCGAAAATTAACTTTATTCACTATAAACTTTTCGAAATAAAAAGAAAAATAACACAAAACTATCAATCGGAGTTTGTTAAAAAAAATTTTTCCGATCAATACATAATTTATAACAATATTTTTCGAAAAATTAAAGAAAAACAGATAAATAAAATTAAATGGCTAATAAACAAAACACAGCAACAAAATAATTTAACCCATAACCACAAAACAAACAACAAATGGATTATAAATTTGACAAAAAGATCTATTCCAACCCAAGTTATGAACTGTCTTAGTTTAGGAAATAAATTTTCTGCAAACAAATTAAGAAATACCAACTATGAAAGAATTATTACTAATATTGAATGTGGAATAAAAGAAAAACCCGCTAATGAAAGAACAGAAATTCGTAACAAAATTTGTAACATTCTTACCAACCACAAAACCACTAAAATCAATTTAAATAAAAATTATAATAATCGAAATAATTATTTAGCAATAAAGGAAACTAAAAAATTCTTACTTGATAATAATGATATTTATATATTACGAGCTGATAAATGTAACACTACAGTATTAATGCTAAAAGAAGATTACATATACAAAATGAACGAAATTATAAATGATAATACCACTTACACCTTAAAAACAATTGACCACGCTACAAATTCAAACCAAAATTAACACATTAATAAATCAATGGCAAAAAGAACTATATAACTACTTACATAAAAACAATTTGATTTGTCATAATGGTCATGCTCCCTACATATACGGGCTACCAAAAATCCATAAAGTCAACGTTCCACTTCGACCAATAGTTAACACAAGAAATGCACCCACTTACAAACTCGCTAAATTTCTTATTGAAATTATTAAAAAAATTGTCGGACAAACAGATTACCACATAACAGATAGCTGGGAATTCCAAAAGTTTATTATAAAACAAACTGTACCACCAAATCACATAATAATCTCTCTTGATGTGCAATCGCTATTTACAAACATCCCCACTAATCTAGTTATTGATATAATAAAAAAGAAATGGAATAAACTAGGCCCACTAACAACACTTCCAATGGAAGAATTTATAAAAGCCATAAAAATATGCATTAACGAATCTTATTTTAAATTCAATAACAAAATCTACACCCAAATTTTCGGAACCGCCATGGGATCCCCAATTTCATCCACTATTGCCAACCTAGTAATGGAAGAACTTGAAAATTATGCCATAAATCAACTACAATACATACCAACATTTTATAAAAGATACGTTGATGATTGTATTATTTGCCTACCTTTTGATAAAATCAACGAAACCTTAAAAGCATTTAACGGATTCCATCAACGTTTACAATTCACCGTTGAAGTAGCAGTTAACAGAACGATTCCATTTCTAGATGTCCTCATAAACTATAATGATGAAGGATTAATTACAACAAATTGGTACCGAAAAAACACATGGAGCGGTAGATATCTAAACTTCAATTCCTGCGTGCAAAACAATATAAAACTAACGTAGTTAATAACCTAATTGAAAGAGGTATAAAATTAGCACACCCTAAATTTAGATACAACAATTTAAACACCATTAAGACTATACTCAAAGATAATTGCTATCCCATTTCCGTATATAAACCAATAATAAAATCAAAAATACATAAAATCTACAATAATCAAAATAAAAATAAAAAACAGCTAGAAGAAACCAGAATTGGAATTATATATACTCCAGGACTCTCTGAAAAAATTAAAAACTGTCTTCAAAAACATAACATACAAATAATTCATAAACCCAACTACTCATTTAAAAATTTTTTCACCAAACTTTTTCCACCCATCGAACATAACAATAAGACACACACAATTTATAAAATTAACTGCACAGGATGTCCTGGGGTATACATAGGTAATACTAAACAATACCTTCGTAAACGAATTTATGAGCACAAATATAGCATAAAAACTAATAATAAAAAAGTACTGCTCTTGCTTCTCATGCAATTGACAACTTACACCAATTTGATTTCAATAATGTAGATATTTTAGACACTGAAAACAATGACAACAAGAGAAACGTAATGGAAACTTTACAAGTATATAAATATCCGTATACCATAAACTCAAAAACTGACCAAGATGGATCTATGAAAATTTACCACAATTTAATTTGTAAAAGATGAATCTTCTGAATATTAACAAAAATATTCTATCATTATTTAGACTATTAAAAATCCACACATATTTGAATACACCATGTTGCAGAGTGATTAAATATTAGATTATACAACCAATTATATTATTGTTATTCATACTATTTATTGAAGCGAAACTGTGATACAAGTTAAAATGTTAGTTTGTAGAATTATTTGTTTGTTTTGACTTATACTATACTATAATTAAAATTGCACAAAGGTATGTATATATATAAAACTCTAATAATTGTTAACACATTGTTTTAATATTTATAGATAAATTTATTGATTATGGTGTTACCGAAACGCGTCAAATAAAAGATTACCACTACATTTGTTATTACTTATATGTGAAACTTTTCCAATATAACAAGATGTAGTAATGACCTAATTCCAAGATTATTATACCCATATTATCTATTAAAGAAGGTCAAGAACACATCCAAAATATTTATATATATATACATATATATATATATATATATATATATATATATCCTGCTACCAATTCTGCATCCTTACAAAATTGATACATTTTGGCGTCTCCCAGAAATAGTGGAAATAGATAATTACATATATAGAATATATTGTTACTTACTTGTTGAAGAAGCCCAAAATCACATAAAAATTTTTAAATAGTGAAATATATCGATATACACTATTTTATATTTTCCTATCATTCTAGAACTCTTTCAAGGCTATTTATTGTCGCGTCCGACGTATATATTCCTTTGATTTTACATTAAGATTACTATCAGTTTTGCTTCCTGCAATGTTGTTGCTAACTATTCAAGTAACAAAGATGAAACTTAAAAATATTACCTTAAGAGAGTGAGATATGAGTAATGAGACATTCTACATTTAATCGTTTGGTTTTTACAGGCTGGCGAATTCAAACGTGAATCATCCTCAATATGCTGCGTACGTTTAATACTATTTATTAAATTGCTGTACTTTGTGTATCCGATGCGCCGCTAAACTACGTGTGCATCCTTATGTTCTATAAATAGCAGTATGTATGAAATAAGAGTAATTATGTCATGCTAAATCATTATCATAGCCTTGTTATCATCATAAAGCGGTTTAAATTTCAGATGCATTTTAATGTGATATTATTTTTTAAATAGAAAACTTTAATTCTATTAATTCTAGAAAGATTAGTGGTTTTTTTATCTTATTAATATAAATCGGACGTTAAAACTTGATATTTATTGTGTGGGCGCTTGCTAAATATACTGTAAGCGTCAAATTTAACCCTTAGAACAGGTTTGTTCAAAAATTTTGCTTTTTCATACACTATTTGGTTTAACCGCAATACAGCTGTTCCTGTTCGTAAAATCTTTAAATATTCGTTTTGGTTCGTAAAACATCAATAGAAATGGATTCTAATAAACGTAAAATATGGGTTTAACGTTAAAGTGCAAGTTTTTCTGTAGGAGACTATTAGACGATTGCATATGAAAATTCTAAAATTTTCTATTGTCGTTTACAAGCTATAATGTTTTTTTAGTATAGGGGTTACTGCCACCCCGAAGACTGGCTTTCGCGCGCCGTTAGTGGTGTTTATTTTTATTAAACTGTAGAGGATTGCATGTGAAAATATTAAAATTTTTTATCCGGCTCTTTATGACATACGATTTAGTTTTTATAGGGATTGCTGCGAGCCCAAATACTGGCTTTGGCACACCATTGCTGGTGATCTTTTGTTATAGATTATTAAGCATTTCATGAAAAGATTTTGGACATTTTCTAAAGAGTTGGTTATCAGCTAAATCTTTTTTAGCATAATGGTTTCTGCCACCACCACAACTGTGTTTGGTGCACTATGGTTGGTGGATATTTGTGTAAGAGGGTGCCCCAAAAAAAATGGTCTAAATTGAAGAGTTAGATAGCTGCGATTAAAACCTATTCAAATAACTATATATGTTGTTATCCAATTGTTGATGGTTTCAAAGTTATAACAACTTTTGCGTTTTGTGTCAAAATCGTGCAGAACTTTGAATATTAATTTGCAATAAAAGTACTACTGACCTTTTGAAGGTAGTTCGTTTTGTTGTATGCGTGAATGTTGCGTGTTTGATAAATAAGAACTTCCTCAAACATTTACTTATTATCGCAAGAGGAAATCATAATTTTGGTTCTATGAAAAATTGTGCGTACTTTTCAAACTAGAATTATTCAAAAAAAGTATTACCATCAAAAAGTGCACACCTATCCAAAAAACTTCATTAATCTATGCACTTTGTTTAAAAGTATAACTGGTAAGTCTAAAATTAAATGCATAGAAAATTTTTGGGTACTTTGTAGGTACAATCCCAAGAACAGCACTTTTATTAAAGAATTCAAGCAAGAGCTAACTTATAATTTTTGTAAAAGTTTTAGTAGATAAACAAACGTATTTAAAAATTAGCTTATGCATGTCCTTAAATATGAAACACATTCTTAATAAATAATAGATTGGTAACATTTTATTCAAGATTAAGGTAAATCAGGTAAAGAATCACTTCTTTAAATCAACAACAAACAATGGCAGACAAATAAAAACATTCTTGGCAGATGTTATACATATGTATTAGTTACATTTTAATGTTTGTATCCAGTGGCCTGCCTTCAATTAAAAATAGTTTTTGAATCGTGTACAATTGTTCGACTAGATTAGGTCAATTTTTAAGATAGTGCATTTCTGTTTTGTGATTATTGTTGCTTTTGTTGTTTAGTTTCAAAATTCTACATTTAGAAAATGTACTATACTGCTCGTGAGTATGCTTAAATAAATTTTGTTTATAGAGCATGTAATGGCAATCCACGACAAGCTGCTTGAGAATACAGAATTCGTTTTCCTAACCAAGCCAATTTTCACAACCGCAGGGTATTTGAAAAGTGCATCACGCTAATGTTCAAGGTGAAAGTCCTGGTGCTTTACGACAACGAGAAGGAAGGCCTAGAATTGAAGGTGAAGACGAAGTTCTTGCCATGGCATTAGATAATCCTGCAACGAGTGTTAGGGACATTGCCAGGCGATCTGGAGTTCCACGAACTACGGATAGAATGTTGCGCAGAAACAATCTCCATTCATACCACGTGCAACGTGTGCAAGCTCTATTACCAACGGACTATCCACAAAGAGTAGTGTTGTGCCGCGAAATGCTCCGCAGACACCGCCACAATCAACAATTCTTTGAAAAAATTTTGTAAAGTGATGAATCACCTTTCCATATGATTGGAGTATTTAATATTCACAATCTCTAGTTTTGGGAAATTGAAAACCCGAGAACTGTACAACACGACCGATTTTAACAACATTTTAGCATTAATTTGTGGGCTGGGATAATCGCAAGCACATTAGTTGGGCCATTTGAATTACTACCCAGGCTCAATGCACAATGGTACCTTCACTTTCTTCGACACGAATTAAGGGATCTTCTAGAAGATATCCCTCTAGAAAGTAGGCGTATAATGTGGTTTCAACACGATGGCGACGTCGTGGATCAATGTAGTAAGCGTAAGACTACGGATCCCAAAGTCCTGGGTTCATATCCCGACATGGCCGACTGCTTGAAAAATGGCAGGTGAGCATTTTTCACAAAAATTACGCCCTCGTTTGGATGAGAGGTTAAATGGAGGTCCCGTGTGTGAGTGTTGTCACGCATGTTAAAGATCCCTACCTTGCCTGGAATGGCAAGGGTTCGGCAAAATTCTAAATTTCCAGACAACAAAAAACTCGCCTCCTGGCCAATGTAGTACCTTCGGGTGGAGCATTGGAAATGTAAATGAACGGTTTCAACACGATGCCCTCGTTCGGATGAGAGGTTAAATGAAGGTCCCGTGTGTGAGTGTTGTCACACACGTTAAAGATCTCTATCTTGCCTAAAAATGGCAAGGGTTCGGCAAAATTCTAGATTTCCAGAGAACAAAAAACTCGCCTCCTGGCCAATGTAGTACCTTCGGGTGGAGCATTGAAAATGTAGATGCACGGTTTCAACACGATGAGGCGGCTCCGTGGCATCGTTGGTATGTGTGTGACTACTACGCCCAAGGTCCCAGGTTCGAATCCCAACACGGCCCGATTGAAAAATGTTAGGCGAGCATTTTTCACAAAAATACACCCTCGAACGGATGAGAGGTAAGATGGAGATCCCGTGTGTGTGTTGTCACGCACATTAAAGATTCCTACCTTGCTTGGAACAGCTAGGGTTCGGCAAAATTCCAAATTTTTCGGGTAAAAAAAAACTCGCTTTCTGGCCAATGTACTACCTTTGGGTGGAGCATTGGAAAATCACATGTAAGGTTTCAACACGATGGCGCTCTAGCACACAATGCTCGTAATGTTAGGGAACACTTAGTCTTGCATATCCCAATCATTGGCTATATCTATTGGCCATCGCGTTCGCCCAACCTCAACCACCTGGATTAATTTTTGTGCGGTTATATGAAAGAAAATGTGTATAAAACATACCACAAACGAGCAGGACCTTCGTCAAAAAATACGCAAATCCGTTGGAAGGCTGAGAGAATCGATCGCGCCTTCAGGTTTTTAAAACAAATTTTTTTAAGACGGCGTCGTTTATTATGTATAAGAACTGGTAGCAGGACATTCAAACATTTGTTGTAAACGAATTTTAAAAACATTTGATTTTCTTGAGTTCATATTTTACAAAAAATAAAGTTGGCTATTACTTACAAATTCTTTAATAAAAGTGCTGTTCTTGGGATTGTGCCTACAAATTACCCAAAAATTTTCTATGCATTTAATCTTAAACCTACCAGTTATAAGATTAATGACGTTTTTTGGATAGGTGTGCACTTTTCGATGGTAAAACTTTTTTTGAGTAATTTTAGTTTGAAAAGCACGCAATTTTTCATAGAAACAAAATTATGGAAAAATTATGATTTTCTCTTGCGATAATAAGTAAATGGAGGAAGTCCTCATTTATTAAACACGCAATATTGACGCATACAACAGAAAACGAACTACCTTCAAAAGGTCAGTATTTCTTTTATTGCAAATTAATATTCAAAGTTCTGCACGATTTTGACACAAAACGCAAAAGTTGTTATAACTTTGAAACCATCAACAATTGGATAACAACATATATAGTTATTTGAATAGGTATTAATCTCAGGTATCAAACCTTCAATTTGGACCATTACTTTTGGGACACCCTGTACTATTAGATTGCATGTGAATATTATAAAAATTTATATCGCATCGTTGACGAGCTACAATTTTTACAGTATAGGGTTTACTACTACCATAAAGACTGATCTGGGCACGGCGTTGCTTCAGGATAGTTTTGAAGAAGACTATTAGAAGATTGCTTGTTTTAAAAACTCTACATTGCAACACTTACAAGCCACATTTTTTTAAAAATATAGGGGTCGATTCCACCCTCAAATTGACTATCGCGCCATGTCGCTGGAGTTAATTTTTGTAATAGAGTAGTAGAGGATTGCATGTGAAAAGTTTGAAAATTCTCTAACGAGTTGTTTACAAACAAAATTATTTTTTAGTGTAGGGGTTGCTTCCACCCCCTAAGACAATTTGGTGAAGTGTTGCTGGTAGATATTTGTGTAATGTAATTATAGGATTGCATGTGAATATTTTTTGAAAATTTTGTATCGTATCGTTCACGAGATCAAGTTTTTCAGTATAGGGGTTACTACTACCCCAAGACTGACGTTGACATAGCGTTGCTTGCGAACAGTTTTGAAGGAGGTTGCATGTGAAATTTTAAAAATTTTTGATTGAGCCGCTTACGAACTATATTGTTGTCTAATATAGGGGTTGCTTTCACCCACAAGACTAGTTTTTGCACCCCATTGTTGCTTATTTTTCTAATGGGGTATTAAAAAATTGCATGTTAAAATTTTTTAATTTCCAACGCTTTACTAGCTACAATGTATTTAATTTAGGGGTTGCTGCAACCTCCATGACTAACTTGGCATACCATTGCCAGTATATGTTTTTGCTATAGATTATTAAGCATTGCATGTAAAAAAATTTGAAAATTTTCTAACGAGTTATTTACCACCTAAAATTTCTTAAGTGTTGGGGTTGTTGCCATCCCCATGAGTGGCTTTAATGCACTGTTGCTAGTGGATGTTTGCGCAATATATTATTAAAGAATCGTGTGTGAATATTATGAAAATTTTGTATCGCATCGTTCACGACTACAATTTTTTACAGAATACGGGTTACTGCTACCCTCCAGGACTGACTGACACAGCAGGGCTTGATGATAGTTTTGAGGAAACTAAATTAGCTTGGGGGGTTGCTGCCACCTCCAAGAATGATTTGGGCACATCATTGCTAGTGGATGCTTTTGTTACAGACTATTAAGCATTGCATGTTAAATTTTTCATTTTCTAGCGAGTCGTTTAGGAGCTAAAATTAATTTAGTATAGGGTGTTGCCGCCCTCAAAGATAGACTTTTGTGTATCGTTGGTTGCAAATATTTTGTAGTATGCAATTAGAGAATTGCACTTGCAAATTTTAAAAATTTTCTATTCGGCCGTTTACAAACTACAATTTTTGTTGAATAAGGGTTGCTGCTACCCCCAACACTAGCTTTTGTGCACCTTTGCTTATGCATTTCTATTATAGACAATTAGAGGTTGTTTGCATGCAAACACTTTGAATATTTTCTATTGCATCATTTAATAGCTACAATTTATTTAGTGTGGGAGTCGTAGCTACCCCTTGAGTAGTAGGGTAAGGTAAAACTATTTATAGAATTATAAGTGCAGGTGTATTCAGAAACAATTTGCAAAATTGGAAATATTTGTTATCAATATATAAATTATATTTTCTAAACTTTACAAAAATTTTGCTGGGAAACAGTGAATAACTTCATACAAATGTATAAATGCGATATCACATCACAGGTCCATAACCTAAGCGGTAAGCTAAACATTTTAAATACTCAAATACTTAATATATATTAGCGAATAAAAGTTTGCAGCAAACTCTATGGACGCGGCTTCTACAAAACTGCTCGTCGTACAATCATCTAAGCAGACTAACTGGCGCCATGCTGTATTGCCATTTAGTGGTTGTAAAGATGATAACACAATAGAATATTCCATATATTAAAATATATTCATATATTCATTCATATATATATATATATATATATATATATATATATATATACATCCTACTATCATTTTTGTACCCGATACACCGGAATTTGCATTCAGACTTGCGTCCCTTGTAAACTTACTACCGTATATCGGACGCAAGATAGAACTTTTCACTTTTTGGCATTATTGACATTGCGCTTCCTTGTCTAAGATGTTTAAATGGAAGAAGACCCAAATTAGTAAGTTTGGAATATGTCAATAGGTTTTTGTACAGATTTTTATTTTAAATATTTAAGAAACACAAAATGGACTTAAAATTGATAGGAAAATGTACAGAAATCGTATAGTTTTAGTTTAGCAATTTTCCGCTAAGAGCACCACAGAATATATTTTAATACATGGAATATTCTATTGTGTTATCATCTTTACAACCACTAAATGGCAATACAGCATGGCGCCAGTTAGTCTGCTTAGATGATAGTACGACGAGCAGTTTTGTAGAAGCCGCGTCCATAGTGTTTGCTGCAAACTTTTATTCGCTAATATATATTAAGTGTTTGAGTGTTTAAAATGTTTAGCTTACCGCTTAGGTTATGGACCTGTGATGTGATATCGCATTTATACATTTGTATGAAGTTATTCACTGTTTCCCAGCAAAATTTTTGTAAAGTTTAGAAAATATAATTTATATATTGATAACAAATATTTCCAATTTTGCAAATTGTTTCTGAATACACCTGCACTTATAATTCTATAAATAGTTTTACCTTACCCTACTACTCAAGGGGTAGCTACGACTCCCACACTAAATAAATTGTAGCTATTAAATGATGCAATAGAAAATATTCAAAGTGTTTGCATGCAAACAACCTCTAATTGTCTATAATAGAAATGCATAAGCAAAGGTGCACAAAAGCTAGTGTTGGGGGTAGCAGCAACCCTTATTCAACAAAAATTGTAGTTTGTAAACGGCCGAATAGAAAATTTTTAAAATTTGCAAGTGCAATTCTCTAATTGCATACTACAAAATATTTGCAACCAACGATACACAAAAGTCTATCTTTGAGGGCGGCAACACCCCTATACTAAATTAATTTTTAGCTCCTAAACGACTCGCTAGAAAAATGAAAAAATTTAACATGCAATGCTTAATAGTCTGTAACAAAAGCATCCACTAGCAATGATGTGCCCAAATCATTCTTGGAGGTGGCAGCAACCCCCCAAGCTAATTTAGTTTCCTCAAAACTATCATCAAGCCCTGCTGTGTCAGTCAGTCCTGGAGGGTAGCAGTAACCCGTATTCTGTAAAAAATTGTAGTCGTGAACGATGCGATACAAAATTTTCATAATATTCACACACGATTCTTTAATAATATATTGCGCTAACATCCACTAGCAACAGTGCATTAAAGCCACTCATGGGGATGGCAACAACCCCAACACTTAAGAAATTTTAGGTGGTAAATAACTCGTTAGAAAATTTTCAAATTTTTTTACATGCAATGCTTAATAATCTATAGCAAAACATATACTGGCAATGGTATGCTGTTAGTCATGGAGGTTGCAGCAACCCCTAAATTAAATACATTGTAGCTTAGTAAAGCGTTGGAAATTAAAAATTTTAACATGCAATTTTTAATACCCCATTAGAAAAATAAGCAACAATGGGGTGCAAAACTAGTCTTGTGGGTGAAAGCAACCCTATATTAGACAACAATATAGTTCGTAAGCGGCTCAATCAAAAATTTTAAAATTTCACATGCAACCTCCTTCAAAACTGTTCGCAAGCAACGCTATGTCAACGTCAGTCTTGGGGTAGTAGTAACCCCTATACTGAAAAACTTGATCTCGTGAACGATACGATACAAAATTTTCAAAAAATATTCACATGCAATCCTATAATTACATTACACAAATATCTACCAGCAACACTTCACCAAATTGTCTTAGGGGGTGGAAGCAACCCCTACACTAAAAAATAATTTTGTTTGTAAACAACTCGTTAGAGAATTTTCAAACTTTTCACATGCAATCCTCTACTACTCTATTACAAAAATTAACTCCAGCGACATGGCGCGATAGTCAATTTGAGGGTGGAATCGACCCTATATTTTTAAAAAATGTGGCTTGTAAGTGTTGCAATGTAGAGTTTTAAAACAAGCAATCTTCTAATAGTCTTCTTCAAAACTATCCTGAAGCAACGCCGTGCCCAGATCAGTCTTTATGGTAGTAGTAAACCCTATACTGTAAAAATTGTAGCTCGTCAACGATGCGATATAAATTTTTATAATATTCACATGCAATCTAATAGTACAGGGTGTCCCAAAAGTAATGGTCCAAATTGAAGGTTTGATACCTGAGATTAATACCTATTCAAATAACTATATATGTTGTTATCCAATTGTTGATGGTTTCAAAGTTATAACAACTTTTGCGTTTTGTGTCAAAATCGTGCAGAACTTTGAATATTAATTTGCAATAAAAGAAATACTGACCTTTGAAGGTAGTTCGTTTTCTGTTGTATGCGTCAATATTGCGTGTTTAATAAATGAGGACTTCCTCCATTTACTTATTATCGCAAGAGAAAATCATAATTTTTCCATAATTTTGTTTCTATGAAAAATTGCGTGCTTTTCAAACTAAAATTACTCAAAAAAAGGTTTACCATCGAAAAGTGCACACCTATCCAAAAAACGTCATTAATCTTATAACTGGTAGGTTTAAGATTAAATGCATAGAAAATTTTTGGGTAATTTGTAGGCACAATCCCAAGAACAGCACTTTTATTAAAGAATTTGTAAGTAATAGCCAACTTTATTTTTTGTAAAATATGAACTCAAGAAAATCAAATGTTTTTAAAATTCGTTTACAACAAATGTTTGAATGTCCTGCTACCAGTTCTTATACATAATAAACGACGCCGTCTTAAAAAAATTTGTTTTAAAAACCTGAAGGCGCGATCGATTCTCTCAGCCTTCCAACGGATTTGCGTATTTTTTGACGAAGGTCCTGCTTGTTTGTGGTATGTTTTATACACATTTTCTTTCATATAACCGCACAAAAAGTAATCCAGGTGGTTGAGGTTGGGCGAACGCGATGGCCAATAGATATAGCCAATGATTGGGATATGCAAGACTAAGTGTTCCCTAACATTACGAGCATTGTGTGCTAGAGCGCCATCGTGTTGAAACCTTACATGTGATTTTCCAATGCTCCACCCGAAGGTAGTACATTGGCCAGAAAGCGAGTTTTTTTTACCCGAAAAATTTGGAATTTTGCCGAACCCTAGCTGTTCCAAGCAAGGTAGGAATCTTTAATGTGCGTGACAACACACACACGGGATCTCCATCTTACCTCTCATCCGATCGAGGGTGTATTTTTGTGAAAAATGCTCGCCTAACATTTTTCAATCGGGCCGTGTTGGGATTCGAACCTGGGACCTTGGGCGTAGTAGTCACACATACCAACGATGCCACGGAGCCGCCTCATCGTGTTGAAACCGTGCATCTACATTTTCAATGCTCCACCCGAAGGTACTACATTGGCCAGGAGGCGAGTTTTTTGTTCTCTGGAAATCTAGAATTTTGCCGAACCCTTGCCATTTTTAGGCAAGATAGAGATCTTTAACGTGTGTGACAACACTCACACACGGGACCTTCATTTAACCTCTCATCCGAACGAGGGCATCATGTTGAAACCGTTCATTTACATTTCCAATGCTCCACCCGAAGGTACTACATTGGCCAGGAGGCGAGTTTTTTGTTGTCTGAAAATTTAGAATTTTGCCGAACCCTTGCCATTCCAGGCAAGGTAGGGATCTTTAACATGCGTGACAACACTCACACACGGGACCTCCATTTAACCTCTCATCCAAACGAGGGCGTAATTTTTGTGAAAAATGCTCACCTGCCATTTTTCAAGCAGTCGGCCATGTCGGGATATGAACCCAGGACTTTGGGATCCGTAGTCTTACGCTTACTACATTGATCCACGGCGTCGCCATCGTGTTGAAACCACATTATACGCCTACTTTCTAGAGGGATATCTTCTAGAAGATCCCTTAATTCGTGTCGAAGAAAGTGAAGGTACCATTGTGCATTGAGCCTGGGTAATAATTCAAATGGCCCAACTAATGTGCTTGCGATTATCCCAGCCCACAAATTAATGCTAAAATGTTGTTAAAATCGGTCGTGTTGTACAGTTCTCGGGTTTTCAATTTCCCAAAACTGGAGATTGTGAATATTAAATACTCCAATCATATGGAAAGGTGATTCATCACTTTACAAAATTTTTTCAAAGAATTGTTGATTGTGGCGGTGTCTGCGGAGCATTTCGCGGCACAACACTACTCTTTGTGGATAGTCCGTTGGTAATAGAGCTTGCACACGTTGCACGTGGTATGAATGGAGATTGTTTCTGCGCAACATTCTATCCGTAGTTCGTGGAACTCCAGATCGCCTGGCAATGTCCCTAACACTCGTTGCAGGATTATCTAATGCCATGGCAAGAACTTCGTCTTCACCTTCAATTCTAGGCCTTCCTTCTCGTTGTCGTAAAGCACCAGGACTTTCACCTTGAACATTAGCGTGATGCACTTTTTCAAATACCCTGCGGTTGTGAAAATTGGCTTGGTTAGGAAAACGAATTCTGTATTCTCTAGCAGCTTGTCGTGGATTGCCATTACATGCTCTATAAACAAAATTTATTTAAGCATACTCACGAGCAGTATAGTACATTTTCTAAATGTAGAATTTTGAAACTAAACAACAAAAGCAACAATAATCACAAAACAGAAATGCACTATCTTAAAAATTGACCTAATCTAGTCGAACAATTGTACACGATTCAAAAACTATTTTTAATTGAAGGCAGGCCACTGGATACAAACATTAAAATGTAACTAATACATATTACAAAGTACCCAAAAATTTTCTATGCATTTAATTTTAGACTTACCAGTTATACTTTTAAACAAAGTGCATAGATTAATGAAGTTTTTTGGATAGGTGTGCACTTTTTGATGGTAATACTTTTTTTGAATAATTCTAGTTTGAAAAGTACGCACAATTTTTCATATAACCAAAATTATGATTTCCTGCATGATTTCTGCACGATTTTGACACAAAACGCAAAAGTTGTTATAACTTTGAAACCAACAACAATTGGATAACAACATATATAGTTATTTGAATAGGTTTTAATCGCAGCTATCTAACTCTTCAATTTAGACCATTTTTTTGGGGCACCCTCTTACACAAATATCCACCAACCATAGTGCACCAAACACAGTTGTGGTGGTGGCAGAAACCATTATGCTAAAAAAGATTTAGCTGATAAAACCAACTCATTAGAAAATGTCCAAAATCTTTTCATGAAATGCTTAATAATCTATAACAAAAGATCACCAGCAATGGTGTGCCAAAGCCAGTATTTGGGCTCGCAGCAATCCCTATAAAAACTAAATCGTATGTCATAAAGAGCCGGATAAAAAATTTTAATATTTTCACATGCAATCCTCTACAGTTTAATAAAAATAAACACCACTAACGGCGCGCGAAAGCCAGTCTTCGGGGTGGCAGTAACCCCTATACTAAAAAAACATTATAGCTTGTAAACGACAATAGAAAATTTTTAGAATTTTCATATGCAATCGTCTAATAGTCTCCTACAGAAAAAACTTGCACTTTTAACGTTAAACCCATATTTTACGTTTATTAGAATCCATTTCTATTGATGTTTTACGAACCAAAACGAATATTTAAAGATTTTACGAACAGGAACAGCTGTATTGCGGTTAAACCAAATAGTGTATGAAAAAAGCAAAATTTTTTGAACAAACCTGTTCTAAGGGGTTAAATTTGACGCTTACAGTATATTTAGCAAGCGCCCACACAATAAATATCAAGTTTTAACGTCCGATTTATATTAATAAGATAAAAAAACCACTAATCTTTCTAGAATTAATAGAATTAAAGTTTTCTATTTAAAAAATAATATCACATTAAAATGCATCTGAAATTTAAACCGCTTTATGATGATAACAAGGCTATGATAATGATTTAGCATGACATAATTACTCTTATTTCATACATACTGCTATTTATAGAACATAAGGATGCACACGTAGTTTAGCGGCGCATCGGATACACAAAGTACAGCAATTTAATAAATAGTATTAAACGTACGCAGCATATTGAGGATGATTCACGTTTGAATTCGCCAGCCTGTAAAAACCAAACGATTAAATGTAGAATGTCTCATTACTCATATCTCACTCTCTCTTAAGGTAATATTTTTAAGTTTCATCTTTGTTACTTCGAATAGTTAGCGACAACATTGCAGGAAGCAAAACTGATAGTAATCTTAATGTAAAATCAAAGGAATATATACGTCGGACGCGACAATAAATAGCCTTGAAAGAGTTCTAGAATGATAGGAAAATATAAAATAGTGTATATCGATATATTTCACTATTTAAAAATTTTTATGTGATTTTGGGCTTCTTCAACAAGTAAGTAACAATATATTCTATATATGTAATTATCTATTTCCACTATTTCTGGGGGACGCCAAAATGTATCAATTTTGTAAGGATGCAGAATTGGTAGCAGGATATATATATATATATATATATATATATATATATATATATATATATATAAATATATGTATATATATATAAATATTTTGGATGTGTTCTTGACCTTCTTTAATAGATAATATGGGTATAATAATCTTGGAATTAGGTCATTACTAAATCTTGTTATATTGGAAAAGTTTCACATATAAGTAATAACAAATGTAGTGGTAATCTTTTATTTGACGCGTTTCGGTAACACCATAATCAATAAATTTATCTATAAATATTAAAACTATGTGTTAACAATTATTAGAGTTTTATATATATACATACCTTTGTGCAATTTTAATTATAGTATAGTATAAGTCAAAACAAACAAATAATTCTACAAACTAACATTTTAACTTGTATCACAGTTTCGCTTCAATAAATAGTATGAATAACAATAATATAATTGGTTGTATAATCTAATATTTAATCACTCTGCAACATGGTGTATTCAAATAGTGTGGATTTTAATAGTCTAAATAATGATAGAATATTTTTGTTAATATTCAGAAGATTCATCTTTCAAATTAAATTGTGGTAAATTTCATAGATCCATCTTGGTCAGTTTTGAGTTTATGGTATTCGGATATTTATATACTTGTAAAGTTTCCATTACGTTTCTCTTGTTGTCATTGTTTTCAGTGTCTAAAATATCTACATTATTGAAATCAAATTGGTGTAAGTTGTCAATTGCATAGAAGCAAAGCAGTACTTTTTATGTATTAGTTTTTATGCTATATTTGTGTTCATAAATTCGTTTACGAAGGTATTGTTTAGTATTACCTATGTATACCCCAGGACATCCTGTGCAGTTAATTTTATAAATTTGTGTGTCTTATTGTTATGTTCGATGGGTGAAATAGTTTGGTGAAAATTTTTTAAATCAGTAGTTGGGTTTATGAATTATTTGTATGTTATGTTTTTGAAGACAGTTTTAATTTTCAGAGAGTCCTGGGGTATATATAATTCCAATTCTGGTTTCTTCTAGCTGTTTTTATTTTATTTTGATTATTGTAGATTTTATGTATTTTGATTTTATTATTGGTTTATATACGAAATGGGATAGCAATTATCTTTGAGTATAGTCTTAATGGTGTTTAAATTGTTGTATCTAAATTTAGGCGTGCTAATTTTATACCTCTTTCAATTAGGTTATTAACTCGTTAGTTTTATATTGTTTTATGCGGAATTGAAGTTTAGATATCTACCGCTCCATGTGTTTTCGTACCAATTTGTTGTAATTAATCCTTCATCATTATAGTTTTGAGGACATCTAGAAATGGAATCGTTCTGTTAACTGCTACTTCAAGCGGTGTGTAAACGTTGATGGAATCCGTTAAATGCTTTTAAGGTTTGTTGATTTTATCAAAGGTAGGCAAATAATACAATCATCAGCGTATCTTTTATAAAATGTTGGTATGTATTGTAGTTGATTTATGGCATAATTTTCAAGTTCTTCCATTACTAGGTTGGCAATAGTGGATGAAATTGGGATCCATGGCGGTTCCGAAATTTGGGTGTGATTTTGTTATTAATTTAAATAAGATTCGTTAATGCATATTTTATGGCTTTTATAAATTCTTCCATTGGAAGTGTTGTTAGTGGGCCTAGTTTATTCCATTTCTTTTTATTATATCAATAACTAGATTAGTGGGGATGTTTGTAAATAGCGATTGCACATCAAGAGATTATTATGTGATTTGGTGGTACAGTTTGTTTTATAATAAACTTTTGGAATTCCCAGCTATCTGTTATGTAATCTGTTTGTCCGACAATTTTTAATAATTTCAATAAGAAATTTAGCGAGTTTGTAAGTGGGTGCATTTCTTGTGTTAACTATTGGTCAGTGGAGCGTTGACTTTATGGATTTTGGTAGCCCGTATATGTGGAGCATGACCATTATGACAAATCAAATTGTTTTTATGTAATAGTTATATAGTTCTTTTGCCATTGATTTATTAATGTGTTAATTTTGGTTTGAATTTGTAGCGTGGTCAATTGTTTTTAAGGTGTAAGTGGTATTATCATTTATAATTTCGTTCATTTTGTATATGTAATCTTCTTTTAGCATTAATACTGTAGTGTTACATTTATCAGCTCGTAATATATAAATATCATTATTATCAAGTAAAATTTTTAGTTTCCTTTATTGCTAAATAATTATTTCGATTATTATAATTTTTATTTAAATTGATTTTAAGTGGTTTTGTGGTTGGTAGAATGTTACAATTTTGTTACAATTTCTGTTCTTTCATTAGTGGGTTTTCTTTTATTCACATTCAATATTAATAATAATTCTTTCATAGTTGGATTTCTTAATTTGTTTGCAGAAAATTTATTTCCTAAACTAAGACAGTTCATAACTCGGTTGGAATAGATCTTTTGTCAAATTATAATCCATTGTTGTTTGTGGTTATGGTTAAATTATTTTGTTGCTGTGTTTGTTTTAGCCATTTAATTTATTTATCTGTTTTCTTTAATTTTTCGAAAATATTTTAAATTATGTATTGATCGGAAAAATTTTTAACAAACTCCGATTGATAGTTTGTGTTATTTTCTTTTATTTCGAAAAGTTTATAGTGAATAAAGTTAATTTTCGAATAGCATTGAAATACTAGTTAATGCATTGTGTAAAATTGATGTAGATATTTTAGATACTGGCTTTTATTATGTTCAAAAACAGATGTTTTAGGTTTTATTTTGAGAAACGGTATAATTATATTTACATCTTAACAAAATATTCTCTTATTTTCTCTTTTGATTTATTGGGTGTATTCATAAAACAGCGATGTTTTGTGTGTGCTGGTTTCTGTTGGTTTGCATGGTATAATAAAATTGGACAACATACTGGTTTCTAATAATTTTCTTTTATATAAATGTATAACCATAATTAATGACACGGACATTTTATGGTTACTACATTTTTATAAAGAAAAATTATTAGAAACCAGTGATTGATTGTTACCTCAATTTTATTATACCATGCAAACCAACAGAAACCAGCACACAAAACAACTATCGCTTGCTTTATGAATACCACACCTACATAATAAAACTCGCAAAAGAGAAAAATAAGAGAATATTTTTGTTAAGATGTAAATATAATTATATTACACCTACGTTTCTCAAAATAAAACCTAAAACATCTGTTTTTGAACATAAATATAAAAGCCAGTATCTAAAATATCCACATCAATTTTACTTACAATGCATTAACATTAGTATTACTCAATGCTATTCGAAAATTAACTTTATTCACTATAAACTTTTCGAAATAAAAAGAAAAATAACACAAAACTATCAGTCGGAGTTTGTTAAAAAAATTTTTTCCGATCAATACATAATTTATAACAATATTTTTCGAAAAATTAAAGAAAAACAGATAAATAAAATTAAATGGCTAATAAACAAAACACAGCAACAAAATAATTTAACCCATAACCACAAAACAAACAACAAATGGATTATAAATTTGACAAAAAGATCTATTCCAACCGAAGTTATGAACTGTCTTAGTTTAGGAAATAAATTTTCTGCAAACAAATTAAGAAATACCAACTATGAAAGAATTATTACTAATATTGAATGTGGAATAAAAGAAAAACCCGCTAATGAAAGAACAGAAATTCGTAACAAAATTTGTAACATTCTTACCAACCACAAAACCACTAAAATCAATTTAAATAAAAATTATAATAATCGAAATAATTATTTAGCAATAAAGGAAACTAAAAAATTCTTACTTGATAATAATGATATTTATATATTACGAGCTGATAAATGTAACACTACAGTATTAATGCTAAAAGAAGATTACATATACAAAATGAACGAAATTATAAATGATAATACCACTTACACCTTAAAAACAATTGACCCCACGCTACAAATTCAAACCAAAATTAACACATTAATAAATCAATGGCAAAAAAAGAACTATATAACTACTTACATAAAAAACAATTTGATTTGTCATAATGGTCATGCTCCCTACATATACGGGCTACCAAAAATCCATAAAGTCAACGTGCCACTTCGACCAATAGTTAACACAAGAAATGCACCCACTTACAAACTCGCTAAATTTCTTATTGAAATTATTAAAAAAATTGTCGGACAAACAGATTACCACATAACAGATAGCTGGGAATTCCAAAAGTTTATTATAAAACAAACTGTACCACCAAATCACATAATAATCTCTCTTGATGTGCAATCGCTATTTACAAACATCCCCACTAATCTAGCTATTGATATAATAAAAAAGAAATGGAATAAACTAGGCCCCTAACAACACTTCCAATGGAAGAATTTATAGAAGCCATAAAAATATGCATTAACGAATCTTATTTTAAATTCAATAACAAAATCTACACCCAAATTTTCGGAACCGCCATGGGATCCCCAATTTCATCCACTATTGCCAACCTAGTAATGGAAGAACTTGAAAATTATGCCATAAATCAACTACAATACATACCAACATTTTATAAAAGATACGTTGATGATTGTATTATTTGCCTACCTTTGATAAAATCAACGAAACCTTAAAAGCATTTAACGGATTCCATCAACGTTTACAATTCACCGTTGAACTAGCAGTTAACAGAACGATTCCATTTCTAGATGTCCTCATAAACTATAATGATGAAGGATTAATTACAACAAATTGGTACCGAAAAAACACATGGAGCGGTAGATATCTAAACTTCAATTCCTGCACAAAACAATATAAAACTAACGTAGTTAATAACCTAATTGAAAGAGGTATAAAATTAGCACACCCTAAATTTAGATACAACAATTTAAACACCATTAAGACTATACTCAAAGATAATTGCTATCCCATTTCCGTATATAAACCAATAATAAAATCAAAAATACATAAAATCTACAATAATCAAAATAAAAATAAAAAACAGCTAGAAGAAACCAGAATTGGAATTATATATACCCCAGGACTCTCTGAAAAAATTAAAAACTGTCTTCAAAAATATAACATACAAATAATTCATAAACCCAACTACTGATTTAAAAAATTTTTCACCAAACTATTTCCACCCATCGAACATAACAATAAGACACACACAATTCATACAATTAACTGCACAGAATGTCCTGGGGTATACATAGGTAATACTAAACAATACCTTCGTAAACGAATTTATGAGCACAAATATAGCATAAAAACTAATAATAAAAAAAGTACTGCTCTTGCTTCTCATGCAATTGACAACTTACACCAATTTGATTTCAATAATGTAGATATTTTAGACACTGAAAACAATGACAACAAGAGAAACGTAATGGAAACTTTACAAATATATAAATATCCGAATACCATAAACTCAAAAACTGACCAAGATGGATCTATGAAAATTTACCACAATTTAATTTGTAAAAGATGAATCTTCTGAATATTAACAAAAATATTCTATCATTATTTAGACTATTAAAAATCCCCACATATTTGAATACACCATGTTGCAGAGTGATTAAATATTAGATTATACAACCAATTATATTATTGTTATTCATACTATTTATTGAAGCGAAACTGTGATACAAGTTAAAATGTTAGTTTGTAGAATTATTTGTTTGTTTTGACTTATACTATACTATAATTAAAATTGCACAAAGGTATGTATATATATAAAACTCTAATAATTGTTAACACATTGTTTTAATATTTATAGATAAATTTATTGATTATGGTGTTACCGAAACGCGTCAAATAAAAGATTACCACTACATTTGTTATTATTTATATGTGAAACTTTTCCAATATAACAAGATTTAGTAATGACCTAATTCCAAGATTATTATACCCATATTATATATATATATATATATATATATATATATATATATATATAAATTTAAAATTGATTTGTGGGTTTGAGGTCTTTGGATTAAAGTGAAAACTCTTTTCTATGGCCTAAATTTTCGAATTTATTTTAAATTCTTGATCACAGGCTATCTAAAAATTTTTTATACGCTAGATTATAAATGTGGTACATAGATTATAAACTTACAAACTTGAGGTTAATTGAAAACTAGCATAACAAACATAATAGAAATCTTGGAAAACTCGTAAAACTAACAAAATTAAAGTTCTTTAAAATAAATTGTAAACATTAAACTTGTATATACATCAATTTGATGTCATAAATTTTGAAGTAAAAATTTTTGTTTCACAGGATATAAGATAACTGATTTGTTTGATGACAGAGTATCGAGTGCATAAATGTATGTTTGTGTTCATGTATATTATATGTTGTGAGTGTGTGTGTGTGTGTGTGAGCGTGTGTGTGTGTGTGTGCATGTTTAGTTAAATTTTTGTCATTAATTTTGTTCAAAATTTAATAAATATGTGTATATGGAACTTAAGTTACTAATATCTGTTTTCTTGTTTATTGTATTTTTAGTTTTATAAATGTGATACATTTCCAAAAAAATTCTTTTTGATTTGTTGCTTTCTATTTCTAAGATATCTGGATTTTCAAAATCCATACTGTGATTTTTGTCTATTACATGTGTGGTTAATGCACATGCTTTTGGTTTGATAGTTATGTCACTCTTATGTTGAGTTATCCTTTGTTCTAATAGTTGAGAGGTTTGCCCAACATACAGTGAAGCATAATTTAAACAATTAATTTTATATATTAAATTTCTCTGGTTCATTTTAGATATTTTGTCTTTAGTTTTAGTAAAATACTTTGTAATGTTAGTACATTTCGTTTAGTAAACTTTATTTTTCATTTTAAAAACTTTTATTAATTTTGGTGTTAAATGTTGAATATAAGATATTGTTTTGTAAGTGAATAATTGATTGGTACTGTTTTGATTACTGTCATTTAATTGGTTTGTGTTAGGATTAAATTGTTCGGATAGTAATTTTTTATTAAATGGATTGGATAACTGTTAGTTCTTAATATATCAGTAAGAATTTTTATGTTTTTGAATACAAAGAGGATGAGAAATTTTTTTATTCTTTGTTTTAAACCTAATATTATATTTATTTTTGTTGATAGTGGATGATAGGAATAAAATTCAAATATCTCTCTGAATGTATTGCTTTTTATACCAATCCAAAATAATTTTGTTCTCATTATTTCTTATTAGTAACGTATCAAGAAATGGAACTGCTCTATTACATTCTTTTCAACCGTAAATTGTATGTGAGGATTATAGTTATTAAATATGTATAAAGTTTCGTCTATTTTATCTTCAGGAACTGCTGTTATGGTGTCGTCGACAAACTTTTTGAGAAAAGGTATTTTAAATGGTAAATTAGCTATAACATTGTCTAACAGAGTATTCATAACTAGATCAGCAAGTACTGGACTGATGTTTGAACCCATAGGGCATCCAAATATTTGCTGAAAAATTTATTATTAAAACTAAAGTAACTACTTTCAAAATAAAATCTATTATATCTAAAAAAAGGTTTTTGCTAATTTTGCAGTTCAATTCTATTTTATTCCAAATAAGTGATAAATTTTGTTTTACTAAGTTTTTAGGTACGTTTGTGAATAATGAAACTACGTCTAAACTAATTAATACATAATTTTCCGGTAATTGGAAGTTGTTTATAAATTCAGAGAATTCAAATGAATCTTTGACATTGTATTTATTTTCTAAACTGATTTTTATAATTTGTGAAAGGTATTTAGATAAATTTTCTGTTGGAGAATTGTTGGATGATACAATTGGTCTTAATGGGTATCCGGATTTATGAATTTTGGAAGTGCATATAGTCGAGGTGCAGTGCTGCTGTAATTATTAAGATTTTGGCATCTGCTTGACTTACAAGATTTTTATTTTTAAATTTCTTATTATACATAAAGATTTATTTTGAATTGAAGATGTGGGATCCTTCTTTAATTCTTTATATGTCATTTCATCACTTAATAGGTTTGTTAATTTATTGGTGTAGTCTTCTTTGGACATTAACACCGTTGTATTGCCTTTATCGGCTTTACAAATAATTAAATTATTGTTTTCTTTCAAAAATTTTTGGCATTTTAAAAATCTCATTAACATTTTTGGTTTCTTTTTTGAGTTTTCGTGATTAAAATTTGTAATGATATTAGTAACATAAGTTCTGTATAAATTTCTCTTCTCTTCGTTATTAGTATTCTGTATAATATCTTCTAATTCGGCTAAAATGTTAGAAATTAAGTTGCTATTTATTTTTGGATTAACACTAAATTTTGATCCTAATGACAAAAATTGTTGTATATCAACTGGAATTTCAAGATCACTAATATTTTTAAACCATTTGTCTGTATGACATATCATGACATTTTGCTTTTTTAAAATGTCATTAAATTTGTTTAGGTTATTATTTTTGATTTTATAAAAAGATTTGTTGTATGTTATATTCAATCGTTGTTGGTATTCAAAATATATATGGTTTGGTAAAATATTTTTGACCTTGTTTTGTATTGCTTTGAGTTCTTTGTTGAAATTGGTAACCATTTATGCACTCGATACTCTGTCATCAAACAAATCAGTTATCTTATATCCTATGAAACAAAAATTTTTACTTCAAAATTTATGACATCAAATTGATGTATATACAAGTTTAATGTTTACAATTTATTTTTAAAGAACTTTTAATTTTGTTAGTTTTACGAGTTTTTCCAAGATTTCTATTATGTTTGTTATGCTAGTTTTCAATTAACCTCAAGTTTGTAAGTTTATAATCTATGTACCACATTTATAATCTAGCGTATAAAAAATTTTTAGATAGCCTGTGATCAAGAATTTAAAATAAATTCGAAAATTTAGGCCAAAGAAAAGAGTTTTCACTTTAATCCAAAGACCTCAAACCCACAAATCAATTTTGAATTAGAAATATTTAGGTCGTAATTATTATCACTTTATAGAATAATTATGGGTTTCTATAACATGATATCAAATAAATATGGAGCAGAAACAACTTTACTCCTTAAACGCTGGGCAAGTCTGAACATCAAACTAGCATCTTTAAACAACAGAAAGATCTTCCTTCTTCAATGCAGGAAAAACGAAGTATTACCAAGTCATATTCCTAATGCACTAAAAAATGTTTACAATTTACTAAGCAATAGTACTAAATCTATGGCTAACAAAATTAAAAGATTTAATGATAATTTAACTATAAAAATATTAAATTTAGAAATACAAATTACACATCAACTGGTTACCAATTTCAACAAAGAACTCAAAGCAATACAAAACAAGGTCAAAATATTTTACCAAACCATATATATTTTGAATACCAACGACGATTGAATATAACATACAACAAATCTTTTATAAAATCAAAATAATAACCTAAACAAATTTAATGACATTTTAAAAAGCAAAATGTCATGATATGTCATACAGACAAATGGTTTAAAAATATTAGTGATCTTGAAATTCCAGTTGATATACAACAATTTTTGTCATTAGGATCAAAATTTAGTGTTAATCCAAAACAAATAGCAACTTAATTTCTAACATTTTAGCCGAATTAGAAGATATTATACAGAATACTAATAACGAAGAGAAGAGAAATTTATACAGAACTTATGTTACTAATATCATTACAAATTTTAATCACGAAAACTCAAAAAAGAAACCAAAAATGTTAATGAGATTTTTAAAATGCCAAAAATTTTTGAAAGAAAACAATAATTTAATTATTTGTAAAGCCGATAAAGGCAATACAACGGTGTTAATGTCCAAAGAAGACTACACCAATAAATTAACAAACCTATTAAGTGATGAAATGACATATAAAGAATTAAAGAAGGATCCCACATCTTCAATTCAAAATAAATCTTTATGTATAATAAGAAATTTAAAAAATAAAAATCTTGTAAGTCAAGCAGATGCCAAAAATCTTAATAATTACAGCAGCACTGCACCTCGACTATATGCACTTCCAAAAATTCATAAATCCGGATACCCATTAAGACCAATTGTATCATCCAACAATTCTCCAACAAAATTTATCTAAATACCTTTCACAAATTATAAAAATCAGTTTAGAAAATAAATACAATGTCAAAGATTCATTTGAATTCTCTGAATTTATAAACAACTTCCAATTACCGGAAAATTATGTATTAATTAGTTTAGACGTAGTTTCATTATTCACAAACGTACCTAAAAACTTAGTAAAACAAAATTTATCACTTATTTGGAATAAAATAGAATTGAACTGCAAAATTAGCAAAAAACTTTTTTTAGATATAATAGATTTTATTTTTGAAAGTAGTTACTTTAGTTTTAATAATAAATTTTTTCAGCAAATATTTGGATGCCCTATGGGTTCAAACATCAGTCCAGTACTTGCTGATCTAGTTATGAATACTCTGTTAGACAATGTTGTAGCTAATTTACCATTTAAAATACCTTTTCTCAAAAAGTTTGTCGACGACACCATAACAGCAGTTCCTGAAGATAAAATAGACGAAACTTTATACATATTTAATAACTATAATCCTCACATACAATTTACGGTTGAAAAGAATGTAATAGAGCAGTTCCATTTCTTGATACGTTACTAATAAGAAATAATGAGAACAAAATTATTTTGGATTGGTATAAAAAAGCAATACATTCAGAGAGATATTTGAATTTTTATTCCTATCATCCACTATCAACAAAAATAAATATAATATTAGGTTTAAAACAAAGAATAAAAAAAATTTCTCATCCCTCTTTGTATTCAAAAAACATAAAAATTCTTACTGATATATTAAGAACTAACAGTTATCCAATCCATTTAATAAAAAAATTACTATCCGAACAATTTAATCCTAACACAAACCAATTAAATGACAGTAATCAAAACAGTACCAATCAATTATTCACTTACAAAACAATATCTTATATTCAACATTTAACACCAAAATTAATAAAAGTTTTTAAAAATGACAAAATAAAGTTTACTAAACGAAATGTACTAACATTACAAAGTATTTTTACTAAAACTAAAGACAAAATATCTAAAATGAACCAGAGAAATTTAATATATAAAATTAATTGTTTAAATTATGTTCACTGTATGTTGGGCAAACCTCTCAACTATTAAAACAAAGGATAACTCAACATAAGAGTGACATAACTATCAAACCAAAAGCATGTGCATTAACCACACATGTAATAGACAAAAATCACAGTATGGATTTTGAAAATCCAGATATCTTAGAAATAGAAAGCAACAAATCAAAAAGAATTTTTTTGGAAATGTATCACATTTATAAAACTAAAAATACAATAAACAAGAAAACAGATATTAGTAACTTAAGTTCCATATACACATATTTATTAAATTTTGAACAAAATTAATGACAAAAATTAAACTAAACATGCACACACACACACACACGCTCACACACACACACACACACACACTCACAACATATAATATACATGAACACAAACATACATTTATGCACTCGATACTCTGTCATCAAACAAATCAGTTATCTTATATCCTATGAAACAAAAATTTTTACTTCAAAATTTATGACATCAAATTGATGTATATACAAGTTTAATGTTTACAATTTATTTTTAAAGAACTTTTAATTTTGTTAGTTTTACGAGTTTTTCCAAGATTTCTATTATGTTTGTTATGCTAGTTTTCAATTAACCTCAAGTTTGTAAGTTTATAATCTATGTACCACATTTATAATCTAGCGTATAAAAAATTTTTAGATAGCCTGTGATCAAGAATTTAAAATAAATTCGAAAATTTAGGCCATAGAAAAGAGTTTTCACTTTAATCCAAAGACCTCAAACCCACAAATCAATTTTGAATTAGAAATATTTAGGTCGTAATTATTATCACTTTATAGAATAATTATGGGTTTCTATAATATATATATATATATATATATATATATATATATTGCTGTGATCGGGGACTTAGCTTTTAGAATCGAGTGTCATTAAATACTTTTCAAAAATAAAAAAAATTTAAAAAAAAATTTCTTACCCTGTTACGTTTCTGCTTCAATGATCTTCAGCAGCTTCCCTGGCTAGCTCAGCTGTGCCCTTTCTCGGATACCTAAATATAAAACCATTCTTCCTTCACCCTTGCACACCATTCAATACAATCACCAAATAATACAACAATCATACAATCTTTTATTTACCGCTATTTACAGACAAATTATTCACATGTATAAAACCAGTTTAATATACACTAATTACAAACTCAAAATGAGATATGTTTTGAAAGTCCTTGCTTTTCTAATTATATGCAAACAAATTTAATAAAACATGAGTAGATGGGCCCCACATATTACCCTAATTGATAATACACTGGAGTATGCTGAGCTCATAATAACCCAGTTTATTTAATATATGCCTTTTACCTTGCATAAATTAATACAAAATTGATAGACCCGTTTACTCTTTACAATCTAATTTATATTCAGAATAAAATTTTGTAAGTTTCAAAATACACCTTTTCAATATTTAAATAACCCCAAAAGATTGTCCAGTACAGGTATCTTTTCCATTAAGTTTATGCAACCATTAATAAACCCCAAAATTCACTCACGCAGCACAGACAACAGAAATTTCAAATAAATTACCTTGAGAATGCTTCAGGCCTCCATTCCTTCGACGATGATCACCAGAACATCTCTGCTTCGTGCCCATGCGCTGCCAGACTGAGCGGATTCACAGACGATAACCCCAATTAATTCGTCAAGCGCCTTGTTTCAAAGTACCATTCCATAACAGCATACAATCTTGGTTGTATGTGATGCTTACTCACGTATATTATACTTCTATTTATTGATTTTCTAGCTTGGTATAGTAGTAGCCAGACCTCTATTAATTTAATTTACACTACATGTATCTCTTGTTAATAAATAGAAGGCCACTACTACCAAGTTACACGTGCTAGCACAATATTTACTGTATTATGAACATATCTAATACTCACATAACAAAAACTACTATAATGTTGGTCTATCGTAGTAAAGTAGTATAAAAGCGACAAGAAGACAAAAACGAACCCCCCTAATTTAGCTAGAGTATTTATATCTTTTAAAATGCTACCTCCCGGACACACTTCACGCGAAAAGCTTATTTTCAAATTAAAATTCTGCAAATTTTAACACAACCGTCTTGAAGATTCCTGAAATTTACTCCGTGAACGTGCCGTGCCGTACGTATCCGAAATCGCTCCCACCTGTCGCGTTTGTTTACGTTTGGAAAACTGTCTGTTTGTAACCAATGATACTATTCTGTGTCGTCATAAAACCCCGCCTGTAATATTTTTATCTTTGTCTTATGCATCTTTGCTGTCGCGTTTAAAAAACCACTTGAGTTATAGAAAATCGATATTGCTGACAGCCCATCTTCACTCCACGTGGATAGTACGTGCGTATTCAATACCAAAGCTTTTATATTTGTCTTTATCTGTAGTATATAACCGATAGTGCATTTCCCTTGCTCTTTAAGAAATTTGTTAGCCTGTTGTTCGAAGCAACTGACGGTTGAAATTATTTTCTATGAAGTCCTGTCTTATTATGCTCATAATTTCGACGAATGTAACCTTTTAAAAATGCAGGTGTTCGTTAATTATAAACCGTTTAGCACAACAATTCTTGGAGTTTATTTTTCGTCGTATTAAATAAACTGACGTTTGCTTGTTACAAAGAAACCTCTTTCCTTGGAATTATTGATTTTCCTTACCCTAGTGGGTTTTCTTTTACTTGTTGAATTAAAATAAATTAAAATTAATTATGCATTTCTATTTGTTTTAAAGCTGTTTTTCTTTATGTACTTTTAACCTTTCAATCATTAATTATAAAAATACATCAATACTTGTTCGTTCTCCCTAAATGAATTAAATAAATTTTGCGCGTAAATAATTTATTCTTTTCTCTATACAGGGTGGTCTAAATTGTACTGTTTATCCCAAATTTAACCCTTTGAAACCACAACAATATATATATATATATATATATATATATATTGCTATGACAACGGCCGCAGCATGTTGGAGTGCCACTAAATTAGTGCTATGAGAAAGCCTGGCATTGGGCGTCACTAAAAGAGTGCTGTAATACAGATACAGTAAATTGTAAAATTTGTAATCACTGATTTACGTTCCTTCTAACTTTTTTTGCATGGCTAACTCAACGGAAGTAATGGCATATACAAAATGAAATCAAACAGCAATATCATAAAGCATCTATAGAGTTGATATTTTCTCTCATACAAAAGAATATAGAACATATACAGCTTAGTTTCCTTCAAACAAAATTATTCCTAAGAGTACTTATTTAATATTACAATGTTTCTCACTGAATGTTGCTTACAATTTACAGAACTAAAATCTCTTCTGTGGATAGTTTACCTTTGGTTTTATTCCCACGCTTGTAAGGGTTGTCAAAAAATGTTTGTCAGATTGCCTATTAAATAAATCAGGCGTTTCAAACTCTGACCTCAAATTTTCTGGTAAATATCCTTACAAAAAAATATTATAAGGTTAATACTTATTCTACCTTAAAATGATAAATACTCAATTATCAGTTACAAACAAACAAAGAAATCTAAAATTTTGTACTTATGGTTATTTGTTAAAAGAGCGCTCATCAAAATCTTCCTTCCTGGTTTTGTTTTAAATTGACATCAAAATCAGCTTACAAGATTGTCCATATTATTTAAATCTCCATTTAGAAATGTCAGTTATCAAAGTGCATTCTCAAAGAATTTTCCATCTTCATTGTATATTACAAAATCAAATAACTTTCATATTTATGCAGGGTTATGTTTTAAGAATTACTTCTTTATTCACTGTTATACCGTAAATAATAAATATGCTATGCATTCTGCATATTTTAAAACAATTCTTCTCAAAGTAACATGTTCCATATATACTTTACATAAGATGTTAAACATTGATGTGGAATACAAGTCAGCTGTACTAACAGAATACATAACATTGATATTATACTATTTGTAAAATAAATAGGATCGTTAATAAATGGTCATATTAAACTAATTTTTAAATATACCTACTACGTAGAACCAATTGTATAATTAACTGGCCCATTATAAATTCATTTCTTCATTTTTATTTAAAACTCTTTTAGCCAGCTCTCTGAATAAATGTTAAACTGCAATAGCATTTAAGTGTAGTGAGCAACATTATCGCATTACCGTGCTTTTGAAGATACTAAGGTAGCTAACATGTTACAGAGGTTGCAGCGTGTTTGACATATGTAGGGTAACAAACACAACACTAGCGCCAGCGATATATAAGTGAACTAAAAGGTTTTTGTGCATATAGGTGGTCAGTTGTGACCACCTGATAATTTTAAATCACTAAAAATATCTCTAATGATTCTGCAATCCGTGACTTCAAAATGCTATGTATCTGCTTCAGAAGACATTATGTACAGTTTATGAATATATACAGGGTGGCATTAGTTTTATGTCATAAAATTTAGGATGTGATAAAAATTGATTAGCTAAACAAAAAACCTATAAGGCATTTTACTTTTGCGCCGCTTTTAAGTGCCTGACCTAGGTCAACAAGTACAAGTTTTAGGACTGCTGTTTTGTCATATGATTTTAAGAAATAACTTACTTATGCAGTGCTATCCTGAATCACACATGAAATGATTTCACAATAAGTGTTTGAAATTTCCACCGTATCTGCAAATTTGTGGTTGGTATAATTCTCAGGTTTTCGTATTTTTAAAAACAATTCATTAGCTACTACGACAAAAAACTCCAATGACCTAGATTCAATTACAATTAAGTTTCAACACTGCGTTTGAGTATATTACCTAAGCTCATAGTGGAAACAAATTCAAACAGGTAAACACACACTAACCTGGTTAAGTCTAGTTTTAGACTTTTTCTATAATTTAGAATCATAGCAATGCTAACAAATGGAATACGTCAACATAATGTCAGTTTCACATATATGCAAATTTTGTGGTTATCAGGTTTCGTATTTTAAAACAATTCTTAAACTTACTCGAATGCATGAGTATTATTCAATTAAGTTTCAACACTGCTTTGATCATAATACTCTAAGTTATGAACCAAAAATCAAAAGGTACGACTTAATTCACTGTTATGAGCATGTAATGAAAGTTATATTATATTTAGTGACGATTGCATAAACGCTGAATAACATTGCAGTGGCTGTGAAACTACTACAGTTTTGGAATACTTATTTGTGTCGATTTGTAGCTAAACTGTTCAAAATGCTATTATTGCTTAGACCCCAGTTTATTGACGAATTTTGTTTGGAATCTTATTTGTCACTAACTTTAATTAATGACAGTCAACTAATTGTCGACTTAAAAATGATGATAATTATATTATATTATAGTGACCTAGTATATACATATCAGTGGTTTAAAACATTTTGATAACTTTTGTTCACGATTATGTAATAAAAGATTAACTTAATTGCTAGATCCAAGTCTTATGTAACAATGGTTTGTATTGTCCCACATAACAGGTTAAAACAATGTCACTCTAATATGATAATTCATTTTTTGATTATTATATACATCCAATTACTCAAAGACACTACATGGATATATTTGTACAATTATGTTAAAGCTGTTGGTAACTTAAGTCTAAACACAAATAAATGAAACAGCTCAGTAATCTGGTTTAGATGCCAAAAGTTAGATCAATTTGGTAGACCATGATTTGATCGCTAACTGATGTAACATTGGTAACAATCTGCGAGGTCTCATCTGATAAATATGTTGTCTTATTATTAATTCTTGTGACTATGGTTCAATAAACTTTTAGAACCACCAACAGTTGCAGTTAGACGGTATCTTGTAACGATAAATGGAAACATACTTGCTAATGTTACAAAATTATGTTATTCCACAGCTGCAAAACGAGCACTCGGAATTGAAAACATCATTTTTATGCAGGATGGAGCACCCCTGACATTTTCGACCAGTCAAAGAATTGTTAACCAACGTTTTCAAGATCGCGTTTTAAGCAGACATTTCGAAATTCATGGCCACCAAGATCACCTGATCTAAACCCAGCGGATTACTGGCTGTGGTTATTTAAAAGTTTAGTGTTTAGAAGACGACCAACTACGCTACAAGAATTAAAAGACAGTATCACGGAGCAAATTGGTACAATTCAACCAGAAATGTTACGAAATGTGTACAATTTGGAGGTAAGGATGGTGATCTTACAACAACAAAATGGAGGTCATATTGAGCAATTGCCGTGAACCTGTTTTGGGCATACTAAATCCCATTTCATAAGCAATTAGATTTCATTTATTTCTTGTTATTAACTTAATTTGTTAAAAAGTTATCATAATTTAAAATATATCCCTTACTTTATGATAACCTTATATATATATATATATATATATATATATATATATATATTATTTAGAGTGACATTAGTTTTGTCATTAATTTAAAAGGGGTGTAGGGACCAATAAGACAAACAAAAATTGTTAATAAACCTGGGGTCTAAAGCAATAAAGCAAACAGTTTAGCTACAAACGGACACAAAAAGTATCAAAATTGTTTTAAAGCCACTGCAATGTTAACTAGGTCACAAATATAATATACACTTTCATCATGCTTTAAAGTCGACCAATTAAGTCGTGACCTTCAGCAAACTTAAATTAGTGAAATATAATGCATTTTTGCTGCCAAACAAAATATCTCAATGCACTTTAGCTGCTACCGAAATAAGTTTAAAATTTTTTTGTAAAATTTGCATGTATACGTAATAATCACAACAAAAATAATATTCCATAATGCTGACGTGATCCGACTGTATTGGGTTTCTGACGTAGTATTCCATTTGTTACAATTCAGCGTTTATGCAGAATACGATACCCTACTTTAAGTTGAATGTACTTTTTCATTACATAGCTCATAACCAGGGTTAGATGTAAGTGTGTTTCACCTGTTTGATTTTTTGTGTTCCACTATGAGCTTAGGTAATATACTCAAACGCAGTGTTGAAACTTAATTGTAATTGAATCTAGGTCATTGGAGTTTTTTTGTCGTGTAGTAGCTTAATGAATTGTTTTTAAAAAATACGAAAACCTGAGAATTATACCAACCACAAATTTGCAGATACGGTGGAAATTTCAAACACTTATTGTGAAATCATTTCATGTGTGTTATGTGATTCAGGATAGCACTTGCATAAGTAAGTTATTTCTTAAAAATCATATGACAAAACAGCAGTCCTAAAACTTGTACTTAAGTTGACCTAGGTCAGGCACTTAAAAAGCGGCGCAAAAGTAAAATGCCTTATAGGTTTTTTGTTTAGCTAATCAATTTTTATCACATCCTAAATTTTATGACATAAAACTAATGCCACCCTGTATATATTCATAAACTGTACATAATGTCTTCTGAAGCAGATACATAGCATTTTTGGAAGTCACGGCGGATTGCAGAATCATTAGAGATATTTTTAGTGATTTCCCAAAAAATTATCAGGTGGTCACAACTGACCACCTATATGCACAAAAAACTTTTAGTTCACTTATATATCGCTGGCGCTAGTGTTGTGTTTGTTACCCTACATATGTCAAACACGCTGCAACCTCTGTAACATGTTAGCTACCTTAGTATCTTCAAAAAGCACGGTAAATGCGACAATGTTGCTCACTACATAACTTAAATGCTATTGCAGTTTAACATTTATTCAGAGAGCTGGCTAAAAGAGTTTTAAATAAAAATGAAGAAATGAATTTATAATGGGCCAGTTAATTATACAATTGGTTCTACGTAGTAGGTATATTTAAAAATTAGTTTAATATGACCATTTATTAACGATCCTATTTATTTTACAAATAGTATAATATCAATGTTATGTATTCTGTTAGTACAGCTGACTTGTATTCCACATCAATGTTTAACATCTTATGTAAAGTATATATGGAACATGTTACTTTGAGAAGAATTGTTTTAAAATATGCAGAATGCATAGCATATTTATTATTTACGGTATAACAGTGAATAAAGAAGTAATTCTTAAAACATAACCCTGCATAAATATGAAAGTTATTTGATTTTGTAATATACAATGAAGATGGAAAATTTTGAGAATGCACTTTGATAACTGACATTTCTAAATGGAGATTTAAATAATATGGACAATCTTGTAAGCTGATTTTGATGTCAATTTAAAACAAAACCAGGAAGGAAGATTTTGATGAGCGCTCTTTTAACAAATAACCATAAGTACAAAATTTTAGATTTCTTTGTTTGTTTGTAACTGATAATTGAGTATTTATCATTTTAAGGTAGAATAAGTATTAACCTTATAATATTTTTTTGTAAGGATATTTACCAGAAAATTTGAGGTCAGAGTTTGAAACGCTCTGATTTATTTAATAGGCAATCTGACAAACATTTTTTGACAACCCTTACAAGCGTGGGAATAAAACCAAAGGTAAACTATCCACAGAAGAGATTTTAGTTCTGTAAATTGTAAGCAACATTCAGTGAGAAACATTGTAATAATTAAGTAAATAAGTACTTCTTAGGAATAATTTTGTTTGAAGGAAACTAAGCTGTATATGTTCTATATTCTTTTGTATGAGAGAAAATATCAACTCTATAGATGCTTTATGATATTGCTGTTTGATTTCATTTTGTATATGCCATTACTTCCGTTGAGTTAGCCATGCAAAAAAAAAGTTAGGAAGGAACGTAAATCAGTGATTACAAATTTTACAATTTACTGTATCTGTATTACAGCACTCTTTTAGTGACGCCCAATGCCAGGCTTTCTCATAGCACTAATTTAGTGGCACTCCAACATGCTGCGGCCGTTGTCATAGTATATATATATATATATATATATATATATATATTGTTGTGGTTTCAAAGGGTTAAATTTGGGATAAACAGTACAATTTAGACCACCCTGTATAGAGAAAAGAATAAATTATTTACGCGCAAAATTTATTTAATTCATTTAGGGAGAACGAACAAGTATTGATGTATTTTTATAATTAATGATTGAAAGGTTAAAAGTACATAAAGAAAAACAGCTTTAAAACAAATAGAAATGCATAATTAATTTTAATTTATTTTAATTCAACAAGTAAAAGAAAACCCACTAGGGTAAGGAAAATCAATAATTCCAAGGAAAGAGGTTTCTTTGTAACAAGCAAACGTCAGTTTATTTAATACGACGAAAAATAAACTCCAAGAATATGCGAGTGAATCTAGATACCCAAGAGGAGATCCGAATGAGCTAGCCGGAAGCAGTTGAAGGCCGTTCAACCGAGGAAGAAAGGAAAACGGGTAAGGATAATTTTTTTTGGATTAGTTGATTTTTGAAAATGTGGTTATTGTCGAATATGAAAATTTTATAGAATTTTCGAAAATAATTTATGGTTGGTAAGCATTTTACCCGAGTTCCACGGCATAATTTTGACGCCCAATTCAGGAGCTGAGGCGATTCTTATAAAATTACACAATAATTTTGACGCCCAATTCGTGAGGCTCGATAAATAAAGGATACACAGCAAATATATATATATATATATATATATATATATATATATATATTACTGTGATATTTTTCTTTGTTGTCGATTTTTATTCTTTCAACTCAAAATATATTATTTTGACCTCAACTAGCTCAGGGTAAGAGTGAATCTCAGGTACAAAGATGTTTATCGCCAAATGTTCTATTTACACATTAATAATTACTCTATTTAACCAATACAATCATAATTATTTTGAGATTACATAATTCCTTTTTAACTAATCTAGTCACAAACTATAACACTGCCCACATACAATCTGATAATCTATCTATAGGATCTATGATAATACAATAATTGCAGTTAATTTCCTCTGCTTTACTTATAACTATTAATAGAACTCCTGTTAAGAAGAATGCATTCCCCTACTAAAAATAATCCTAAAGAACAAGCAAACCCAGCTAAACCTTTTTTTTACAAATTTCAACTTATAATTAATTTTTTACCTGCACCCACCGTTCGTATGCCAAAACCCAAATGTTCTATCTTGCACTATCTTTGCCTTCTTTATAGAGTGCAATATTATTCAATCCTTCAACACCGTAGGTGTAGAATTGCTTCTCCTTTTACTCACTGGACCCCAAGCTAAAATTATCCCTAAAACAGAAACAAGAAGCTCATTCTGAGCGCTTTAGAGACGTCTGTGGAAAACACTTGCAGCTCCGACAGACTTTTAACAGGTAGATATCTGGTCTATTAACTTAACTCTACTTCCGAATACTCAAATCTTCCTATTTGAATGCGGGTACGTGTTGATGCTACTACAGCACCTCGTGATTGATAAAGATCCGGGTCTCCAAATTAAACCTTGTATACCCTCAACTTTATACCATTGATAGACGAATATGTATTTCAAGCTCCCCTTCCTAGATCCCTAATATATTAAACTTGAATAATTAATTGTACATTCACAGTTTCCACTTACCATCATGTGGGTTAATTGCAACGTCTTTTATTTATTTTAAATAAGCAACACAGCTAAAATATTATTTTAGCCACTTTACAATTGGCCTACTAAAGTCCAACACGTACATCCAATCTGACGGTGGAATAAAGAAAGCAATATTTTACGATTAATTCTGCTCAAGTAACTTTTGAGCGTCCATCTTTCAGTATCAGCCAAGAGAGCCCTGAACAACGAACGTTCTACAACCCAAGCCTTTTTTAACATCCACTCAAAAGCGGATGCACACCCGGCAATCTAACACAAAACAATTACAATAACCTTAGACTATTTCACTGCGATGCGACACATGATTGACATACAAACACCCTAAACACAAAATACGTCATTCCACTTATCTTCAATAATAGAATTTCTCCGCAGGTGTGCTCCTACTTAGAGCATCTGCCCCAATGTTTCTCCTACCCTCAATATATTGTATTTCAAAATCAAATTCCTGTAATAACAGGGACCACCGATATATTCGATTATTCGTAAAACGCGTGTTCACAAGAGCGCATAGTGAGCTATGATTGGTTTGGACAACAAAATGTTTCCCAAGCAAATAAAATTTTAGTTTCTGTATTGCAAATACTACGGCAGCCATTTCTTTCTCAGAAATAGTATAATTCTTCTCGTAAGCCTTTAACCGACGAGAAACAAACGATATGGGAACTTCGTCATTTTCTTGTAATTGGAGTTCTCCAGCTAAACCAGAATCACTCGCATCTGTTCGAAGAATGAATTCCTTCGCAGTGTAACTATGTATTAGGATATCATCCACATAACACATGCAAATCTCATATGCTCCTAGAATGTGGTGCATGGCACGAACCAATGCTGCAGCTGAAGAAGATAGCCCATAAGGTATTACACAAAATTGGTAAGTCCTACCATCTACACAAAACCCTGTGTATTTTCGACTGTTTTTATGAAGCAGAATAAGCCAAAATGAGTTTTTCAAGTCTAATTTTGAGTAAACAGAGTTACTACCTATCTGGGCAAGAACACTTTCTATAGGAGGAGGTGCCTCAAATTGTGACTTAGTGATAGCGTTCAGTTTACGAGCATCTAAGCATAACCTAAGCTCACCATTTCCTTTTTTAACCACTACCATTGGGTTTATGAAATTTGTGGAAGATCTTTCAATAATTCCATCACACAACATTTTCTTCAATTCTTCATTTACTTAATTACGATAAGCATATGGTATGGGGTATGTTTTAGCATGGAACGGTTTGGATTCATCCACTTCTAATTTGTGGACATATCCATAAGCTACTCTATGCTCAGGGTTTACTAGGTTATCATATTTATTAGTTATATTTAGAATTGCATTTTTACAATCGGTAGGACAGTTTATATCCTTTGTATCCTTGTAAGCTACGTTACTCTGCATATTGTTTATATTTGAACATTCCTCTTTAAACAATTTTATGTCTTTTTGCCAAGGGATGCTCTTCCCCTTAACCTGTATCGTTCGCTCTTCACTATTTATCGTCATTTTAAGTGTTTGGATCAAGTCCATATCAATTATGCATTGAAATTTGAGTTCGGGAATCAGTAGAAAACTCCCTTCACATAGTTCTTCTCCCACATAAAACTTAGTTACCATCATTTTATTGAGGATTGCAAATTTCTTATTGTTTGCAGCCACGAGACGTATATTTTTTATAGGGACTACATTCGTAACAAACTCATTGGGGTTCTCTTTTATTAAATCTTCTGACAGTAGGCTCAACTCAGCCCCAGTGTCAATTAGTGCACTCACACAAACTTTATTGAATTTGACGTTAATGCAAGGTATCACAGTTTCACTGCTGATCTCTTGAATATGTTCATTATGTAATTTTATGAATTCCCTTAGGTGTTCATAAAAATTGATACTACGGAAGACCTCACGTGGTACTTGTGATTGAGACCTCTGCTCTCCCATATGTCGAGCAGAAGAAGGTCCAGGCCTACTAATCAATTCTGAATATGTGGGGTTCCTTACACGCTCTGACGAATGATTATTCTCATCATCAGGTAGTTGATCCACCATGACATTTTGAACATGAATTGGTTTATTTATTATATCGTTATTAGGGTTATTGATTAGTACCCTTCCCTGGACACCATTTCTACCAGTATCCCTAACATAATTGCTATTTCTAGAGCTGTGCCCATTATCATCATAATGGCGCAGCGTAGGTACATGTAAATTTCTACGATTCGCATCGTTATTAACTTGATTATTCCTGTTATATGCCCTATCAGGCAACATCCTACGTGTATTATCGCGATAATCGTTAAATGCAGGACTTGTATTGTTATTTCTAACAACACATGGTGATGGAGAACTCCTCACCGTGCGTTTATTGTAACGCTGAAGACATTCAATAAAATCATGTTTGTCTGCAATTTTCTGTATCATTACAGTAGTTTGAATCTCAGGTTCAAAGTGCATTGCCAACAATCTGACTAACTCCGCATCTTGGATTTTTGGCTCCAAGTGCTTAACGATACTAAGTTTATTTATCGCGTATTGGACACATGTAATTCCAAAATCAGGGTTGTATCTTCCCGTAGGCAAATTTTCCCTAACTTTCACCTGCTCATTAAAACCCCAATACTGCCTCAGAAACAATACCTGAATTACTCAAACTTATCGATATCTTGATCAATGATGTTGAACCAATTCGCAGCATTTCCTTCATAACTGCTCGCACCACATTTAATCTCTCCACCTCACTATGGATATTATTCACTGCTGCTTTCAGTCCTATCAAAAAGCTTTTGGGATTCATTTTGCTATCCCTATAAAACTTTCCAATAGTTTCAGTCATACCAACATTTAAACCATTTTGATTAATATAACTCCCCGACTTCCACTTAAGGCTATTTAACTCTGTTATTAAATTACTGTTTTCTACTTTCAAAGTTTGTACTTCATTTGAAACTATTCCTATTTCTATCCATGTTCTTTGAATATTCAAGTCTAAATCTATTTTATCTAAATGTAACCGTTCCTCTATCTTTCTGACGTTTTGTTCTAACAGACTTATTTGTTCAGTGCTTTTTTCTATACTTAGTATTCTGCTTGTCAAAGCGTTCATGCTACCACTAATTTCCTCTTTATATTGTGCCATAACCTTTTTATAGACTTCATTCACTTCAGTTTTAAAATGTACCTTGAACATGTTAATTTCCTCTACATATTTGCTTATTTTGGCATTCACATTCCTGTCTACTGCCTCTATTGCATATAAAATATCTTTGAGCTGTAAATTTTCATTGGTTTCGTCCACTACCTCAACACTATGTCGTAGGATTCTCATTATCACTATTATTAAAAAAACTATCATCCGATCCTATCACAACTCCCTCATCTCTCAAGTGTGATTTTACTTGTTCCTTATTCATATTCCTTTTACCGTATACATTTATAAGTAATTACTTTTTTGTTTTCTACCTGAACTTTTATCGATAAACAGGTCCAGTCCAATTCTTTGACTTACAATTTTGCAACGCGTTGGGTCAACAATATATTATACTGTGATATTTTTTTTTGTTGTCGATTTTTATTCTTTCAGCTCAAAATATATTATTTTGACCTCAACTAGCTCAGGGTAAGAGTGAATCTCAGGAACAAGGATGTTTATCGACAAATGTTCTATTTACACATTAATAATTATTCTATTTAACCAATACAATCATAATTATTTTGAGATTACATAATTCCTTTTTAACTAATCTAGTCACAAACTGCAACACTGCCCACATACAATCTGATAATCTATCTATAGGATCTATGATAATACAATAATTGCAGTTAATTTCCTCCGCTTTACTTATAACTATTAATAGAACTCCTGTTAAGAAGAATGCATTCCCCTACTAAAGATAATCCTAAAGAACAAGCAAACCCAGGTAAACCTTTTTTTTTTATGAATCTTAACTTATAATTAATTTTTTACCTGCACCCACCGTTCGTATGCCAAAACCCAAATGTTCTATCTTGCACTATCTTTGTCTTCTTTACAGAGTGCAATATTATTCAATCCTTCAACACCGTAGGTGTAGAATTGCTTCTCCTTTTATTCACTGGACCCCAAGCTAAAATTATCCCTAAAACAGAAACAAGAAGCTCATTCTGAGCGCTTCAGAGACGTCTGTGGAAAACACTTGCAGCTTCGACAGACTTTTAACAGGTAGATATCTGGTCTATTAACTTAACTCTACTTCCAAATACTCAAATCTTCCTATTTGAATGCGGGTTTGTGTTGATGCTACTACAGCACCTAGTCCATTCTGCATTTCCTCGTAGAAATACGGACCAATAATAAAATCAGCTGTAAAACCGCAACAAACGGTGACTTTCTTGTCATGAAGACCTTTTTGAACGATTTGTTGCGGATTTTCTGCAGACCAGATTCTACAGTTTTGAGTATTGACTCCACCATTCAGAGTAAAATGTGCGTCATCTGTCCATAAAATACGGGATAACCATTCGGGTTCAATTTCCATCTGAGCCATTACTCGCAAAGAAAAATCGTACCTAGTAGCCAAATCTGCGTCCTTTAATTCAAACAGCATTTTCAGTTTATATGGATACATGTTTAGAATTTTGCATAAAATTTTCCAAACCGTGGTATACGGCATTTGCAATCGCTTGGATATCGCATTTGCACTGCTGATTGCGAGTGAATTGCTTCTGGCTATGTCTTGATTTTCATGAAGAACCTCTGCAACTTGGACATCACTAATTATTGGTCTTCCTGATCTTGGTAAGTCAGTTACAGACCCTGTTCTTTCAAATTTTGTATCAAATTGCGTACGCTTTCATTTGACAGGGTCCCGCTCTCAAACCCATTCTCGTGCGAAATCTTCGTAATCCAGCGGTCTAATTTCTGCCGGATTCATAATAGCACTGAACTAAACCAATTCTTGTTTGTAAATCCATGTTATTACAGTTGAGTCGTTTGAACTCAACGTTTACTTGAGTTTTAATTTCAAAATAAAACTTCAAATTGAATAATTTCGTTTTGACACTAGTGTCAACAAGTGTTATGACAACGCTTTTGTTTCTCATAGATACGGTAAAATCCCATTCATTAAGCAACTAGATTTCGTTTATTTTATGTTACTAACTTAATTTATTAAAAAGTTGTAATGATTTAAAATATATCCCTTACTTTATGATAACCTAGTATATATATATATATATATATATATATATATATATATATATATATATATATATTATATTGTGGAGAAATTCTATTAGTGGAGATAAGTGGAATCATGTATTTTGTGTTTAGGATGTTTGTATGTCAATCGCAGTGAAATAGTCTAAGGTTATTGTAATTGTTTTGTATTAGATTGCCGGGTGTGCATCCGCTTTTGAGTGGATGTCAAAAAAGGCTTGGGTTGTAGAACGTTCGTTGTTCAGGGCTCTCTTGGCTGATACTGGAAAAAGATGGACGGACGCTCAAAAGTTACTTGAGCAGTATTAATCGTAAAATATTGCATTCATTTTATTACACCGTCAGATTGGATGTACTTGTTGGACTTTAGTAGGCCAATTGTAAAGTGGCAAAAATAATATTTTAGCTGTGTTGCTTATTTAAAATAAATAAAAGACGTTGCAATTAACCCACATGGTGGTAAGTGGAAACTGTAGATGTACAATTAATTATTCCAGTTTAAATGTATTAGGGATCTAGGAAGGGGAGCTTGAAATACATATTCGTCTATCAATGGTATAAAGTCGAGGGTATACAAGGTTTAATTTGAAGACCCGGATCTTTATCAATCACGAGGTGCTGTAGTAGCATCAACACAAACCCGCATTCAAATAGGAAGATTTGAGTATTTGGAAGTAGAGTTAAGTTAATAGACCAGATATCTACCTGTTAAAAGTCTGTCGAAGCTGCAAGTGTTTTCCACAGACGTCTCTGAAGCGCTCAGAATGAGCTTCTTGTTTCTGTTTTAGGGATAATTTTAGCTTGTGGTCCAGTGAATAAAAGGAGAAGCAATTCTACACCTACGGTGTTGAAGGATTGAATAATATTGCACTCTGTAAAGAAGACAAAGATAGTGCAAGATAGAACATTTGGGTTTTGGCATACGAACGGTGGGTGCAGGTAAAAAATTAATTATAAGTTAAAATTCATAAAAAAAAAGGTTTACCTGGGTTTGCTTGTTCTTTAGGATTATCTTTAGTAGGGGAATGCATTCTTCTTAACAGGAGTTCTATTAATAGTTATAAGTAAAGCGGAGGAAATTAACTGCAATTATTGTATTATCATAGATCCTATAGATAGATTATCAGATTGTATGTGGGCAGTGTTGCAGTTTGTGACTAGATTAGTTAAAAAGGAATTATGTAATCTCAAAATAATTATGATTGTATTGGTTAAATAGAATAATTATTAATGTGTAAATAGAACATTTGTCGATAAACATCCTTGTTCCTGAGATTCACTTTTACCCTGAGCTAGTTGAGGTCAAAATAATATATTTTGAGCTGAAAGAATAAAAATCGACAACAAAAAAAAATATCACAGTATAATATATTGTTGACCCAACGCGTTGCAAAATTGTAAGTCAAAGAATTGGACTGGACCTGTTTATCGATAAAAGTTCAGGTAGAAAACAAAAAAGTAATTACTTATAAATTTATACGGTAAAAGGAATATGAATAAGGAACAAGTAAAATCACACTTGAGAGATGAGGGAGTTGTGATAGGATCGGATGATAGTTTTTTTAATAATAGTGATAATGAGAATCCTACCACATAGTGTTGAGGTAGTGGACGAAACCAATGAAAATTTACAGCTCAAAGATATTTTATATGCAATAGAGGCAGTAGACAGGAATGTGAATGCCAAAATAAGCAAATATGTAGAGGAAATTAACATGTTCAAGGTACATTTTAAAACTGAAGTGAATGAAGTCTATAAAAAGGTTATGGCACAATATAAAGAGGAAATTAGTGGTAGCATGAACGCTTTGACAAGCAGAATACTAAGTATAGAAAAAAGCACTGAACAAATAAGTCTGTTAGAACAAAACGTCAGAAAGATAGAGGAACGGTTACATTTAGATAAAATAGATTTAGACTTGAATATTCAAAGAACAGGGATAGAAATAGGAATAGTTTCAAATGAAGTACAAACTTTGAAAGTAGAAAACAGTAATTTAATAACAGAGTTAAATAGCCTTAAGGGGAAGTCGGGGAGTTATATTAATCAAAATGGTTTAAATGTTGGTATGACTGAAACTATTGGAAAGTTTTATAGGGATAGCAAAATGAATCCCAAAAGCTTTTTGATAGGACTGAAAGCAGCAGTGAATAATATCCATAGTGAGGTGGAGAGATTAAATGTGGTGCGAGCAGTCATGAAGGGAAATGCTGCGAATTGGTTCAACATCATTGATCAAGATATCGATAAGTTTGAGTAATTCGAGGTATTGTTTCTGAGGCAGTATTGGGGTTTTAATGAGCAGGTGAAAGTTAGGGAAAATTTGCCTACGGGAAGATACAACCCTGATTTTGGAATTACATGTGTCCAATACGCGATAAATAAACTTAGTATCGTTAAGCACTTGGAGCCAAAAATCCAAGATGCGGAGTTAGTCAGATTGTTGGCAATGCACTTTGAACCTGAGATTCAAACTACTGTAATGATACAGAAAATTGCAGACAAACATGATTTTATTGAATGTCTTCAGCGTTACAATAAACGCACGGTGAGGAGTTCTCCATCACCATGTGTTGTTAGAAATAACAATACAAGTCCTGCATTTAACGATTATCGCGATAATACACGTAGGATGTTGCCTGATAGGGCATATAACAGGAATAATCAAGTTAATAACGATGCGAATCGTAGAAATTTACATGTACCTCGCTGCGCCATTATGATGATAATGGGCACAGCTCTAGAAATAGCAATTATGTTAGGGATACTGGTAGAAATGGTGTCCAGGGAAGGGTACTAATCAATAACCCTAATAACGATATAATAAATAAACCAATTCATGTTCAAAATGTCATGGTGGATCAACTACCTGATGATGAGAATAATCATTCGTCAGAGCGTGTAAGGAACCCCACATATTCAGAATTGATTAGTAGGCCTGGACCTTCTTCTGCTCGACATATGGGAGAGCAGAGGTCTCAATCACAAGTACCACGTGAGGTCTTCCGTAGTATCAATTTTATGAACACCTAAGGAATTCATAAAATTACATAATGAACATATTCAAGAGATCAGCAGTGAAACTGTGATACCTTGCATTAACGTCAAATTCAATAAAGTTTGTGTGAGTGCACTAATTGACACTGGGGCTGAGTTGAGCCTACTGTCAGAAGATTTAATAAAGAGAACCCCAATGAGTTTGTTACGAATGTAGTCCCTATAAAAATATACGTCTCGTGGCTGCAAACAATAAGAAATTTGCAATCCTCAATAAAATGATGGTAACTAAGTTTTATGTGGAGAAGAACTATGTGAAGGAGTTTTCTACTGATTCCCGAACTCAAATTTCAATGCATAATTGATATGGACTTGATCCAAACACTTAAAATGACGATAAATAGTGAAGAGCGAACGATACAGGTTAAGGGAAGAGCATCCCTTGGCAAAAGACATAAAATTGTTTAAAGAGGAATGTTCAAATATAAACAATATGCAGAGTAACGTAGCTTACAAGGATACAAAGGATATAAACTGTCCTACCGATTGTAAAAATGCAATTCTAAATATAACTAATAAATATGATAACCTAGTAAACCCTGAGCATAGAGTAGCTTATGGATATGTCCACAAATTAGAAGTGGATGAATCCAAACCGTTCCATGCTAAAACATACCCCATACCATATGCTTATCGTAATTAAGTAAATGAAGAATTGAAGAAAATGTTGTGTGATGGAATTATTGAAAGATCTTCCACAAATTTCATAAACCCAATGGTAGTGGTTAAAAAAGGAAATGGTGAGCTTAGGTTATGCTTAGATGCTCGTAAACTGAACGCTATCACTAAGTCACAATTTGAGGCACCTCCTCCTATAGAAAGTGTTCTTGCCCAGATAGGTAGTAACTCTGTTTACTCAAAATTAGACTTGAAAAACTCATTTTGGCTTATTCTGCTTCATAAAACAGTCGAAAATACACAGGGTTTTGTGTAGATGGTAGGACTTACCAATTTTGTGTAATACCTTATGGGCTATCTTCTTCAGCTGCAGCATTGGTTCGTGCCATGCACCACATTCTAGGAGCATATGAGATTTGCATGTGTTATGTGGATGATATCCTAATACATAGTTACACTGCGAAGGAATTCATTCTTCGAACAGATGCGAGTGATTCTGGTTTAGCTGGAGAACTCCAATTACAAGAAAATGACGAAGTTCCCATATCGTTTGTTTCTCGTCGGTTAAAGGCTTACGAGAAGAATTATACTATTTCTGAGAAAGAAATGGCTGCCGTAGTATTTGCAATACAGAAACTAAAATTTTATTTGCTTGGGAAACATTTTGTTGTCCAAACCAATCATAGCTCACTATGCGCTCTTGTGCACCCGTGTTTTACGAATAATCGAATATATCGGTGGTCCCTGTTATTACAGGAATTTGATTTTGAAATACAATATATTGAGGGTAGGAGAAACATTGGGGCAGATGCTCTAAGTAGGAGCACACCTGCGGAGAAATTCTATTATTGAAGATAAGTGGAATGACGTATTTTGTGTTTAGGGTGTTTGTATGTCAATCATGTGTCGCATCGCAGTGAAATAGTCTAAGGTTATTGTAATTGTTTTGTGTTAGATTGCCGGGTGTGCATCCGCTTTTGAGTGGATGTTAAAAAAGGCTTGGGTTGTAGAACGTTCGTTGTTCAGGGCTCTCTTGGCTGATACTGGAAAAAGATGGACGCTCAAAAGTTACTTGAGCAGAATTAATCGTAAAATATTGCTTTCTTTTTATTCCACCGTCAGATTGGATGTACGTGTTGGACTTTAGTAGGCCAATTGTAAAGTGGCTAAAATAATATTTTAGCTGTGTTGCTTATTTAAAATAAATAAAAGACGTTGCAATTAACCCACATGATGGTAAGTGGAAACTGTGAATGTACAATTAATTATTCAAGTTTAATATATTAGGGATCTAGGAAGGGGAGCTTGAAATACATATTCGTCTATCAATGGTATAAAGTTGAGGGTATACAAGGTTTAATTTGGAGACCCGGATCTTTATCAATCATGAGGTGCTGTAGTAGCATCAACACGTACCCGCATTCAAATAGGAAGATTTGAGTATTCGGAAGTAGAGTTAAGTTAATAGACCAGATATCTACCTGTTAAAAGTCTGTCGGAGCTGCAAGTGTTTTCCACAGACGTCTCTAAAGCGCTCAGAATGAGCTTCTTGTTTCTGTTTTAGGGATAATTTTAGCTTGGGGTCCAGTGAGTAAAAGGAGAAGCAATTCTACACCTACGGTGTTGAAGGATTGAATAATATTGCACTCTGTAAAGAAGGCAAAGATAGTGCAAGATAGAACATTTGGGTTTTGGCATACGAACGGTGGGTGCAGGTAAAAAATTAATTATAAGTTGAAATTTGTAAAAAAAAGGTTTAGCTGGGTTTGCTTGTTCTTTAGGATTATTTTTAGTAGGGGAATGCATTCTTCTTAACAGGAGTTCTATTAATAGTTATAAGTAAAGCAGAGGAAATTAACTGCAATTATTGTATTATCATAGATCCTATAGATAGATTATCAGATTGTATGTGGGCAGTGTTATAGTTTGTAACTAGATTAGTTAAAAAGGAATTATGTAATCTCAAAATAATTATGATTGTATTGGTTAAATAGAGTAATTATTAATGTGTAAATAGAACATTTGTCGATAAACATCTTTGTACCTGAGATTCACTCTTACCCTGAGCTAGTTGAGGTCAAAATAATATATTTTGAGTTGAAAGAATAAAATCGACAACAAAGAAAATATCACAGTAATATATATATATATATATATATATATATATATATTGCTGTGTATCCCTTATTTATCGAGCCTCACGAATTGGGCGTCAAAATTATTGTGTAATTTTATAAGAATCGCCTCAGCTCCTGAATTGGGCGTCAAAATTATGCCGTGGAACTCGGGTAAAATGCTTACCAACCATAAATTATTTTCGAAAATTCTATAAAATTTTCATATTCGACAATAACCACATTTTCAAAAATCAACTAATCCAAAAAAAATTATCCTTACCCGTTTTCCTTTCTTCCTCGGTTGAACGGCCTTCAACTGCTTCCGGCTAGCTCATTCGGATCTCCTCTTGGGTATCTAGATTCACTCGCATATTCTCAATCATACACACACACTAGCAATAAAACCTCAAATACAACCAACATACAAGCTTTTATTTATAACTATTTACAAATGAAATGCAATATAGTCCATATTCCATTGATAACATTACACTTCAGAAAACCTTATTTTATAATGTCCAGTATTTTATTTTTAAATCATTAAACACATAAAGTGTACCCGGAGTAAATGGTCCTTGAATAATGCCTTCTCTAAAATTCCTTCTTTATAATTTATTTATTCATTTTACTCTAACTAAACTCTGGGGTAGGATGAGCTCAGAATAACCCAGCTAATTATGCATTTGTATACTTTTAAAACAAATAACAAAGCAAAGCCATGTACTCTTCACAAAAATTTTACGTTCTGATGGAACGTTTAAAAGCTTTATAGACACCTTCAACTTTCTAGTTAAATACCATAATAAAGTTTTTACACGTATTAAGTTCAATACGTAAATAATACACACTACCTTGAAATTTCACTCTCATACTTTCTCCCAATATTCACAGTTTATAAAGTCACAATTCAAATCGTTACCTGGAATTTTATAGTAGATCTCTGCTCGGAAGATGATTCCATCTAAATTGAACTGCAAACGCGACCTCCCCGGTGTAACCAAATCCAAATTCCATTTAAAATTATTTCTTCATTAATTAGATGCTTCAAACCACGTTACTTAATGTCCCGACACGAGTTGATTATAATTATAGATGATATCTCTATTAAAATGTAATTTCGGCACACTTAACCGCGTATTTAATTAAGAGACTACCACCTTCTAATATAATTTAACTGATTTAATAATACTTACAACTCGTGATACATGGATACGTTGTTTGGAGCGATCGAAAACTTAAGGGGCCTCACCACGTTCTTTAAAAGCATTTATACCTTCGAATGTAACCTCTCCATACCTGCTTAACGCGAAATCCCCTGTTAACACCACACATTCTCGCTATTTTGCACTCAACTCCATTTTCAGCTTCGCGAATTTCAATACCTCGTTATAAAATTTCAAGAATATCATGCTCCACTATCCTCGTGCTTGTTTCAAATCAAACTAACATATTGACCAATTGTAGACTTAGTGACGCTTCACAAATCCCTCCTATCCTATTAGTGTCTATTACTTATGCGTTTTCTCTGTCCCTTTCTACCCTGGTCTGAGTGGTACAAAATCGATATTCTTGCCTATCTGCTGTCTAAACACACGTGGACTGGCGACGTGACTTTAAGTAACCCCTGTTTAGTATTTCATGCTAAAACATTCAACCGTTTCCAATATACGTAGAATCTGCATGTTTATCTGCTCAAATTTATTAGAACTTGACATTTAAAAGTTTGCAGGTGTTCGATCGTAACGAACGTTTTAAATACAATTCTCCGAGCTTCGTTTCATGGTATTTCAACCCTCCTGATATATTCGTTTGTTAGCAACGCGTTTCACCTTGGGTTTTCACAGGCTTTTATGCTTATTATATATCAATAATTATTCAATTAACTCCAATTAAATTAATAAATGCATGGCATTGGCTTCTGCCATTTAATTCTTTGCAAAGCTATTAAATTTTTAATTATTATTTGTACAATTTGATGAATACCCATTATTTAAATAAAAATTAATTAATATAAATTTCGCACGTAATTTCTGTTTATTCCTTTATACAGGGTATTTTGAAATTATTTTGTTTATTTTATTTTTAACCCTTTAAAACCACTATAATATATATATATATATATATATATATATATATATTTTCATGTTATATGCCATGAAGCATTATGGCTAAATGTCTTGATTTGAAAGAAATTTTTATTTGGGATGGGTAGGTGCCTAGTGGAGCTACATTTCAAATAATTTTCATAATATACAGGGTGTCCAAGAAACTCAAAACATCAAAACTGTATTTTTTTATTGGAACACCCTATATATTATTTTATTTTCAGTTTCTACTATCAAAATAAAAGTGAGTTTTATTACGTTATCGAAGTCTAAACCTTACCGTTTTTGAAATATTTTGTATTTTGTGAAAATGTAGCAAGAATTTTAACAATTAAATTTTTAACATCACTTTTGGTTTTTTAAACCAAATTTGACTTAGGATTTAGTAATTCATCAAGTTTTGCTTAGCACCGGTGAAACATTGACTTATGTATACAGGGTGTACGAAAATCATTAGTAAATAATCCCAAGCTTCGAATGGTAACAACTTGTTTAATTTAAATAGAACACCCTCTATTTACCAAATTTCCATAGTCACCTATGGAAGTTTGTTATTTTGACAAGTCACAATAATTATAATAGTTGTCAGTTATTCATTTATAACAGTAATTTTTTGTAAATCGTCCTATAGTGATAGTTTCTGGTATCTATCCTTTTTATCATTCAAGCTGAAGGTTTTTCGAAAAGAACGGATTGACATGATTTTTATTTCTGGAGAATTTTAGCAAAACTGTTTACTGGTATTACTAGTTTTTGCTGAAAGATTCCTTAACAGAAATCATCCAGATAAGTGTGTTTTTATAAGACTGTTGGCCTAATTTAAACAAACAGCGAGTGTTCAGTATGAAAAACCCAATAAAATAAAATCTATGACAAAAAATGAAGACACCGAATTCGCGGTCATTGTCTCTGTAATAGAAAATCTTCATATAGGTCAACCCAAATATAAAAAAACCTCAACATTGGTCAAACGAGCATCTTAAGCATTCTTAATAAACATTTTTTCCGTGATTATAAAATCCAACTTCACCAAGAACTTTGAGGAAACGATTTTGAGAAACGAGTTGAGTTTTATATGTGGACGTTAAACAAAATGGCAGAAAATGAAAATTTTTTAATTTTGTTTTATTTAGTGATGAATGTACGTTTCACAGCAATGGATAAGTTAAGAGGTGGAATTTTTATTATTTTCTGATTCCAACCCGCATCAATTTAGAATAATTAATAATCAGCACAGATGTTCATTGAACATGTGGGATGGAATAATGGTCCAATATATAATTGGTCCTTATTCTTTTGAAGAACACAAATGGAACATTGTTTTTCGATTTTTTGATAAATCAGCTTCCAATCTTATTACAAGACATTCCATTAGACATAAGAGCAAGGATGTGGCTTCAATTGGATGTAGCTTCACGCATTTCCATTGTGATGTCTGAGAATAAGTAAACGTTCAGTTCCAAAATCGATAGATGGGAAGAAATGGTTTTCAGAATTGGCTTCCAAGATCACACGAATTGACTTTGCCGGATTTCTTTTTATGGGGATGTGTATAATGAATCGTTTATAATACACTTACAACAACACCAGTTATTATGTAGTAGCACATCATAGAAGCTTTTGGAAACATAAGCCTCGAAATGTTATAAAATATTGCTGAAGTTTTTAAAAAGAGGATATGTTTTGTGTTTAGAGATAGACGGTTGTCAGTTTGAACACTTATTATAAACCATTATTGTTTGTTGTATCTCTTTTCACTATTCTTTTATATTTATCCTAATTGGTTTAAACTATTACTTATTATTTAAAAAATTGTCAAACTTATCTTTTTGCCGTCAATATTTCATAGATGACTAGACTATGGAATTTTTAATATCTAATAAATTTGTAAAAAATCAATTTGTATTCCGAAAATGTGCATTTTCAATGGAAACGTGAACAGTTAGCTATAGGAAAATATAATAGTATTTGATAGAGAATTAAATTTTACATTCTGCCATTTAAATTAAACAAGCTGTGTAGTACCTCGCATATACCCACCCAATTAATTAATTAGAAATGTTAAAATAGGAAACTAGTAAAATTAGATAGCCTCATTTGTAGAAATAGTATTTAAAGTTAAATTTATAAGTTCATTCAGGTCTTCAACCTATGCGCTATTTCCAATAGAGGAAATAGCAATTACAACATAAGGTCAACAAAATAGCTTATAATTTCGAAATAGAAATGCACAGCAAAATGGCAATAAAGTCAAAGTTCAAGCAGAATCCATTAGATAGCTGCTGGTCACCAACCGGAAATATGCTAAATTAACAATTTAAAATAAGGACAGAGTCACTGCGAGGAAGCAAAGAAAAAAAATAGCGACAGTTCCACTCCAGATTTCAGCGGGTTAGGGCACTATGTGAAAAGTAATGATTTGACTGATGGGTAAATTAGTATTAGTGAAAGTTAGAGGGACCAAGTTTACTAAGGGTAAGTTTAATGCCTGATATAATTTGTACCAGTTGTAACCATAAGTAATGGAGAATATAGAATATGCCCACTGGATAACAGTATTCGTAAGTTGTGTATCTAATGCCTAAATTTCTAAAGATGTAAATATAATAAATAAATTTTATATTTAGTAGTCAAATACACCCACTAATATGATTCGAGTTTTAATGAAGTAATAAACTAGGTCCCCCCCCAGTACGTATAAGACAAATGATAACACCCCCCCTTTCCAGCCAGAGGTACAAACAGCCACGTCTCCACTAGTTGACAACACACAAAAAATAACCAAAAGAAAACTGTTCGACCAACTCTCAGATAAGATAACGTAAATCGATCAACCGATCCTTCAAGTAAATGTATTATTATTGAACCAGCACGATCGCTACATTGAAACAACACTCCGCGATTGCTACCGCTGTTACCATTCAACGAATGTTATTAACATATTTAGTTTAAGTCAGAGTACCTCAATCTATCTCTATTGGTTGATACAATAGTGCACATGTATTCGGTTATCAACAGTCTTTGCTTTCTGAAAGGATATGCTCGCTTTATTAAAAGTAGCATCACAAGTTAGTATAGAATAGATTTTCTACATGTGTGATTAGCGACGCGATTGAATCAGTTTCTTTATCTATATATGAATTACAAGTGCTCTAGAAGTGTTCTTTGACAAGTGATATTCTAATATTTTAATCGATTATCATATCATTTTTTAAACTGGGTACACTTCTATTCTGCATTTTATTTTTTGATGTATTGTTTGCGTTACTGATACTGTTCATTTGAGAGCGATGCCCGCTTCCTTGTATAAGCTTATATTCTCAGTGCATTGCTCTTTTGTGTAGGTCTGCTGGTTCAGTTATGGTTGCAGCATTAATGATGCTGGCTACTTTAGTGATGATTCCTCAGTGAACGAGATCAAGAAGTTTTGCTGTTTCACCTCAACTTATTTAGGTACAAGATAAGTATCTCCGTACATGGAGGTACGTTATTTTGTTTTTTTATATCAAGAGATTATTGCTTATTAGCATTTGACGTTGATGCATAACCCATGCACCACAAAGAAACTCAAATCACATTACTCAGATGGGCAGAGCAAGTATACAAAAAGCCGCTTCGAAACTAGCTTCACTAGTGTGTCCTGTTACTTTAAATTGCTTATTAGAAATTTGCTTTAAATGTACCGTGTGTAACTAAAAATGTTTGTTTAAAAGAAATCATACGCTTTACCTTTTTTGTTCATTACTGATCCGTTTTTTTACATGTTACAATAAGAAATGTGCACTTCGTACATCAATTATTAAAAATTGTCCATTGATTGCAATTCTTTTTTAAATAGAAATTTTTTTGTTTATTGTTAATAAAAATTTGAAGGCGATGTCCTTTCTTTGTTTATGTGAACCACCGCTCTCTTCGTTTTTGTTTGATTCATGTGGGCCCTTATTTTACTTCCATTTGGTTTCTGCCTGACCTGTATGCCATAGCACATGGGAATAGTAATGAGTATAGTTGACAAAAATGATGTTGATCGTGTTTTTAGAATTAAAATTGAAATGGGAGTAATAATTCGCACTCTTGCAAAAGTGTGTACTCTATCTGACACTAACCCTTAGAATGCAAATTATTGTATAATCTATTGCTTTAGATACATTACAGTTTACATACTTTGAATGCATTCTCATATACTTAAAAAACTGTCAATACTGGAGCATTTACCTGCACCCTTACTTCTGTATTTAAAGTTAATTGGCTTTTGTAGCCTGTGATGCACAAATTCTGTTAATGCAACCATTGTAAATAAATTTTGCTACACTAGTAATAATTTCAATGTTTTATAGAAATTAATTTAGACTAATAGAACTTTAAGGCTTAAATAATCCTTAATTTGCAAATGAATTGCAAAACAAATATTATTGTTGGGGGTAATGTCAGTATTTTTTAACATGTAAATTATTTGTATAATTTTCATAGAAATTCTTAATTATTTTCTTTTAGATTGAAGGCCACACAGTTTTGAAGAATTTATTACCACAACCAAAGATAAGATCGGGAAATTCAACTTGTGATTATTATAAATTACTACCTTTTGCTGTACCTGCAAAAAAGGCTAAACTACAGCAAGAGACTGTTGAGGTGAACGATCACGGAAGTGTTGGTCATAACCTTTTTAGTGATAAAGACAAGGCTGGAAATCAAAAGACGCAATGTGAAGTAAAAGATGTAGTACCAAAACCCAACACTCTGAGATTCGGTAATCATAAACCTCGCAAAGAGTTATCAACAACTTTTATAAAAAGTTTAAATAAAACATTGAAAGAGTTCAACACTTTTAAAACTGACACTTCATCTTCATTTACCGATGCAAAGCCTTTGGATACTCTTCCGAAAGAAGCAATAAATGAAATAAAGGTGGATCAACTCTGTAGTCCTCTGGAAGCATCACAAAAATTGATTGATTTGCAATTGGAATCTGCTCCATCTGATATACCAAAGAAATTGCCAGAAGAAGTATCAATAACTGTCCACTCACATGTAGAACCTGTAGAACAATCACAAAATACTGAATCAGAGAAATTGCCAGGAGCATCAACAATAGATATCCAATCAATTATAAAACTGTTAGACTCAACACAACATACTAAACTAACGAAAATTTCAATAGCATTACAAGGAATCCGCTTACCTGTAAAACCAGTAGAACAAACACAATGTACTAAATATGAAAACCAAAGTTATATTGTAACTGTAAAACGTTTATGTTCAAAACGCACTGAAACCTATGTGAATTTTTTGAAACCGAAACCACCAAAACGTTCAACAATTACTAAAAATATAAAAAACGACAATATTTTCATTGAATGTGCATATTTAGTTGCAAAAGCTCGTTGTGGACGTAATGCCACTACGAATGCAATAATATTTGCTATGAACAATATAGTCAAGGAAATGCAAGACGAGGAACGAATTCTTGCTGAAACGAACTTCAAACCTGATGTGGATACATCAAAACCGCTGCCGATTGGAATTGAAGAGGATAAGGATCCAAATTTTACTGTGAAGACATTACGAGCTGTTCCTATTCCTATGGTTAATAGTCCTACGAAAAAATGCGAAAGCTGGGATCGTTTTGAGTCTGAAAAGATTGCTGTAGAGAAAGCATTGAAAATGCCAGAATTGCCACTATCAAAAGCTCTTGCCATGAAAAAAACAGTACAACCTAAATGTCATACTAAATGTGGAACAAAAAAGGATAATAATAATACTAAAGTTGATTGTCCAACAAACTCTAATTTAAATAAGTTGGAAACTATAATCGATGATTATAGTTGTGGTTGTAGTTCCCGTATGATGCTTGAACTGGATTGTTAAGAATCTCATGGTTTTTATGCTTAAGTAAGTATATTTGTGTTTAGATTTTTTTATTACTAACTTTTTTAAGTATTTCAATTTAGTGCAATTTGTATTCTTGTATCAGCTTTAACTTAAAAAACATGCTGAAGAAAGTGTTAACAATATAATTTCAACAACTTTATTTAGTTTCTGGGTTTTATTTGCTATGGTTAGATTATAGTTTAATATATAAAAAAAGTTGCTTTTTGGATATTTATATGTATAACAAAATCCCAGTTTAAGCTTAAAGAACATACTTTTAGTGTAATCACTTTTTCTTGGGAGGACCTGTTAACCATACTGCGATTATATCGGAACGGTATTAGTAGGTTCCTAGGATTCACAGATAAGCCTATTAAAAATAACATTGACAAAACGACTTTACAATGAAGGTAACTCAAAATTATGCTTATGGCTAAGCTAGAACTTAAATTCTCGGGTAGAGTGTGAGAGAGGGGATGGGTGCATTTAATAACTTGAAACATAAAATTGAATACCATGGGATCTTTAAATAATAGTTTCAAGGGAATATACAAAATCTGTTATAAGAACTCTCGACAGTCTATCTTAAAATGAATTGCATTACTTACGTGTTTGGACTTCATGATGGATGGGATCTGAAACAAAAATAAACACAGATGTATTTTACCAGGGTCACTATTTGTGATCTCTTTTAATACTGCTGTCAAATATTTATAATCGTGTTTCAAAATTTGCTTATCCACTCTGAACATAAATAAAAAAATTAAACCTGTTTTATCTTTTAAGGAATACTTAAAGTTCCATATTTACAGAATCTCGGTTTTACAAAGCAAACAAATCATAAATGCAAGACTATATAATTATAGTTTCACTAATAACGTATTTCCAATATAATTTACTTTTGTATTACACAAAGTCAAATGTAAGTACTGTTACTTGTTACACATTTTTCGGATAAATTCTTTAAGGTCGATAAATAATAGATAATATTATATTTGTATTCTTCATTAAGCATTTTTAAGAATTTTGTAATTTGCATATTGAACATAACTCATGTACAATTAATTACCTTGAACAAAATATAGCCTTATTTTTACCACATCTTGTGTTTTCTAAAAAGAACTAATTTAAATAATTTAAATTACACGTATGGTTTTCGACAGACAAAATAGTATCATTTAGTAAAGCACATTTACTCGATTTAAATTTAGCAATACTGAATCAAGCAATTAATGCTAGTCGTTTGTTTAATCTTGTACTTCAATACTTTTCTAACAAATAATTAAGATAACATCATCAAAATAACCAAAAAAAAAATTTATTAATTTTGCACCACGGGCATATTTTATACAAATTTATAGAACTCTCCTTGAATCTTGTTCTTTACAAAAGACATGATTACTTCACTTATTCAAATTAGCATTATGTAAAGTGAACAAACTTGATTGATCTTCCAAGTCATGTAATGCATATACAACATTATTCAACTTCAATCTTGAATATTCGAACAATAAGGATCTTGATGATTTAACATCTCTACCTATGCATGAGATCATGAACATATTAAATTTTCAAATGTTTCACATATGTAACTATCAAAGTTCCAAGTACATAAACGTCAAAAATATTTTATTTAAACAGGTAATAGATTTATAATACTCCATACAAGTTAAGTAATAGATTTAAAAGTGCACTAAAAATATTCAGATGTAAAATTAATCATCTAAACCACACCTTTTCAATACCAACCACTAGCGAACACATGGTCATAACACTTGCCTTGAACAACAATTCAAACAGAAAATTGAATTGCCTTTAAGATCAACCACAAATGTTAATAAATAGCTATTTGCACTACCCAAGACGCCATATTAGCAACCATCTTGCTTTTATCATGACCATTCTGGAACAAAAGCAATGCATTTTTCGTCTTGACCAACAAGTATGATAATCATGCAGGCGTAATTTACCAATAATATTATATTCCAGAACAACTGTATGTATTGATTTATGCAACATAACGTACATATCATAGGTAATTAAATATGACAATGAAGTACACGAATTTATTTAAGTCTATCAATTAAATGAATACGAGAGATAACCTTATATTTAACAACTCACTACTATGAATGAATAGTTCAAGCAATCTTTTTCTTGTTTCTGTGTTTGTTGTCCTTGAACACAGTAGTTGCTTTTTCTTGTTGAACATATCACGACCTTGTGCTAATCTTTGTTTTATATCTTTTGCACTTTTCCATCTTGCGTTATTTGGCTTCCTAGGTAGCAGAAATCCTTAACCTCTTGTAAGTTCATGTTACATATTTGTATTCTTGTTTTTAATTTATTTTTCCCTCGTTTGCATACTAGTACTTTAGTTTTAGTTTTGCTAATTTTCATACCGTATATCTCTGTTAGAGCTGATTCTATTTCATTAAGAGCAGCTTCTAACTCTTCCTTGCTAGATGTTAATACCTCTATATCATATGCAAATTTAAGCATATCAATTTTTTGTCTCTGCATAATAATTCTAAATGTCTTCCTGCATTTGACAGTATTCGTTGCCTCTTCAATGTACAAGTTAAAAATTAATGAGGGGCACATCCCTGTCTCACCCCTTTCCTAATGTGTACTTCTTTACGTTTCTGCTCTAATTCTATTACTGCAGTTTGCTCTTTGTATAAGCTACGCACTATTCATTTATGCCTATAACTCATTCCAATCTTTTTGAGTATTTCGAGCATTTTTTTTCCATTTTACATTGTGGAATGCTTTTTCCAGGTCTACAAACCCTATATATACGCTTTCTCCTTTTTCTATTGTTTTCTCCGTCATCACTTTCAGAGCTAAAATAGCATCCTGTGTTCTCATGTTTCGCCTAAACGCAAATTGATCTTTTTCTAGTATTTATTCAGCTCCTTTTTCCATTCGTCTTTGTACAATTCTAGTTAATATTTTTGACAAATGTGCGGTCAAACTTTTTGTTCGAAAATTCTCACATCTATCCATGCCTTTCTTGTTATAATTACTATAATGTTATATTTGAAATCTTTGGGTATCTTGCCTGTCTCATACATATGCCTTACAAGTTGGAAGAGACATTCTGTTACTGCTTGTCCAGTGGCTTTTAGAGTTTCTGCTTGCACCTTATCTGTACCCAGCGCCTTACCATTTTTCAAACCCTTTAATGCTAATACGAACTCATCTCTAAGTATTGGATATCCCGTCATCATTTTCGATGACTGATTCCTGTTCTAATGCTGTTACTTCCTCTCCTACATATAAATTCCCTTTATATTCTTGCCATCTATCGACTTTCTCTACATTTTTTAAAATGATGTTTCCTCCCGCGTCCTTTATATTTTTGCTGTACGATTTTATATCCCTAAAATTGATTCAAATTAATTTGTATGTTTTATCTGTATTTCCTATTTCCATCTTAGTTTGTACCTCTTTGCAATTTTCATCAATCCATCGTTCTTGAGCTTCACTGCATTTGCGAATAATTTCTCATTTTGTGACTTTGTATCTCTGTTCTCCTGTTTCGTCTGATTTATTTTTGTACTTTCGTTTTTCTTCTATTAAATTCAGGATATCCTTTGTTCCATGGTTTCTTATTTTCTTTTTGTGTATACTCCCAGAATATCTCTGGCCGCCATGTCTAACCTGGATTTAATGTTATTCCATTCTGTTTTGTTGCAGTTACAATTTTTGCTAAATTGTAAGAGTAGTTTCTAACTAATTAAACAAGCTGATATAACCTAAATTATTGATTTTGCATTGTTAATTAATATTAATCAAGCTTAAGTCACTTTTGTTCAAGTTGTGAATATTCAAGATGTTATTATTATCTGCTATTGGTTGAGTGTTGGTGATATAGATATGTCCTTTCATTATTCAAAGGAAAGTCAATGGTACAGATATGTATTCAGTAGTTCTGATATTAATTTGATTTTCATTATTGTATTTTCCTTTTAAATTGATGAGTTTCAGTCTCATATTATACCTTACTTGTGTATTTGTAAATATGACTTTATAATTTGGATTGTTTGTTTGCATATACTAGTATATAATGAATTTAATCATATTGTGTACTGAATGAGGCCCTGGACTACTTTGTTGATATTAGATAATTGGTAATGTGTTTGTAATTGTTACTGACCTAGGAATTTTGTTATTTGTATTGGGTTATCTGTAAAATGTGTTGTTAGATAACACTGGTCGTCCTGCCATGCTGCAGTGATAGTCAGTTGCATGCTTAAATTGGAATTTATCTGGTTTTGTAGAAATCATCCATTATTAGGATTTATCCAGCTCACATGAAGTTATTGCAAAATTATTCTGCATGAGAGAATTTTTTGGCATACAGTTAAGCTGAATTTATTAGTATTGCAAATTGATAGTCTAATCAGTACATGTGGTTACAAGTTGATTTTCTACCTGTGTACTATCTTTGTTTTAATCCTGATTCAGCAGGGAAGTTAAACAAATATTATTTTTAGCTGTGAGTGTTCTTACATTAGGGTTATTTTTCCTCTTGCTTTAGATTTTTGACTTGGGTACAAATGTAGTATGGTTTTTTTGGGGTATGTTTTGTCTGATATGGCTTCGTCCAGCTATGGAATTGTGGATGCCTGCGTCTGCAGTAGTGTTATGTTGGGAATCCAGTATAATTGATTTCCAGTAGGAATGTGGTTCAAGTCCTGTTGATGTATTTGGCAGATGGATGCTGCTGCTCATATAACGATAAGTATTTAAGTAATAAGTGTTTAATCAGTGTTGGTGCCATTATTATTAGTAATGGGACGTAAATTTACGTAGTCAATCATGTGCTTGAATATAATTTATGTTGGGATTTACAGTAGATTTTAATATTATAAAATGCATAATTTTATTTGACGGTAAAATAGTTTTAGAAACTTATTCAGAGTTTACCTGTAAACTTTAAAGCAATTGCTTCAAGGTATAACAATAGTTCAAGTTTAAGTTTGAGAGTTTCTCATGTTTTATTAGACTACTAATGTACATACGTTCATGCGTTACAAGTTATAATTCAGAGGAAGTTAATATAATTATTTTATGCTTATTGAGGTTACTTTCGCTTGCCCTTATTTAACAAGTACTTGTCGATGATGAATTGGTGCATGTACTTACAGATCTGTCACATAGATCTCACAGTAGGAACCATTGGTAAGTTTAAAATGCAGTAGCGAAGCAACTGGGCGATACTGAAATTATCCTTGTCAACTATATATTTGTTGGTGCATACAGGCACACTATAAAGTTAAGACCGAACCTGGAGTAAATGTTTCTACTTCTTTTGTATCAAATATTTTCTCGATACCTTTCAGCATTTCATTTGACGTTTATCGAATCTTTCTTGAATACCTTTATCTTTTAGTTTCTCAAAGTCAAAGTGCCTTTTTCCATTTCTTTTTTCAAATGTTTAAATTTAAGTGTGGTTTTCATAATTACGATGTTGTGGTCAGTGTCTATATCTGTTTCTAGGTAGCTTCTACAGTCTTTTACTTGATTCTTAAACCGTTGTCTAACAAGAATGTAATCTATTTGATATCTTTCTATATCTGCTGGCATCTTCCACGTATATTGTCTTCTAGCATGATGTTGAAATAATGTGTTTGTAATGATTAATTTGTTATTGTCACAAAATTCTACCAGCCTATTTCCCTTGTTTTTGTGTGTCTAAATCATATAAACCTACTACTGCTCCTTCCCTACCCTCACCTACCTCTGCATTAAAATCTTTCGTAATTATTAAATTTTCACGTCCTTTTACGTATCTTAGTATGTCTTCGATATCTTTGTAGATCGCTTTTACCTCTTCGTTACTGTAGCGAGAGGTGGGCATGTATACTTGTATTATTACTGTTTACCGGTTTAGATTCTAATCTAATCATGAGTACTCTTTTGTTCTTTTGTAAGTAATTTTCTACACAGTGTCATCTTTTTTCGCATAACTATCCTCACACCCGAATTTCCCTCCTCTCTCCTGTATGAATTACCCTGTACTCTGTACTCTAAAAATGCCCCGCCTCTGGCCACCGAACTTCGCTGATCCCTATTATGTCTAGTGCTAACCTATTCATTTCAATTTTCAAGTTCTTCAACTTACCTACTTGCTTCATACTTCTAACATTCCACGTTCCAACTCGCAAAATGTTACCATCTCTTATTCTGAACTTTCCGATTGCATCCACCACAGTAGTCCCCTCCCGGAGATCCAAATGGGGGACTATTTTAACTTCGGAATCTTTTACCTTAGAGAATGCCATCATGTTTATTACAATTTAAGTACGCTGTGTACTTGGAAGGTAATGTGGTGGTTTCCCGTTGCCTTCCACATCGCGGTAGTGTGTCTTACACTGCCATACTGACCCCTATGGTCTCTGCTAATCTAAGTATTGAAAGAGTCGATGCCCTCTTTCGGGGACCTGTCTTAGTCTGGCTCCTCACTAACGACCCTGTTACTTTGGTTGTACCTGTAGTTTGGCTCTTTAGCTCATTAGAACACGCAAGCCATTTCACCTGTTCTAGTAATTTAGAACTTCGGCAAGGTGCAGGTCCATTCGAACTGATTTGTAAATGCGTCTTAAAAAAAATACTAAATATGTGATAATTTGTTAGTTTTTACAGGATTGAATATCTGACTTAAAATATTCATTATTACCTATATCATGAAAATCTTTTTTTAATAAATATTCAAATATCAGGTTTATTTATGTTCATTATATAGAATTTATAATTTGGCAACCAAATAAATTGTTTAAAGGTATTATTTGTTATAGCAATTATATTGAGTAGATAATTTCACAGTACACGAGTAACCCACTCTATCTATTTGTTTATTATACAAAGCAATATTTTGTATCAAGAACCTGAAAGTGTTTAAAACTGATTAGAGAATATAGATAGGTATTGGAAACTGAGACACTGTTGTTTTTAAAATGAATATTTGGTTTATTCATTGTTACCTATACCATGGAAAGCTACTTTTAATAAATATCAAAATATCAGATTCATATATGTTCATTAAATAGAATTTCTACTTTGGCAAGCAAATAAATTATTTAAAGGTATTATTTGTTGTAATAATTATATTGAGTTTTGTTATAATAATTATATTGAGTACATTATTTTACTGTACACAAATAACCCACTCTATTTATTTATTATACAAAGTAGTAGTCTCTATCAAGAACAACCTGAAAATGCTTAAAACTACTTAGAAAATACAGATAGGTGCATTGGAAAGTTTGTAGTTTGACTCGGAATTTAACTGAATATTTTATATTTTTTACTTAATCCACTTTGAGTTGAATCTACTTCTATTTCTGTGTTGGAGTGTTTGTACGTTTTTAAAAATTTGATTTTTCTATGCTATAGAATAAAGGATTTTTGATCGAATCTTATCATCAGTGACGGTTTATGATTTCATTAATTTTTTCGTATGTTGGAAACGAATGATAATTCTGATTGTGCCAGATAAATATTACAGTGTGATAGAATAATAATACAAAACTATAATTTTTATTATAAAGTTAGTGGAATGACATGTGAACATAAACATTGTCCTAATGAAGCAACATAGTGTTAATGTAAATTGCTGTTATTTTTATTTCCATTCAGATGTAAAGTTATGCAGCATAATAATGCTTTTGGTATTATAAAAAACTGCAGCATCATTTGTAGAGGAGAATACTTGGATCATTTTTGAAATATGAGAGCTTTGTCGTTTTCATTGTTTTAATTTTGGGGTATGACACGGTGATACTTACTTTTTCTCTAGGACAACAAGTATTGCAAGAAACTTCAAGGTTGACTTAATGCAGCAGTAGACAATTATCTTAAATCCACGAAACATAAAATTATATACAAGTAACTGAACTATATTTTTAAAAAATCAGATTGATGAAAGTAAAATTTTTAAACTTAATCAGTTTTCAATATATTTCCTGTGTAGGTTATAGAAACTGTATGAACTTTAATATATTAAAACGAAGGTTAAGTGTTGTATACTTAATGTTAATGATCACTTATATCTACATTTCTCTGTACAACATTCTGTGGCACTAGACTATTGTTGTAGTAGTTTTCAAAACCAGCCCATTTTTTATTTTATTTTATATATAACCAAAATTGAAAAACTTTCAATGCTTGCTGAAAATGCAGTCACTGTTTTATTGAATAAATACTGCTTCATTTTCTGTACAATTATCAGAGGAAAACCTTTTAAATGTAGTTCATCTGTGACTTGCAATTGAATTATTAAATGTAAGTGGTTTCAATCGACCACCCATTTTCTACTATTCTCTACTATATTGCATTTTGTTGGATGCTCAAAAAGTGCAATAACCTTTTTTAAAAGTTACTTAAGCAATAGGTATCCATAAGTCAAAATTGACCATTTTATTCCTTACTTAATACTAGTGATTAGAGGAATACTTCATAGTAGCATCTTAGGACCATTAATATATTCCTTATATACAAGTATAGCCATCATTTGTATACTGACGATAAACAGGTATATGAATCATTTTATAGTACAAACGTATAGACAATTACTGAGGCCATAAATTCCAACTTAAATAAAATTTATATTACATCAACAGATCATTGTGTTACTTTTTTTTTCGTGGCAGCCACGTTGGGCGCCAAAAATGTTACGTTACGTAATTCGTGGCAGTCCCTGTTCGGGCGCCAAAGTTATGCTACGTTGGCTCGTAGCCGTGCGTAACACAAAGAAAATCAAAGAAATGACCGGGCTCAATCGGAGATTAGGGGGGGTTGTAGAAAGCAGACCAACATACAATGTACGCGGCTGTAAGGAGTTAGTGATAATACCTGCAAGAAAAAAAAAATTAAGCAAACCTGAAATAAAGAAAAGAATAAGCATAGCAGCAATGATAAGTCTAAATTATTCAGTACTTTGTAGAATGTAAGAAAAAAACTGTTTGGATAATCTATATAATATAATCACGATAAAAGCATTATAAAAATTTTTAGTACAAAGTGAGGTAATATTGGGGAGTAGCAGAAACGTTTCCTCACACACCAATTAAACATAAATCAGACAAAGTGTTAACAAAAGATAAATAGGTAAGACACAATAGATATGAGTAATTCAGTTGTATTGATTTCTTTTTTTTTTTCTTTTTTTTTTTAATAGCAGGCAAGTCTATTGTAAAAGGTATCAGAACGACAAAGATATGGTAAAGCAACGAATAGATATTTAAAGTAATAACAAGTAGGAAATAGTTCAACTTACAAAAGTCCTTCAGCAACGCTTCCTTGCAACGGAAGTGTGAGATTCACGATGTCCTGCACTAACGAAGCACTTCACCCTTGACTGTGAGGGTGTTGATGGAATTTCTTACACTTTACACTAATCACACCTATGTATTTCACTGGCGTTAGCAGCAGACATTATCATGCTGATGGAACTATGTAGCATTGATAAATTCTTGTTAACTCTATTTCCTGAGACAATAATTTCGAACTCTTTTGTAACACAAATCGTAAAAAAAAATGGTAATAACAATTTAGAATCACGCTTTTAAGACACGATGTAATGCATTAAACTAACAGTAACGCGAGGTGTTTTATTTGCTACCTATGGTAACAAAGACAAATCTAATGCTTTTGAATAACGAAAATTTGCGCAAACAACGATCTATTATAGATTTGTTGGGGTTAGAAAATTCAGAAACTACAGTATCAACTGTCTTTACAAGTGAATGAGATACCTGTTTATAAGAAGTAACCTTTTTCTACTAAACCTGCTACAACTGTATCATCATTTGTTTTTGAAGCACTCAAGCTTAAAACTGTATTTGGATAATCCAAAGTATGCACTACTCTGATAACAAAAGGACCACGAAAAGTAGATCGCACACACAGTTCAAATATAAAAAGACAAATCAACTAAAAAAAACACAATTAGTAAAGCAACGCGTATCACTAAGTCAATGTTCCGTAAAACGCACGACAAGTTCTATCACTTTTATTTACAACAGAAAAGCAACCAAAAAAACACAGTTAGTAAAGCAACGCGTATCACTAAAAACCGTCCTTCAATGACCTTACCACAACACTTGTGGTCAACCAAACACGTTACATATATAGCATACTTCCTTCAAAAAGGAATTAGAACTACACACTGCTACAGTTATTGTACGACTTTTATTTCACAAGAAAGACAACTAAAATCGTGCCGCGCTTGTTCAGGAACAATTCGAAATTGATCCCGCATTAATTTACACTCTTGTCAAAGCAAAAAGAAGCAGTCTTTTCCACATAATTAATATATAGCAACCAAGAACGAACTACGACTCCTCATCTGTTTATTCAACTCGTTCCATTACAACTTCTTATTGTCTCTTATCTAGACTTGTATATTCACATAAGCAACAAAATTTATACGAACGGCAAGACAAGGACGCTGCAATTTATAATCAATTACAAGCGGTTTATAATTTTCAATTTATCTATCTTTAAATTACTACACACGAGTTAATTAATATAAAATATAGAACTAGTAATTGCAGAAAGGTACTTACGAATTGAGTATAAAAGCGTAAAATGTTAAAACTATAAAAATGCCCGTTACAATTGTTTAATATCAATCCTACAAAATTATAATTTCCAGTCAAAACTAAAATCAAATAATACTTTCACATACAAAATTGTTAAACGGTGTTCATCTCTGCCTATACTGAATGCATTAAAATTTTATTGATTGTAGATAATAAACTATGATTTAAAAAACAAATGCATGTGCATAAAAAGTATGGTTGTGAAGATGCATTAACTGTAAAAATGAAGAAAGTTCTGTTACGCGCTACTGAAGCAATTTTAATTAGTGCGATGTAGTGTACGACTCATGTATAAATGAAAAAGACATGAATACCAATTTAAAAGGTTTACAACCCTTGTTTAAGGTAACTGCATAGTTGAATATGTCTAATTGGCATAAATTACATTTTATTGCTTTTGTCTACTTAAATATTTTGATAAAAAAACAGTATATTTATATAACAAGATAAAATATAGTACAGACAAAAATATCAGTCTTAAGACGTAAAAAGGACTATTAATCGTGTCATGTTATAGAACCTCAATGTTTTGAAGACGATTTACATACTGTGCTGCTCATTACAATCATATTCCAACTCGAGAACTTTCAAAAACCATCTTTAAAAAATATTTTTCATTTTTTAAACTACGAGATTTATTAGAAAATTATGTGCAATCTCATTTGTTATCACGTGAAGAGGTATCTGGTGGTTTTTATACTCTCGTTTTTCGTTTCTTTCCTCTTTTTTCTTGTATTGTTGATTTTACTAATATTGAATGCCTGCTATATTCACTTACCATAAATTAGAAAATGTAATGATTAGGGCATAAAAAGATATCAACAAATTATAACCGATTTCTATCCTTTTAAAGAAACTATTCCATGATATTAGACATTCATTTTATGTTTTGTTAATAATATGCAAGGAATGTATTAAGTACACTCTTTATTTTTGATTCTATTGTAATTTTTAACTTGTTTAATAAATAAATAGAACATAATCGTTTTAAAAGGTTACAATGTAAAATCTACTTGACGGAGTAATAAACTTCAATTGATGTACCATTTACAACAATAATATGAATAAAGAAACTTGTGATTAGCAATAAACTAAGGATAAAAGTTGTGTTTAACTGCAAACTAGAAAGTGATTAGCGATAAGATAAAGGAACTAACTCTAATGCCGGTTTAATATAACATTGCATCACTTTGACCAATTTTACCACGCTAAGAAATTATATTATATTTTATTTATGGAACTGTAATTTTAGGGAATCAGATAGTATAATCATAGACCCAATAGATTCAATAGAATTATTAGGTCTAGCACAAATAAGATTTTGTTAAAGTTATTAGGCAAAAAATGTATTTCAACAAAACTGCTGTATTTGCACATAGATTTAATGGGTTGTCTATAGCTAATCCTTTATATTATTTGGTTTACATGTAGCTTTGGTTTTCTCTATATTTCGATATGGTCTGTGATTATATTGTAAGTGTAAGGTGTTGTAATTGGTCATTAATTATAATCCACTTTTGGCCGAAAGTTCTAAATATCATAATAACGGTAGATATTAACTGCCAATTTTATGTACTTCATCTACAACAAATGTTTTATATCCTCCTATATGGAAGATTTGGGAATGTTTATATCCCATTTTATAGTATTTAAATAATTCAAGACAAAATTATTCTGTCTTGATTTCTTGTTCCAAACAATGATGACTCATAGCCAAGTTTATTTGGTCTCGGCTACATTAAAATATGTAATGAATTGAACGTATAACAAACCTTTGGATTGTACTTTTAAAAGATATAAACAAAACAATAGGTTTTATTTCAAGAAATATTTAAAGGCACACACTTAAACCAGTCATATTTTCTTAATAAAATCTATAAAACAAATAACCCAATTAATTAACACTGACCCCATAAATTAAATATGTAACTTATTGGAATTTAATATCTTAAAAAATTAATTTATCTATGACAATAGTATTTACCAGCTCTCTTTATAAGCTCAGGAATGATTAATTAACAACTGAAAATTTGATACCAATGAATGTAATACCTTTTAAATCTTTTTAAAATTACACTAATTAAAGTTTGTAGTATACTGTTTAAGAAGTCTCCAATAAACGGTGACTATAACCTGTACTAAGCAAATTCGATTCGATACAGATTTATAGTTTATTAGTAAACATATCTTAGGTTTCCGAAACTACTATCAGTTGGTTATGTTCAGCAAGCTTAATATTATTAGCAAGATCCTTCATGGCATTCTGTATTATTCTATTTAATGGGGCACAATTACAAGGACAGGAAGACTTCATGACTATATTCTAAGCATATCTGGACAGGTTGTCATCCAATAAAAAGGAAATCATACAGGTTTTAAGGCCAATCTGTTATACATACATACCACTGAATCTCGGTGAAATAATTAGAAAACAATAGAAGGGGAATTGAGTTGTACATAGACTTTTGCGGGAATTTCAGGGAACTGTGTAGGCTAGCTCAGAACAAATAAGTTGAGGTACGTGTCCAACCAGTTCGAGACGGTAAACCTAATGATGAAAAAATAAGCGCAGATAAATCTGATGATTATTGTAAACACAAGGTGTTGGTTGTGAAATATCTGCAACTAATGTTGACTGTGCGAAAGGATATGTTGGGAAAAATATTAAATCGGCAAATGTTCAAGTGTTGGAGGAACTTGGCAGCCAAAAGCTCCTCCCTCCCACTGATTGTCGGAGAAATATGGTATATAATTGTAAAACAATAGGAGATCGAGCTGCATATAGCAAGAGGGAACGGCGCCTGTGATCAAGGACAACAAACATACAATCAAGAAGAAAATTGAAAGCATATGTGTAGAGCACAGCACAGTATGCCTATGAAATACGGGCAGTAGGAAAAGCAGACAGAAAAACGGTAGCAGCCTTTTGGAATGTTGTGCTTCAGATGTTTGAAGATGATAGCATGGACAGACAAAGTTAATAACAAATAGGTTATAGAAATAGTAGGGAAATAAAGATATCTGTGGAAACAAAATAGAAGAAATAGAACGGCAGAATACGTTCTAAGACATTTTTGGGTGAATAGTATGGGATATATTACAAGCAGAGATAGGAAATAGGAGGTAGATGTAGACCTAGATCAGATAGTGGTAGATTCAGACTGTGCAAATTTCAGGAAATGTGTAGGTTAGTTCAGAATAGGAAACAATGAGGGTACACGTCTAACCAGTTCCAGGACTGAAGACCTAATGATGATGATACAATACGAACCAGAGATAACTTACCTGTTGTGAATAGAGTTGCCCAAGGTATTATACATTTATTTTTTGAAGTTCTAAAGATTAGATTAAAAGGAATCTTTATTAGAGAATAATCTACTCAAACTTATGTTACTCATTGTTCTCCATGTGGATAGATCAATTAAATAAATAATTAATATCTGTGAATTCCAGAAAAGTTGGTAACCAGATAATCATAATATAATTAAGAGGTTCACAAACATATACCCAAATGTAGTAGCTTTGGTTGGCGCCCCTTACGCAAATTATATGGTTCACAAACATACATATGTGAATTATGTAGAAGATACAACCTCATTTCACAACCCAACAAAACAAAAACTTAAAATAATGAAGTGAATATGTCACAGTACAAAAATGGTAAATAACCGAAAAATTTGTAAATGTTATTTACATCATTACTTTTACTATAAGTAAATCTGTACCTTGGCCTCTTCTGTGTTGGCAACTAACCATGTTGATTACAGCCAAGATGTCGTAATTTTTTTGTATGATTTACTTCACCGGGTTTTTTTTTGTAAAATACTGACCTGATTTTTTGAACAAAAGCTATCTAGTTTCATTCCCAATGCGAGTCTCAATTCAATTGAAACTAGAATTTCAATTTCTCATACTACTTATTTAGATTCTAAAGAGAAAAAAATTATTAAATGGTATTGTATAAATATATAATTTGGAAATCTACTAAAATTGAGATTGCCTTTTTGGTGTTAAGAAACATGACAGAAAACCTTTGTATTAATCTACATTTCTTTCCCGTAGGTTAAGTCTGTAATAAACTCTCTGTATGTAATAAAAAAAGGAAAAATTGCTTTTCTGTTAGAATAAATGTCTTCCATTGGATGTATTCTGTTAATTGTTTTTGATCGGTAGAGATACAGTAAAAATAACATTTGGTGGTAGAACATAAAAGGAAGCAAAAGGAGATCCTATAAACTTCGTTATTATAAAGTCAGCCTCATAGTACTAAAATATATATTAAATTGAGTATTGAGTGTATAATCACTAGTTTCTGGAGCAATCAGACATTACCTGTCAAAAAAAGGAACAATGATTATATATTTGTCATTATATCGAGATTACATACACCCTACCAAATGTTTCATCAGTATTAGCTAGTTGCATAATTTTCCTGTAATGTATTGTGTAGGCTTTGTTGTTGAAATTTGTCTCCAATAGCTGGCAACATAGTTTAGAATGATCAGGTGGTGTATGGCTGTTCCTCTACTAGATTGTATATTTGATACAATGACTGCTGCAAGTCAAGCATGGTGACTGGTTGATCTCATATAAGGCTGTCACCTGATGCTCAATACAATGCATAAGTATTATTCTGACAGATGTACGGTCATGTCATTGTACCAGGAATCTGCATGGTTTTTAATGATCTAGACAATGTCACTACTTTGAGATGGAAAGGATGCATGTGTTGACCTGAACTATACTAGATTATTGACATTCATGATGGATGGTCTATTAGTCGCTTATGGAAAACTACTTAACATAGCGCTTTGAATTTTTGGTTACGTATGTAAGTGCACATGCATAAAATCAGTACAAATTGTACTATCCCAAAATTTGTTTTCACAGACATTATAGAATTAGTTTTTAATACAAGTTATTTTAGCTTTAATAATGATTTTTTTCTACAAACCTTTGGTTGTCCAATGGGATCTAATTTAAGTCCCATATTTTCCAGCATTGTTATGGACGATTTATTAGATGAAGTTATCCCCAACTAAAGTTTTCAATTCCATTTCTTAAAAAATTTGCTGACGACATAACAACATCTGTACCAGAAGATAAAATTAACGAAACTCCCCAGATTTTCAATAGTTACGACGATAAAATTTACTGTTGAATTAGAAAATAACCGATTTGTCCCATTTCTTAACACTTTACTAGTTAGAAAAAATGATAACACTATTATTTTAGACTGGTATCAGAAACCAACCAACTCTGGCAGATATCTAAATTATCATTCATATCATCAATACAAAATTTAAATAAATTTCATTCTAGGTCTAAAACATAGAATAAAAAAAATATGCGATCTGTCACTATATCAAAAAAATCTAGACAGACTATTTATGATTCTAAAAAACAATAGCTATCCACCAAAGCTAATAAAAAGCCTTTTATACAATCATAAAGCACCAATAAACACAGACTTTTCTAATAAACACTTCAACAATAATACTGTGTCTGCTGCAAATATGCCTACATATCATATAATTCCTTACATTGAAAATTTTAGTACAAAATTCGAAAACGTCTTCAAAAAATTCAACATAAAAATTGCTAATTGAAACTTTTTAACTTTAAACCGTCTTTTTTCTAAATTAAAAGATAAAACACCATCCCTTCTACAACGGAATGTTATATACCAAATAAATTGTTTAGATTGCAATCTCATCTATATTGGTCAAAGCTCATAACACTTAAAACAACGCCTAACTCAACATAAAAGTGACATTTGTGTTAAACCTAACGCTTGTGCATTGACCATACACGCAAATACAAACAAACATAAAATAGATTTTGATAATCCTATAATACTGCAAATTGAAAGTAAACGATCCAAAAGAGAATTCTTAGAAATGTGTTATATATTTAAAAACGCTAACACTATTAATAAAAAAAACTGATATCAATGCGCTAATCTCCATATACACCTATCTACTTCATTTTAAATCCAAAAACAAATTCAACATAAATGATCACATCACTTAATAAAATGCAACATAGACACACATACACATGCACACACACACACACACACACACACACACACACTCGCATATGTATATATGTGTATATATATGTATATAGACATACATGCATACATCAAAAAAATATCTAAATTTCAGTCGACTTACAAAAGAAATAATTACATCTAGAAATTTGTCTCAATAACTGTCAAAATTGTAAAGGAATTTGTCATTCTGTAACTTTCAAATGTGAATAAGAATATTACATTATTTTTGTTAAAAGCTTTATACATCAATATTTATTTATATTTATGAATTTTTATCTATGTCAATGATTCTAATTTTAAAACCTCACATTAATGAGTATTTGATTATTGTATGCCCATACTAATGTTTTACAATTTTTAGTATTCTTGATAAAGGTTTAAATAATAGCCTGTTATTATAGATATTTTATTTTATAATTTGCAAGGTTGTGACACCACTTACATATATATTTATATATATATATATATATATATATATATATATTGTTGTGTTATACTCGCCCCATGGCTTGGGCGTCATATTTTTGCTGTGATATTCGCAGCCCCTACACTTGGGCACGATATTTATGCTGTATTAACCCCTGTTAGCCCCTAGTTATTATATTAATATTTAGCCCCACGATTGGGTCGAGCTATTTATGTCGTGTTATCTTCCTGTAGGAAAAATAAAACCCTTGTTATTCTCGCCACTCGGTTGACAAGATATATTTATGCTGTGATTTATTCTTTTATTACTCCAGCACTTGTAAAAATGTTAATTTATAAATTTCTTTGCTTCGACTACCTGATTCAATTAAATATAGCAATTCTACAATACACAGTATAATGATTAAATATTTACAACCTTTTTAAATATCTTCTCCCTTTTTAAATTATTTACATCTGTCAGATTTTTAGAAAACGAGCTTTTTATTACATTTAGAGACCTTTTGCAACGTTTCAAGATGTCTATTGCCTTTCATAAATTTATCAAAGAAATCCCAGTTTGTTGGCTCTTACATTTCTGAATTATTATTGAGATAAAAACAGTTTATAGAAATAAATCATATCAAAATATCTAACCTGAAGTGGTTTAGTAGGTGCTCTGCATCCCCAAGAATTTTTGTGTCTAGTCTGAATGTTCTGAGTCTAATTTGAAGTTGACATCCAACCAAATTAGTATCCAAATCGTTATTGGTGAGTTTATTTCAATGAAAGGTTTTTCATTTCCGTAATAGAATATTTACCATTTTCAGAGATTATCAAATTGCTTTAACAGGCAGCATTCTCCAGAGTCCAGCAACTCTAAAGATCCGTTTACTCTTTAAATCGAAATTATACTTCAAATAATAAATTGAAATTGTGTTTTTTATATAACCTTCAAATTAGATTTTATGTTCATAAAATACACACCAAATATGTCCAATCACTCTAGTACAAAATACCAGCACAAAATGTTCAAGCAATAACAAAAGAAACAAATTTCGTTACCTGGTGTAAGCTCTTGCACCATCACCTCTGAAGATGTCGTCCACCAAATCCTCGTCGCTGCATTTCATCCAACTCCCCTCTGCTACATGTACATCAAACTCATTTCTACACGTTATCCAATTCTATGCAGACGCTTTCAATACATCTACCCATATAATTGTCCAAATAAGTTGATTGGCTTCTGAATCTCCCATACAACCAGCACCCTCGTTCCGAAAAAATAACTAGTATTGCTTACCTTAGTAACAGCTTTTATTCGTTATTTGTATTTACTTACAGCTCCGTGCCTTCGTGCCTTCAAACACTTTTAATTTAAATTAAACGGACTTCACAATCACAAATTTTTCACTTAGATGTTACACCATATAGGTCTGAAGCAAACAGAAGAAATAAGAGAGCCCCACTACATCTCCTGGTGTATTTATAAGCGTTGAAGCCTACCTCCTGTACCCCGTTTTCATCGAAAAATACCACCACTGTAATCGATTCTGAAAATCCAAATTACAACAATCTTTTAAAACTCAGAAGTTTCTCATTCCCCATCTCTTTAGTCCAAAATACTGGTTATCATGCACAACGGTCGCAATGCTCTTAGAAAAGTCTCTCACTCCACTCGCAATCAGCGAATCAAAGACATTCTCCCATTGTGGGTCTATCATCCAACCATGTTATTCTCGTCTAACTCATATTTACTGTCTTTGGTAACATCCCACTATAGCAACTTAAAATCGATATTGTTAGCTTCTACAAATTATTGTATGCTTTAAATGGCTGTTTTATCGCGTGTTCTAAATGGCTGTTATATCGCGTATTTTAAATGGCTGTTTTATCCAACGTCTGTTATTTGTCATCCTCGTTTACCCTATGCTATTTATATTCTTTCCCTGCTTTGTTTTCAAACCACCTGCTATTTCTCAGCCTTCGCTTCGACCGTTAGCTCAACTTCTAAAGAATTATATTTCAACGTATATTATGGTTTCTTGAATTGTTTATTTGTCTGTCAGTCTTTTCCGAACCGATTGCCAGTTTGTAATTATACTTTCCCATGTTAGTCATTTAATAATAATCATAATTGATTACACACACACAAAAACACACATGCACACACACACACACACACACATACATACACACACACAGACACACAAACACACACACAGACACACACACACATACATACACACATACACAGACATGTACACAGACATGCACACAGGCACACACAGACACACACACACACACAGACAGACACACACACACACACACAGACATACATATACAGACACACACAGACAGACACACACACACTTTTAACCTGAAGATGGCAAAGAGCACTTTTTAGCTCATTGTTTAGCCAAAACTATTAGATAATTGTCGTCATTTATAAAAAGTTTTTAATGTTTAGTGGTCTTTTAATTTTGGAACAACAGACAATGTGATCCTATCCAATGTGAGCCTATCACATAAAAATTTAGTCATTTTAATAAATTTTACCGTGGGAGAGATTTGTATCATTAAGAAGAATTCCAATTATCAATTTGATCTTATTTGGAGATAAAGGATGGACATGTTTAACAGAATGCAATAATATGTGTTGAATCCAAATTCCAAGAACTATCAACATATGTAGTATACTGAAATACAGTCTCACAAGAAATTGCTAATATTTTCGAAAAATATCACAAATACAATGCATAACTTAAGAGACAACAGAAATTATTTTTAAGCCTTTTCTATATTTAGCAATGAGAAAGATTAATATATGAGAAACTTAGCACATGCTCATACAGATGTCTAAATAGCACCTATGCATATTGAAGTATTCCAATAAATGCACAGTTGTCAGAGTTTATATAGTGCGCTGAACTAAGTGCCTCCCTCCCTTCCCTCAACTAGCCTATTTTAGAAAATTAAACAAAATGCTCGGACGCACAGATTTTTATAATCATCATAGTGTGCTGTTACGGTTGAAATTTTTACTACGACTTTTGCGTATTAGCAGTGTATTAAATAGTTCATTCTTTCCGTATTACATACTTCAATATTGATGGCCCACCGCATTATCAGGTACGAGTTTGCAAACCAGCTTTAGTGGTATCATCCTCACATGATATTTAATTCGAATCGTAGACATTTAATTTACGCTTTGGGTTCGTATATATGCTCGCCTTTGTTGAAGGGTTTTTAGCGAATTAATTTGAAAGGAAATTATTCTGCGGTGATTTAATATAATTTTCCTTATTACCTTATTGGGATTATGGCGATTCATCTGAAGTTGAGTCCCTCACTGCCATCTGATAACCACCTGTTATACATTTTGTATATTTGTGAATTGAACCCGATTGTGGATCGTTAAGGAAGTCGCGATTTTACCGACCGAAGTTATGGGACTATATTTTAGGGTTCTAGTTCTACGTTCTTGTTCTACATTCCAGTTCTACGTTTTTGTTGTACGTTCTACTAATCTAGGTTCAAGTACCGTTGTAAACTATGTGTTGAAGTTCGAGTTCTAGATGTGGCATCTGTAATTAAAAGGAGAAGAAGTTTGCAAGTAAGGATCCAATGGACCCATGTGAATATAATTGGTAACGATATTCCACCTGCATGCGCCATTTGAGCTGGAACATCACCATCCACACATCCGCAGTTGGTGAGTCCGTTCCATGTGTATCTTATCATCGCAACCGTTTGGTTGACTTTGCATGCTGGTGAATTACATTGTAATATTATTAGGTTTAGGGTTGCTGTGTCCATACAATTATAATAGGGTTGGGTGCTAATTTAGGGTGTTGAACATTGCATATTTACAATGCTTAATGGTGTATGTAAAACTAAGCCAATGACCCGCCTATTATTATTACAGGTATTATTGCAGATACCCTCAGTACTTAAGGGCAATCCTACTAGGATCCTAGTGCAACCCCTTATTTGCATTATACTCATTTAAATCGGCCGTCTGGTCGCAAATTTATGTTTCCTTGTTGGCTGTGTTAATATTTGAATTTAAAGTAAAATTCGAACTAGACAATCGGTGTATTGGTATATATATATATATATATATATATATATATATATATATTGTTAGTATTGTACCATAACAAATGGGTGTGTTCAGTTATTAATTAAACTATAGTGTATGTATTTATTGTTATTAACTTGACTTATCCTTGTATAGTAAACGTATTGATTAGCTACGAGGTTTACATTACTGTGTGTCAATGTATGCTAGCTGGATTGTATGTTGTGTGGGTATTATTTGTGACCGAGAGGAATTTCCTATCTCAGTTCCGACAGAGCCCAATTGTTAGAGTTAGGTGGCGTGCATTTTTGTTAAGAGGTTTGGTTGATGATCTACCCCATCCTCCACCACGGTACTGGGTTAGCTCAGGGTACATTGAAGCTGCTTGCTCCCACTGCCCCGATAAGCATTTACCTTGCTTACTTCATTAGCGATTTTAGTTGTAAATTGGAATTCAATTTGAAATCCTCCCTTGCTTGTTGTCGTTGTATTGCGAGCACCCCAAATCGTTATAGTGCTATGGCATAAAAGTTACGACACTAGCATGCATGATCCCGCTTCAAGTGATAAGCATACCTTCACATTTTAAATGAGAACATACATTATTTGAACGCTATTAATATACAGATTTCAAAATGTATCGCACTTGAGTTCCATAATTTACAAATTCTCAAGTTATGCAATGAAAAGTTTTAATATGAACCATGTAAACCCTTAATGATATTTAAATTTTATTGAAATATTTTGTTGGAAAATGGCTTTAGTGTCAAAATGAGTAAAAATAATCAGACTAACTGTTACTTTATTAAATTGTAAATTATCCCAACTAAATTAATGACTGAAGAAGACATGTTGCTTTGGCAAATTCGATGGAAACATATTCACTCTTTATCGAATCACAGAATCTGTAAATTTTGGAATCAAAGTGCAATACATTTTTGAAATCAGTATTTGAATAGCATTCAAATGAGATGTCATGTGACGTACATTATCATTTAAAAAAAGGTTAAGGTATGATCTGTCACGTTAAGGAAGATCATGCAAAGGTCGAAACTCCTATGCCATAGTACGCGGCTGATTTTAAAATCTAAGGCTATTACATGCTGCAACTTTGTATCAGAAACTCAAACCAAGTTTCATCGCGGTTTCATGCCATGAAATTTAGTTTCAACAATCTGGAATCAAGTTTCACTATCTACATTCCTCCACGAGCAATTAAATAGAAATTTGTGAAAATAATAGCATTTTCGATTTACTGCTCTAGAACGATCTCAGTATGTTCGGGTACATTTTTTGACAGCGCTCGGTTAAAGAGCAACTAGATTAACGTGTTTGATTTACTAGATTGCTCTAAGATGGGACAAGCGAGAACTGCTCTTTCTTGATCTGACTCGAGAGGTCAATCAGTGCATAGCAATTTTAATACATAACCTACAAATGAATAACGGTTTATTAAATTTTAAAGGTGCGTAACTTTCAATATGAACAAACTTTATTCATAAACATTAGCTATTCTTACTTCGTCAGAATGATCTGATAATGAAAAAAAAATAGCTGAAAGTGTAAGCATAAGAACTCAGTTATAAAATGCAGAAATTTTTTGTTTACAATTAATCAGTTCCATAATAAGGAGGTATATTTGCGTATATTGCTTTTGCAATTTTAATAATTAAAAATTTGTTGTTTAAAGCAGGTAAGATAGGGCACCAGTTAAGACATGAGGGAATATTTAGTAAAGTCTTAGATTATAGACTACCAAATAAAAATAGAGTAGGAAGGCCTAGACAAAGCTATATTAGTCAAATAATTAGAGATTTAGGTTGTGAAGGGTATGTGGACCTTTTTAGATTAGCTCAGAATAGAAAAGAATTTAGAGCTGCGTCAAACCGACTTTAAGTAAGTTCGAAAACAAAACAAAAAAAAAATAAAAATCAGTTAACTAAATGTCACCAGGACATAACTCACAATTAGTTAGAGGTCTGGCATGTTGGTAGCGTTTCGTTGCTTAAGCCTTACCATAACATATAATTTAATAAACGTCACCATGATATAGCTCACAATTAGGTAGCGGTCTGGCATGTTGGTAGCGATTTGTTGCTTAAGCCTTACCATAACATATAATTTAATAAACGTCACCTTGACATAACTCACAATTAGGTAGCGGTCTGGCATGTTGGTAGCGTTTCGTTGCTAAAGCCTTATCATAGCAGATAATTTAATAAACGTCATCATGACATAACTCACAATTAGGTATCGGTCTGGCATGTTGGTAGCGTTTCGTTGCTTAAGCCTTACCATAACAGATAATTTAATAAACGTCATCATGACATAACTCACAATTAGGTAGCGGTCTGGCATGTTGGTAGCGTTTCGTTGCTTAAGCCTTACCATAACATATAATTTAATAAACGTCACCATGACATAACTCACAATTAGGTAGCGGTCTGGCATGTTGGTAGCGATTTGTTGCTTAAGCCTTACCATAACATATAATATAATAAACGTCACCATAACATAACTCACAATTAGGTAGCGGTCTGGCATGTTGACAGCGATTCGTTGTAAGCTTTACCATAACATATAATTTAACACTTTTCCTTTTTGAAGCGGATAACCAGGTTATATTTCATTTCCCTATAAATGGTAATCATGTAAACATGTTAGAGTTCTTTAACAACCATCAGGTTGCTAATATCTATGTAGAGCCAGCTGGATAGGAAAAAGATAGAAGGATATAGGAAGACCTAGACCAAACTATATTAGTCAAATTATTAGAAATTTAGGTTGTGAAGGGTATGTAGAGCTTTTTAGATTAGCACAGAATACTAAAGAAGTTAGAGCTGCGTCAAACCGACTTTAAGCAAGGTCGAAAACAAAATGATGATGAGCAGGTAAAATGTCAACATAACAGCGTGTTCGGTTATACGAATGCAGATCGATCCGCCGTTGAACTTTTACCAAGCAGTGACGTAACTGAGCCATTTTTGAGCAATCTGTGCTGGAATGTGGGGCGATCTGCAAGAGATCTCGGAGCAGTAAATTGAAAACGCTATAAGGTTATGGGTAATTTTTTGGTAATTGTACTAATTAAACATTTGCTATGTTTATTTTCGGGATAAATTAAATACTTCTTTTTCCCTTGTTAATTCATAATCTTGCTTTACAATGATTTTGTTAATTCGATTCCGTTGATATTCTTAAATTGTTCATCAACGTCCTATCTATTTTACCTGTTCAGCATAAGCCCGCTTTACAATAATTTTTTACTCAAATCTAGTTGCTTTGAAACGTAAAGTTTATGCTATTATTAAATAGTCCGTACCTTATTTAGGTATCAATTAACTGGTTATACAGTACGACCGCATATAGTTGATTCTTGTGATTTCTATCTAAAGACTCGTCGAACTTAACACGGTTTCCTAACACAAAAAAACATACACATCGTTAGCTGCAGGAGTAACCGTATTTTATCACGACTAGACTCTAGTCGGTGAGGGGGAGTGGGAATTTGCACCAAGATACAAATAACCTAAGGTCGACACGGTGAACAAGAGTCTTGGAGAGCGCCACCTAAATCAGAACTTTACGCCTCTTGCGAAATCAATCTAGGAAATTTCTCACGCACTCTGTAGATGCTTAACGGACACAAAACTTGACAACAAGGAACTACAAATAGCATATAATCGTTTACTGACACAAGTTATGGTTTTTAATATTCATAGGGTTTAACATAAACATCAATTTTCATTCCGCGGCCAGCCCGTATGTTCAACAGTACAGTTTGTAAGTGAATTCGTTGATATAAAATACGACCTCAGAAATAATAATATTAGCAAGTGATAAAATTAAAACAGGTATTGTTTTCTAAACATTCCTCATCCTTTTATTACAACCACATTAAATAAACCTAACCCAAACCACTTATCAAAACTACCTGAAATGTATCCTTTACCAACAATAACGTCCCCAACCATAAATCATTCTATCAGCCAAACAAAAAACCCACTCATCCATCAGACAATAAAAGAAGGGACATATTCGAATGCAGTAAAAGGCAATACACCAAACAAACAAACATCTATAAGCAGTTTCTCTTCAAAAGAAAATGCGATTGTACTAAATTCATTACCAAACATGAAGTTAGAGGATTATCTAAATGCAATCATGGAAATAATAGATCCTAAAAATATAACCTTTGCATCAAGAATAGCAAACAACCGGATCTGTATTTACTGAACTACAAAAGAAGACGCCGACCAGTTTGTAAACAATCATTCTAAAACAACAATGAATAATACAGAAGTGGAAATACGTAAATTACTAACGCCAACCATAAGGGTGATTATTTCAAATTGGCAATGTAGTTTTTTGGATTTAGCTTTAATTTGTAAATAAATTCTCACAGATATTTTTAAATGAAACTTGTCAACTTTCGTCATTCCGGATAGTCGCATTTGCGCAAAAGAATGCGCAGGTACGGGTAGTGTCGAAAGCGCGCATTAAGCCACGAGACCTCAAGCCAAGAACATCTAACTGTGGGGTGTGTCTTTTCTTTTTTAAGGGGTGTAGGTTCCATACCTTGCCTTATCGTTCCTCATACCTGTATCCTTATCGTTCCACCGACGAGAGAATAGAAGAGACAGGAAGAACGGATTGACAATTGAAACTCGGCAATGGCGTAACCTAATCACAAAACATTATGGACCCTGAGATTTAGCTACGAAATACCATCCACGTGAGTAATCTGTTTTGCTTATATTGTGAATGTAAATTGACTTTAAATGTGCATGAAAATTTGACTATTGCATCATACTTAAAATGTGGTGATACGTTTATAGCAATTACGCATTTACAACAAGCTAAATATAACTTTAACAGGCAAGATGTCATTTATAAAAGCTGCATTATCAGAAGCAAAATTCAAACACATCCTAAGCTTTCGTAGACAAATCTATGTTAAACAAACCGCAAATTTAAACATCCCAGAATCAATAATAGTATTATTTGAAGAAATCCCCTGCAGACTATATTTATCTACAGAAACATACTGCTACACATGTAAACAAACAGGCCATTCAACTTCAAATTGCGAGGAACACAATATATAGAGTGAAACAAAACAACCTGAACAAATGACAAACCTAAATGAGACAATAAAAAATAAAAGACCTAATCAGTCATCCGAAAGTACACCTACAGAAGAACTAAATGAAACTTACATTGAATATTAAATAAGAGCAGCAACAAAAGAAAGAACAAGAAACCAGCCAAGAATCAACACTGTCGAATTTATCACACACCAAACGGACAAACAAAAAACAAAAAAGGATCCTATAATTAAAAAAAGAACTTGGAACAAACTGAATCCTCAAAACACAATACAATAAAGGAAATCATAGAAAGTGATCCAGCCAAATACATTATATCATTCGACGAATTTCAGAACTTTCTAGAAAACACGATCGGAACACAAAAAATACTACAATTAAGTAAAAACTATACCAAAGATACAAACTAACTTATACCAAAGATGCATGAAATTCGAAACAATACCAATGACAAAAAATAAAAACAACAATAACAAGAATAACTAAAACAATGTAGGAACAGCAAATTGAGTCAGAAATGTCCGATTCCTCGGTCAATAATCAATAATAATAATAATAATAATAATAATAAGGAATTTATTGTTCAACAGAAAACATTCCACTTACAGAACAATAATAAATATCTAAAAGGATAATACAGACTAAGATACAATACAAAATATTAAAGTAAAATTTAGTTAATTAAGTATGGGTTTGTTCATGCATAACATGCAGTATATGTTTAATGCTATGGAACATTATATCACTAACATTAGAAATTTTGTTATAATTTTGGCACATAACATAAATAGGTGACTTAAGCAGTAAATTTGATCTTGAAGTGGCACATACGAATGTAACATTAACTCTCGCATTAAGCCTCGGTGTATGAAAATTAATTTTTGATAATAAATGTGGGCAGTCAACTGTATTGTGAAACAAATTATATAAAAATGTGACAGAGGAGTCAATTCTACGATTCTCCAAAGATTGTATATCAAATATTTTAAGTAATTCATTTTGAGGATAGCCTCTCACAGGGTAGTAATTATTCACTCTAAAGTATATAAATTTTAAGAATTTTCGCTGTACACCTTCTACTGCAATTTTATGCTTATCATAATATGGATACCATATTAATGCACAGTACTCAAACTTTGACCGTACTAAAGAGAAGTAAAGTAATTTTAAGGTCTTCAGGTTGGTAAAAGTTTTACAATTCCTAATAAGAAAACCTAAGATTTTAAATGAGGACACTGTGATATCTGCAACATGTTGCGAGAATCTTAATTTATCATCAAACTTAATTCCTAAATCTTTTACCATAAAATACCGTGGTATATCGATAGATTCAATGGTATAGTTAAAATATGTAATCTGTTTTTTACGAGAGAAAGTAACGATTTTGCATTTGGAAATATTCAGGTTAATACTATTGTTATGACACCAAAGTACAACTTTGTTGATGACACTCTGAAGTTTGGAACAATCATCTATAGTGGATATTTTTGTAAACATTTTCACATCATCTGCAAAAAATAGATGTTCACTTGTAATTATTTTTGATGTCATTCACAAAAAGAATAAATAGTAAGGGTCCCAAATGAGAGCCTTGAGGAACTCCTGAAGTTATTAACACGAATTCTGATTGAAAACCATTATAAGCAACATACTGCTTCCTACAAGACAAATACGATTTGATAAACAACTGTAATGATTTATTGAAACCAAGGTTTTCCAACTTCCATGTAAGTATAACATGAGAAATACTATCAAATGCTTTACGGAAGTCCATATATATTGTATCTACTTGACCTTCTGCATCTAAAATCTCGGAAACATATTGAGTAAAAATAGCTAAATTGGATTGTGTTGATCGATTGTGCATAAAACCATGCTGGTTATCGGAGATAAGTACTTTAACAAGTGGATATATTTCTTTATAGATACACAATTCAAATACTTTAGCAAAGTTTGATAAAATACTTATTGGACGATAGTTATTTATATCAGTTGTGTCTCCACCTTTATGGATAGGGCAAATTCTTGCAATTTTCCATTTGTCCGAAATGTGTTAGTTTTAAGTGAAATATTAAAGATACTACTCAGAGGTTTAGCTAAAATAGTGGCACAGTCCTTTACTAAGAAACAGGGAACTTGATCGAAGCCAGCTGTATTTTATTCTTTAGTGTTTTAATAGAGGCCAGTACCATTTCCTCTGAAATAGTATTAACAATTATATTAGGTGTACTATATGGATTGATATTGTCAAAGAATTGAAATGAAGTTGTAACAGGTGAAAATACACTTGCAAAGTGACTGCTAAAGCCATCAACGATTTCTTTAGCTGAGTTATACATAGTATCGTCAAGTCTCATCTTGCCGGGATTCGTGAGTCAGATTTTTTGACCTAATATAAGACCAAAATTCTTTTGGTCTAGTATTATGGCATTTTGTATATTATATATGTATGCTTTATAACTTGTCCGTATTTGACATTTGATAAGTCTCCTTAGTTGTTTAAATTTGGTCAAATCACAAGTTAAGTGCAATTTGTTAAAACGTTTGCGGAATTTGAACTTTAAGTAAATATTATTGATTATTTCTTTAGTAAACCATTTAGGGTAGTTACCAGGATGCTTAATATAGTATGGAACGTGTAACATGAACATCATCCAATGGAATTATAATGGACTTCAATCCCATAAAGCTGAATGCCAAAAACTAATTGAAGAAACACAACCTCATTGTGTATGCTTACAAGAAACACGCTTCAATGAACATCAAAGCATAAATACATACAACTTTATGCAATATCGCAAGGACAGACTAAACACACAAATAGCTAGTGGAGGGGTGGCAATTCTAGTAAACAATAAAAACATATAGAGGAAATAGCCCTAACAACAAACTTAGAAGCAATAGCTATAAGAATCTTGACACCTAATAAAACTAAAGTAATCTTATGTAATATATATCTACCACCACAACCAAACTGCAATAAAGAGTCTATTGAACATCTACTAAAACAGTTACCCCCTCCAATCATTATACTAGGTGACATAAACGGGCAGAATATAATATGGGGTTCCCAGCAAACCGACAAAAGAGGGAGAATGATAGAGAAAATAATAAATGAAAACAATCTCATCATACTAAATGACAACTCATCGACACATTTTTGCTCAAAATCAAGTACATTTTCAAATATAGACCTAACAATTTGCGACCCAAAAATTACACCAAATTTAGAATGGAAGTAATTCGAAATTTATATGGTAGTGACCATTTTCCTAAACTTATTAGCTCACAAGAAAGTCATACAAACCTCAAACCCCATCATACTCAAAATGGAGAATAGAAGAGAATAAGTGGCCTCAATTCCAAACATTGCTAACCAACAATACCAAAAACAAACAATATTCCAGCATAAACCAAAACATAAACGAAATCATAAAATCTTTTAGCCAAGACATAATAAAAACAGCCAAACAAACATTCAAGTTATCCCATAGAAACAATAAAAAAACAGTACCATGGTGGAATAAGGAATGCGAAAAAGCAAGCAAAGACAATAAAAGAGCGTTATACAAATATCGGAAATACAAAGACATAGAAAACCAAATAAAACTTAAAAGAACAAAAGCTATTAGCAGACGTACAATAAAACAGACAAGAAAAAAGCATGGGAAAACTATGTTTTCTCCATAACCTGTGATATGCCTGATAACCAAATTTGGAATAAAATAAAAGCAATTAAGGGGATAAATAACATCCCATGTGCAACGGATGTAATATTCATAGAACCCATCGAAATTATTTTAGACCCCCAAGAAATAGCAGAAAAATAGCAGACGAATTTGCCAAAATATCGAGCAATTCAAATTATAATAAAGAGTTCAATACAATAAAAACATATACAGAATACAATCAAATTATCAAAATTGAAGAACAAAACAACCCATTCAACAAATCCTTTACAATGGACGAACTAGAAAACAGTATTTCACGATAAAAAAGTTCAGGGTCAGACCAAATAATTCCAGAAATGATCAAACACCTACCAGATGAAAATAAGAAACACCTACTAGACATATATAACTTCATATGGAACAACAATGTATATTCTATAGAATGGAACAAAGTCATTACAAGACCAATATTAAAACCATCAAAAGATAAGACAGTAAACTATCGACCTATAGCACTGTCAAATGTATTATCAAAAATAATGCAAAAAATGGTAAATAAAAGGCTAATGTGGTATATAGAAAATAATGACATATTAAGCAATACCCAAGCAGGTTTTAGGACAGGCAGAACAACAACAGATCAAACACTTAAACTAAAAATAGAAATAGAAAAAGCGTTCAAACTTAAACAACATCTAGTAGCAATATTCTTAGACTTACATAAGGCATATGACACCACATGGAAATATGCGATAATACAAACACTAGTAGAACAAAACATACAAGGAAAAATTCTACGCTGCATAAAAAACTTTCTGGAAAACTGCTTTTTCCAAGTCAAAACAAATGGATGCCTATCAGAACCAAGAAAGCAAGAAAATGGAGTTCCACAAGGGGAAGTACTTAGTCCCACACTATTTCTGTTAATAATAAACAAAATAACAAAAATTGTGAAGAAACCAACACAAATACTGCTTTTTGCTGATGACATCGTATTATACCACAAAGACAAAAACACCAACACAATACAAACAAATCTACAGCAAAACATAACAAAAATAGAAAAATGGGCAAAAGATATAGGTTTCACATTCTCATCCACAAAAACAACAGCAATACATTTTTGGAGAAAAAGAAAACATATGGATCCAAAACTAATAAACAAATCCCAAGTAGAATATACAGATAATATCAAATTTTTTAGGCATCTTTTGATAAAAATTAACATGGAGAAAGCACATAACAGAACTAAAAAAGCACTGCAACAAAAAAATCAATATCTTAAAAATGCTCTCAAATACAGATTGGGGAGCGCACACAAAACAGCTATTAAAGATATACACAACTACCATCAGATCAAGACTTGATTATAGTTGTATCACATACAGCATTGCCAAACCTTATAATATAAACCAATTAGCCACAATTCAGAAAACAGCTCTCAGATTAGCAACAGGTGCCTACAGAACAAGCCCAGTCAATAGTCTACAATGCATAGCAAATATACTACCTTTATATATAAGAAGAAATAAGTTGAACCTAAAATATATTGCAAAAGTAGCATCAAACCAGAAAATAGAAGCAAACCACGACATCTTTAAAATTAAACTGTATAACACAAGATTAGATACCAGTACTCCAATAGCTGTACACATAGAAAACATAATGAAATAACTAAAACTATCTCTACCTGAAATCCTTCCACAATATTTACCTATATTCCCATCATGGACTAGAAAACAAATAACAACAAATGTATCACTATCTAATTATTTAAAAAAACATACAAGCAAAGCTCAGTATCATCCACGATTTAAAGAACTAAAGGAACAATACAAGAGACATGAATTTATCTACACAGATGGGTCGAAAAACTACCAACAAGTAACTCTGCGGTTGTACTCACTCAAGATAAACAAATCCAAATAACACTACATCTATATAGCAGCAGTTATACAGCCGAAAAAGTAGCAATTTTAACAGCCATCCAAGACATAACATCAAACCCAACACACACCAAATATGCAATATGCACAGACTCTTTAAGCACTATTAAATCACTCGAAAAATGGTACACAACAGATCCACTAATGAACAACATACATGATGCTATACACAAAACAACAGAAGAAACCGGAACTCAAATAATACTGATTTGGTCTCCAGCCCACGTTGCAATCTAAGGAAATGAAGCAGTAGATAAACTAGCTAAACAACAAATAACTAATACCAACATCCAACTCAAAACTCCAATAACAGACATCTATACAATTATCTCAAGCAAAATAGACAAAAAATGGGAAGAAACCTGAAAGAACACCCAAAATAACAAGCATAGACAAATAAAACCAAAGACCGAACCGTATGCACATATCCCAAAATCAAGAAGACAACAAATAATATTAACAAGATTAAGAATAGGACACACTGCATATACACACAACTACTTGATGACAAAAGAAACTCAACCTATATGTGAACAATGTAAAACAAACCTAACAGTAGAGTATATCCTAATGAATTGTGAAAAATATCAACAAAACAGACTCAAATACAACATACAACAAGATGTACAAACTATCCTGAGAGACATGCCCAATATTGAACCACTGCTGAACTATCTTAAAGACATAGAAATCCTACATTGTATATGAAACATACAAAAATAAACATATATTGTAGCATAGATTATAAATAATACTTCCAACCTCCGCTAATAACTAAAGGTGGAAGCGGATAAAAGTGAAATTATAAAAAACATCAATTTTACAACATAACTAGGCGTGGGTTAATGAAACCAACGTACTTTTCAATATGTAACTTACACTTATAAGAAATTAAATAGCTGCAGTATATTTTCATTATGTTCATTTTGTATAAATTTAAAATCAGTCGAACACAACTTGCGGTGGTACCAACGTTTGATCATACGATTATGCAAATAAAAACGTCTACCAAACGAATGTGTACAATAATTCGTTGGTTAAATTAATTCCGATGCACAACTATTACAAAAATGATATTAAAATAAATTACAATATCAGTGATAATGTGAGATGGCTCTATAATATTATCTGCAGGTGGTAATGCTAGCATGGGTACCAGATTAGCGGCACGTATAATCAAAATATAATATGGAAAGATCTTACCAGAACATATCCTGAGCGCGGATATCGTATTTTGCCGGTATGTCTGAGTTCTGTTTCAATAAAATGCGTACATAATGTACCAGACAATAACAAGCACCTTGAATTTAATACTAACAGTATATTCAACACACAATGGTATCACACCGCAAGACTGCAAAACTACAACCCTAAAATGTTATAATTAGATGTGAACACACCTACTATTTACCTTACCGTTTTGCGGTTCCTTTACAAAACGGGCGTAAATCATAACAATGAAAGTCGATGTAATAAACGAGTTTTCAAATGTGTGTCCTACAAAAATAACTGTATGAAGTTTACGTGTATAAAAATTATAAATAACCTTACTTCGAACTTTTATAAAATTCTGAAAAGAGCAGAGTAAATATAAAAATTCCACTAATAATTTGCTCTAAAACAACGGATCATCAATTCCCCAATTAAAACAATAAGGGCGGAATTCAAATTAGTTCACAATAAGATGCACGTTACCGAGCATCGAAGATCAAATTCAAGAAAAGAATAAATAATCATGACTTGTATAGAAGTGATAAGAATTAGTTTTATGCACGCTATCAACATACAAGAATTAAAACTTGAATTTATGAACGAGACTTGTAAATTACAATAAAGAAATAAACCATTGGTGTCGTATTTGGGAACGAAGTATATCTAAAAATTGGGAAAAGCGTTATACAAAATTGACCCGTATCATTCCAAGGTCGCGTACTATCCGATCAAACTGTGTTTTCCTGTTTCTAATTGTTTCATAACACCAATGTTACGTTTTGAGCTCTCGTTATTTAGTTAAACCAATTAATATTTCACTTTTCAATGACAATAAATTAATTTCACCTCTAACCATTTTAGCTTCTTCCGGTGGATAGACCTACCTGTTACCTTGAACCTAATTGAAGAGGCGATGACCGCCCCTTTTTTATATGGTACCAATTGCATGCTTCTAGACTCTGCTGTCCCGCTGCGGCCCTAAGGTGGGTGTGGTAGGTCCAACATATTTGGGTGATCCCGTATTTTTTGTATGGGTTTTCGTTTTGTTGAATGATTACACCTTGTGGTTTTAAAATGATTATCATCGGGGGGGGGGGGGCTATTATTGATATTGTAACGATTGTATATACTTAATTTTATATTTAAGATGACGATTTAGAGCTGCGGTTTTTAGAGTTGTGATTTCTTTTTCTTTCTTTGTTAATCAATATGGGGGTAGATGCCTAAAAACGCCAGCTCACTATGTTAAGAATTGATTTTTTTCTTGGTTCTTTCTGACATGCATATTGTGATTACTACTTAGTTTTGTTTTCATTGTTTTTGGTACTACTGTACTGATATAACATGTTTTTTTGTTTAATTATAATTTTTTTAAGTTGCATGTGGTTTTAATGAATGAGTGCATGTATTTGTATTTCAGGCCTTCTTTAATTTTTGTATGTATTATACCTCGCCCACTCACCGAACGAGCCTGGTCAATTTTTTTATTTTCTTTCTTCTTCCTTTTCTTGGGAGGCTACGTCAATGCACGTAGCACATTCCTATCGTATTTGCGGTTTATGACTAGGTTAATAGTCAAAATATTTTACTACCAAAGAAAATTATATGCAACAACTATTTTCATAAATTTAGGGAAGGAACAGTTCTTGAGCAGAAATGAAGTCTCACATCTTTGTCATGTCGAGTACGAGTAGTTCTGAATTACTTTTATTCGAGTTGTTGATAAAGAAAAGAAGACGAAGTGAGTAAACACATGTATAATGCACATAATATACAGGGTGGCCAAAAAGTCACCCACCATAGGGATTTTACACTGTTATTTATTATCTAAACTATTATTGTTTTCTTATTGTTGCAGGACTGAAAAATGTTGAGCACTGAAGAGTAGATAGAGATTATTCTTCTCTGTGGAAGAGAAGGTCTCTCTAACAGGCGTTGCAGATGAATTTAATAGGAGGCATCCTCAACGAGAGCCAGTGTCGCACACAACGGTTGGCAGATTGCTAGCAAAGTTCAAAGCTTTAGGTAGTGTAGGTGATGCTCAAAGAAGCAGCCGTTCAAGCACTTCAGAAGAGGTTGTGGAAGGAGTTTTAGCAAAGGTTATTGCAGCTTGAAAATAGGCGTTCCTCGAAGCACAGTATGGAGTATTTTCAAAAGAACAACTTTCATCCGTATAAGTTACATATGTTACACCACTTGTCAGAAGACGATCCTGATTGCCGTATGTAAATGTGCTTTTGGTTTCTGACAAAGTTGGAGGAAGACCCCCAGTTCTTGTCTAACGTTGTTTTCGGACGAAGCTAACTTTTATATAAATGGCGAGGTCAACCGACATAATATGCATTACTGGTATGACAGTAACCCTCACTGGTATAGTAACAGCAAGGAGCAAGCAGCTGATTGCGTCATGGTTTGGTGTGACTTGTGGAAAGACCGTATCATCAGCTACACTACCTGTAACTTTGAACTTTGCTAGCAATCTGCCAACCGTTGTGTGCGACACTGGCTCTCGTTGAGGATGCCTCCTATTAAATTCATCTGCAACGCCTCTGTTAGAGAGACCTACTCTTCCACAGAGAAGAATAATCTGTATCCGCTCTTCAGTGCTCAACATTTTTCAGTCCTGCAACAATAAGAAAACAATAATAGTTTAGATAATAAATAACAGTGTAAAATCCCTATGGTGCGTGACTTTTTGGACACCCTGTAGATTAGTCGTAGATAAAAATATTTAATCCTTTTTAGCATTAGTTTTTAATAATTTATTATCTTTCCTTACTTTAATAATAAATAAAGAATTCTTAGTATAAACTTTTATTTTTGTATGTGACATTACAAAGCATAATCCTTCTTAAACAAAGAACATACTTCAGAAGGGTATTATTTGCATACAATGTACGAACAAAGATAGAATGTAATGTGAGGTAGATAAGAGATTAAATAATGACTTCTTTTATGTCCAATCATTATAAGCTTTCTGTCCAAAAAAAATCGATGCCAATTTCTTTTCTTTTAATTGCTTTATTTCATTGTTTTAATCAGCACATTACAAATAAAGAACACAACATAGCTAAAAAAGTTCTTCAAGGTCAAAGATCACAAAATTCAGCTTCTTGCGGAATTCTTGTTTTCTATGACGATTAAGGTGGAAACCAATTTTGTGACCTTGAATAATTTTTTAGCCCTGCCAATATTGTTCTCTATTTTTAGTATGTTGTTTAAAACAACAAAATACGCTGATTATAAACAAGAAAAAGTTAGAATCTATTTTTTTTTGCAGACACCATATTTTCACTTAAAATAACTCGACTATATTGTTGCATATTAAAGCTTTGCTTTCTTGCCATGTTTCTGTGTGTACAATTTTTGCACAAATACTTTAATTTTACCACGACTTATTCTCAAATAAAGTAGGATACTTTTCTTTTAATGTATTATACTCGTTCTGCTTCGGTGGTTTTTTTGTTAAAAATGTGATTCTTAAAAAACTCAAAAATTACTATTTTGGTTATCTGTCTAAGGTACTAATACTTGCTTCTTTTTATCATTTTTATTCACAATGTGACTATCAGCAGCATGTGTACTTTCAAGTAAAGAATTTTCAAATGGACTGTTTTCCTTCTCAACTACATTTGCAGAAAGATCTTTATCAAGGTTTAAATTTATTTTGTCTAGACTTTTTCTTTAAGCTCTGCAGCACCACCTTGTTCCATAAGCAGTAACAATTTAGAGATCTTAGCAGTCTGATACACATAATCAGGTAATCGGTAAGATCTACGATGAACACCAGTGGTATGCCCTATAAAAGTGGCTAATTGTTCCAAGTCATTTTCTGACATAGCAAATATTTGTGTAATTGTTGCCAAATGTTTTCTTAGTTTAGTAGAAGTTAGTGCAGTAGGGTTCTTGACTCCAGAAGAATTCATATACTTTTTTAAAATTTTATACTCGCTAGCTGGAGTGTTCTGGCCAGGTTTTGCAAAGAGATAAGTATTTTTTCAATGAAGCTGTTTCGGCATTTTAGTATTAGTTTGATGTGTATTTGAACATTTGTTGCTATTAAAACGGGGACACCTCGTGTCTTTTTACCTCTGATAATGATCTGTTTGAAATTCAGTAGCAGAATTTTTTCCATTGGCGATATTAAGTTGTTCAATTCCTTATAATTTTGCTCATTTTGTGTTTCGCTGTTAATATAGATATTTAAAGGCAGCCGTTCAAGTTTCCCTGGCCGTCTGTGGTTCACCAGGAGAATTCGGCAAAATGTAGTTTCCATTAGTACAGTAAATGCACCTTTATCTTTGTTATTAGCTAAGAGTTTCTTAGCTGCATTATCTGCTTCTACATTTAAATGATTTCTAAGTAACTTTAGATCACTGGTTAAGGGAATTAGAGTAACTTTGTTCCATTTTTGTATATTCAAGTTATCTGCAGCTTGGGTTGAGATGTCAAATCTCCAATTACTTTCCAATAAATGAATGACAGTTTTTAAATTAGTTTCAGCTTCTGATAATTCCATTGTTAAATAAACATGTTTTCTTTTTAGAACATAAACTATCGCTTTGACGCAACACTGTTTTAATGAGGTTGATATATTCATAGCGAATGTGGACGAATTGTAGATTTCATTTACTGCATCATAAAGAGCAACTGTCTTAATGGCTTGAACAAGTAGATCATAATATTTAGGTTGTTGTGCATCAAATAGGTTTTTTATGTATGGTTCTAGTTTTTTACTTTCATGAGAATTCTAGCCAATTCACGCATTTTTCTAGACGTCACATTAATAAAATGTTTTTCTCTGTGGATTTTCATATAACGTGCACCAAAAGCAGAAAAGTTTATCGTTTTTAACTTCTAGCGATATATTATCTGCTCTCATTCGTGGAAATACTTGTGTGTGCAAGAGTGGATCTATTTGTAGATATTGTGTTAAAACAGTTTGGCCATCACTTTGAGCTCTTAGAATCATTTTTGGAAGAACATATTCTTTTGTGTTTCCAAAGCAGCTTTGCTGAGTAGAATCCCATGCAATAATTACATGGCAAGTGCTTTCTCTCTTGAATATTTGCTTTTTTAACAAGCCTGACACAGTTGGATGAATTATAAAATTTTCTTGCTTTCTAAGTATTGAAAGCAAATGACTTCTTGGTTTAGATTTTGCCAGAACGGAAAATATCTTTATCACTTCTATTTCTGTCGAATGATTTCTTCGTAGATGTCTAGCAAAATTTAAAACAAAAGTTTCACAAAAAAGCAAAACTTGCTTTGCTTCTTGGCTGATGTGTTTGATTTAATTTTTCCATCATTTAAAAAATTCAGTTGCTTTTGATTGAATATCTTGATTTTCACCTTCAAATATTGGAGATATTATAGGAATATCGATATACAGGCGATCTTCCTCTGATTTATCAATCTATATAATGTTTTCTGTTAGTACACTAGAACACAAGTTCACAAAGTATACCTGCTGTTCTTGATATGCAATATCTACGGCTCCATTGTTTAAATATTCATTTGCATTTAGTAAAATATTTAGATTTTCACTTTTAAATATTGGAGATATGATAGGAATATGCATATACGGGTGGTCCTCCTCTAGTTTACCAATCTAAATAATATTTTCTGTTAGTACACTAGAATATAAGTTTGCAAAGTTTACCTTTTATTCTGCATATGCAACCATGGTTATGCAACCAATGTGTTCCTGCTAAAATGTAGAAGTAGATGTGTTAGATGAATCCTGAAAAACATCATAAACTATATAAAATCAATCTTCAATATTATATGAATGAAAGCTTTAAACAAAAAAAATTGTTACAAAATGCTACTAGTAAACACACTAAGCAAAGATGCAAAGCTACTATCAAGTATCAAAATCAACTATCTGTAAGTTTAAATTTTGGGCCATACAGCTGTACCAAATTAAGTGCGCACTATTACTAACTCTTTTATTATTATAGTTACAAAGTCAGTTAAATTAGCAAAGTAGTAGCATTTTTCTGCCGATTAAGATGGCCAATGCATAAAAACAATAAAGCAGAGCGTTTACGAGTAAATGGGGAAAATATAATTTTTTTAATGGAACACCCTGTATATTTTTGACCATATTGTTTGGTAATCGTCTATAAAACAAAACAGTCCCAGTACAATATTGGCCTATAACATAAAATAACCTCATTATTACCATTTTCATCTTATAGACAAGTCGGTTGTGTATTTCTGAAATAAAATTCAATTTTCTCTTTATCTTATTTAAAAAACCACCTCTATTAAATGTGCAAAGACATCACTGTTCTGCCATCGATGGAAGCTACTATGCGCCTAATGCTATCTTGAAGTTCGGTCAGGTTTGCATATCTCCCTTATAAACTTCGTCCTAGTAATAGTTAAGTTATTTTACGTTTTAGGACCATATTGCACTGGAACTTTTTTTGTATTGAAGGTGATTTGCGATCGATATGGTCAAAAATATACAAGATGTTCCATTTAAAAAAATTACATTTTCTCCATTTGCTTGGAAATGCTCTGTTCTATTATATTTCTGCATTCACAATCTTAATCAGCAGAAAAAATGCTATTACTTTGCTAATTTAACCGACATTGTATCTATAATAATAAAAGAGTTAGTAATAGTGCGCACTTAATTTGGTACAGGCTGTATATTACATTTTACCTTGCATTCACTTTCACTGGTCTCTGGAATGTAAGTAGGATCACCATCTGAATTATCTGATAAAATAGTTTTATTTGGAATGTCTCGTTTCTCAAGCTACAACAGTTAATCACTTAATACATATAAACACTTTTTCATTACCTCTAGGGACAACGATTTATTGACATCACTATCATCATGAATCCATCTCTTGAAGGGTTCTCCTTCCTTTTTAAATGAAATTGTCATTCGAGTTACCCAAGCTTGAGGTGACACTCGTGTCTTCATGCATATTTCTATACCAATTATTTGGAGACATTGGTGATGGAGGCCTATTGCAAAACCAATTCCTGGTGAATGATCTACATTGCCCATTATGCTAAAATAACCAAGTATACCATATTACTTATTGATATGTAGTAGGTTTAATTTTGCAACATTTAACACTCATAAGGCAAATATAGAGAAACAATTTCGATTTTCGTTATGTTGCTCTACCCAATCGTTTTCTCTAAACAAATAATTATTATTTAAAACAACTAACTGTGCATGTTAAAAAGTAGATAAGTATGACATGGGAAAGAACTTAACAACAAAAACTATTCATCGATGAAAATTCTTAGGTCTACTTATGTGTACAAAAAATCTTCATCTACTACTTAAGCTGCACAACAAAGCTATTTACTTGGACAACAGGTATTAATTACTAAACTACATTTTCCTTCTTTCCTCCCTTACAAACATTCTTTAGAACTGTATGCCTATGATATGCTTGGATTAACTTACCTTTATTAGAGTCAAAACAAGTTTTGGTTCTGCGAACGCCACCTCTTTAAACTGTACATCTATTGATGGCACTGTTGCTGCAGCTGCAAAATACAACATTCAACTTTTTAAATAAACTGTTGTACTCTAGTGTTTTTAAACTTAGTATATAAGAGATTTTAACCGTGAATGTTTTGAGCTTTATCAGTTTCCTTGTTAAAAAATTAATTTCAGACCATTTGTGTTCCTTACAATAAAAATGTAACAATAGAAAGTTTACAAAGTGTACACCATCTTACGAACCAAATCACTTTTTCATTTTTGTGCTAAGCTATCACCTTTGAGTCACCTTATATTCATACAGTATTCAGCAGTCTTGATAGTACATAGGTTGTCCTTTAAGAGAGCAGTAACACTGCAAAGTGAATAACAGGTTTGAACCATTCTTTATGCAGATTATTACACATGAATACAATGTGCATACATGTCATTGAATACAAAATTATGCTAACTTCCCACTTAATTATTAAATTGAATTACCAAAGTAGAAAAAATGTATATTTTAAGTTTAAAGTTTCGGTTGTATTGAGAGATACGTGTGAAGTTGCGTAATGGAAATGCTAAGAACTTAATTAAACAATGCTTTTTAAGACATACTTACTTTGTTTTACTGCAAACGCAAATGCACTGTTAAGCACCCCAATATTCTATAATTATTAAACTTCTTCATTGGTCGATAAATGAGATAAACACCTTTTTTTCGTACAAAAATCAGTTTTTTCTATTCCTATTGGTTTGTTTTTTAAACTGTAACTCAAATACTTACTTGCTATTATAGTTCTATTTACATTTTGTTTGGAAACGTCATTAATAATTGATTTATCTACTAACATAAAATTAAAGGTTATGTTACAAAACCTTCTGATGTAAAAATGTTTCAAAATGAATGAAGGAGGTTATGTTATATTAGTTAAAATTGCATTTTTCTATAACTAACTCGGACAATACATTATTATGTTTTAAAGACAATTTAGTACAACAGGTTGAAATTTCGTATTCATGTAATACCTACTTGAAAGATATGAAAATCTGGCAATAAATTTAATTAAGATTAATAAATTCAGAATTCATAACAGGAAGCTGTTTAAATAAATTATCATTTACTATTCTAACACTACATGAATATAAACTGCCTCGCCGTACCTAATATGTACAATGTTGTCCGAATCTCAAACAAAATTGAAGGTCACAAACCTTTCTTACAATTCTCACTAAACAAGATAGCTATTCCTCCAAATGCGCAGTTTTGTTGTCATTGTAGTTTATTTATAGGCGTTTGGGAGCATGAATTACCACAATAATGTTTTGGCGGGACTACATCCCACAATAGTGTTAAGAATAGATAGTTCTTTTTTCATTAGTTAGCTGTATAATATGAAATTGATTGAGTGAGATTAATAATAATTCAGCAGTAACTTTTACTTCTATAGATTATATAGACGAATATTAAACTATTAAACTATAAATAAACCTACATAAAGGGTGGCTGTAATTACGAGAAACTTTCATGATATTTGGTATATTCTACTATAATTGATGCTACTATTAACAATATATTACTAATAAATAGTAAATGCATAAATAATGTAAAAAAAGTAAATATTGCAATTTTCTTACCGTTTAAAGCTCAATCCAATATTTTTCTACTCCTGGCATTTATTTTTAAAGAACACAGCAATTTCACTTCCAATAACTCTCATTAATTGATGAAGTGTCTATGTATTTAAAACACTACCACTTTAGTCGTTTTTAATAAATGAATGCTGAATAACAAACGTATTGCAATAACAGCATTGCCAGATTTAAGGATTTCAAAAAGGTATTGGAACGAAGTGATTTATATATAAATATACATGTTCTAGCAGAATTTGCTGGAACTAAAATATACAAAACTTTTTACGATACTATTATTTTAACATCCTGTTGATTATAATTCATCATCCTATCGCACTTTTATTTTGGTTACAAACTAAAATTTGTGTTTTCAATTAAATCAGTTTTATAGAAGTTGATTATATTTTAACGTTAGAGGACTCTAAAGCACAATGTGCAATATTTATAAGGGATTCCTTTTTGGGATCCGTATAAGATCAAATATTACATGGAGCTAAATCAAATGTTGTTAGTAAATGAATAGAGGCGGTAATAGTAGCTGGATATATATATATATATATATATATATATATATTGCTGTGAATCTTCTCATTATCTGCAGGTACTGGCCCTTTAAAAAAAAACATTCGAGCCCCACAGTTTGGGCGTCAAGAATGCTGTGAAACCTTTTAAATCACCTGGTCCGTTGATTCCTTCTGTTAATCGCCTCGGCTGCTCTTCTAGATAACTTCCATTCTCAATCATAAAAATTAAACAACACATTCCTACCACAAACATCAACGTTAACTCTATTTACATCAATATTCAGAATACATTAAATTTTCAAATTAAATTTGAACATAAAGTTCAGTTTTAAAAAGAATTTCCGGATTAATTTTATTATCATTTTACTGTGCATCCAAAATTAAAGTCCTTGTTGGATGCCTACTAATTAATATAACAAGATAAGCAGACCGAGTCTGAGTATAAAGGGAGCATCTACCACCCCTTTACGTTAATTAACCAGGTTTGTCTAATTGAGCTCAAAGACCTACCCAAAGTTTCATCCTATTCCCGAACATCAAAACAAAATACCCTTTTACTTAAACAAGCAAATTTCATCTTAAAATTAAATTTTTATGGTTAGAAAAATTCCACTAATGTCCATTTAAAGTAAATCAATTATAAAGTCATTCAATACACACAAAAAAAATGTCAAACAAAAAAGTACAATTTAACTTAAGTTTATTGTCCTCGTAGCTTCAGTGTAATCGTCACTTTTGTAAATCACACCATACAAACCGGATTCTATATACAGCATCAAGTTGTCAAAGCTATAAAAATGTTCTCCATCACCATTAATTTAAAGTTGTTTCTAGGCTTTTCCGGAACTCATCTGTGTATATCTGCCTCTGGTTCAGTGGATGCAGACACATTTACGAACCATTTAGTCATTAACACCCCAAAATAGCAAAGAAATTCATACTTCCTTTTACCAATATTACCAATATACGCCAAAACTGCCTACTTTTGTGTATACATTTGTCGTTGTAAATTTTACTAATTGGTACCGTGATAATAAACTTTTATTACCTTGTATCTAAGTGCACTGAAGTACATTCATGTTAGCACGTAAAATAACCAACTATTTTGAGTCACTAAAATATACTAGCACACTTTAAATTATTTAATCAAACTAAAATGCACTGTTTAATATCAAGTCGCGGATGCACGAGCTTTTAACGCATCGAATCGTCGAAAGTCTAAGAGTCTAAGAGAGCGAAACACATATTCCCGCCTGTATATATAGCGAATAGCCGACACGTCGCTTTGTTCCTAAAACGGGTAATTCCAACGAATTCCTCATTCTACGTTCCCAGTCTGTAGCCTGCACGTCGATTTTTATGAATTTAGTACTCACCCATTGAGATCTCAGAAAATTTCAACACGGCCCGCTAAGTTGTCCGAGAAAAACTAATTACTTTTATACAGAAATTGTTGTTCTACCTCTGATATATGCATCCTATTTTTAACCAATCGCAACCCCTTGACGTTGCTTAAATCCCGCCCTTTTACAATATGTGTCTTTGCTTGACGCATTTTCTCTTTCCTTTTCTAACCTGTTCGTATTGGTGCAAATTTATATTCTTTATTATCGATTATATTTTAGTCCACGCGGACTGTTATCTGGGTTTAATAAACCCGTATCGCACATTCTCGTGAATACTAAGTCCCGGTTTCTCCAAGATTCTTTGAAACATTAATTATTTGCCAAATTTACGCAGAATGAGCTTTTTAAAAATACGCAGGTGTTCTGTATTTCCTGCTAAAGCATCTGATCGTTTCCAATATCCTTAGAATCAACATGTTTATCCAAACAAATTAACTTGAAATTGCCTTTTAAAACACGCAGGGGTGTTCAAACGTAACATTTTAAATAACCTTCCTACGATTTGACTATTATTGGGTTTTACAAGTTTTATGCTTATTATTAATAATGGTTCAATTAACTCCAACTAAATATTAATTATTATCTGTACGTTTTAATACCGGTTACTTAAAATAGGGTTAATTAATATAAACTTTGCACGTAATTTCCATTTGTTTAGGAATAATTAAATTATCCACTGCGCTTTTCAATACTGCTTCTTTTGATGTAAAGCGTCTTATAGATAATTTAAATTTCTTATTTTACTGAAACGACCGAGTTTATTTATGCTTCAAGGTTTTAATAAAGCGTATTATTTAATGAAATTCCTTATACACGGTAATTAAAATTATTTGATTTGATTATTTAATTTTCTACCCTGGTCTAAATATGAGTATTTTCCCCCTATTTGAATACAAATAATCCCACTTATTTGAATGCAAATATCAAATATTTAGACTGCCAAAAAATCTTTACAAAATTTTGCCTATCTCTCTCTATCCTTATCTATCTAACTTACCTACTTTGTCTCCAATCCAAAAAAATATTTACACCTATCCTATATCCCTATCCTATTCCTAACTCTCACCTAATTCTATAAACTGAAATTATCCCTAACTTCATCCTACTCATCCATCTAATCCTATATACATCCTATATACCTATCCTATTCCTAACTTTTAACTAATCTTTACTATACTTTACTTCCCCCTACCTAATCCTATATGCCTATCCTACTTTTACTCTATTCCTAACTCTCCACTAATCTTATATGAATTATCTACACTTAACCTATCTTATTTTCTTCCTACATTTACTCTTTATTCTCATCCTAAACCTATTCCTAATTATCTCCCATATTTATCCTATACCTAGCTTTATTTTCTATAAACACTTACTTCTACTTTTCTATATACACCTATCTCTATTCTTATCCTATTTAAATCTAACTCTCTTCTACACCTATTTCGCCTGTGGTGCTGGTTCTCCGGTATAAGGGAATAGTAGGTTGACGTGAAACCGTCCTCTCATTTCCGTACCTACTTCCCTTAATAAATATGTGCACTCCTACTACTTCCCCTATCTCAAAAGGTCCCTCATATGGCAAGTGTAGTTTAGCACATGTCATCCTATCTCTTCCCTACTCTCAAGCTTTTACTACTACCTGGTCTCCCACTTTAAATTTTACCCTCTTTCTAATTCTTGCGTTCATCTTCCTTGTATATTTTCAGCTCTCTTCCTTAACCTCTCCCTCACATCTACCAAAAGTTGTTGGAATTCATCGTCCCTAGGCACAATTTGCCATGGTCTTTCGGGATACTGTTGCTTGATCAGCATGATGGGACTGGTTTCTGTCACGGTACTAGGGGTTTCATTGATGAAAGATTCAACCTTAGACAAATTGTCCTCCCATAAACGATGATTCCTATGTGAAGCTAAACGCAAAACTTAACCGTCTCTTGAATATATCGCTCAGCTGGATTCGCTTGAGGATGCCTTATGCTACAAAACACCACTTTAACGTTTTGCCTCTCCCAATAATCTCTAAATCTTTGATTATTAAAATAAGTAGCATTGTCTGCTAATACCCGTTTAAAAGTTCCTACTTCCTACAAAATTGTTCCAATTTCTTGTTTGTTCCGACTGTGTTACAATCCCGAGTGGGATATAATTTGGTAAATTTCGAAAACACATCCGTCACAATCAGCACATGTTTGTGTCCTTTGTACTTCGGACTAGATTGCTCAAATAATCAATAGCAACTAAGTCCAGGGATTTTGTACGTGTATACTTTGTACCACATCCTGACTCGTACTATTTTTGTACTTTCCTAAAGTACATAAGTGACAAGTGTTGATGACAGACTTTACTAACCCTAAGTCTTTAGTTGAAAAAACGTTTCCTAAAATTAACCATGTCTTTCGGATTCCTATGTGACCATATCTTAAGTGCAGATCTTTGATAATTAATTTTGCTTGTACCCTATCCACCACATACACTTCCAATTCTTGAATTTTTTACACAAAAAGCCGTTTATCATATGGAAGTTTTAAATCCCGGTTCGCTTTCTAACTTCGTTCTAACAATCTGTAGCTCCTCACTCTGCCTCTGGTTCCTCAAGATCTCCTCTTCTCCATATACTGAATCATTTTGTAGTAGACTGTTCATGGCAATCATGATGTCACACGGTCTTTTGTTATCCATGTCCCTGTTTCTACTAAACGCGTCTGCTATAAAATTATTTTCTCCCTTAATATATCTAATCTCAAAGTCAAACTCCTGTAGTAACAACCCCATCGATATACTCGATTGTTGGAAAATCTCGTATTCATCAACGCACACAACGCCGAATGATCCGTTTCGATTACAAAATGTCTTCCTATCAAAAAATTTTAACTTCGTAACACCAAACACCACTGCAGCCATCTCCTTTTCACTAATCGTGTAATTTACTTCATGCGGCTTCAGTGTGCGTGAAACAAAAGATATGGGCACCTCTTCCCCTCTTGTACTTGATACAACTCTGCTGCTAACGCACTATCCGATGCATCCGTCCTCAGTACGAAACCTACATCAAATCTGGGATGCCTCAAAATTAGTTGGTCGTGAAATTGTTCCAACAGTGTTAGATATGCTGCCTCTTGACTTTCCGTCCAACTCCATCTTACTCCCTTCTTCAGAAGTTTAAACAATGGACCCGCTTTTCAGCAAATCCGGTACAAACTTTTATAAAAGTTAAGGACCCCAAAAACTCTTAATTTCCTAATGTTATTAGGTCTCGGATATGTCAAAAGTTCGGACAATCTTTCTTTATCGATACACATACCTTGAGTGTTCACCACATACCCCAGAAATTTAACGGTTTTGAAAAAAATTCACATTTTCTATATTCAGCCTCAATCCTGCTAATTTAAGCTCTAATAATATCCGTTCTAAATGAGAGTAATGTTGTTCCTCAGTTTCACTAAAAATTAAAATATCATCCACATAGTGTATGCAGAATTGCTCATATGCTCCTAAAATTGCTTGCATTGCCTTAATTAATGCTGCACTTGACGTTGACAAACCATACGGTACTACCTTAAAATTATAGATTTTTCCTCTACGGAAAATCCTGTGTACCTTCTAGAATCTTTGTGTAATGGAATCAGCCAGAATGAATTCCTTAAATCTAATTTACTAAAATAAACTTGCCACTTAATCTCGTCAAAAGTGTGTCCATGGATGGTGGACAATGGAATTGCGGTTTGGTCCGTTGGTTAATTTTTCGTGCATCTAAACATAAACGAATGCTATCATCCTTTTCTTAACTACCACCAACGGATTTATGAAATGAGTGTTTGATACCTCTATTATGCCATCTTCCAACATTTTATTTAATTCTGCCTTCACCTGCTCCCGATATGCTGCTGGAATTGGATAAACCTTTGCGTTGAACGGTTCTGAATTATCCACTTCCAATCTGTGCTCATAGCCTAACGCTGTGCTTGCATCTACCCCACTAATTCTGCATGTTTTGTAATAAAGCTTGAACCTCTACTCTCCTATCCTCTGGACATCTTATTGTGTTGATCTGTTTAACCTCATCATCCTCTACCTCTACTACATTAATACTTAACCCCGTGTCATCCTCTGTGACTTCATAACTGCCCTTCCATGGCACTACCCTATCTTTAATCCTTACTACCTTCCTTTCCATATCTATCAAAACCCTAACTTCATCATACAGTCAACACCTAAAATGCTCTGAAACTTCAGTCCAGGTACAATTACAAACTCCTGTTCACAGCTTAAATCTCCTATATCTATCCTAAGCACCACAACACTATTTACTACAGCAAACTTCTTTTTATTTGGAGCTACTAAATGGCTACGTTTTATAGGCATAATTCTATCACAAACCTTATCCCTAATTTTGCTGACGAATTCCTCCGATATTAAACTCGCCTCTGCCCCTGTATCAAGTAATACTTCTACATTATTCTCAAAAATTTCTAAATTAATAATTGGCAAACATAATTTTCCTCAGTTTCTGGCTCTACTTCCTCCTCAATTTTGAAAAATTCACTTGGATGTTCGTATACATTTACACAGAAATCTAGTGGTCTGTCACGTTCTAAAATCCTGTCTCATCCTGTTTTCCGTGCTTGGTCCTGGTTGTCCTTCTACAACCTGTGCGTACGTCCTCCTCGTGTTAATATCCGTGTCCCTGTCTCTATTCGGCGTGCTGGTCACAGTCCTGTTTACCTCCGGTAAACTGTTCTGTCGCGTGTAACTAGGTCTTGGCGTCGGTCCCCTAGTCGCACTATTGCTCCTGTATTCCTGTCCTCGTCGTTCCCAATTCGGTCGAAAATTTCTGTTGTAGTCAGGCCGTCTCGGATAATTCGGTGTCCTGTTGTCAAACCTAACTGTGTTAACGTTTCGTTCTCGTATCTCTCTTGTCCGTCCTACACATACATCGTCATATCTCTGCAAATACTCTAAAAATGTCTCCCGTTCTGTGATGTTTTGTAAGGCCACGTGTTGTCTAATTTCCAGTTCAAAATGTCGTGATAGGTACTTAATAATCTGTCTGTCCGTCAATGGTGGATTCAGTTGTTTGGCCACACTGTACTTGCGGATGGCATATTGCTCCCTAGAACCTGCAAACTCTCCCTTAAATTTTCCTGTAATCAAGTCGTCCCTAATCTGATCCTGTTTGTGATCACTCCAGTAATGTTGTAAAAATTTGTCTTCAAAGTCGTGATACGTGTCTATGTCCTGTCCTACCAAATTGTACCATGCTTCCGCGTTGTCCTTTAATAAAGCCTTTATCGTATTTAGTTTGGTCTGTTCGTCAAATAAATTTCCCACTAGATTTCTTACACTATTTATAAAAATTTGTGGATTTACCCTGTTATCGCCATAAAACTTCATGTGTTGGTCCAATGATACTCCACCTGTATAAAATCTGGGACCATCCCCGTTAAATTTGACATGTTGTATTTAATACTACTAACTTCACGTTCTACCCTGCCTAACTGATCCCTACATGAGTCCGTTACTTCAGTCATTTTACGTTTATTTCTTCTTCACAGAAAATGCGTACTTCGGACCTTAAATGTCCCATTTCCTGTCGAAGACCTGTAATATCACGTTCATTTTTTCAACCCTATTTTCAACTTCCCCATCTTTACGGTAAGACTATTTTTAAATTCTGAAACTTCTTGATTCGTCTTATCTATTTTCTGACTAATTTGTTCAAACTTACGATTCGATTCCTCACTCATTTCTCTAATCTCTTCTAACTTCCTGCTCGATTCTTCCCTAGCTCTATTAGATTCATCGCTTAGCTGTTCTAATTTTCTATTGGACTCCTCCATTGCTCTATTCGATTCTTCCCTAGCTCTATTAGATTCTTCATTCATCCTCTCTAACATTCTCAATATCATCTCGTTTCCTTGATCCCTGATTCCGTCCTCGACTGATCTCTACTGCCTCCAGCATCTTCCATTTTAGAAATTTTCTCACACAATGCACTATCGTCACTTCCAATTTCCACTCCTTGACTCCTTAACCACTCTTTTCTCTGCATACGTTCTAATCACTCTCACACACTCTAAAATACTTTTAAATTTATCCACAAACAGAAACTCTCTCTCTCAGATCGCCAGTTTCCTGGAATAAAATAACAAAAATTTTATTTGGAACTCGAGCCTCACTTTTGGGTCGCCAAGAATGCTGTGAATCTTCTCATTATCTGCAGGTACTGGCCCTTTAAAAAAAAACATTCGAGCCCCACAGTTTGGGCGTCAAGAATGCTGTGAAACCTTTAAATCACCTGGTCCGTTGATTCCTTCTGTTAATCGCCTCGGCTGCTCTTCTAGATAACTTCCATTCTCAATCATAAAAATTAAACAACACATTCCTACCACAAACATCAACGTTAACTCTATTTACATCAATATTCAGAATACATTAAATTTTCAAATTAAATTTGAACATAAAGTTCAGTTTTAAAAGAATTTCCGGATTAATTTTATTATCATTTTACTGTGCATCCAAAATTAAAGTCCTTGTTGGATGCCTACTAATTAATATAACAAGATAAGCAGACCGGAGTCTGAGTATAAAGGAGCATCTACCACCCCTTTACGTTAATTAACCAGGTTTGTCTAATTGAGCTCAAAGACCTACCCAAAGTTTCATCCTATTCCCGAACATCAAAACAAAATACCCCTTTTACTTAAACAAGCAAATTTCATCTTAAAATTAAATTTTATGGTTAGAAAAATTCCACTAATGTCCATTTAAAGTAAATCAATTATAAAGTCATTCAATACACACAAAAATGTCAAACAAAATAGTACAATTTACCTGAAGGTTATTGTCCTCGTAGCTTCAGTGTAATCGTCCCTTTTGTAAATCACACCATTCCAACCGGATTCTATTTACAGCTTCAAGTTGTCAACGCTTTAAAAATGTTCTCCATCACCATTAATTTAAAGTTGTTTCTAGGCTTTTCCGAACTCATCTGTGTATATCTGCCTCTGGTTCAGTGGATGCAGACACATTTACGAACCATTTAGTCATTAACACCCCGCAAAATAGCAAAGAAATTCATACTTCCTTTTACCAATATTACCAATATACGCCAAAACTGCCTACTTTTGGGTATACATTTGTCGTTGTAAATTTTACTAATTGGTGCCGTGATAATAAACTTTTATTACCTTGTATCTAAGTGCACTGAAGTACATTCATGTTAGCACGTAAAATAACCAACTATTTTGAGTCACTAAAATATACTAGCACACTTTAAATTATTTAATCAAACTAAAATGCACTGTTTAATATCAAGTCGCGGATGCACGAGCTTTTAACGCATCGAATCGTCGAAAGTCTAAGAGTCTAAGAGAGCGAAACACATATTCCCGCCTGTATATATAGCGAATAGCCGACACGTCGCTTTGTTCCTAAAACGGGTAATTCAACGAATTCCTCATTCTACGTTCCCAGTCTGTAGCCTGCACGTCGATTTTTATGAATTTAGTACTCACCCCATTGAGATCTCAGAAAATTTCAACACGGCCCGCTAAGTTGTCCGAGAAAAACTAATTACTTTTATACAGAAATTGTTGTTCTACCTCTGATATATGCATCCTATTTTTAACCAATCGCAACCCCTTGACGTTGCTTAAATCCCGCCCTTTTACAATATGTGTCTTTGCTTGACGCATTTTCTCTTTCCTTTTCTAACCTGTTCGTATTGGTGCAAATTTATATTCTTTATTATCGATTATATTTTAGTCCACGCGGACTGTTATCTGGGTTTAATAAACCCGTATCGCACATTCTCGTGAATACTAAGTCCCGGTTTCTCCAAGATTCTTTGAAACATTAATTATTTGCCAAATTTACGCAGAATGAGCTTTTTAAAAATACGCAGGTGTTCTGTATTTCCTGCTAAAGCATCTGATCGTTTCCAATATCCTTAGAATCAACATGTTTATCCAAACAAATTAACTTGAAATTGCCTTTTAAAAACACGCAGGGTGTTCAAACGTAACATTTTAAATAACCTTCCTACGATTTGACTATTATTGGGTTTTACAAGTTTTATGCTTATTATTAATAATGGTTCAATTAACTCCAACTAAATATTAATTATTCTCTGTACGTTTTAATACCGGTTACTTAAAATAGGGTTAATTAATATAAACTTTGCACGTAATTTCCATTTGTTTAGGAATAATTAAATTATCCACTGCGCTTTTCAATACTGCTTCTTTTGATGTAAAGCGTCTTATAGATAATTTAAATTTCTTATTTTACTGAAACGACCGAGTTTATTTATGCTTCAAGGTTTTAATAAAGCGTATTATTTAATGAAATTCCTTATACACGGTAATTAAAATTATTTGATTTGATTATTTAATTTTCTACCCTGGTCTAAATATGAGTAATATATATATATATATATATATATATATATATATATATATATATATATATATATTAAGTTCTCTATATTGTAGTCCATATCTGTTAGTTTGGTAACGATATTTATTTTAATAATTTTTTCTCTACTTTACAGATTCTTTTCCAACCATTTATTGAAAGTGTACTCAAAGTTTAACATAAATCATTTTCAAAGGTCAATTTTCATTACAATTTTTTTGTATCATAAAATTTTGGAATGTTGTGCTTCAGATGTATGAGGATAATAGCATGGACAGACAAAGTTAATAACAAAGAGGTTACAGAAATAGTAGGGGAATAAAGATATCTGTGGAAAACAAAAAAAAATAGAAATAGAAGGGAAGAATACGTTCTAAGGCATTTTTGGGGAATAGTGCGGAATATATTACAAACAGAGATAGGAAAAAAAGAGGTAGAAGCAGAGGTAGATCTAGATCAGACTATTGCACACTAATGGAAGATGCAGACTGTGGAAATTTCAAGGAAATGTGTAGGTTAGCACAGAATAGGAAACAATGAGGGTACATGTGTATCCAGTTCCAGGACTGAAGACCTAATGTTGATAAAATTTAATCAAAATTGTCCAAGGACAAATATTTCCATTGTTTCTAATTAATCATATCCTATCACACCAATCAACGAGATCTCTGAACATTGCAATACTATTAGGAAAGTTTATAGCATTTTATTCATTATTCCTTTTGCCCCCAGTAAGACCTTAAACACTATATTTTACCCTGAATGTCACTGAATTATCACTTTTGCATTGTGTTACTCTTAAATTTGTATCAAATCTTGCGAATTCTAGTATTCTCTTTTGCATAACTTTTTCAAATTAACTGAAATTATATCCTTCATTTCAACAATTAACTTTTCAACTTATGTAACACTTGTTCTTTTGCTTCAGGAAAGACTCTCATTTGGCTAAACAGCATCGAGATTTGCATACCTTTACATGTCAATAAATTGTCGTTATTTTGAATACTGGGTATTGTTTTGTATTTTGTTATATTTTAACAGTTTTCCCTGAAATATTTAATTTTTTTCACAAGTTTCTTACTAGTTGTAGTCACAGTTTTAATCAATTATATAATATGGTTCTTAAAATTGACCCTTTTGATTTTAAGTAAACCAGCTTTTGAAATAGAACACCTTGCATATTTTTGCATCATCTGAGAGAAGTATTCTTATACATTTCAAAGACGTATTAGTTACAAAAATTCTGTAATGAAAGGTAGATGTTATTTAATTAATAACTGCGTAATTTAGTTTCGAATACATTATTTGTATATACCATATATTTAAAACTACCTTTTGGAATTGAAAGGTAGGACAGTTAAGCATGAGAAGCATTGGCATTTTACTTTCAACTAATTATAATACTTCATCAAATATGAGTAACTTTCAACTCCCGAATTCATTACTATGTCAAAGATGTTTCATCTAACAAGAATTTGTATACCCAATTAACAGAAAGCATTTAAAAGATTGGATAGCCGAACCTGATTGACGTTTTCAAAGCTTATTTAAAACATTTCTACTGATAAGTAAATTCTAACGTAATAATAATCTAAACAATATTTAGCAGCAAATTGTAACATATCTGATGGAATGGTTGTTTCTTATATGCAAAGCTAGGTTATACAACATGTTGAAGGTGACCATTTCAAAAGCATTTCTCATTCATTTTTTTATGCTTTTGCATACTAGACCATACTATAAAATTCATTTTCAATACAACACACGAAAGTGGTAATTAACTAATCCACTTTTGTGGGTTCATTTAAAAGCAAACCTTTCAGATCAAATTATACTTAATGGTTATTAAAAAAATGTACTTGAGGACAATCTAATGGCAACCATATTTTTTTGTTTAATATGTAGAGGAAGGTTTAGTAGAAGTGTCCAAAAATTTATTTTTAAATTTCGTGTCGCCTATTTAAGTTACCACTGAAAACGTTGATCAGTTGGTTGCATATGATTAATCAAGATTCAAGAAACGCCGATTTTGATGTTCAGGATATTAAATAAATGCTTTCTTTCAGTGCCATTGTGATAGAGTTGTGGCAATTTACTAGTCTGTTGTTTATTAATCTGCAGACTTGGTTAGAGAGCTATAAACAAAAGTCAATATGTTTTAAAAAGTCCTGTTTAAAGTTTATTGAGTTTTAAAATTGTATAGGCTAAATATATTCAAGTATAATTCATTGTTATGATTTGTAACATAACACAAAATAGCCCATATATATATATATATATATATATATATATATATATATATATATATATACTTTCTTTTCTTATGCTAAAGTAGAAGTCAGTATTTATTATTTTTAATATAATTCACTGAAACATGACTTTTATTGATGATGATTTGTTTGGTATTTTCTCTTGCATTAAGCTACTTCTGCTTGATCACTGCTGAGATATTAAATGGTGTTACTATTTTTAGGTTTTCAGTGCTGTAAAGAAAAGAAGAATGGGAACTACAATTTTGATTTTTTTAATATTGTGTAAGTATTTTTAATAACGTGGAATTCAGTGCCAGCTATTGTATGCACAAATCCCATTTTGATTTGTACTATGTTTATCAATTTTATACTGCATTTCCACTGTTTTCTGTATTTTTCTTTAGATTTAAGCTATGTTCTGGTATTGTAGAATGTAAGCAATATAATGTGTAAACTGAATAAAATGTTTTGTTTAAGATAATTTACCCAATATTTTTGACAGATAATACGTTTTGACTAGTTTATTTATGTGCTTCAAAGCAGATGGTTGTTTGTGCACTTTTTTTTTAATTTAATAGTACGATAGAATATGACTGTTTTAAAGCACTTCATGCTATAAAATTTTATGCTTATTACATTTAACTCTTAGTACCAACTTAGGGTAAATACTCACTTCTAGATTAATCTGTTTATGCACTTCAAAACAGATGGTCCTTTGTGTGACTTTTCTTATTTAATAGTATGACTGTTTTAAAGCACTTCTTGCTATAAAATTAGATGTTTATTAGGTTTAAGCTGTAATACCAACTACTTAAGACATATACTCACTTTTTGATAACCTATTTATGCTCTTCAGAGCAGATGGTCGGTGGTGTGACTTTTCTTATTTAATTGTAAGACTGTTTTGAAGTGCATCTTACTATAGAAATTTATCTTTTAAGTCATAGTACCAACCACTTAAGGTATATACTTACTTTTTGATAACCTACTTATGCTCTTCAGAGCAGATGGTCGTTGGTGTGACTTTTCATATTTAATTGTAAGACTGTTTTGAAGTGCATCTTACTATAGAAATTTATCTTTCGTTGGTGTGACTTTTCTTATTTAATTGTAACACTGTTTTGAAGTGCATCTTACTATAGAAATTTATCTTTCGTTGGTGTGACTTTTCTTATTTAATTGTAAGACTGTTTTGAAGTGCATCTTACTATAAAAATTTATCTTTTAAGCCGTAGTACCAACCACTTAAGGTATATACTTACTTTTTGATAACCTACTTAGCTCTTCAGAGCAGATGGTCGACGGTGTGCCTTTTCTTATTTAATTGTAACACTGTTTTGAAGTGCATCTTACTATAGAAATTTATCTTTTAAGCCGTAGTACCAAACACTTAAGGTATATACTTACTTTTTGATAACCTACTTAGCTCTTCAGAGCAGATGGTCGACGGTGTGCCCTTTCTTATTTAATTGTAACACTGTTTTGAAGTGCATCTTACTATAGAAATTTATCTTTTAAGCCGTAGTACCAACCACCTAAGGTATATACTTACTTTTTGATAACCTACTTATGCTCTTCAGAGCAGATGGTCGTTGGTGTGACTTTTCTTATTTAATTGTAAGACTATTTTGAAGTGCATCTTACTATAGAAATTTATCTTTTAAGCCGTAGTACCAACCACTTAAGGTATATACTTACTTTTTGATAACCTACTTAGCTCTTCAGAGCAGATGGTCGACGGTGTGCCCTTTCTTATTTAATTGTAACACTGTTTTGAAGTGCATCTTACTATAGAAATTTATCTTTTAAGCCGTAGTACCAACCACCTAAGGTATATACTTACTTTTTGATAACCTACTTATGCTCTTCAGAGCAGATGGTCGTTGGTGTGACTTTTCTTATTTAATTGTAAGACTATTTTGAAGTGCATCTTACTATAGAAATTTATCTTTTAAGCCGTAGTACCAACCACTTAAGGTATATACTTACTTTTTGATAACCTACTTATGCTCTTCAGAGCAGATGGTCGTTGGTGTGACTTTTCTTATTTAATTGTAACACTGTTTTGAAGTGCATCTTACTATAGAAATTTATCTTTTAGGCCGTAGTACCAACCACTTAAGGTATATACTTACTTTTTGATAACCTATTTATGCGCTTCAGAGCAGATGGTCGTGTGTGCGACTTTTTTTATTTAATAGTATGACTGTTTTGAAGTGCATTTTACTATAAAAATTTGTTTATTAGATGTAACTCATGGTACCTACCACTTAAGCTGAATACTTATCTTTTGATACACTATTTATGTGCTTCAAAGCAGATGGTCATTTGTGAATTTTCTTATTTAATAGTTTGGCTGGTTTGAAGCGCATCTTGCTATAAAAAAGATGATGTTTATTAGGTTTGACTCGTAGTATCTATCACTTAATGTTTTTAGTTTTAGTAATTTTTTTTGTTATTTTTCATATGAAAATAAGAAATGTCTGTTTTGAAGATAATGTAGTGAATATTTTGAGTAGAATTACATTTGCATATCTTTTATTTAATAGATTTATTTAATAGATATTTGGCTATGTCACATAATAAATAGTAATTCAATTAATTATAGTACTTTAACTATTCTACTTTACAGGATTAACGAATAGAAAATTAAAACCAAGAATTAACAACCAACATTCGAATATTTTTGTGTTTAATAAAAAATTACAAAGTTTCAATGGCTTTCAAAAAACAGATTTCACTGTATCAGATTTATGCATACATACACTAAACATGCATTAAAGTTCTGTGATTCATATTTAAAAATTTAGAAATTAGATTATTATATGGTGTAATATCATTTACGGCTTTCATAACTCTCGAATTTACAATGAAATCAATATCTAAATTTGAATAATTAATTTGTACGGACATATCAATGTTGGTTTTTCTCAGGATATACATATTGTACTTTTGATATGTTTAAAAAGTTTGAGAATTTTTAATGTGGAATCTTTTAAGAAGTTCCAGTAATTGAATAATCGTAGAATTATTAATAAAAAAAAATACAGGTTTTCGATACACTTTCACACTCATTTCAATACGTTTAGGTGTTTTTTTTTTGTTTTTGCCTCTTCCGAAATGTATGTTAGTTTTCAATTTTAGTTTTGTTTTTACTTGCTCAGAAGTGTTGTTATTTTTTGTTCTTCATTTGTATAATTTTTTCATTTACAGTTACATAGTAGCGTGTCGTTCAAGCTATTATATCCACTGGCTGTTACTGTTCATAATATTATCATTAAAAATCACAAATTACTGTGGTAATCGTATTTGAAGTTATTAAGTTTAGATTCGCCTATATGTAGTCCATGATCCATATCATTTTTACACCACTTTACAATGTTATCACAGCCTAAATAACCTCACATGCTATGGCATAACTCAACTATCTACATTATCTTGACAACAAACATTTTATCTATGTTGCTTGTATCTTATGGTCTATTCTGGGGGAGTCAATGTACCATACCACTTCAACATTTTAATTTCTCAATTTGAACCGCTTCAAAATATACCACATGTAAGACCTCTGCTGTGAGCTTGAAGATCATCATACTTTAGTATTTCTGCTTGATGTGCTTGTTTTTTGAGCAAGATTACGTTCGAATTTTTTGTGTTAATATTTATTGCAGTTGTAACACTTTATTGCATACTGTGAGTATGATGTTTATTTTTAAATTGTAACAATTTTTTAATAAGAAAAAAAATGAAAAAATATTTGCGGACTTATTTATTTTCAATCTTCAATATACGTTTATATTCATAGCTAATTTTAGTTTCATGTGGGAAATAAACAATCAGTTATTTCCTATTAATTTTATTGCAAGGTTAAGTTCCATACTTTACTGTAATAATAGATTATATGCTTCAGGTGGGTAGCATTAGCCCAAAATCTTGTTGTAAAAGTCATCAAAACTACAAGTTTGTTGCTTAAAATAGTCGTTTAATATTAGCTATTGTAGGTAAGCACTTTATTATTCTCTAATATTTCAAGGTTTCCATGTTATTTTAAAAAGACAAGCTGATGGTCTGTTCTAGTTTTGTTAAACGTGTCTTCTTTTCTATAGTTTCATGTAAATAGGATTTCTTGAGAGACAAATCGTTCTTATGTGCTGCTTTGATAGTTTCGTCATTCCTATAATGTATTCTGAGGTGTTTGTAGTTCAGTGGTTGATGGTAAAAGTTAGTTTAAGAATTCAGACAGTGATTTAATTTGTGTTCTATTTAGCAAAGAATAAATTCAGGGGAACATAACGTAGTTTATCCCTTTGGATATTTGTCTGAAGCATTATGAATTGTTAGAAGGGATGGTAAGGAAATAGATGGCCAAATCCATTGTAACCAAAATTTCAATTCTTTATACTCAAATATTTTGTTGAAAGAAAAGTTTACTTAAGTAGATTCCTGTTCAAAATTTGTAACAATTAGTTTGTTCTAATTTGAGTTTTCTTTTGTTAGTCGTTTTCATTTATAAGAAGCTGCACTAAAGAAGTTTTTTTAAAAAAGATTTCTTTTCCAGATGATTTGCACTGACTCTGTCTAGTATGAAAACAGGAAAACAAATCAACATTTCTGGTATGCAATTTAAAACTTGGCTAATTTATTTTATGGAAAACCTGAAATTAAATATGTAAGTGGTATGTCAGATCTGTCAATCATATAACTAAGGCAATAAATGTGTTAACTATTCAACAATTCTGTTTGAGTACTTTGAAACCAAAAACCTGTCATATTATTGAATATGAATTCTATAGTGTTATTATAGTAAAAAATATTTATTCATATACAATGAAATATACTTGTCATTACATTAGCATTTTTTTTGTGTCTTTGTAATTGAGTTCTATTTCTTATTATTTTTTTTGTTTCCTAAAGAGTTCAGTTGAGAAAGTCATCTAAATAATAGAAACAAGACCTACCTTGTTATAGTAGCATTATATTTATCTGAGAATTTTCATAAAGAATAAGAATTAATAAACACTCTAGGGTTTTCTATATCTGCCTGCCCTTCCAAATTAATCAATATTTGTTAAAGATAGTGGCGTCCAACTTAAAATTACTTTTTTTTTTATTCAACTAAGTAAACTCAGTCTGACCCACCTCTACTCTTTTTTGGGGTAATAGCCAAGTTAGCCGAGGCATACAGTTTTTTGTACTTTATATCTTTAAAGTGTACAACTGTAGCAAAATGAAGAATTATTAATAGAACATCTATTAATATGGTAAAGTGGTTCCCTACTTTGATTATTGATCATCATTTTAAAATGCTATAGTTTAGCATTTAAGAACGTCAGGGTTAGCTTCTTAGTTTCTATGGTGTACAAAACTTATCGCATTACACGAAACATTTTTGAATACTTAAAAACATGTTAAACACAATATCAATGTCTTTTATTTCTACATGTACATTTTCTAGTTCACAAACAACTATGTTGTATTGTATAGTGTGTACCATGTGACTCGCTATCATTTAATTTCATAATAAAAAGTATATAAAAATAACCATTAGTCCTTTAACTTGAAAACATTTCAAATTGCTCCACATATAGCAAACTCTGTACATTCATTACGCTTCCAGTATTATTCAAAATTGTGGAGGTATGTTATGTTAAATTTCTGCAATTGATTTATATCGGCATCCTTTATTTAAATATCAAGTTTCAACTACTTCGTTTTTACTTTTTTTATTAAGAAACGCCTCAAAAAATTTCTAGTTTAAAAGACTTCACTTTCCTTATGTTAGTTTGAGTCTTTCGAATTTTCATTTAACAAGTTCGACTACCTTTCATTTGGAGTGATTACTTATTCTAGCATCCTATAAAATCTCATTGTGTTTAGTTACAACGTTCAATATTTGGGATCTATTGTATGTTACTATTGTATGTTAATTTGCTTTGGTTTTCAAAGGCTAAATGGATTTTCTGAAAATAAGTTTAACATCCGCATATCTCAAATAAATACTTTTAATGTGTTTGCTTTAAAATGTTGGTTACTACAAAATATATTATTACCACGCTCCGCTATCACACAGATGTTCAATTGTGAACAATAAAAGTTGTCCACCTACTTTATCTGTTCCCTGTAGTATTATTTGAAATAGTAAATTTCTATGGTTTTGTACAGAAGATAGACCACCCACCATACATATAATTAATACAATTCTGTCATGCGTGTTGTAGATATACCTAACAGATGGAACAGATGTTGCTTGAATACCACCAGGCAGGGGTTTTTTATGCAGACATATTTTGTGGAAGTCGCCCTGTTGTATGGGGGGCCATCTGCTTTCTTAGCTGCGCTGGTTTGCAGGTGGTGTTCTGGCAATACTTTGCAGTTGTGAGAATAACTTTAGCAGGTGGAATTTTGTCTATGGGAAATGTTTTTGAAAGGAAATCATGCTACCACCTGGGGCCTTCTCTCCGTATATATTGGAATGTTTTTATGATGTTTGAGAGTAAACACACTAATTTACCACTCCTATTAATGAGTTTTCTAAATTTAAATTGGATAATAAAGGGAAATTGATAAGTAATTACTTGTTAAACTAAGTTAGAATGATATTGCCTTGTGATGGAGCTTTTGAGATTTAAAAGAAGTGTTTTGGGTAACTTTTTCAATAAAACGAAATGTGATTCCAACTGAATGAGCTTTGGTTGATTTTGTGTAATTTTTATATTCACTGTTTGATGGATACTCTAGTTCATTAATTACATGTACCACAATACGTGTAATAGAAGTTATTTTAGCATGTGTATTAAGTAATTGTAAGATTTATAAAATGATAAACAAATGTCAACCAATAATAATTAGTGTTTAATTGATTCAAATATGATCTAGGTATAAAGAACTAATCGATCTGTTGGTGATAGTGGATCCAGGAGTGTAGTTGTTAGAATACTTTGTATATAGTAGGCAAGTACGAACTTTTTAAAAATCTCCTAGGTGATAGAGAGTTAGAAAACAATAATTAATTGATTGTTTTTGAATTTTTTTTGGGTATTAGGTTTTTTAAAAATTTGTTATTATATTTGAAAAGAATAGATGTTTTGCAATTTATCAAGTTTTATTTGATCTTTATGATGTAGAAGTAACCTGAAGTCTAAAGTGTGAATAACAGTACCCTAGTGCATCGTGTAATAATTTACAAAGGTTTTATATAACCGTTTATAGCAAAGAAGAAGTATAATCGGACGAGTCAGCATCAGTAATAGTAATTCCAGCAAGAAGAGTATAAGTTAAGCTTTGAATATTTACAGTAGTTTCCCAGTATAAGAGGACAACATTTTATCATCTGTGATAGTGGATACAGCAAGAATTCGTATTGATATCACCAGTTCTAAGTATACTGTTTCTGATATATTATCTTATTATTCCTAAAACCTAAAAATAAAGAGTGAATGTAACTAAAGCAAAAGACTAAAACTTACTTTCAACAGGTATTGTAACGCCAAGAGTTTGTAAAGCAATTTTGTCTTACCCTGTGAAGAGGTCCATTTAAGCAACTCAGGCGACTTCAGTGGAGTTACAGGTATTTGAAATTAATCCTTATATTAGTAACACTTAAAGAATTTTGTCATTGACTTAAATCTCAAACATTTATCCAAAGTAAGCATTCTAGGTTATGTTATCTATCCCTGATATTAACCATAACGCCACATCTACTTTGCGTGAGTTGAAGTAAAATTAACTAGAGGTCGTATTATTTGGAGTTGGTGGAAGTATTTGCAAATGGTCTGTACCCACATTGTTTGCAGAGTATAAATAATTCATTACATCATTATTCCCGAGTGAGAGTTTCAAGAGTTGTGGCATACATATATACAATATTTCACATTTTTTCAGTTATTTATTATTATCAAAAATACACCAGTAGTAGGTATAGTGACACTTGAGTCTGGGAAAATTTTCGATACCGTGGGAAAATTCCTTCAAGGGGCGTGGCCCTTTGTTGTTTGCCGACTTCCGGGTGGGCCAATTGCCAAATTTTGGGGGGTGGGTGTGGCACCTCCGGATGGGCCAATCTCTAAATTTTTTGGGGGTCGGTGGGCCAATCTCCAAATTTTTTGGGGGTCCTAATTTGGGGTCATTTGGGTGATATGATTTCCAAATTTTTTGGATGTCCTAATTTGGGGTTCGCCCGAGTGGGCCATACCTCCGAATTTTTGGGGGTGGGGCCATTCCCCAAATTTTTTCGATTTTCAACATTGGTTGAATTTCAATTGGAGCGTAATGATTGCGGCCATGCTTTTCTTTCTGTCATACGTCACCAGCTGTAAACGCCATATTGGTCGATGTGTAACTTCGCATTTTCCCCTTGCCTTGTTTTCTGCCATTCCTTACTCCACCATCTTGTTGGCCATATTTATATTTTAAGGTACGTCATCCGACGACATAGATTGAGAAAAAGCCAACGGCACCGGGAAGTGAACCCGGGCCGTCAGCATGCTATCCGATACGCTAACCACTGCGCTATCGAGCATAATCAAATAATATATGTTGGATGTGATATTTATTTCTAATATTGACATATTTCCTTGTACGTGTATTTACTTCATACGTATACATACAAGGCGTATACTGCTATAGCATTAGCGACCTTGCGTACAAACATTTCCGGACTATTTAATAAGATTATGACAATAAATTAATCTACACGTACAGTTTATTCAATAATCTATTTCTTGTAACAATTATTATTGTATTGTATAATTACGAACCTATGCAATAATGTGACTCATCACCTGTCTGTCTGTTTTAATTGCGCCAACGTCTTCCTTTCGCAGAAAGCCAAATGTAAATTGATAATCACCACTCTTTTGGGTCTCCGAATTCATGTCTGATTGAAGCAACCTTGCGTCCAAATATTTTCCATTGTTAATAAAACGATGGCGTTAAATTATTTTAAAACAAATGTCTTGTTTCATTTGCAATACACGATTAAATTCTAATAAGGTTATTGCAATACAGTTTATTGAGAAATCTATTTCTTGCGCCTATTAATTATTATTATGATATTGTGTAATTATAAACCGATCATTATACCTTTCGGTCTGTTGAAATTGCTGCCAATACCCTCCTTTTTGGAAAACCAAATTTAAATTGCTAACCCCTACTCCTTTGAGGCTCCGACATTTATGTCCGATTCGAGCAACCTTATGCGTACAAACAATTCCGCACTATTAATCTAAAACACACTAGTTTCATTCTGCATACGAGAATGTTATTCTAAATCGTTATTTTGTTAATAACTGATAAAGATGCATAGTTTCACATTCCTATTAAATGTAGGGCATTGATACAAGTTGAGTAATACAATAATTCTTTGCATAGCGTTTGCAGTTTACGTTGATTTATAAAATAAATTATTTAACCAGTAACAATAGGATTATCTTTACTAGGTTAAGGATGAACTAAATTTGTTATTGGGGAACATGACTCACGACAACAAGTCAGGACAAGTATAATTCAATGCATTCCAATCAAAACACGAATGCTAAATTTATTGCTATTAAGAATATAGCTAGAGAACTAGAAAATTATCTGTGGAAGTATTCGATACAATAATAATTAATAATGTTCTCTATATGGGTATTAAGGTATATTAGTGCTGCATAGACTTAACACCTAACATCTTTAAACATTTGCAAATGATGGGCGAAGATCAAGTAAACGAATATCGTTTTCGAAGCAGGCTTTTCTCTACAATATTCCCCAATTTACGGATGGCGTAATAGCATTTGCAAACCACCGGACATAATGTAAGGATTCAGCCACTAAATCAGGCATGACACAATATTTTAAATTGTTTGTTTTAACCAGTTCTAACAAGTTAGGACAGGAAAATTCATAGTGGATCAGAAAGTAAGTGAATTATCTAGTACATGTACCCCGCTCGTCCCGCGACCGTCTTTGATTTACCGACAGGATATATAACTAAAATAAAAGTATAGAAGAGGTCAGTATTTGTTTGTTTCTGCAACGAATGAGTCTTGCGCTCGCAGAGCAAAAATAATTAATTAATTTGTAAAATTCCGGTTTTGCACTATATAACAAGAAATATATAGAATGGAGAAGTTTATTATCACCAAAGAATTTGTGAAAAAGATTCGTCGTTTCAACTTAGTGGGACGTACTCTCGAATTTAAGATAAAGCCCATACCTGAGTGTGAGGAACCTATTCAATGGGTGAAAGAGGCGGTTAATCAAGTGGTAGAAAAAGCTACCGATGGCCTAACAGCGGGGGATCAAGTGGGATTTAGTTTCTGCTCAAAGGATCTAAAAGCGCGGTAACGGATGGATTCGTTTCCGTCCTGTAAAAGAGATAACATACGACAGCGTTTGGGACTTTATTAGCAGTGTCTACCAATCCAACTCAACAGGACTCAGTAGATCTACCTTCTGTTTAGGGGTAACGTCGGTGAGGACGCCAGCGGGGAAAGGAAGAGGTAAAAACTACAATTCCTTTCATGAAGAGTGCGAAACTAGGCGGGGAATTATAGTAATCAAGAATAAGGACAATATGTGTTTACCTCGAGCGTTAGTAATGGCTATCGCGTGTGAATAAAGATCCAGACCGGTCCAAAGTGCGTAAAGACACGTTGAAGTTACAGACTAAAGAGCTCTTCAACTGTGTCTTGATTCAGGCGTTATTATTCCCGAGGTAGGATGCGGAATAATTGAACTTCAGAAATTTCAAGAGCATTTGAAAAATTATAAAATTGTTGTTTACAAGTATGGAAGTAAGGGACGCGACATAATGTTCGATGGATTTGTAGAAGGTTCCTCGCTACATTTACTGTACCATAAAGGGCATTATAATGTGATAACGTCCCTCACAGCCGCATTCGGTTGTCCTTATTTTTGTGAAAGATGCCACGCCCTATTACGCGAAAGACAGTCATAGATGTGAAGTACGTGCGCTTGCTGTCAGCAAGCTCCACAGTGTCAACAACAGCCAAATATCGTCTGTGAGGTGTGTAACCGTAAATTTAGAGGCCAACAATGTTTGGAAAACCATACGAAAACTGGTGTTTGCGAGAAGATCCAACTTTGTAGTGTATGCTTAAAACCGTGAAAAGCGACCGACAACACGCTTGTGGCGAGGTATATTGTAAGATCTGCAGCGCACACGTTACAGAAAACCATTTGTGTTATATGAAATGTGATTCCGGAAAGCCAAAAATAAAGGATGTTCTCTTTATTTTCTATGACCTTGAGACAAGACAGGAGAAGATGTTAGATAATAGCGATTACCTACATGAGCCCAATTTGTGTGTTTCGACAAGCAGGTGTGACGAATGTATTAATGAAGACAAACTATACTTCTGTCAGAAATGTGGATATAGACAAGTTTTATTTAAGGACAGTGTCGTAAATAATTTTATGAAATACGTTTTGGAGATTAGAAAAAAATTTAAACGAGTGGTCGTCATTGCTCATAACGGGCAAGCGTTTGATCACCAGTTTTGTCTGAATTACATACTAACTAAAACCGATTTAAAGCCGGATCTCATCATGCAAGGGACAAAGATAATGTCGATGGTAGCAGGAAATGTGCAGTTTTTGGATTCTCTTAACTATTTCCCCATGGCCCTCTCCAAACTACCAAAAGCCTTCGGACTTGAAAAATGTTTTAGAAAGGGATACTTTCCTCACTTGTTCAATACAACCGTTAATAAAAATTATGTGGGATCGTTGCCCCTACCCGAGTTTTATGAACCCGACAATATGAACAAGTGCGATAGAGAAATGTTTTTTACTTGGTACAACGAACACAAGCAGGACAAGTTTGATATGCAGAGAGATTTGGTTGACTACTGTATTTTGGATGTAGAAATTTTGACTGCTGCCTGTCTAAAATTTAGACGCCAGCTGCTTGAAACAAGTGGTGTATGTCCGTTTACAGAAGCATGTACCATTGCTTCGACTTGTAACAAGATATATCGACGTAATTTTCTCATGCCAAATACAATAGGTATTATACCAAAGGGTGGTTATAGATGGCGTGATAACCAGTCCAAAATAGCTATTCAGTGGCTTGTGTGGGAAGAAAAGCAGCGTCAAATTAACATAGTACATGCTGCCAAACAACACGAAGCAAAAATTCACGGTCGGAAAGTGGACGGATTTTGTTCCGAAACAAAACAAGTTTTTTTGAGTTTTACGGGTGCTACTACCATGGGTGTTTCAATTGTTTTAAATACGGAAGAGACACGCCCTTACATGACGACTCCAGTGAGACACTAAATACAAGGCATGAGGGCACGATTGCTAAAGCAGAAGAACTAGCAAAGTTAGGATACACTCTTATCGAGATGTGGGAATGCAAGTTTCGAAGAAACATAATTGAAAACAAAGAATTACAATTATACATTAGCCAACATCCCTTAGTAAATCAGACGCCATTAAACCCACGCGATGCGTTTTATGGTGGCCGCACAGGAAATACTTTTGAGTACTATAAGGCTGGTGAAAGGGAAAAAATAAAGTACGCGGATGTCTGCTCCTTGTACCCCTGGGTATGCAAATACGGCAAATTTCCTATGGCGCACCCCCAAGTTTACGTGGGTAGACAATGTGAACAATTTGACTTAAGAATAATGAACGGAATAATCAAATGCACCATTCTTCCGCCACAAGATCTTTACCATCCTATACTTCCTTTGAAGATGAACGATAAACTTATGTTTGTCTTGTGTTATACATGCGGAAGAGAAATGAGTGAGGATGAATGCAATCACGACAAACAAGAACGCGCACTCACCGGCACTTGGGTGATCGACGAGGTGTTGAAAGCCGTAGAAAGGGGTTATCAGATACTGAAAATTTACGAGGTTTGGTCGTATCAAGTCGATCAATTCAATAAGGCCGAAAATAGTGGGGGTCTTTTTTGAGAATTAATGGACAAATTTCTAAAAATAAAACAGCAGGCCACGGGTTGGCCAAAGAGTTGTGTGTCAGAGACCGATAGGAATAAGTATATTAACGTCTTTTTAAACAAGGAGGGTATCAAGATGGAGTATGCTGAAATTTTGGACAATCCTGGGTTACGTTCTCTGGGTAAACTTATACTGAACTCGTTCTGGGGTAAGCTGGGTCAAAGGGAAAATCAGCCTAAAACAACTATTGTCAACGACCCCGGAGAATTCTTTGGAATGTTGTCAACCATTATTGGAATGAATTTTCACTAATTTTTACAACACAATACTCTTATAGAGGTTATATTGTGGAAACTAATAAGTACGCACTAGGTTCAAAACCAGACACAGGCATAGAAATTCGCATGTAAATAAAAAAAAAAAAATGTATCATGATAAAATTTTAATGTTATTGAAGCATTACAACATAAATATACATTCATAGCACTAAAAATACATTGTCAAACACCACTTTAAGCTATACAAACAACATACCGACAATCGGTACATTGGTTGTCATAAAGACTCTACATGAATTAAAGCGTCTATGATGATTGTTGAAAGAATACGAAAGTTTACAACAGAGCTCTTACGAATGTATATTTTCAGAATTTAAAAAGTATTCTACAATTACATGTTGTCTACGGTATAGAGTGCATTAAATGTAGGTATATAAATTATAAATACAAAAAAAGAAAACGCCTACAGATCAACCCGATATAATCGGTACATTGCTACAAATATTTGTACAGTGTTAAGTTTGGAATAGGTTGTTAAACTAAAATATTTTCAATTTTTTATAACCAAAAGGAAGTGAGGTGTGATTGTCAAAAACTTCCTTTTGGTTGAATTTGTCTTGTACATTTTTGTCTCCATTCTTGTAACTACTTCGTGTTCCTTTGTTCTTCTGATATTTTTAGATATGATGAATAGAGGTTCTGATGGAGTTAAAACCATTTTCTTAATACTTTCGAAGTTTACAAGTTTGTCTGCTGAGTAGTTAAGTGAGATTCCTATTACTTTGCATAAAAACCTATCCCGTTGCTCATCCGTAGAAAATACCTTGTAGGCGTAGTTTTTAGGACCTCCGGACACAAATTCTGTAATGTAGCTACCCGAACCGTACACTTCTAATTCATCAGTCATATCACCTATAAACTTTCCTGTAGGAACGTCGTATTCCCCGGGCCTAGAAACGTAAATTATAGAATCCGTGTCGTAGTACAGCACTCGGTTCCCTAATTTCTCGAGGTAGCTGTACAATTTAAGTCTAGCTTGGGCAGTTACAAATGCTGCTATGGCAACGTTTACGGTAGGTAGTATATCGTACGCTTCTTCCTTGTACTGCCAATTAACAATAACTGTGTTTTCGTTAACAGGAAGAACATGATTTACTATTATACCGGAATTTGACAACATTCCAAAGAATTCTCCGGGGTCGTTGACAATAGTTGTTTTAGGCTGATTTTCCCTTTGACCCAGCTTACCCCAGAACGAGTTCAGTATAAGTTTACCCAGAGAACGTAACCCAGGATTGTCCAAAATTTCAGCATACTCCATCTTGATACCCTCCTTGTTTAAAAAGACGTCAATATACTTATTCCTATCGGTCTCTGACACACAACTCTTTGGCCAACCCGTGGCCTGCTGTTTTATTTTAGAAATTTGTCCATTAATTCTCGAAAAGACCCCACTATTTTCGGCCTTATTGAATTGATCGACTTGATACGACCAACCCTCGTAAATTTTCAGTATCTGATAACCCCTTTCTACGGCTTTCAACACCTCGTCGATCACCCAAGTGCCGGTGAGTGCGCGTTCTTGTTTGTCGTGATTGCATTCATCCTCACTCATTTCTCTTCCGCATGTATAACACAAGACAAACATAAGTTTATCATTCATCTTCAAAGGAAGTATAGGATGGTAAAGATCTTGTTGCGGAAGAATGGTGCATTTGATTATTCCGTTCATTATTCTTAAGTCAAATTGTTCACATTCTCTACCCACGTAAACTTGGGGGTGCGCCATAGGAAATTTGCCGTATTTGCATACCCAGGGGTACAAGGAGCAGACATCCGCGTACTTTATTTTTTCCCTTTCACCAGCCTTATAGTACTCAAAAGTATTTCCTGTGCGGCCACCATAAAACGCATCGCGTGGGTTTAATGGCGTCTGATTTACTAAGGGATGTTGGCTAATGTATAATTGTAATTCTTCGTTTTCAATTATGTTTCTTCGAAACTTGCATTCCCACATCTCGATAAAAGTGTATCCTAACTTTGCTAGTTCTTCTGCTTTAGCAATCGTGCCCTCATGCCTTGTATTTAGTGTCTCACTGGGGTCGTCATGTAAGGGCGTGTCTCTTCCGTATTTAAAACAATTGAAACACCCATGGTAGTAGCATCCGTAAAACTCAAAAAACTTGTTTTGTTTCGGAACAAAATCCGTCCACTTTCCGACCGTGAATTTTTGCTTCGTGTTGTTTGGCAGCATGTACTATGTTAATTTGACGCTGCTTTTCTTCCCACACAAGCCACTGAATAGCTATTTTGGACTGGTTATCACGCCATCTATAACCACCCTTTGGTATAATACCTATTGTATTGGCTTGAGAAAATTACGTCGATATATCTTGTTACAAGTCGAAGCAATGGTACATGCTTCTGTAAACGGACATACACCACTTGTTTCAAGCAGCTGGCGTCTAAATTTTAGACAGGCAGCAGTCAAAATTTCTACATCCGAAATACAGTAGTCAACCAAATCTCTGCATATCAAACTTGTCCTGCTTGTGTTCGTTGTACCATGTAAAAACATTTTCTATCGCACTTGTTCATATTGTCGGGTTCATAAAACTCGGGTAGGGGCAACGATCCCACATAATTTTTATTAACGGTTGTATTGAACAAGTGAGGAAAATATCCCTTTCTAAAACATTTTTCAAGTCCGAAGGCTTTTGGTAGTTTGGAGAGGGCCATGGGGAAATAGTTAAGAGAATCCAAAAACTGCACATTTCCTACTACCATCGACATTATCTTTGTCCCTTTCATGATGAGTTCCGTCTTTAAATCGATTTTAGTTAGTATGTAATTCAGACAAAACTGGTGATCAAACGCTTGCCCGTTATGAGCAATGACGACCACTCGTTTAAATTTTTTTTTTCTTATCTCCAAAACGTTTTTCATAAAATTATTTACGACACTGTCCTTAAATAAAACTTGTCTATATCCACATTTCTGACAGAAGTATAGTTTGTCTTCATTAATACATTCGTCACACCGGCTTGTCGAAACACACAAATTGGGCTCATGTAGGTAATCGCTATTATCTAACATCTTCTCCTGTCTTGTCTCAAGGTCATAGAAAATAAAGAGAACATCCTTTATTTTTGGCTTTCCGGAATCACATTTCATATAACACAAATGGTTTTCTGTAACGTGTGCGCTGCAGATCTTACAATATACCTCGCCACAAGCGTGTTGTCGGTCGCTTTTCACGGTTTTAAGCATACACTACAAAGTTGGATCTTCTCGCAAACACCAGTTTTCGTATGGTTTTCCAAACATTGTTGGCCTCTAAATTTACGGTTACACACCTCACAGACGATATTTGGCTGTTGTTGACACTGTGGAGCTTGCTGACAGCAAGCGCACGTACCTTCACATCTATGACTGTCTTTCGCGTAATAGGGCGCGTGGCATCTTTCACAAAAATAAGGACAACCGAATGCGGCTGTGAGGGACGTTATCACATTATAATGCCCTTTATGGTACAGTAAATGTAGCGAGGAACCTTCTACAAATCCATCGAACATTATGTCGCGTTCCTTACTTCCATACTTGTAAACAACAATTTTATAATTTTTCAAATGCTCTTGAAATTTCTGAAGTTTAATTATTCCGCATCCTACCTCGGGAATAATAACGCCTGAATCAAGACACAGTTGAAGAGCTCTTTTAGTCTGTAACTTCAACGTGTCTTTACGCACTTTGGACCGGTCTGGATCTTTATCCACACACACGATAGCCATTACTAACGCTCGAGGTAAACACATATTGTCCTTATTCTTGATTACTATAATTCCCCGCCTTGTTTCGCACTCTTCATGAAAGGAATTGTAGTTTTTACCTCTTCCTTTCCCCGCTGGCGTCCTCACCGACGTTACCCCTAAACAGAAGGTAGATGTACTGAGTCCTGTTGAGTTGGATTGGTAGACACTGCTAATAAAGTCCCAAACGCTGTCGTATGTTATCTCTTCTACAGGACGGAAACGAATCCATCCGTTACCGCGCTTTAGATCCTTTGAGCAGAAACTAAATCCCACTTGATCCCCCGCTGTTAGGCCTTCGGTAGCTTTTTCTACCACTTGATTAACCGCCTCTTTCACCCATTGAATAGGTTCCTCACACTCAGGTATGGGCTTTATCTTAAATTCGAGAGTACGTCCCACTAAGTTGAAACGACGAATCTTTTTCACAAATTCTTTGGTGATAATAAACTTCTCCATTCTATATATTTCTTGTTATATAGTGCAAAACCGGAATTTTACAAATTAATTAATTATTTTTGCTCTACGAGCGCAAGACTCATTCGTTGCAGAAACAAACAAATACTGACCTCTTCTATACTTTTATTTTAGTTATATATCCTGTCGGTAAATCAAAGACGGTCGCGGGACGAGCGGGGTACATGTACTAGATAATTCACTTACTTTCTGATCCACTATGAATTTTCCTGTCCTAACTTGTTAGAACTGGTTAGAACAAACAATTTAAAATATTGCGTCATGCCTGATTTAGTGGCTGGATCCTTACATTATGTCCGGTGGTTTGCAAATGCTATTACGCCATCCGTAAATTGGGGAATATTGTAGAGAAAAGCCTGCTTCGAAAACGATATTCGTTTATTTGATCTTCGCCCATCATTTGCAAATGTTTAAAGATGTTAGGTGTTAAGTCTATGCAGCACTAATATACCTTAATACCCATATAGAGAACATTATTAATTATTATTGTATCGAATACTTCCACAGATAATTTTCTAGTTCTCTAGCTATATTCTTAATAGCAATAAATTTAGCATTCGTGTTTTGATTGGAATGCATTGAATTATACTTGTCCTGACTTGTTGTCGTGAGTCATGTTCCCCAATAACAAATTTAGTTCATCCTTAACCTAGTAAAGATAATCCTATTGTTACTGGTTAAATAATTTATTTTATAAATCAACGTAAACTGCAAACGCTATGCAAAGAATTATTGTATTACTCAACTTGTATCAATGCCCTACATTTAATAGGAATGTGAAACTATGCATCTTTATCAGTTATTAACAAAATAACGATTTAGAATAACATTCTCGTATGCAGAATGAAACTAGTGTGTTTTAGATTAATAGTGCGGAATTGTTTGTACGCAAGGTTGCTCGAATCGGACATAAATGTCGGAGCCTCAAAGGAGTAGGGGTTAGCAATTTAAATTTGGTTTTCCAAAAAGGAGGGTATTGGCAGCAATTTCAACAGACCGAAAGGTATAATGATCGGTTTATAATTACACAATATCATAATAATAATTAATAGGCGCAAGAAATAGATTTCTCAATAAACTGTATTGCAATAACCTTATTAGAATTTAATCGTGTATTGCAAATGAAACAAGACATTTGTTTTAAAATAATTTAACGCCATCGTTTTATTAACAATGGAAAAATATTTGGACGCAAGGTTGCTTCAATCAGACATGAATTTGGAGACCCAAAAGAGTGGTGATTATCAATTTACATTTGGCTTTCTGCGAAAGGAAGACGTTGGCGCAATTAAAACAGACAGACAGGTGATGAGTCACATTATTGCATAGGTTCGTAATTATACAATACAATAATAATTGTTACAAGAAATAGATTATTGAATAAACTGTACGTGTAGATTAATTTATTGTCATAATCTTATTAAATAGTCCGGAAATGTTTGTACGCAAGGTCGCTAATGCTATAGCAGTATACGCCTTGTATGTATACGTATGAAGTAAATACACGTACAAGGAAATATGTCAATATTAGAAATAAATATCACATCCAACATATATTATTTGATTATGCTCGATAGCGCAGTGGTTAGCGTATCGGATAGCATGCTGACGGCCCGGGTTCACTTCCCGGTGCCGTTGGCTTTTTCTCAATCTATGTCGTCGGATGACGTACCTTAAAATATAAATATGGCCGACAAGATGGTGGAGTAAGGAATGGCAGAAAACAAGGCAAAGGGAAAATGCGAAGTTACACATCGACCAATATGGCGTTTACAGCTGGTGACGTATGACAGAAAGAAAAGCATGGCCGCAATCATTACGCTCCAATTGAAATTCAACCAATGTTGAAAATCGAAAAAATTTGGGGAATGGCCCCACCCCCAAAAATTCGGAGGTATGGCCCACTCGGGCGACCCCCAAATTAGGACATCCAAAAAATTTGGAAATCAGATTACCCAAATGACCCCAAATTAGGACCCCCAAAAAATTTGGAGATTGGCCCACCGACCCCCAAAAAATTTAGAGATTGGCCCACCCGGAGGTGCCACACCCACCCCCAAAAATTTGGCAATTGGCCCACCCGGAAGTCGGCAAACATCAAAGGGCCACGCCCCTCGAAGGAATTTTCCCACGGTATCGAAAATTTTCCCATAAAGAAAAGCATGGCCGCAATCATTACGCTCCAATTGAAATTCAACCAATGTTGAAAATCGAAAAAATTTGGGGAATGGCCACACCCCCAAAAATTCGGAGGTATGGCCCACTCGGGCGACCCCCAAATTAGGACATCCAAAATTTTGGAAATCAGATTACCCAAATGACCCCAAATTAGGACCCCCAAAAAATTTGGAGATTGGCCCACCAACCCCCAAAAAAATTTAGAGATTGGCCCACCCGGAGGTGCCACACCCATTCCCAAAAATTTGGCAATTGGCCCACCCGGAAGTCGGCAAACATCAAAGGGCCACGCCCCTCGAAGGAATTTTCCCACGGTATCGAAAATTTTCCCATAAAGAAAAGCATGGCCGCAATCATTACGCTCCAATTGAAATTCAACCAATGTTGAAAATCGAAAAAATTTGGGGAATGGCCCCACCCCCAAAAATTCGGAGGTATGGCCCACTTGGGCGACCCCCAAATTAGGACATCCAAAAAATTTGGAAATCAGATCACCCAAATGACCCCAAATTAGGACCCCTAAAAAATTTGGAGATTGGCCCACCGACCCCCAAAAAATTTAGAGATTGGCCCACCCGGAGGTGCCACACCCACCCCCAAAAATTTGGCAATTGGCCCACCCGGAAGTCGGCAAACATCAAAGGGCCACGCCCCTCGAAGGAATTTTCCCACGGTATCGAAAATGTTCCCAGGCTCAAGTGTCACTATACCTACTACCAGTTTATCAAAGAACATTTGTGTAGTGATTACGTATTCAAGTAGTGAAAATTGTGGTACTACCAGGGGAAATTATTGCTATATCAAGGTATTTGAACAGCCGACACAATTTCTTTATTTGTGTAATTCATTATTCTTTAACAGCTTTTTAAATACATAACTATACTACAAAGAAGAACACACATACATATTACACACACATATTATATATATATATATATATATATATATATATATATATCCACCAGAAATAGCGGAAATAGGTCATTACATATGTGGAGTATATTGTTGTTTATTTCTTGAACAAGCCCAAAATCACAAAAGCATTGTAAAATAGTAAAATATATAGATATTCACTATTTTGTATTTTCCTATCATTGTAGAGTCCTTTCAAAGCCATTTAATTTTGCAGCCGTCGTATATCTTCCTTTCATTTTACATTAAATCTAATATCACATTTGCTTCCTGCTACGTTGTCAATAACTCTTTGAAGTAACAGAGATGAAACATACAATTAATACCTTAAGAGAAACAAGATATGAGTAATTGGACATTCTACATTTAATCGTTTGTTTTTCTGTTGCCTGGCGACTTCAAACGTTCCAGTAGTATTATTATCAGATGATGAGTGAATAAACTTACAACATCAATACTCAACCGCTTTCTGATGATAATAATACTATTGTCTCTCAAAGTGCTGCGTACGCACTATAATACTTACTTTGTGTCCGATACGCTGTTAAATTAAAACATGTGTATGCATTTCCAAAGTTTTATAAATTATATCAGGATGTATAAAGGAAGAGTAATTATGTCACTTTAAATTATTATCATAGCTTTCCATGATCGAGAGGTGGTTTAGATTTCAAATTTGATGACATTTTTTTAATACAAAACTTTAATTCTATTAATTCTAGAAAGGTTGGTAGTTTTTATATCTCATCAATACGCTTGTGTAAATCAAAAGGTTAAAACGGTTTATTTAAAACTTGATTTAGTTGGTGCGGGCGTCGGAAAATAAATGTTTGCTAAATTTATTTTAAACCTCAAATTTAATCCCTTGGAACAGTTTTATTCTGAAAATTTTGCTTTTGCATATGCTAATTGATTTTATTGGTGTGATGATTATACAATTATTTAACTGGAGCTGAACATCGCGGTGGCTATTATTCAATAACTAGCAATGATTCAACTGCATTACTTAAAATGTTTTACCGTCGGCATCTTGAGAACGAGCTGCTACTTGCATGATATCAAAGCTCGAAACGTAAGCAGAAACAATCTTCCACTTCGTGAAATTACTAAAAGAATAGTTCCGGTTTGTAAAATACATTATCATCATTTTTCTATGAAACCACTTAAAAAATTCTTTTTTTCAATTCTTTACCAATGTTTGAAGGAATTTAAAACACAAATACAAATTATTAAAAAAGCTGCATTCATTCGTGGTGTTAATTGACTAAGAGCGCACGTTTAAAAGTGCGGACGCCGCCGTTTCCGACTATTTTAAGCCAAAAATGAAAAAAAAAGGAATTCTTTGAAACACGTTTAAAGCGCACCGCCAAATGTTTTAAAGAAGGTCTCTTGCACACTTTAACTAAAGGATGCTGAAGAGATTATGGGATAGGAAAATCTTTGACTTGAAATACAATTTTTTTTTTGGATATTGTAAAAAGAATCTCCTCGCCAGTACAATATTTGGTCATTCCTATGTTCGTTTAGATGCATAAAGCGTTCTCGTATAGTTTATTGACATATTTGCATTAAAATGTCTACAAAATGGTTTAAGGTGGGGGTATGTAAACCTAATTATGGTTTATAGTATGTATGTTTATTGTAAGATCTGGGAAAGCTGCTATAATGGAACAGTAATTAATGACAGCCTACCTTACACTAAAATTTCAAAACTTAATCACTTCACAATGTAACTCTGTTGGTGCGAAAATGTGCAAAAGGCTTTGTGTGCATCACCATTTAAATACAATACCCGAAAGTAGTTCTGAGAAACAGATTTTTTTTTTTTTCCAGGGCAATATCCAGTATTTCATTAGCCCATTCTTTACTTCTGCCTGAACTCTTGAATGACGCTAGCCATTCTGAAAAAAAATATTTTATTTGTCTTACCCATATTTCACAGCTTCAGAAATCATGTTCAAAACTTTAATTATCAATAATCTAGAAAAACAAGCTTTATTCAAACTTTGTTAACAAAAGGTTATTTTAGAATTATTTTACTATAATGATATAATTCGATTTAATTGAAAGAATACTGAAGATATTGTTCCAGAACCAGCAATAAGAGAAGGGATTGAGAAACATAAATCCCTAACCGTTTACAAAATTGTTAAGTGTACCACCAAAATAAGATGTTTGTGATGCAGGTATCTTTCTTTTTGTTGTGTGTTAGACAACGGTTTAGGAATCAAGTAAAAGACTTTAGAAGCTACCCAGAAGCAGATATTGACACTGACCACAACATCGTAATTATGCAGGCTGCACTTAAATTTAAAAATTTGAAGAAAAAAAACGGAAAAAGGCACTTTGACTTAGAGAAACTAATAGATAAAGATATTCAAGAAAGATTTGAAAAAAAGTCAAATGGATTGCTAAAAGATAACGGGAAAATATCTGATACTAAGGAAGTAGAAACAAAATGGAATAACATTAAATCCAGCCTAGACATGGCGGCCAGAGATATTCTGGGGTATACACAAAAAGAAAATAAGGAACCATGGATAACAAAGGATATCCTGAATTTAATAGAAGAAAGACGAAGGTACAAAAATAAATAAATCAAACAGGAAAACAGAGATACGAAGCCATAAAATGGGAAATTATTCGCAAATGCAAGAAAGCTAAAGAACAATGGATTGATGAAAAGTGCAAAGAGATACAAACTAAGATGGAAATAGGAAAAACAGACGAAGCATACACACTAATTAGAATCATTTTTAGGGATATAAAACCGTATAGCAAAAATATAAGGGACGCAGGAGGAAACGACATTACAGAAAATGTAGAGAAAGTGGGTAGATGGCAAGAATATATAGGGAATTTATATGCTGGAGAGGAACTATCTGCATTAGAACAGGAATCAGTCATTGAAAATGATGACTTGGGATATTCTATACTTAGAGATAAGTTTGAATTAGCATTAAAGGGTTTGAAAAATGGGTAAGGCCTCGGGTACAGATAAGGTGCAAGCAGAAACTCTAAAAGCCGCTGGACAAGCAGTAACTGAACGTCTCTTCCAACTTGTAAGCTATTTGTATGAGACAGGCGAGATACCAAAAGATTTCAAACGTAACATCATAGTAACCATACCAAAAAAGAAAGGCGCGGATAGATGTAAAAATTTTAGAACAATATTTTTGACAGCACACGTATCAAAAATATTAACTAGAATTGTACAAAGACGAATGGAAAAACGTGCTGAAGAAATACTAGGAGAAGACCAATTTGGGTTTAGGCTAGCTCAGAATAGAAATCAATGGAGGTATGCATCCAACCAGTCCCAAGATAGATAAATGAATGACGAAAAAAGAAACTGTACTTAAACATGATGATTATTATAACCAACTACAAGTACTGGTTGGGCAATTTTCTCGAATAATGTTGATTGTGTGAAAGGATTTACTGAAAGCTATTAATTCGGCAAATGCCTAAGTGTTGGGGGATCTTGGCAGCCCCAGGCTGCTTAATCCCCTTCACTGAATCTTGGTGAAATAGGACATAAAATTAGAAAACAATAGAAGGGGAACCGAGCTGTATACAGGCTGTGTGAGATTTTTAGGGAACTGTGTAGGCTAGCTCAGAATATAAAAAAGTGCAGGTACGTGTCCAACCAGTTTTGAGACGGAAAATTTAATGACGAAAAAATAAGCGCAGATATATCTGATGATTATTATAAACAACTACAGGTGTTGGTTGTGAAATATCTGCAACTAATGTTGACTGTGCGAAAAGATATATTGGAAAAAATATTAAATCGGTAAATGTTCTAGTGCTAGGGAACTTGGCAGCCACAGGCTACTTATCACCCTTCACAACCACTGAGTGTCGGAGGAATAGGGTAATAATTGTAAAACAATTGAAGGGGACCGAACTGCATCTAACAAGAAAGAACAGCGCTTATGATGAAAGACCACAAACATAGAAACAAGAAGAAAATTGTTTAAAGCATATGTGTGGAGCACAGCACAGTATGCCTATGAAATACGGACAGTAGCAAAAGCAAACAGAAAAACGGTAGCCGCCTTTTGGAATGTTGTGCTTCAGATGTATGAGGATGATAGCATGGACAGACAAAGTTAATAACAATTAGGTTATAGAAATAGTAGGAGAACTAGGATATCTGTGGAAAAAGATAGGAGAAATAGAAGGGCAAAATGTGTTCTAAGGCATTTTTGGGGAATAGTATGGGATATATTACAAGCAGAGATAGGAAAAAGAATGTAGATTTAGACCCAGATCAGGTAGTGATAGATGCAGACTGTGCAAATTTCAGGGAAATGTGTAGGTTGGTTCAGAATAGGAAACAATGGTGGTACGCGTTAGGGATGGACTCGGGCCGGCCCGGCCCGAGCCCGGGCCGAATCCGGGCCGGGCCGTTGACTACTTTATTCGGGCCGGGCCCGGGCCGGGCCTATCTTTTTTCGGGCCGGGCCGGGCCAAACGACTCGAACCGGCCCGAACTTTTCGGGCCGAAAAACGCACGAGTAGATACTCCATCGTCCCTTCACTTCTATCTTACATTAAGTAAGTAAACGTTCTTAACTATATTTTCACATAGTGTCTTCATGAACCCATTAATAATCAGTTTTTCGTCTTGTTTAGTGTAAAGGAAACGTGATATTATAACTTGCTTCTTATACCGAATATTTTTTCTAGTCTTATTTAATGTTCCTCATGTTGTATTTTAGGCAAGTTAAAGATGCTCAGGAACATCAAACTAGGTGATTTATTCATAATTCAAAAGTTTGCACGATTTATATTATATATATGTATATACTCTAAATCTCAATCATGCGGCGAACGTCGATATTATCAATCACGTGTATAATTTATGTCTACCGCCTAAAACACTAGAGAGTTATTGCAAAGTTCATTTTACCAATTTTTTAATAAAGTTTTCCTTATTTGACATTTACACATGCGAAATTACACCTTTAATATTCTTCTTAATTTTCTTTGGGAATTAAACCACTTATATTTTTTAAAATCAACTTTATTTACGTTTCGATCCATAACCTAGGATCGTTGTCAAAATAATAAAACTTCAAGTTTGACATTTATGACATAAATATAAGTGGTTTAATTCCCAAAGAAAATTAAGAAGAATGTTAAACAAACCACAACAAACATACAGGGAGTATTTACACCTTTAATGTTTGTACTTTATTAAAATACAGGACACCTTTATTTAATTTAAACACAGGCAGGGAATGCTTTTATTTAAGGCGCCTTAATTTTGACATATGCCAAATGCCTAACGTACAAACTTACATTTAATTGTCTGCTTTGTGTATAAATATAGCGAAATAAATGGTTTTTTGTAGTGTTGTTTCTGTAATTAAATTTAGAAATATAATGTCCAAGTTTATAACACGAAAAGATATAAAACGTCAACGCTCTAAATACGAGGATGCTGTTTTGTAATGCTTTTCCTAGAAGTAAACTGTAAAAATCCTTTTGAAAACGGATATGCTATATGCTTGGAAAGAAGTAAAACAGTGTCTTGAAGTAAACTCAAAAGTATTCCGTGAAAACACTTTGACAACACATACAAATGTCATCGAATCAGTGGGAAATAAAAGACTCAAATAATAAAAAAGTTAATCTTTGTGTGAATACAATTTCTTTGATTTTTTCCAATATAGTTAAACATGTAGATCACCTTATCACAAAAGAGATTAATTCTTTATTCATTTTTAAAACATAACCTATAGATATAGAATACTAAACATATATGTCAGAATAAAGAGTAAGGGAAAAAACACTTGCACTAACACTCCTTTAGATTGGATGCAAACTTTTAAAAAAGGATACTTTCTTTGAAGATTCTTTTAATAAAGTCTGCTTGGAATGAGTTTGCAACAACTCTCTAATTTCAAGTAGGTAATTTTAGTAAAATTCTTTGAAGTAGAAATGACAAAATAAAGCGGACGCAAATTTATTATAAAGGTTATAAGGTGCGTTAAGCGTACAATTTCATAAACATTGAAAATTGCTAAACATTTTGTACCTTTGTTACCTATTTTTAGGATTTTTTAAAGAATTGTTACGTTTATTTTCAGCATAAATTAATTACCCTATTTTTCTCCCTTATTAAATCAATACCCGCTCGAATAATTCTGTTTCTACTGTTAAATCCGTCAACATAATTAATAATAAACACGCTCTCGAATACATTTCTCAACTTAAATCTAGTTGCTTTGAAACGACAAGTTTATGCAACAACTAAATAGTTATATCCTGTTTCAGGTACCCGTTATCTTGGTATACATTACGACCGCCTATAATGATTTTCTCTATTGTTTCAATGTAAAAACTTGTTGAAATAAGGTCGCACACTATCTGATAAAACCCGGGTTTACCAGTTTTAATCGCGCTTCGATAAGCGAGGATTTGCAGTTGGAATTCGTGTTATTTGAACCATTGTTAAATTTGCTTCTACAGCTTGTGCGTCGACATATTTTCTACATTATTCATCACCGTATTTGAAAAGCAGTGCACGTCTGTTTATTTTCTGTTCGACAACTAGGTGTCTTGCGTGGATTGCTTCTTTTAGCTGGACACCAAATGCGTTCTTTCTTTCTGTAGACCAACTGCTTTTGTCCGTAGGTCGTTGCTGTAGTTACAATGCCAGGGTGAATGAATCCTTAATACCGCGGCGTTTCTGTGTTGACTCACTCTCGACGGTTTTCAAGCTAAGTATCCGGACACCTACAGGTATGCAACTCGTTTCCTTTTGTGTGTTGTGTCAATGGGATATTCCGTATCAACATTTGGTGTAGTTATGTGACAAGAAACGTCACATTGTAGAACTATTGTTCGTTGCTGCTAATCGATATTATCGCTCTACATGTGTGATGTACCTGTGTTAAAAGTATTGGACAGACACACGCTTATTCCTTTGTACTGATTAGTTTATTTTACAAACGGTACTATGTACGATTTAAAAGATATCTGACAAAAGCTCCCACACGTTAATTCTTTCCTACTAATTAGTTATTTTACAAAAAGTATTAGGTGAAACTTTAAAAATGCTTGACCAAAGCTCTCACATGTTTATTTACTACTGATTAATTTTATTTTGTGTAAATACGAGATGCGCACTTCGTATCTAATGTACTAAATTGTTCACATCACCTAACTGTTTGCTTTCAAATAGTAACGCTTAATTTATTGCTCTTGCTTGTTTGTACAGAATCCGTTATTTATTTTTATTTGTTAATAGATCATCGAGGGCAATGTGTTTTTTGTTTCCTTTTGGTATGTAGGCAAATCCCCCCCCCACTCTCCGCGTTTAATAGTTAGCCTGTTACTTACTTTACTTCCGGCTACGTCTAGGTACGTAACAGAATCAAAAATCAAATGATATACTACAATATGTTCCACAAGTATCTTGATTGTAATTCAAAATCATATACTCTTAAATTAAACAAAAGAATGATAGTTACTTGTTGAACACAACAGAAAAAAATATCTTCTCATTCGCCGAATAAAAGTCGGGCCGGCCCGAAGTTTCGGGCCGGCCCGGCCCGGCCCGGCGGGCCGGGCCGTCAATTTTCATTTCGGGCCGGGCCTCGGGCCGGGCCGGTTACCTTTCTGCGTCGGGCCGGGCCGGGCTTATTAAAAGCCCGGCCCGAGACCATCCCTAGTACGCGTCTAACCAGTTCTAGGATGGAAGACCTAACAATGATGAAGGGTTGCTGTTATCTGCAAAACTAACTTTGGCATACCATTGCTGGTGGATGATTTGATTGTATGCTATTAAGTATTGCATTAGAAAGTTTTCTGTTGAACCGTTTACGAGCTATAATATTTTCCTGTATAAGGATTGCTGCCACCTTCCAAGACTGACATTCGTGCGCTGTTGGTGGTGTTTAGTTTTAGAAGAGATTGGGGAATGCATGTGAAAATTTTGTTCCAGTCTTATAGGAGGTACAATTTATTTAGTTTAAGGTTTGCTGCTATCCTCAAGACTATTAAAGGATTCCATGTGGAAATTTTTTACCCAATCCTGTACGAGGTACAATTTATTTAGTTTAAGGGTTGTTGCCACCCCCAAGACTGACCTTCGTGTGCTTCTAGTGGTGTTTATGTTTGTAGTAGATTATTAGGACTATTAGAGAATTGCACGTGAAACTAATTTTCCACTCCTTTACGAGGTACAGTTTATTTAGTTTAAGGGTTGCTGCTACCCCGAAGACTGGCTTTAGCACAGCATTACCTGAGAGTAGTTTGAAGGAAACTATTAGAAGATTGCATGTGAAAATTTTAAAAATTGTGTATCGTGCCATTTATGAACTATAATGTTTTACAGTGTCGTGGTTGCTGCCGTCCCCAAAACTGGCTTTAATGCACCGTTGCTAGTAAATATTTTTATATTAAATTATAGGATTGCATGTGATAATTTAAAATTTTTTACATGGCACCATTTACGAACTACAATTTTTTTTAATGTAGGGGTTACTTTCACCCGCAAAGAGTAATTCAGGAATTTATTAATAGACTTGCATATTGTCAGGAAGTAAACGGCGAGCATTTTGAACATTTAAAATGATTTTGTTTAAATTAAATTCAATATTATTCTCATTCTCATTAATCTTATAAATAAAATTTATTATTGAGTAAATGTAAAGTGCTTTAGTATCTTGTTTTTACAGATTATTTCCATTAACCCTGGTATGTGTGAATTCGAAATAACAAGATCTATCATGATCTGCAAAAATATACAGGGTGTCCCATTTAAATAAAAAAGATTGAGGGCATTTCCGGCTAAACCGCAAGTACATTATTAACAAAAAAAATCATATCAGATGAATTTTGACTCATTGAATTTATCTACAAAGTTTCATAAATATCGTCCTTTTCGTTTTAAAGATATTCACTTGGTTCCATACTTTATCCCAACCCTATATATATATATATATATATATATATATATATATATATATATATATATATTTCTGTGTAATTTGTATGTGAAAATTGATTAGATAAGTCATGGGACAATTTAGTGTAATCTGCCACATGTAAATACCACTTATTAAAAAGTTAAGATGTTTTAAAACTCTGGGGCAACAATTAACAAGTTTAGAGTAAAAGTTTTGGAGGTAATTTTCCTTCATTTTCAGCTTTGCAAATATTTGCAAAGAACTTTCATAATGTTTATATGATAGGGAGCAGAAACAGTTAATTTTTCATACTTATTATAAAGGTAAAATCATTAGTGTGCAGTGTAAGGATGCAACTTCAATTATACCAGATTCAATGTATATTAGTTAAAAAGCTTGTCATTTTACTTTAGCGTAAAATCGATAGTTTTACGGGCATAATTCTAATGAAGTTGAAATATTAATTTAGTATCATTTAGCGTGTATAAATATTCCTAGTGGATAATTTAGCATAATATAATAGAAGCTTTAACCTTAGTGTAATGTTTAAAAGCATAAGGTCGGTAGAAGGAGGAATTTTCTGAGTATTAAGTATATGAAAGTGTTTTCGATAAACAAGCTCAATGGTTACAGGTTCTAAGAGGGCCAGTCTTACAACACATTCCAAGTAATAATTTATTTCAAGGATTATAGAGTAGCGCTGTAAATAAGCTCAAAATAGTATCTATATTTTCTACCAATGGAGATGGTTGTTAAAACAAGCAGGGATCGATATGAAACAAGCACAGATTGTTTGTAGCATACAATGCAGTGAGATGAAATTGTCACGTGTTAAATGTTGGTTTGACTTGGAAACGAACTATGAAACAAGTATAGATTAGAGCCTATAGGTTGTTACATACCAAAAATTGGCGTTGCATACTTTTTAATTTGTGAGTGAATTTGCGCCAATATTTTAAAAATAAACTTGTGCATTTCCGTCATTTCGGACAGTTGCGTCGGCGCAAGAGAATGCGCAGACGTGGAGTGAGGAAGTAAGTGCTCGGTTTCCGACACGGGAATTAGCCAACGAGACGTCGAACAGTGAGGTTTATCTGTGTCGTCCGTTTTGTCTTTTCTCTTTCAGAATGTAGGTTTCCTTCTTACCTATGTCCTTATTGTGCCCTATCTATCATTATCGTACCGCTACAGACAAAGAATAGGGAAGACAAGGCAAGCTGGTTTCAACGAGGGCGTAGCCCGACCCACGCCCAAAATGAAGATGAGTATGGCTCCTGCGCAAGAATAACCGCAAAGTCGTGAACAGTTCCACATTTTACGTGAGTGCATTTTATCTTCTCCTTTAAGGCGCCTCTTGTATCACAATAAACATTTTTGGTATGTGATACAATTTGAGACGCAATTATGACGTAATAGCTTTATTGTGCAATATTGTGTACGTTTTAGTATGTATTGCCAACTATTGTAGTGGCTCTGACACGCGCGCGCGGGACTATAACGGTTATACCTTAAACTATAATAAGGTAAGAGTGAGATGTAGAATATTTGTATAAGACAACAATTTAAATGGGGAATGAGAAATAAGGTAGGAAGGTTACAGACAAGCTATTAAGGATGAACAAAGAAAGCTTATTAGATTGTGTATTGATAAGAGTAGGACACATGTAGGGTCTGTACTATTTAGAAGTGGTGGATTGCTTCAAGGACTGATGTAGCGTGCATTTGAGAAACAAAGAAAGATAATTGGACTTTACAGATAGAAGTGAGACGAGCGATAGTTTATGATTGAGAAAGGGCACATGTTATGATAGGGATAATAGAACTCGTAAATGAAGCAAGAGACGAAAAATTTTCGTATGTAAGATTGAGCAAGATGATGTTAATACGCGTTGTATGAGAGACGTGGGTTAACTAAGAAATTGATGTCAGTTGAGGCTAGGTTTGTGGAAATAAAGTATTTGTTGGACGGTTAAAAGCTATTTTTGTGGTAGATTGTTGCTTTCGAGTGTCAAAATTCCGAGATTTGGAAGTCCGTTGCTGTTTGCGTACAGAAATACAAGAAATTATCGAAGGTTAACTCGGGTGTTTGTAGAATTTTGTGTCGGTTAAGAATTTTGTTTCGAGAAGAGTTGCGACGGTTTAAAATTGACCAAGAAAGCTAGTTTGTGTGGGGTGGTGAATGGTGAAAAAATTAAATAAAAGGGTATTTTGGTCTATATAAACACCTGTACGTGGTGAGAGAGGTTTCTCTTTTTCTTCGGTTTTACTTGTCGTCGACGTGAATACAAATATTAGTAAACGACATTATTGCTTGTCTCTAACAAGTGTTTTAAGAGTCTAATTTATAAGAACCTACACAAGTTGGTGTGCTGTGGTACTTGCAGTCCAGTAAAGTTATGAAGTACATTTAAAAAAAGCGAAGCTTATTGAAGCTATGTAAGTACATACTACAGTTTACTTTGGTTGTTGGTGCTAGTTAGGTGTCCAAAGATGGAATAGAGATTGTTTATGTATCGAGTTAGTGGTTTACTGGTGGTGGATGGACTAGTAGAGGAGTTTGGGAAGTTTTGGATGTGCTATCGATTGATAGAAAGATTTGGGTAGCTGATTGCCGACAAGGATGGTGTGAGTCAACTTAGGAGTGGTTTCTTAACATGCAGTCATAGTCGAGGGCAATGTCATTGATGGCTGAATTGCAGATACATGTGCGGTGATGCTTTCCAGGTAACTGATTTTTATGAAAACATTGTCTTTTGAGTTTATTTGATATGTTATGACATTTTGTGCTTTATGAGTGTATTTTTCTGAATTCTATGGACAAAAGAATTTATTATTGAATTTTTATAATTAATTAATTGAAAATATGTTTATGTAGGGATGGTTATTTATAAAATAATTGTGTAATAGCTGTTTATGTACAAAGTAAAAGGGACTTTTGGTAATTGCTGTGCGAAAGTTTGCACACGTGCTTAAAAGGGTTTTACTGTGAGCTCATATTAAGCCAGGGGTTAATGTCAAATGTGAGGTTAAGCCCAGTTACTTTAAATAGTTTATTTGTCTGATGAGTAAAATTTTATCTAGCAATATATAATGAAAATAAATTGTTTCCAAAACGACCCAGGTAGCACAAAACATATTCGAAACGAATATTGCGTTTGGAGACGAATAGTATGCTTATTTTAATAAAAGTTTTATAAATGTTTAGCAAAGAACGAAATAAATGCAAATACTAACTGAATACCAGAATATTAGGTATTCTACAATTGGTTTAATATAAGGATATTTAATCATTTATACAAAAGTTTATTATACAACTATTAGTTGAACAATAGAAAAGCAATATTTTTAAATGAATTGGAGAAGCATTTTAAATGTAATTGTGTTATACATTAACATTTTAAATATGTTTTCTTAAGTATTAAAAAAAGGTTTTGAAAACTTCTTCAAAATGTAGTATTATTTGCATTGTAAATTTGAACAAAAGGAAATTGTTAAAAGCGCCAACTACGCGAACATGCTTGTACTAAACATTCACGAAATATGTCGACGTACGCCATTAAAAACGCCGTGTACGTTCCCATGATCAATGGTATTTCATATTGCAATTTGCATTTAGATTGTGTTAGTTTTCAACGTGATTATATTATAAGCTTTAACTACAAGTTGTGATATGTTTATCACGTGGTTGTCTGTGCTAGTAAATGTTATATTTGTGATTAGTGTCATCGTCATCCATCCATACATATAGGTACGCTTTATTATTTTAAATAAAAATTGTTTTTCCTTATTGTTGCAGAATTGCAGGAAGTGCAATTTATATACGTTTTATAATAATATTGTATTTCTCCATGTGTATGGAAACTGTTCTTATCCATGTATTTTAATATTGTACAATTTTAGTGAGGTTATAGCGGTTCACTGAATATTTTGTTTGCTAATTAGTAATAATAACTGATAAAAGCAATGTATATCAATGTATCGTTGCCATCCCTATTAACAAATATTACAAATTTACAATATAATGACTAATCACTTTACTTATTCTCTGCGAATTGTACTATTATACATACAAAGACCTGTTGTACTCGAATATTTATTAGGTTTTAAAACAGCACTTAAAATCAGTTTCCAAAATTCAAGTAAAATTTGTTTATCTGGCACGAGCCTAAACCAATTATCGTATAATAAAAAGTTATGAAATTACTACAATAGGTTTTCTATTTTAGCGCAACACTTTAAAGATGTTTAAAAACGACTACACCTCTTTGGAAGCATCGCAAGATATTCATCATAATGAGGTAAGAATGTTTCAAAAATTTATTGTAGCTATGCAGTTTTCTTTATTGAAATAGTAGTGGGGATTCCATATTCTAGCATTTATTTTACTATATAATTATTTAAATTCATCTGTATCGGATCGGCAAGCCTTCTGAGTAATCAACAAAACTAGAGCCAGGCCTTTGGACCATCCCATTTGTTTTCCCCTTCCAACAAGTGATTCCTTTTAGTAAAACAAAGCGTGTTTTATACTGAGCCTTAAACTGTTGAACTTTGCTACAAAGTTGCATTATGAAATATGCAATAAAATACTACAATGGGATTACCTAAACAAGTTTATAAAAATGGATTTGAAATGGTCAGTAGTGGTTTCTTAGAAATTGCCGACTCGGCCAGTTTGACACTGAAATGATCTCTTTAACATCTGGACATATTATCGAACCATTAGTGACTTGAAAAAAGTTCCATAGTACGGTAAAGCTCTGCCAGAGGTTGAATTTTTCATTTGCACAATTTATAATAAAAATGTAAGCTCTCATATTCATAATGCATATCGTTTAACAATACTGTTTGTGAGGTGCTCTTTTTAATATATGCGACTTTGTATCTATTCGATTAGAAAGTCACTATGTAATTTGTTACTTAATTAGAGATTTAAAACTTTTGTTCTGGGGTGTCATGTGGGATATTAGCGTGCTACAGGAACAATTGGAACTTTTTCTGAGCGTGTCTTAGTATTGATTTTTCATAAACATAGTTTTTACACAATACCAAATTCTTTTATTTTAGTTCACTATGAAAAAGTATTCTTACACAAAACGTCATCTGAAACGACTAATCAAAAGAAACGAGAAAGCAATTGAAGAGAAATGTAGCAAATTAACAGTGTTTAAAAATAATATTTCATTTAAACACAAATGTCAAGATAAATTTCACCTTGAATGTTTAATGGATAACGATGGTTATAAAAACATTGTAAATATTGACAAAGAGTACTACCAGCACCAGCAAACATGTGATGACCACCTTGAAAAATTTTCAGAGAACCTTGAACGTACAAATAGCAATAATCATGAAACAAGTAACCACAAAGAAAGCACAGTTAAAATATTGCATAGTGAATACCAAAATGAACAGCAAAATGGCGAAGAAAAACTAGACACAAATTTAGCATGTGACCAGAAGAGTTTTAACAAGGAACTTGCTTTGTGGGCAATTAAAAGTCATATTCCTCATGACCATTTAAATAAACTGCTAAAAATTTTAAAGGACGAGGGTTTAGATGTTCCATTAAGCAGTAAAACACTTGTAAAAACACCAAGACATTGTTTTGTAAGAGCTGTTGGTTTAGGATCATATTACCACTTTGGATTGAGCAATCACTGCTATATATTTGTAATAATAAAATGGGACAACTTCACAATGACACAATTAAACTGCATGTTAATATTGATGGGTTACCCATATCAGAAACATCTTCAGTTTGGCCTATTTTGGCTTATATACACATACCCGGTTCTTCACGTATTGTTTTTTGCATTGGAATTTATCATGGTCAATCAAAACCTAATAATGTTGAAGATTATTTGGAAGATTTCATAAATGAATTTGTTCACTTGCAACTCAATGGAATTATGTTGAAGAATAAGCACTATAGATTGTTATTAAACGCTTTAATTTGCGATGCACCTGCTAAGGCTTTTGCGCTTTGTGTAAAATCACATAATGCTAGCATAAGTTGTAGTAAATGTATGGTGGAAGGTGATATGTCTGATAAACATACTATGATATATTTAGATAATTATTCAACATTAAGAACTGATAAGAATTTTCGAGATAAAGTTCAAGAAGATTATTATAAAGGAGCAACTCCCTTTGAAAAAATTGCTGATTTTGATATTGTAAATCAAACATCTCTAGATTACATGCATGTCGTACTGCTTGGTGTTGTTAGAAAATTAATTTTTTTGCTAGTAAAAGGGAAATGTGGAATTAGAATGATACCATCTAAACTTGAAACGTTCAATACAATGTATATATCTTTAACAAATATGATTCCTCAAGAATTTGCCAGGAAACCACAATCAATTTATAAGATTGATCATTGGAAAGCCATTGAATTACGGTTGTTTTTATTATATGTGTCACCATTTGTATTAAAACATGTTTTATCTTTTGACCAATACAACCATATTTTAAAATTACACATGGCTATTAGAATCTTATGTAGTCCATTAGTTTGTCAAAAACCTGATTATAATATGAATGCTAGTATCCTTTTAAGAGAGTTTGTGGAAGAATATGGCACTCATTATGGCATTGAGAATGTAACTTATAATGTTCATGCTTTAATCCATTTATCACAGGATGTTAAATTTTATGGTAACCTGGATAATTTTAGTTCTTTTCCTTTCGAAAATTATATGAGACAAATTAAAAAATGTTTACAGTCTTCTAATCTCCAATTACAACAGATTGCAAATCGCATAGAAGAACAAAGAAAAATTGATTTAATGCACGATAAATTAAATAATAACGCACTTATAACATCTAGAGTAACTGATGAAGATGAATATGCCTACAACTTTGAACATTTTACTGTAAATGGAATGGTTATTGAAACAGAATTGCCCAATAATGTATATCTCCTACATAATGACACAATTGTTATAATTGACTCCGTAAGGGGAAACTCTATTGACGACATTCATGTGTTTGGAAGAACATTTTTAAGAAGTTTGTTTGTTTATGAAAAATCACTGGATTCCAGACTGGTTGGAATATTTTTGGTGAATGAATTGTCAGAATCTGAATAAATAAATTTCTCTAAAATAAAGAACAAGTGTGTATTGATACAAACACAGCCGCATTCTTCATACATTGCAATTACTTTATTGCATCATAAAATATAGACATACGGTTGTAAGTTTTTATAATAATTTGTTGAGTGTTGTAGTTTAGATAGGGGAGAAACAGGTGACTAATTTTACAGGTTGCTGTTAAATGATGTACGGGATTAGAAAATTGCCTTTTTTGCCCCTTCTAAAACAAAAAATTGTGCTACATTGTCGGTTTTTGCAATTCTATATTGTTTTTGTTTTAGAATTCTTTTTCTGTTGTTCATACAACCAATTAAGATGAAGAATTTTTTGATGCTATTCCAACCAGTTGACTCATTAACGACAGCACTTGTTATTGGCCCCCAAAACATATGGATGCAAGTAAACTCATCAAAAATATGCAAGATCCTGGAGATAATTGGGAAGAGCACAACTGTCGAATTATAAAACAATATGGTTAAGTACAACAAATTGATAATATACCTTGTGATTTGTTTATGATCGGCCATAGCATATTAATATTTCACAATCACACAATAAATTTGATAATAACATTGAAACAAGTTTTGAACAAGCAGTTATTAATTTTGTTGTTGTAATCTGGACATCTTAATATGAATTTTCACAAGTACAAATCATTTTATATTCTTAACCTGATTAACTAAAAGTATTAAGATTTTATGAAATTTTAACATATAAAGATGTTATCACTTGCTATCAATACATCACAATGCATGTAATTACTTTCCATGTTGTAGCTTCTTTGACTGATGCAAAACGAAAGTGTCGAAAATTGTTAAACAATGAGGGATTGTCTAATAGTGAAATGGAAATGGGAAAATGTTGTAGGAAAAAAATTGTTAATCGTTTGCTAGGGAACTCTACTGCTGACTGTGATAATTTAGTGCCTATACCATATACTCCTCCAACAATCAATAAACCAAAAATATTAACTCATAGCGGAATTCACAAAGAAATGGCCACTACAACTCTTTATCAGATGATCGATATTGATAATGAAAAAAACAATGTTTTGGAATCTAACATTTTTAATTCAAGTAGCAGTGTGGGTGTAGTAGATGATATTCCTATAACAGTTTTAGGAGGTAATATTTGCAGTTTGTTAGCATTATTGTTAATAATTATATTTTAAGATTACACCGTGTTTTTTAAAAAAATTGATGAGATGATTGGGAAGATAGCAGTCCTCACAACTGAAATATGCTCTCTAAAAGTAACTGTCAATAATGTGGCCAATATGGTAGGAGCTGAGCTTGGGTGCCTTAAGATTTCCACATCGACTTTGCTGTTAAACCTACCTATCGACAGCAAGGAAGGATTGGATGAACTTGAGAACAATTTAGCTGATGAAGAATGTGAAAAAGAATTAGTAAGTTTTTTTATTATTGTAAGTTATGTCTGAATCCAACAACACTCATTTTTTAGTTTTTAAAACAAAAGCCATTTTTTTAAACAAAAAATTTCTTTTTTGTCATGCCAGTAGATGTATTATTTTAGCTTTTGTTTAAATACAAAGATCAGAATTTTGTATTTTTTTTATTCTAGAAGAAAATATTGTGTTTGATAAGAGGGGGCCGACCGGAAGATTTATTAGACGTATGTGTGATAAAATGTATTCTCGTACCTTTGCTGTAAAATGGCTTGGACTTCAGCAAAAAATAATATTGCAATAGGCAACACAAATGTAACGAAAGTTATGGAAGGTAATGGTAAACTGTACATTTTACATTTTCATAAATTCATAATTTGCAGAGGTTGTAAGAACGTACAGCGATCGCAACTTTTCGAGTATAATTTTTAAGCAGATTGTTTCAAATTGACTGAGAAATGCCAATATTAGGCTGACCAAAACAGTTGCTAATTCTAATCAAAAATAATACATTCTTTTTCTAAGAAGTATATAAATTACTTTTGTTTGTTTTATTGTAATTAACTAATATGTTTGAGGATCATGAATTGAGTAATTTAAAAATAATAGTTTGATTTTTGAACTTCAAGAAGGTTCTGTCTAGAAGATTTATAGGTCTTTTACATGTTCAATTTATTATTAACTTGCTCTTAAATATTTAGTAACTATGCCTATTTGTTAACTTTTTGGTTTTTTTAATATATATTTTTGTGGGGGTTTGCTAAAACTCCATTTGAAAGTTTAAAATTACAATCGATAAAATGATGCATTGATGCACTTGTATGTGTAACTATAACAGTAGAATGTGATATAAGTAAAAGTAGGTTAAATACTGTATGTGTTCATGTAAGTGCTATCAATATGTAATATATGTATATATTTAACTAGTATCAGACTTTTTTTGTATTAAGCTATTTAAATGCATTTTATACTAAAAGTTTTGCCTCGTTTGTTTTAGATATTTGATGCTGATCTTATTTGTCACACATCTATTTCATTTCTGTCTGATTTACATATACATATTGGTAAATCGAGCAGGTAATATATCGTATGAAGAGATTATTCCTGTAAACCACTCATTGTTATTAAAAGAAGATTTATTGACGTTTCGATTTATCACCTATAATCGTTTTCGAAATACTAATGAATTATTTTTTTTAATAACAATGAGTGGTTTATTTCCCAAAAAATAGAAGGAAGAATATACAGCAAACCACAACAAACTTACAGGGAATATTTATTCCTGTAATTTTTCTCTGCTATTGGAAATTTAATTGTATACAATGACACATGCACACAGATCATTCTCAAATTTTGTACATTGATATATGAATGCATCAGAACATTTGTTTTTGTGAATTCCAAATAACTCCAAAATATATATGATTAAGGGCGCGATCGGATGTATGGTTGGCTGCCTAAAATCCATCAAAAAACAGGTTATTCTGTTTGGTAAATAACTTTTGTTGGATTGAAAATATGCAAAATGTAACTTCACCATTAGACTCACAAAACTTTGTACTTCCTAACGAAGGTTTGCTTTTTTTTCTAAAGTGCTGTAATAAGCAAGAAATAGCTGTTAAAAGTAATGTTAAAATTCACTTACTTTATTTTAGTTACTACATCTAACATAATCAATTTGTATATAAAAAAAAGCATTCGTTGGATAGCAGAATACATATATAATCGTTCTGTTAAAAAAAATTTCAAAAATATTGATCATGATAGCCGTAGTGTACTGAATGGATTTTATTGAATTATTACATTAATTGTACGCCATTTTAATAGAAATTGTTCACGACTTCCTCCGAAGATGGCACTGTTAATGATGTGTAGAATAAGGTTTAAAACCAGAATATTTCAAATTGAATTATTTTGGACTTTGTTTTTTGTCGCATTGAAATGAAGTAAACTAATAATATATGGTGAATTGATAAGTGTAATATAATAATGATTGGATTAATTGCGAATATTTATGAAGTCAAAAATGACATAACCTCAACATCCATGGTTGTTTGTAAACTTTCATGTTTATGTTTACAAGCGATAAGTAAATTATTACAGCAGTGTTACTTTGTGAAGCTTATACTATATTATAATAGTTTAAAAAAAAGGGTAGTGTGCCGTATCCCAAAACGTAACTAGATACTCTACAATATTCAATATAAGCAAAATATTGCATCATGTTAGCAAGAGTATTGTTTATTAAAATATCTTAGTGGAACCATTGCAGGGAAATAGGATACATTTTGTTACAAATTAGGTTGCGAGTTTGGTACTCGGCAAAATGATTTTCAAATTTGAACGATCTGGGGGAGGACGTTCTCAAAAAACGATAATTTTTCCTACATCATTTTACACTTCACTTTGGGGACGTTCATTGTCTTGTGTATCTTCACCAGGGGTCTGCAATGGTAATTATATTTTCAATTTGAAAAGTGTCAAAATCAGTTTTAAATATATAGGCAACTTATTAGTGTTCCCATTCTTTACCCCCACGTAGCAGACTTCCGTCATTTTTTGGTCATACATAGTTCACATGTAACGTCAAATAGATATGATAATACCATTTTCTCAAATTGTGCTGCCGGCAAAAAATGATTATAATAAACAATAAACTTCAAAACTCCCACTAATTATGAAATATATTTTAGGCTAAATTAAAAATAAAATGGAAAAGTTTATTTAGGATTAAACAATTTACGAAACTAGACCTAACTTTAGGCATTAGAAATAAACCATAAAAGAATTCCTTTTTGGTTTATTCTGTCAAAAAATAGCTATTTTGTTTTACATTAAATCGACTCTGTCAAAAACGACTAAACGTTTATTTCAATAAAGATTCACATTGACATCACCTAAACATTATATTATCCATCATTGGTGCTAAATAAGATAATATATTATCTAGTTTGTCAACACAACCAAGCGGATTAGAGTTTGGGGATCTGTATACTGTGCCTACAGTAAAAGTTTTGCGATTTAATTTAAACATTATCCAAAATATATTCAAGTATACGAGTCAATTGCAAACCAACAAAATAACCTGACATTTAAGTTCTTTCCTTACGTACACACCAACCCCACCCCATGGACCTTTCCTTGTGGTAGCCAACACACTTGGCCGATTTAAAGTGTCACGTTGGTGGTATTGATGTAATGATTGTATCCTTTTTTAACTTTTGAAAGCAAACAAGTTTTCTGTAAACGAGTCGATATAAATTTATTGCACAAATAATAATGACACTGAAACTTAAATCTAAATTTCTTGTATAAAAACTCTAGCAGGTCATGAATGGTTAAACATCAATCGCTAAACATTAATAATTTGTTAACATAAATATTGCACAATAAATAATGCAATTTGGTGACCGTTACCATACACTTGTGTATTGTGTTTGTGTTGGTCTCGTGCTAACAAAACCAACTAAAATTACCGTGTAGGTAATACTGGTTATTCTGATCAGTATCACAGCCACTGCTATCACTATTTGTATCACCCACTTTGATAATTAAAGATTCGACAACATCAAACTGCTGTACTATAGCCCACCATTCCATCATACATTTTTCTGCATGTGTGATACATTTTTGCCAATATAACCCATCTATTCTTTGCAAAGATTCTTGCCATATCAAGTTGACATTAGTGTCATTATAAAGTTGGTTAAGCCGTCCAACATTTTTATTGTAATATTTTTTACAGTTCGCCCATACCAACTCTATAGGATTAAACTCGCAGTGATACGGAGGTAGCCGCAAAACTTTGTGTCCGTACATTTCTGCTAGGGTATCTATTTCATAAATTTTTGGTTGTGGATGTTTTTTAATTAATGATAATAGTTCCTTTTAACGTGTGACTGCCGCAACTAACATTGTGTTTAATCAAGTAATCAATGATATTTAGCATTGTCTAGAATAATTACACTGGGTTTGCTTAAATTAGGAATTAAACGTTCTTCAAACCATTTTGTAAATAATGCTGCATTCATGTCTCCATGATAGTCAGCACTTGAGATTTTGTAGAATGCAAAAGTGCTGCATTGGGGATGAATCCAGTTTTGTTGCCTGCATGTACGACTATGAACCTGTAATAAAAATATTTCTATTAAATGTAATTTTAACTTTAAAAACTAACCGTTTTCCTTCTCCAGGAGGTTTCTCTTTACACTGAGCTTGGAACCATTATGCCAACTCTTCTTAACAGAACCTCGACTAAAAATCCACGTCTCATCCAAGAAAACAGGATCATATAGTTACAATTGTTTGTACATTTCATATGCTCTTAAAAACTTCACTCGTGCAGCAGCAATATGTTCCTGTTCAAGCACAGCCCTTCTACCATCGTCCAATTTAAAAGAAAACCAATTGTTGATAGAAGTCTCGTCAGACTAGACTGGCTGAAGTTAAAAATTTGAGCGGTTACAATTTCTTGTAAAGATTTAACAGTTACATGGAGCCCTAAAAGCATAATACTAAAAAACACTAAATAAAATTGTTATGAAAACTATATTACATTTGGAATACATTTCGTAAATTTTTCGTTTAATCGCATCTATTACAAAACCATCTACATCAGACGATTTAGACTTGTTGAATTTTCGGTGCTTGCTCGGTGACTCAGGAACTTTATTTTCTTTTCGGGCTTCTAAAACTCTCTTTTTTTAATGGAACGAAGAGAACTCAGTCCTATCCCACAAGCCTCAGATGTTTGCTAACAATAAGCAACAGTTAAAACACAACATATCACTTGAAAATTTGATTATACCTGCAATACTGACTCAAATTGCGCTTCCACACTAAATCCCCCACTTTGAAATTTAGTGGTCTGCGCCTTAAATTGTAAGAGTGCGTATTACGTTCATACGCCAAATGTATGTTTTTCTGAACTTCTTTAAAGATGGGCGATAACTCATTGAGGTCTTGAACCAATTGTTCTCGAGTATCAATTGCAAGATCCTCTGGATTTAAATCCTTTAATTTATTATAGAATTCCCCGGTCAGAGGAACCGTGCGTCCAAAAGCTAAAAATGTTGGGGAATAATTTGTGGATTCATGAACAGCATTACGAAGCGCATGGGCAATTTTGTGAATATTATCGTCCCAATTCTTCTGAGAATCTTGAATGTAACTGCGAATGGCAGCTCCAATTACCTTGTTAACGCGTTCTACATAATTAACTTGAGGATGGTAGCTGGCGTTAAACCAAACCGAAGGTATTTTATAATTTGTCATGAGATTGGAAAATAAATTACTTTTAAATTGAGGGCCATTATCTATCATACAAATTTGAGGTACCCCATATACCAAAAATACAAAATTTTCCAGGTAATTACAAATTTGTTTTGTTGAAGCGCTGCGCATGGGATGCAATAAAGTGAATTTTGTAAACCAGTCAGTAACAACTAAAAGGTAAGTATTCCCCAATTTCGAGCGCGGAAAGGGCCCCATTAAATCAATCGACAAACATTGAAACGGAAATGAAACTTTTTTCTCTTTGCCCATAAAACCATAATGGTTGAACGTGCTGGATTTGCTTTGGCAGCACGTAACACATTTACTAATGTATTTAGAAATATATGACCGCATTTTAGGCCAGTAATAGAGCTCTTTGATTTTTGTATATGTTTTAAATACACCCAAATGGGCCGAAACTGGATCATCATGGCATTCTTTTAAAATTTGTGCACGGCATGATTTCGGCACTACTAGTTTCCACTTAATTAAATTGGCTTTGATATTCAAATTATTCGGAATAAACTTATACATTTTATCATTTTCTACTCTCCAATCGGGATATAGATCTGGCTTTTCCTTAATATTATTTAACATGTTTTTGTACCAATCCTCGACCTCGTCTAAAGAAGAATTTAAAGAATTAATAGCATAGGCTCCACTAGGAGCTCGGGATAATGTATCTGGTACCACATTAAATTTACCCTTCCTGTGGATAACTTCGAAATCAAATTGTTGGAGTTTCACACTCCATCTAGCTAAACGTCCCGCAGGATCTTTTAAGTTGTGGAGCCAAATTAAAGAATGATGGTCCGTAATGACCTTAAAATGAGTTCCTTCAATATATGGTCGGAATTTTGAATAGCAAAACACACCGCCAAAAGTTCCCGTTCTGTGACTGAATAATTTTCTCTGCTGAATTTAAACTGCGAGAAGCATAAGCAATTACATGTTCTTTGTCTCCTTCCCCTGAGTTAAAACACAACCAACGCCGTAATTTGAGGCGTCACATTGTAAAGAAAAAACTTTCGAAAAATCAGGACTCCTTAAAATAGGAGCCTTTGTAAGAACATCTTTAATTTTTTCAAACGAAATAAGAGCCTCGTCCGTCCATTTAATCGCTTGCGATTTTCTTTCCTTTAGTAAATCATTAATAGGTGCTATAATTGTGGCAAAATCCAAAACAAAACGCCTATACCAAGAGCACATACCGGTGAAACGTTTTATTTCCGTGGCTGTCTTGGGTTGAGGAAAATTTATAATTGCGTCAATTTTTGCTGGGTCAGTTCGGAGACCATCTTTATTCACAATATATCCTAGATATTGTAACTCTGGTTTACAAAACTCACATTTTGAAATGTTAATAGTTAAATTAGCGCCTTTCAACTTCTCATACACTTCGTTCAAAATTCTAATATGCGCCTTAAATGTATTTGAAATAATAATTATATCATCTAAATAAACAAATACCGATTGGGATAATGAAAAATCAAAAATAGAGTCCATGAGCTTCTGTAATGTGCCTGGAGCATTGGCCAAACCCATCGGCATTACATTATATTGAAATAATCCGCGCCTTGGGACAGTAAAGGCTGTTTTTTCCTTGCTTTCGTCACTCAAGGGCAATTGCCAAAAGGCTTTTTTTAAATCGATTGAACTGAGAAATTTCGCATTGCGTAATCTATCAAGAATGTCATTTACAAACGGAATGGGATACGCGTCTTTTTTTGTAATTGAATTTAATCGTTTAGCGTCAAAACATACACGAAATTCACCTTTTGCTTTTTTCTTTACTAACAGCATGGGGGAGTTCCACGGGCTATTGCTTGGGCTAATAATGCCTTGTTCAAGCATCGCATCTAGTTCTTTATTAGCATGTTCCAGCATCGCCGGTGATAATGGGTAATACTTTGTTTAATTGGTTCAACGTCTTCCGTTGTAATATGATGTGAAATTTTAGTGGTTCGGCCTAAGGTAGGACGATCCAGGGATTGAAATAAAGAAATAACATTGCTTAATTCAAATTTCTGGTCTTCATTTAAATCGGCCATAACTTTAATGAAATTTAATTTATTCGTTTCCGCAGAATGAGCATAAAATTCATTTTTTGAAAAATCTACTTTCAATTCAAATAATTGACAAAAATCAATCCCTAACTTTAGGGTACACTGTATTGAGTCGGAAACTAAAACATTTAAAGACCGAGTAACCCCGTTTATAGTCAAGGGCAGATTAATTGAACCTAAAATTGATTGTGAAGTGCCATCTGCGGTTGTTAATATAGACGTTTTTACATTATTAATTAATTCTAACTTATATTTATCCAATAAACACAGACCATGTCTGCCTAAAATAGAGGTATTCGCCCCGGAATCCAACAGTGCGGTATAAGTTTCCTTAAATAACTCGATATTAATATAAGCTCTTGTATCACCTTTTACTTTATAAAAATTTGAAAAAACCTTAGATGCTTTACAAAAATTTTAACTTTACTAACCACTCCGACCACGTCTTTTGTCAGCAGCAATATTATTAAACGAGGAAAAGCAACGGCTGACTACGCGCTTTCCTGTCCTTAGTTTTTGAATTATTTGAGCAGTTTGGACAATTTGTGGACGTAACTTCCGCTGCCCACAAGAATAACAAAATATTCCGCGTTTCTCCGGACAAGTATGAAACGAGTGACCTCGTCTTTGCAGTTGAAACAAATAGTCGAAAATTTTGCTGTGTTTTAGAATAATTCGAAACGCCGGACCGTGGTAAATTATAATTAGAAAATGAACTCTGTCGAACTTGGCGTTCTAAGATAACTGGTACGTCGGCAGAATCAGAATGTTCCTGTTTAATACAATTTGGAGGCTTAATGTCTTCTAAAACCTTACAACGAGAAATCAAATGGGAAATGTCAGTCACTTCAACTAACGCCAGTTGCGTGGCATAAAAAGTCTGTAAATTTCTTTTAATAATTTTTATTTGTTCCCGGACTGGAATGGAATCTTCTAATTGAGAAAATAAATTTACCATCTTTGAAATATAAATGGTAGGTGATTCCTCGGCGCCTTGCTTTCTAGATTTAATTAACATTAAAAGATTCTCTGCATAATCGGCTGAAAGAAAATCTTGCTTTAATTTAGAAATTAATTGATCACATGAATTTACTGTACATCGCGTTGATCTATACCAATCCAATGCTGAACTGGTGAAAAGATCAATAGCCCCTTCGAAAAGGTCATCTGACGAAACTTTTCTTGCAACCGATATAGAATCAGATTCACCCGAAAATTGTAATCCCCACTTGTGGATCGGGACTGATGTCGTTGTTTTATTCAAGGACTTAATTAGCGTACCTAAATCATTACTAGAAATCGAAACCGATGGGGTATTAATGGAAGAAACCGTTGATGCTCCAGGGCATGAAACCTCTGCTGTTGGTGTTATTGTAGGATCTTTATTACCGCTAGCTGAACAATAAAAAGGGTTATCGTTAATCTCATTTTCCCCGTTTACCTGTTCTAAAATCTCAAAAGCTCTAATGCACTTGGAATGCAGTTCTTTGTGTACCTCTACAAATTCAATATCGAAATTGACATAATTTAGTCTCTGTGTTACATGCATTAATCTCGTGTTAAGTTTAATATATTCTTTCCTTTTAGGAAGAATGGTAAAAGAATTTAAACAGTTTTCTAATTCAAAATCTTAAGTTTTAATAATTCAATTTCGTCCTTTTGAACGATTTCAATTTTTCATACTTAGAAAAAACATTACTGTCGACTTTCTCAACAATGAGTTTTGAACGCACAACTTTTCGTTTTTCTAACACACTTAACTTTGTTGGTTCAACGTTCCTAATTGAAAGCTCGTGACTCAGTTCCTCACTTCTTAAAGCTTCCACCACATACATGACTAAATAAAAAGGTAAATGACAACAATAGCGAAACCTGTTCCTAAATCACTAATATTAAACTGTTAATTCTGCTCAAATCTTAATAGTACTATAGAAATAAAACAATCTCAAACTTTGTCCGTGTGTTGTTTACCATATTTACGATTTTAACCACGTTAATGCGCCAGTGTAATTTGAATATTTACCTACCGCGTGAGGGTATCCAATTAATAATAAATAATAAATGGGAAGGACCTCTAACACTATAGTACCCTCACGTTTCGGGACATTGCCTCGCAGCTGCTGCAGTCGGTGAGAAGGGGAGGTTCATTAAACAACAACACAGTCTAAGACAAAATTCCAATTGTTTTATTAAACGGCCTACTAACTAACTTAACCTAATTACATATGCATACAAAATTATACAGTGATTAACAATATTTACAATAGGGCGCCACCATGGGAATTAAACGGCCCATGGACCGATCGCTGAACTAAAATTGCAGGACAGAAAATACGTCACTTCACAGGAACAAATGTTATTAAGTCTCCGGCTTGCACAAACACAACTTAACTAAACAATTCTAAAGTCCTTATTTTATGAATATTAACAACAGTTCTAGGTGCAAACACCCCAATACATATAATTAATTAACGCTACCGTAGTCTAACTAACTTGCATACTGAAACGACCTTCCTTTAATCACGGGGTCATCAATAACAGGAAAAACATGACTTTCACACGGGTCAAATAGTACAATAACGGAATTCGTTGCTTAGTTATTACAAGCCTCGGACTACGTCGAAACACAATAAAATAAGAAACCCTTCAAAAGATGCGGTCTTTAACAATAACCTAAAGGGATTAAATACTGGAACGGAGATTTATCCGAAGTTGTATGTTATGAAAGTCGACAGATATTGTATTTAAACAAATAAATGACTTATGATGCATAACACAGCTTTGAGTTCATAGTAATACCATATATAATAATTACTTACTCAGAAAAATAATTAACTTAGAACATAACGGCACGCACTTGACTTCAGAGAAATAAAAACACTTACTCAATCTTGCAAAGACCGCGAGCTTCAGACTCTAACGCGTCTGGAAATAAACAACCCCGATTACCACCGGCTGGCATCCTTATATACATTTAAGTTAATTGAAAAATAACCCCTTTCTTGGCGCTCATACTCGGCTTAGGATACGCCGGTCGTAAATCTTTAAGATTAATTAAACTGCCCATTGCCTAAGATTGCCACACAAGTAGATCTCGGAACTAATTTTAGTTGAGTGCTCCGCTAATTGAAAAATTGCTTCAGACCACCCTGACATAAATAGGATCCTAAAGCATGATTGACATCTAATCATAGATAGCAACTAATCTGACATGTTTAGTGCCTTTAAAGTAAGTGCCTTTAGAAAACTGATTGACTCTTGGATTAGAACTTTCTGGGAACTTCGCTGGGAACCTACTTGGGTGATCCCGCAGCCGCTACAATTGCAGACCTTCATTCTAATAATTAGAATGCTAAAATTAAACTAGAAAATAACTATTTTTAGGAATACTAGAACTATTAGAGCGTACTAAAACAGTATGTTACAGAATATCAGTAAGAAAAGCATCTTTAGAAGGTACTCAACGAGAACATTTTGTAATCAAAGCTTGGACTCAAAATTTATTTAGGTGGAAATTGGTGGAGTTTTTTAATTATTTACAGCAAGTGTTATAGCAACTCAAATAGAGGGGCATGATTTCTACGGCCGTACAGTGCATATTGATGGACGGCCAACATTGGGGCACGATTTTTAAGGCTACTTGCCCTATTTCTTACACGTTGTATGGGTAACTCTGTTATTTGTGACATTAAAGAAAAGGTTAAATAGGGAAAGTAGTGCAGTTTTTAATGCCGAGTTTAGCCATGAAGAGATAATTAACATACAGGGTGTAACAAAAGCGTATACCAAAATAACGAAATTTAGATACTTTTGTCTTGCTTCGTGGTTTATTTCTTGTGATAGATACAGTAAAACGTTGTAGATATTTTTTACATTATTTTAAAAGGAGAATAAGATAAACTTATTTGTTTTTACATGGGTTTGGTCATGTTCAAGTAAATAAGTGAGGTTATGTTTTTTTTTAATGCAAACTATAATTGGCGGTAGTTCTGATAGAAAGGCATTTTTTTCCTCTTTTTAGTGATATACTAGTATACATGTTCAACATAAAAATTTTTGAAAAAATTATGTTTTTATGAAATACGAAACTTTGTATTAAATAATAAAATACTTATGCATGACGTAACAAAAATATCAAAAACAAATTATGTTAAAAATTTTAAATATAATATCACTTCATAAGGTGTTCAAAGTGCCCACTATTTTGTTGAAGGCACAGCTCACATCGTTTTTTAACATTACAAAGTGCTTTTTCTATTGTTCGTGCATCAATGTTAGCAATTACTGTTTGGATTCTAGCTATTAAATCCTCAAGCGTTTGTGGAGTAGTAGAATACACTTTATTTTTTAAATCACCCCATAAATAAAAATCTAATGGAGTATGTTGTGGTGAACGAGCAGGCCAATCAATTTCCATTTTGTTACCAATCACGTGCTCCAAACGATCAGTTAAATATTGCTTCACTGTTGTACTACTGTGTGCAGGGGCGCCATCGTGTTGGAAATACTTTAGTCTGTAATGGATGTTAAGAGGTAATTCATCCAAATATTCTTCCAGTTGGTGTTTTAAGAAATTTAAGTAATTTGCAGCGGTCAAATTGTCGTTATAAAAAAAGGTCCAATAATTTTTCCACAAAATATTCCACACCAACAATTAATACCAAATTGATGTTAATCTCTGGATTCACGCACAAGTTTAGGATTTTCTTGAGAATAAAATACTTTGTTATGCCGATTAAATATTCCGTTATTTGTAAATTTAGTCTCGTCAGTAAACATAATGGTTCTCCAAAAATATGAATCCTCTTCACATTTATTAAGGTGTACCAACGACAAAATGTTATCAGTGTTTGATTATCCACTGGATACAATGTATTCGAAATAGAATAGTGATAGGGGATGATATTTCCTACTTTTCAGAATACTCCTCACAGTTTCCATAGAAGTTGTGCAGTGGTTTGCAATTTCGGCAGTAAAAGATTCTGGTTTATAATTAACAAACGCCAACACATTCGTTTCAACAGTTTCTTCATATTTTCGTAAGAATTTAGCTTTGGTAAATGCACCATATGCCTTAAGATTATTTTCAAGTTTGCTAAATATCCGACAGTGTGGTTGCTTACGTTCCATGTATCTTTCACAGTACAAATCCGCTGCTGCACGTGAGTTACGATTAGAAGAATAGCAGCAAAAGGGAATGTCATTTTATTTTCTTCATTTGTATAGGACATTCTAACTATTAGAAGAAAATAATGTACGTATAAACACAAAATAACACTACTATCTAATTTCTGTTATACAAACAAGTGAAATCTATTGTTATGTGTCATATGGCTACTTGATTCTTAAAATCAGCTCAAATATTCACATATTATTTAATACAAAGTTTCGTATTTCATAAAAACCAAATTTTTTCAAAAATTTTTATGTTGAACATGTACACTGTAGTACTTTACCGGAAAGAGAAAAAAATGCATTTCTATCAGAACTACCGCCAATTATGGTTTCCATTTAAAAAAAAATAACCTCACTTATTTACTCGAACAAGACCAAACCCATGTAAAAAAAAAGTTTATCTTATTCTCCTTTTAAAATAATGTAAAAAACATCTACAACGTTTTACTGTATCTATCACAATAAATGAAGCACGAAGCAAAACAGAAAAGATCAAAATTTTGTTATTTTGGTATAACGCTTTTGCTATACCCTGTATGTTAATTATCTTTTCATGGCTGAACTCGGCATTAAAAACTGCACTACTTTTTTTATTTAACCTAACCTCTAATGTCACAAATAACAGAGTTACCCATACAACGTGTAAGAAATAGGACACCCTGCATATATATATATATATATATATATATATATATATATATATATCATAGGTTGCAGAGGTTGCAGGTTCAAATCCTGCTGTAGCCGTTCTTTTAGTGGTTTTCAATTACTAGTTCGATTTGAAATAGTAATTCAACTTTAAATACAAAGTTGGGTTTTCATTTCATCTTAATAACTATATATATATATATATATATATATATATATATATATATATATATATATATATATATATATATACAGTGTGTCTACTTAAGTTGGCGGCATATGGAAAACTTTTTTATTTTTGGTTTTAGGAAAAAAAGTTACTCTTTATAAAAAGTTCTGCTTGTTCTAAAACCTAAAATAAAACCTTCACATTTCAAAATTTATTAGTCATATACGAGGTTTATCAAGAAATTTGAATTTGGCGCAAGAGTAAAGTACCTTTATTTTTGACAATTTCGAAAATTGTTATTATAAAATGTTGTTCAGAATCAAAAACCATGTTCAAATATGCAAAATATCCATCGATTATAAAAAAAATTTTGTTAACTTTTCTAAAATAAAAATTTATTTAAGCTTTCGTGTTATTTCATTTAATCTAAGATGCACTGACAAGAACTGTCCATGAAATGTAATTTCTCAGCATTTCGAAAAACTTTCTTTAATAATAACAGTAGTTTAATAATAATGTAATAGTTTTTGTTACACATACGGATCTTATTATTCCGTCCCTCAATTAACTAACTTTCTTTTTTCGAGAATCTTTTAATGCAGACCGTTATTTACTCTTTCTACAAAATGAACTAGATGATTTTCTTGATGATCTACCTCTACTTGAACGTCAACAGATATGGTTGACAGCAAGATGGTGCCCCATACCATAGCAGGTTAGATATAAGACAATATCTTGAAAATTTTTTTAATGGAAGAGTTGTGCATCGGTTTTTGAAAATTCGTTGGCCACCTCACATTCCAGCTTTGATCCCACTCGACTTTTTTTTTGTGGGGCTACTTGAAAGAGGTGTACCTCCAAGGGCCATTCACAGATGTTGTCCATTTAGAACAAACCATTAAAGAAACCGTTCAGAGTATAACGCCGAATATGATTAGAAGAGTGTTGACAGAGTTTCGAGATAGAACGATTACCTGTATTTATAGAGAAGGCGGATATGTTGAAGCGGTAGTTAATTGAGGGACGGAAAAATAAGATCTGTATGTGTAACAAAAACTATTGCATTATTATTAAACTATTGTTATTATTAAAGAAAGTTTTTCGAAATGCTGAGAAATTACATTTCATGGACAGTTCTTGTCAGTGCATCTTAGATTAAATGAAATACCACGTAAGCTTAAATAAATTTTTATTTTAGAAAAGTTAAAAATTTTTTTTTTATAATCGATGGATATTTTGCATATTTGAACATGGTTTTTGATTCTGAACAACATTTTATAATAACAATTTTAGAAATTGTCAAAAATAAAGGTACTTTATTCTTGCGCCAAATTCATATTTCTTGATAAACCTCGTATATGACTAATAAATTTTTAAATGTGAAGGTTTTATTTTAGGTTTCAGAACAAGCAGAAAATGCTTTTTATTTGCTGCAAATAGCATAGAATAGTACTAGCTTTACGCATTTAGCATAACCTATAATCAACGTGTATGTAAGACCCCAATTTTAATATTAATTTTGTGTACGGAATTATGTTTTGCCATAAAAGCAAATATTTCTATAAATGCAACCCCTTTTGTATTAAAAGGCAATTAAAGTTTAAATTAATTATCCTATAGATTATAGAAATTTATTTTAAATAAAGAATTCTCTAGAATATCAGTCATACTAATTAGAACTACGTAAATACCTAATTAATAAATAAAACATTCATTCCAAGAAGCGTTCCGATCATTGAAAAACCCGTAAAATCCCTGGAATAACTGATAAAAATTATTTATTATCCTTCGCATTCACTGTTGGAGAGAAGCGATGTGACACATTTACCTTAAGTGTTAAACAAAAACGAAGCAGCGTGCGTCACGAATAATTGGAACGAGATTAACAGATAATAAACCTTGCGATTTTAGACGCCAAGTTTTTCTAGAAAACCTTTCGGCACAATGTTCCATACTGTTCTACTACCTTCTGGAAATAGATAATCTGGATATGTAAGGAAGCGTTTATTAAAAACGGGGATTCAATTGATTCTTAAATTCGATCGCGAAATGTTATTTTAATTTAAGTTGCGATATTGTCGGAGGCTTTCACGGCTGGAATCATTATAAATATTTATGGTTCTGGGCTGGGACCGTGTCATTTTATAAATTAAGGTCGACGTTTCGCCCACTTTTGTAAGGGGCTTTATCAGGACAAGAAAAGAAATAAGTAATAAAATAAAAATAATAAAAAATATAAAAAAGATAATATTAAGTAGACAAGCTAAAGTGTAAAGAGAAGAACTCCTGAACTAGCAGACTCATTAGCCCATTCAAAACCAAAAGGTGTCTTGTGGCGAAGTAACTAGTGAAAGTAGCGAAAGTGGTAGTTTATATTTGGCGAGAATTTGATGCATGAGCGATCATGAATAAAGAGGAGTGACGTAGCGGATCAGTGAACATCACGGTTCCGCTGTTGTGAACATAGGCTTGTTTTCCAAATGGGGGAAAGGTAGTACCCATCATCTTTGTTTAGGTTATTAGAATTATTATTGATTTCTATGGATTCTCTAATTTTTCTATTGTAGAAAAATGGAATGCTGGCAATTAGTTTCGTTTTATCAAAGTTAATGGTATGGCCTTTTCATGTTGGTGTTCGGCCACCGCTGAGCGATTGTATCAACTTGTTTTTAAGCATCGCTTATGCTCGTTTAGTCTAGTGTGTACTGACCGTCCTGTATTTCCTGTGTATACTAAACCGCAACTGCAAGGTATACTATATACGCCTGGGGCTTTAAGACTATTTTTGGAATCTTTTGGGGTTGGTAATATTTGTGAAATTTTATTGGTGGGTTTTTATATATTGTTTTGATGTTGTGTTTACGTAGAATTTTGCCAATTCGGTCTGTTACTATGTGTATATATGGAAGGATTGCTAAAGAACGTGTATCGAGATTACAACGTGGTTTGGGGGTTTGTGTAGAATGCAGATGCTGGTTTATTACTCTGCCGATATCTGAGTTACGATAGCCGTTTTTTATAAGACTGGTTTTAAGATGGGTCAGTTCATTAAATAAGTGTTCTGGTTGTGAAATCTTAATTGCACGGTGGACTAGAGAGTTGATTACCGATGATAAGTTGCGAGCTGTTGCTTTGCGAAAATGATATTTGAAATATGCGGTAATCTTATTGTAATTTAATAATTACCTTGCTACAATGAATATAGAAGTGATGTTTTAAACGCAAATTACATAAAAAAATGGAAACTATTAATTACAATAAAGCGGAAAAATTCTTCAATATAACGCTATTTTAAAAATTTTATTAAATAATCGAAAGTAAGATTTAACCAAAAAAAGTACTTTGTTTGAAATGAAGATTTTAAATATGGAGTACCTTGTAAGCTAGATTAGGGAGTTTAAAGATTATCGTTTCAAAAATATCTACTTTTACTTTTCTATCTTCACTACGTCTTTCTATATTGCACACTTCGAGCTTCCGACGTATATACTCTTTTCATATACAGCCCAACTACTATATCAACCAAAGATCCAACAATGTAACCAGCTTATCCATATATCTCGTAGTCAACAAGTTATGTGTTTGTGTTTTCTGTGCAGTTCCTGTATGAATTTTTGTTGAAATTAAAAGTGATGAGTACCGTTTATATTATAAATTGAATTTATTTCATCACATTAGTTTTGCTTATTCAAGGAATTAAGCCGTGTAAACATGTTTCATTTTGAGTGATAATTGAAATTATTTGTCTTAAAAGGCTACCTACATCCCATTTCTTAAAAAGTAAAAAAGTTTTTACAAAAGCAACGGAAGTTGAAATGCGTTAGGGGATTTGTTTAAAACTATGCACTGTAAATTTTCTAGAAATTGCTTTAGACATCACGTTTCTCAGTTTTTGTTAATTTTATCTGTCAGAACAGTGAGAGCAAGAGGTATCGTATTTATTGTGCATATATGATGACCGGGAGAAGGGTTGGAAATTAGGATATTAATTACTGTTTGAAAACAATTTTTAACGAAAACAGCTGAAATGTGTTTTACTTCTTTTGTACTTCAACATTTGAGAACGATAAACTTATTCTATATATTGATATCTAGCTTGCCAAATATTAAGACGTAACACTTGTGTTTAACGATACAAAACAGTCCTCACAAATTGTAAGTTTAATGGTCTGTCTACTTTTTTAGTACAACATTTTGCTCAAAAGGTATAAATAGTGCAAAACTTATTACAGTTAAACATTATAGTATCGAAGTAACATCTTCGAATACCTGAGGGGCACATTTTTAGTGATCATACAAAACTTTTGCAATACATTTTGCCTAATTCCTTTACGATTGCTTATAAATAGCAATTAATGTTTATGTTATCTGAATTAGAAGCCGCGGACCTTCGATTTTGAAAATACCAAATAAATAAGTAAGTAATTTATTGTCCAACAGAAAATTCCATTAATAGAACACAATACACATTATACAATATAAGTATTGTTATCTGCGTGGGTTTCTGATAACAAAATATTATGCAACAATATTTGGATAACAATGAGGTTTGATTTTATTTTGGCAGTTTGAATAATTAGATAATATATATATATATATATATATATATATATATATATATATACAGAAATTACAGCTAATTAGAACATATATATATATATATATATATATATATATATATATATATATATATACAGTAATTACAGCTAATTAGAAAATATATATATATATATATATATATATATATATATATATGTAGGATTTAAAGGGTTGAATTTGGGGTAAGCAATGCAATTTCAAACACCCTGTATAGAGAAAGGAACAATTTATTTACGCGCAAAATTTATTTCATGTATTTAATTTAAACGAACAAGTATTGACGTATTTTATAATTAGGGAGTGAAAAGTAATAGGTTCATAAAGGAAAACCAGTTTTAAAAACAAATAGAAACACATAATTAATTTAATTTATTTAATTCAACAGGTAATAACGTCAGAAAACGCACCAGAGTATATAAAATCAATAAATCCAAGGCGTAAAACTTTCATTGTAACAAACAAGTATATCGGTTGGGTTGAATACCATAAATTACATTTCCAAGAAATGTTATATTAAACGAGTCAGTAATTAGGAACACCTGCATGTTGGAAAGGTCAGCTTCTTTGTATTTGTGAACATAATAAAGCGGGTTTCATAGAATATATTGTTCAACCGTCAGAGGCTTTGCATAAAAGCTAACAAGAAATTCTTAAAAAGCAGAAGGGATGCACAATCAATAATATGCCACAGACAGAGACGGGATAAAAGCATTTGATTTCTAAAGCACGTATTCAATCCACGTGGACGCGGCCAGCAAGTAGAGTTGGAACGCGACATCCAATATGCATAGGACGGAGATAAAAATATTACAGGCGGAGTTTTATGTCGACATAGGATTGTGTCATTGGTCGAAATAGTTAGTTTTACAACAGATAAACACGCGACAGGTGAATGCGGGTTTCGGATTATATAGCGTGTTCACGAGCTAAATTTCGGGAAGTTTAAAGCGGTTATATCCAAAATTTGCAAAAAAGTTATTTTTAATTAAGTATTTCGCGTAAAGAGTGGCCAAAAGGGCAGTTTTAGTGTATAAATACAGAAAAAAAATTAAAATCCTTCTCTTTTATTTCTGTTTACTACTCTTGATGTTCGTGTCGCTTTAACTACGTAAACCGACGTTATAGTAGAGTTTGTGAGTATTAACATTTATTTGTAACATAGTAAGATAGTACTAGCTCTTTTAACTTGGTGTTTGGGGGCCTTATAGTTATTAACGCGAGTAGTGGCGAGTGATTTAAATTAACTGAGGTCCAACCTAATACCATGTCAAGCTAGTAAATTGATAAAGCAATAAACATAAATGCAATATACGTGAATTTGGATGCGGGGATGGTATGGTAATTGGTAGCTTGGAACTCAGTATAGACTGAGTCATCATCTATAAACATCTGGTGGAGCAGAGCGCATAGTCAGTCGAGGCAAAGGGATTTCGAGGAAGCGTCATGGACGGAGATGGAGCCTTGAAGCATTTTCCAGGTAAATCATTTGAATTTGCTGTTAATTGTTAAACTGTTGGAATTATTTGTGATGTGTGAGTGAACTTTGGAGGTTATTTATGGTTTTTTTAACGTATTGGAAAAGATACGTGTACTTGACTATGATGAGGGTATTTTAAATATTAAAAGAAAAAGGTGTATGTAAAGTTTACTAAATTTTATCACGAATTTAAATTAGATTGTTAAGGGTACATAGGTTATTAACTTTGTAGTAATTTTATGCAAAGTGGAAAGCATACATTAATAAACTGGGTTATTATGAGCTCACCATACACCAGTCAGCAATAATAAATATAGGGTATTATTTGGGGCTCAGTTACTCCTATTGCTTTAAACGTGTCTACAATTAAAATTTTAAAACAAGGACGTTACAAAAATCGCATTTATTAAGTGGTAGCTAGAGTATTAAAAATGTACATATCTGTGAATAATTTTGTAAATAGCGGTAAATAAAAATTGTATGATTGTTGTATTATTTTGTGATTTTATTGAATGGTGTGTGAATGGGAAGGAAAAATGATTAAAAATTTAGGTATCCATGAAGAGTCACAACTGAGCAAGCCAGAGAAGCTGCTGAAGATATTTTGTTGCAGCAGAAGAATCTGGGTAAGGAATATTTTTATAAAATAGTATGTTCTTTTTGAAAAACGGTTGTTGACGCTGGTGATGTCAAACCAATAAGTCTACGATCCACTGCACTCTTACGACGAACAATCCGTGGGTTGAGAATTTTTGTAAGATCCGCAGCACTCTTATGAGGTTAAACCCATTGATCTACGATCCGCAGCACTTTTATGACGGCCAACGTTGGGGCTTGAATGATTTTTAGGGAGTTCCAGACTTTGATCCACGATCCGCATATATATATATATATATATATATATATATATATATATTTATATATACACACACAGTGATTACAAGCTAAACTAGAATATATTGCTGTGATTTGCCCTTATTATGCCCCACGATTGGTGCGCGTTTTTTATTGCTGTGTTATAGCCTTTTTGGTTTTCAAGCCTACGGTGGGTGTCATTAAATTGCTGTGCATTTTATATTTGCAATGAATTTTTCTTTGATTTTTTTAAGCCCCAATGTTGTGCGTTATATTTTATTTGTTTACCACGACTAACTCACTGAATAAATCTTATTTTACCCTTTAAATGGATTTAAATAAAGCAGTTCAAAATCACACATTATAATAATTGATAATATGTACAATGTTGTATAGAATATCTACATTTACCAAATTTATGCTTTTCTGAAACCTATCAAAATATCTTTTAATTACTTTCAAGCATCTTCAAACGTTCTATGATGCCTTTCCCTGTTTTCATATTTTCAAATGACCTTTTTGATGACTTTTACAAATACATAATGTATAACAAATATTAAATTCGAAACAGTCTTTAAATAAAATGTTTGAAAATCGCTTACCTGGAATGGTCACTGAAGTTTTCTCATAATGTCTGTGTTCTGCATCCCTTGTTGTGTCTGTTTTATTTATTGGACAGAATTATCCACTTTTGATTTCTGGTACATTTCCTTTAGACGTATTTTAAGATTTGCGTTAAGGCTTAGATCTCGACATGAACATTGACTCAACAAAAGCCGTCATAACCTAAAATGGCATCAATAAAATGCCGTCTCAATAAGATGGCATCAGCAAAAAGCCGTTCCAATAATATAATCCGTCTAATATAAGCTGTCTCAATAAAGAAGCTCTGTTTTGTTAGATATTAAAAATATATTTAATTAATTGTTTAACTTGCGTCTATTTGTAGATCGGATTATTTTCGTCGCACAATTTCTCACTTTCAAAATTTACTTATTCTGAATTTTGTTTCACTAATTAATTACGTAACTCTCTACTGCATTTTAAACATAGTTTGTGCCTGGTTGAATATGAACTGAATGTTTAATTATTTCCTATTGTATTTATAAGCCCGTCCCACCAATCGTTTTCATTGGCGTGTTTATTTATTAAAGCTTATACTTTGCTTTATCTGACAGAACTCGGCATTTCCTCAAATTCCCTGTTTTAATTCTTTTACGAAATGCTTTCTCAGTCACTTAAGCGTTTTGTTAAATCACGGTATTTTGTTAGTATTTCCAATTATAGCTTTTATCTAGTCACGTATTTAATGTTTGTCAATTGAAAGTCCAAGATTTATCATATAATTGAACCGCTTGGTGTTTATTTGTTTGTTCAAGAATGTTGGTTTTCTGAACAAATGTGTTCTTTCTAGTCACGTAATTTAAGATGCGTTCGCATATGGATGCGTTGATATTTTCGACGTAATAATTAAATATTTGGAATGCCAATTTATTTATGTTTCTCGATAATTTTATTTGCTGCAATGAATTGCTTTTAAAACCTTATCTTTACTCGTAAATTATTTTTAAACATTTTATACAACGCACACATTACTATCCTAATTAAATGTTATCTGATTATTACTAAAGGAGCTTCTTTCTCATGCATTTAATCAAATATCTTTCATATACAGTGTCCTCGCAATTGACTTTTTGGTTAAGAGTCGATTAACTTCTTTTATTTGATGAAATTATTTGTTTACTTAAAGTTAAAGTTATTTATATTTATTCTACAACGCCTATGACTTAATCTACTCTTAAACTACCCTCTTATTATAGCTATATATATATATATATATATATATATATATATATATATATATACAGGCGTAAGTATTTACAAGAAGTTGTGTCGGTCCGCGGCGTCTCGGTACGCCTTCCTCACAGCGAACCCTCCTGGGGTTGTCCGGGGGACGATTGTCGGTTCTACGCCGAGGCGTCGCCCATACAGCGTTGTGGCGTCGGCGTTGGTGTCGACGTTGGCGTCGACGTGCTGCCTCGTGCTCAGAGCAGAGCCGAGGTCTTCTTCGACGGTGCCCCGGGCTAGGAGAATTGCCAAGGCGTCGGCGTGCTGCTTCGTGTTCAGAGCAGAGACGAGGTCTTCTTCGATGGTGCCCCGGGCTAGGAGAAGCGCCAGGGCGTCGGCGTGCTGCCTCGGGCTCAGAGCAGTGCCGAGGTTTTCTTCGACGGTGCTCCGGGCTAGAAGAAGCGCCATGGTTTTCCGGTGGTTCCTCAGGCTAAAAGATGCGCTGAGGGTTCGACTGTTTCTCTCTAGGCTAAGGGAAGCGCTAGATGACTGAGTCTAGTGACGGTCTGGTCGTAATGCGGCTGGTTTTATACTCTTCCTTAAGGCTGGTAAGGTGACGCGCAGCCAATCAGCGTGCGCGATTTTTATGTTGTGGGTTGTGTTCATCGTAAAAGGGGCGAGCCGTGTTAAGCTATATATACAGGTTTGTGGTTGCGCGCCTTTCTTATAAGATGTGGATTGTCACGAGACAAGGTTTGTGACAGTATGTTTAGCGTATATATATATATATATATATACAATAATATATAAATATTAATACAAATTTGCTGACATAATTATATATATACATATATATATATATATATATATATATATATATATATATTTATATAAAGTAATTTGTACTCTCATGTTAACACATATTTTCTTTTAAGCTGCAGTCAGTACAAATATAATCTCTACTTTTTAATATTCTTCATGTACACATTTATAATTTCATTTTTAGAGTTGTAAAAAATATCTATAGTATCCCCCAACAAATTAATTAGTTCAGTCATTCTGCGAAGTGAAGATTTAAGCATTATATTTGTATCTGGTACTTCAATTCTGAATGGCATGTGATTCCTTGGGGAATAGCAGGAAACCCTTAATGGACGAATTTCATTATGACGTAGCACCGCTAGCGCCGTGAAAAAATTTGTAACTATCCGTACAAACAAATGTTTGTTTATATTATCTAAGGTATAGTTATAAGTTATAAAAGAAGAATTCAATATAAAATATATTCTATTCAACCAAATAATATATTTATAGTGCAAATACATATAACTAGTAGAGTATAGTTTATCATCATTTTGTTTTTGACCTTACTTAAGGTCGGTTTGACGCAGCTCTAACTTCTTTTCTATTCTGTGCTAATCTAAAAAGCTCTACATACTCTTCACAACCTAAATTTCTAATAATTTGACTAATATAGTTTGGTCTAGGTCTTCCTATATCCTTCTATCTTTTTCCAATCCAGCTGGCTCTACATAGATATTAGCAACCTGATGGTTGTTAAAGAACTCTAACATGTTTACATGATTACCATTTATAAGGAAATGAAATATAACCTGGTTATCCGCTTCAAAAAGGAAAAGTGTTAAATTATATGTTATGGTAAGGCTTAAGCAACGAATCACTGCCAACATGCCAGACCGCTACCTAATTGTGAGTTATGTCATGGTGACGTTTATTAAATTATATGTTATGGTAAGGCTTAAGCAACGAAACGCTACCAACATGCCAGTCCGCTAACTAATTGTGAGTTATGTCCTGGTGACATTTAGTTAACTGATTTTTATTCTTTTTTGTTTTGTTTTCGAACTTACTTAAAGTCGGTTTGACGCAGCTCTAAATTCTTTTCTATTCTGAGCTAGTCTAAAAAGGTCTACATACCCTTCACAACCTAATTCTCTAATAATTTGACTAATATAGCTGTGTCTAGGCCTTCCTACTCTATTTTTATTTGGTAGTCTATAATCTAAGACTTTACTAAATAGTCCCTCATGTCTTAACTGGTGCCCTATCATTCTATCTCTCCTGACCTTTAATTGTTTCCACATACAGGGATCCTCACCTATCCTTCTATAAACTTCCTCGTTTGTTACTCTATCTGTCCAACTAATCTTTAACATTCTCCTATAACACCAAGTTTCAAAAGCTTCTATCTTTTTCTTATCTACTTCTTTAATTGTCCAAGTCTCACTACCGTATAGTAGAACGCTCCATACGTACGACTTTAAGAAACTTTTTCTATTATCTAAACTAATACTATTAGCAATTAGTAAGTTTTTCTTTTTTAAAAACATTTTTCTAGCTTGAGCTATTCTAGCTACTATATCCCTTCTGCTACGTCCATCCTTTGTAATTATACTACCTAAATAGCAAAATTCATCTACCTCCTCTAAATCGGTATTACCTATTTCTAATTTTGGTTTAGAACTAGGCTGTAACTCACTTGTCATTATCTTTGTCTTTACTGAGTTAATTCTCATACTATAGTTACTCCGTAGTATCTCATCTAAAATATTTAAAAACTCTCCTAACTCTTTTCTAGACTCTGCTATAATGGCTATATCATCTGCAAAACGTAACATGTCTATTTTCTGTTCCTGTACACTAATACCTATCTCTTTTCTCTCTCTAGCTAAGTTTAAAGCTTCCTCAATATAAACATTAAAAATCAAGGGAGACAGTATACAACCCTGTCTAACACCATTTCTAATCTTAGCTTCCTTTTCTATTTCATCCAATCTAATTACTACGCTTTGGTTTTATATAGACTGTAAATAATTTTCTATCCCTATGAGAGATTCCTATTTTTTGCAAAACCCTGAACATAACAATCCAATTAACCCTATCAAATGCTTTTTCTAAATCTACAAACGCGAAATGAGTTTTTTTATTTTTTTGTAACCTTTTTTCGATAATTAGCCTAACCATTAGTATCGGTTCTCTAGCCCCTCTGTCTTTATGAAAACCATATTGGTCTTCGCCTAAATAATTCTCAGTCCAAGCTTCTACTCTATTTTTAATTATTATTGTTAGTATTTTGGAAGCATGAGAAGTTAAACTAACCGTTCTAAAATTCTCACACCTATCAGCTCCTGACTTTTTTGGGATTGGGATAATAATATTTTTTTCGAAATCTATTGGAACCTCACCTGTGTCATATATTACCTTTGCTAGTTCATATAATCTGTCTAAAGTTTTCTGACTTGCATATTTTATTAATTCTGCGGGAATATCGTCTATCCCTGGCGCTTTATTTAGTTTAAGATCCCTAACAGCTCTATCAAATTCCTTTCTTAATATTGAGAACCCTATTTCTACATCCTCTTCTTGGTCGTTCTCTAACTCATTCATATCGTCTCCCTTATATAAATCTTCTAAATATTTTTTCCATCTATCTGCTACCTCAACTTTATTTATTAGAAGCTCATTATTCTCGTCTCTAACACCATTATATTTTTTCCTATCTTCCCCAAAAAACTTTTTAACTGCCCTGTAAGCCCTGTCTGTCTTACCTACTCTCAAATCATCTTGTATTCCCTTACAATTTTCCTCCATCCATTTATTTCTAGCTTTTCTACACTCATGTACTATCTTATTTCTAACTGTATTATATTTTTGCTTACTTTCACTATCCACTTCTCTGAAAGGTTTAAGTTTTCTTCTATTCTCTATTAAATCTAATATCTCCTTTGTTACCCACGGTTTTCTCGCTTCCATTTTTTTCTTACCTATAGTCTGTGTTGCTGTATCATGTACAGTCAGTTTTATTTCTTTCCATCTATTTTCTACGTTCCCTCCTACAGCTATCTCTTTGCTCTTAATATCTAATACTTGTTTATATTCCTCTTTTACCCTACTATCATTAAGCTTACCTAGATCCCATCCCTCTCTTTTAACCTTTCTCAATTTTTTTAATTTTAGTTTACACTTCATTTTAACTAAGTTATGATCGCTATCTATGTCAGCCCCTGGATAACTACGACAGTTTTAACTTGGTTTCTAAATCTTTGTTTAACTAAAATATAATCTATTTGGTATCTAGCCCTATCACCTGGCGCTTTCCAGGTATATCTTCTCCTAACATGTTGTTCGAATAGGGTGTTTACAGTTACTAATCTATGTTCCTGGCAAAACTCAACTAATCTTTCTCCTCTATCATTTCGTCTGCCATACCCAAATTTTCCTACCATTTTTCCCTCACTACCTTCTCCCACTGACGCATTAAAATCGCCCATTACTATTAAATTCTCATCTCCTTTTACTTTTCTTACTATACTATTTATATCCTCGTATACCTTTTCTACTTCCTCATCCTCGTACTGAGTTGTTGGCATGTAAACCTGTACTAAAACAGTGTCTGTGGGTTTTGTACTCAATCTAACCATAATTATTCTATCACTAAATTGTAAGTACTCTTTAACTTTATGCCCTAATCTTTTACCTAACACTATTCCTACGCCTGCCTGTCCATTAGTTGAAGAAGTTGTAATTATTCTATAATTATCTTTCCAAAAGTCATTACTATCTGGCCATCTCACTTCACTAATACCTAAAATGTCCAGCTTTTCCTTTCTCATTTCGACTAATAAATTCGTTAACTTATCTACTCTAAGTAATGACCTTACATTCCAAGTCCCTATCACTAAATCGAACTGTTGTTTTATATTCTTACGATGACGATCCCCAAGTACCTCTTCCCGGAGATCCGAATGAGGGAGTATAGTTCATTTTTTAATATTTATTACCATTTAAATTCAAGATACATAAACTGAATAAAACAATAAATAATACGAGACGTTGTTGCAGCAGATATTCTAAAAAAGTACCCCAACTCTTTTAAAGTAAAACCTCTTCTGAGACGCACTAATGTTAATAAAAGTTTATTTTTATCAGACAATGTGGCACTGCTTGTTCTTTTAGTTTTTGTTCCAATCGGTTGCATTTTTAAAGATTAAATTTTATCTGGACCCAGGAATGTATATAGTGTTGAATATTTCTAAAGAAAGGCCACAAAAAAACATAAATTTTTCTGGAGACGTTGATAAAATCTCGTAAGACATTTTAAACTCTATATGTTTAGGACTCTGCTCAATTGATCTAGTATCTTCTATATTTTTAAACAGTTTGAGAGCGTATTGAGCACTAACAGTTTGATTATTCGCTCCATATTCATCAGCCGTGTCCACGATTGCTGAAACCTCTGTAATCTCAATTGCTACTGAAGCTTCCTGCTTTTTTAGAGATTTTCATGGATCCTGCCTTTTCTTAAATGGTAGTTTTTGTTTTCGAATGATGCCACCTGTGTCCTAAAAACAACACAGATTGTAAACAAATAACTACCTAAGTATAAACTGTAAAAAACCTACTTTGTGTTGCGGAATTGGTTCAGGGTATTCTTTAGTCGGTCCTTTGCCACCCACAAAATGTTTTGTACACATGTATGTGTTTAATGAAACATTATTAAAGGTAAATCCACTTCTACCACAAGCATGCACCTATTTTTTACATTTATTAATGTTTTCATGAGGCCTTGAAAATAAAATGAACTCCACATTTTTCATATATTCTTTATGTTTATATCTTGAATCACTATTACATTTACCATACGCACGCCTCATTTTAAAACTATATTCGAAATTTATCCCCTTATTCTTTTAAGTTAACCCTCTAGGTAAATGTCAATTACATTTGTTTGTACTGATAGTGCCGTGGGCACTGCGATCGATTTCTTAGTGAAATTCGTCCATTGCAATCTTACTAGTAACTCCGAACTATCAATTTTATAATGAAGAAACATATAAAATGAAATAGAATATAATTCACCTTTAAGCTTTAGAGAGTGCATGCTGAATTTTGAGAGAAGTTCATTATAAGGAATACCTCTTTCTGGATAAGCACCGTCTAATTTAAAAGACAACAAATTTCAAAAGTGTTCTTATAAGGATACAATAGATCATCCAAACTGGTTATAACTTTAGCCGGTAATAAAGAAAAAGACGTGAGTTGGTCAAGAACGATTCGCCAGAATTACTGTAACAGAAGAAACTGAAGGAAGGAGAAGGCCGCATTAGCACAGCCTAATATTGAAGGGTTAATCAAAAAAGAAATCGATGAACCTACAGCCCGCCGGTAAAGTATAGAAATATAAAACAAAATAAAGAACCAAACAATAATTAAGATATAAGTAACATACCAATAAAAAAAGTATTACATTTATCCACATACATATACAGGGTGGGACACTACATATAAACTACTCGTTAGCATAAACAAGTAATATAAAAAAATTCTTAACAAAGTATATGCAGAATGATGCGTGTTATATTTTTAAAATAATTTTAAACATATAGGGTGTTCCAGAAGAGCATGTCTTATCAAAGTTGGTATTTTAATGCATATTTTAATTTATTTTAATTATAAATTTAAAAATAGTGTACGTTTTTTAAAACGTCCTTATTTCTGATTATTTTGAAGATAAATCGATTTTAAGCAAATTTCAGAATGTACGCCAAAATAAAATAACTGAATTTCATAAGAATAAACAAATTCGTCTTTTACCAACTTCATTTTCCATACTTACTACAATGTTTACTGCTATGCCACTTTTACAGTGTGTTCGTAATCAGACCGTATAATATTGACCAACTCGAGGTTAAATAACGCGTTTAACTTAAATGGAACACCCACTTTTTTTACTCGTTTATTTGTTCAATTGATTTCCTATCAATTCGTATCGGGGTTGCCTATACCTAATTTCTATAGTTTCTGAGGAATTTCGAAATTTCATAATTCATCATTGTAGTTTATACTAATACAGCAATTTGTTAATCTTTAAGTTGGCTTTAAAATACTTTACAAATTAATATTGTATATGCTGTTCTAAAATGTTTGTGGCAATTCTATTGTTATCAATTTGTTTTGTATCTTTAAAATTTGATTTGCGTATCACTAATCTAAAATGAAAACTTATTCTTCACAAAAAGGAATATATTATATGCTCTTAGTTATTGGCGAGTGTCGAGAGGACTCCTTTTTAGCAAGTAGAATTTTTGCTCAAATATATCCAAAAAGGGAACATCCTCATACAAATATGTTTAAAAAGCCGTTATTAGCATTTCGCAGTATCGGAAATGTGGAATATAAATCACCCAAATAGACAAAGACGTATAGTTAATGGAAATAATGGATTCAAGGTTATTGGTTGGCTGATTGAAAATCCTTATACAAGGCAGAGACATATTAGTGAAGAAATAGGTATTAGCAGGAGAAGCGTTTTTAGAATAATTAAAAAACACAAATTTCATCCTTATCATGATTCAGATGCATCAGAAACTATGCTAAAAATTTTGACATGCGAATTGGTGTTTCCTTATGGGTTTTGGACAAAATGGTATGTGAAGGTAATTTTTCTAATTTTGTTTTCTTAAGGGATGAAGCTACTTTCCATAATAATGGCTAATAAACCGAGACAATTTTTACTATTACAGTGACGAAAATCCTCATTTCTTTAGAACCCCTGATCATCAACATCGTTGGTCTTTGAATGTATGGTAAGGAATTATAGGATCGCATCTTAGGTCCTTATTATTTCGATCAGTAACACTGCAAATATTGCAGGACGCAATGAACATTTCTCTAACATGTCAGGCACGTATCGAACAAGATGGACGTCAGTTTGAACATGATCTTTATTTTTTTGTGATAGTAGTTTGTAAAGAATAATTCAGCTTTTGTATTAATACCAAAATATTTAGACCGCAATTCAATTTGTTTTTGTACAGAATGAAAGAAACCTGTTAAGAAGATATAGTAAATGTATAATTTAGACTAATCAAATTATTTCAGTTTCAGTTTGTTAATAAAGAGAAAAAATTATGTCTATCATAACAAATCGTTGATAAAAACAATAACGTCAAACTGATAAGTATTTTTAAAGTAAACTGAAAGTTTAGTAAATTGCTATATTGGTATGATAACTAAAATGATGAATTATGAAATTTCGAAACTTCTCAGAAACTACTGGAATTAGGTATAGGCAACCCTAATATAGATTGAAAGGGTAAGAGTAGTGGGTGTTCTATTTAAATTAAACAAGCTATTTAACTTTGAGTTGGTTAATAATGTAAGGAAAACTATATTTGCAATAAGTTTTTTGTTCTCAGACTGGTTATGCAAGCCTCTTTAACCTTTATTCCTCCTCGCGAGCGCAACTGTTTGTTTGTCTCACAGTGTGCTATTCTTCGGCACCACTGGTGTCATCAATACCTTAAGATGCTAACTGGTTAACGTGCACCATTTTTGGTCTACCTTTTCGGAGCTTACGAATCCGATATACCATGTCGTTAATTCTTTTTACAACTTTGTATGGACCCTCCCAATGTCTTTGTAACTTCGTGGACAATCCACGCCCCCATCTAGGATATAACCAAACGTGGTCTTCCTCTTGAAAACCAGCTTCCTTCACCTTGATGTCATATTTGGGGCTTCATTCGACCGCTTATGATTTGGATATTTCTCCTAACTTCATCATGGATGTCCTGCATCTTGCGTTTGAATGTCTCAACGTAGTCCTAGCATGCGATGTCATCTCAGGCTGACACCCAAACTCAAAATCACGCGGAAGACATATCTTGCATTCCTGCATAGCACATGCAAGTATCTGGCAATTGCTCCCATTGTGCCCAGTACGACTTCAGAGTGGTACTCAATGGACTAATATCCTGCCAAGAAGTACGTTTTGCTCAGACATTCAAAGCCAGAATAAGTCGTAGGTCTTTGTCATTCTCCTGTTCCGTTCGCATCTGTATAGGCTACTGATTACTGCAGTCTGACCAAGTAGATCAAACTTTGTTTCTACACGTGAGCAAAGTCTACAATCTTTGGGGAAAATCGTCTCGAAAGAGCATCCGCATTACATTGACTTGCACCAGCACGGTGTTCCGTGTCGAAATCATACTTCTGCAGCGTTACCTATCCATCTGTCGACTTGCTCTTCGGGTTTTCTAAACTGTAATAGCACTTTCAAAATGACGTTGTCGCCTCTCAGGTTAATTTTCTCCCGTAGAAGTACTTATAAAAGTGCTCTACAGATTGCACCACAGCCAACAATTCTCGTCTTGTTACGCAATAATTCGGTTCTGGTTTTGAGAGCACCCTGCTAAAGTAATCAATGACTTTCTCTTGGCCGCCTTGCAGTTGGGTTTGTACACTTTCGTTGATCACATTGCTTACGTATGTATTTAAGATGAATTTGCATTCCGATCTATGTTAATAATTTAAGATCGGAGCTGTTAGTAATAACTGCCCTACTTGTTGGTACGCAGATTGGCACTTTTCATTCCAAACGTAATTACGCACATCTTCAGCCAATTTGGTCAAAGGTTTGGCAATATTCGTAAACCCCGAAACCAATCTTCTACAGTAAGTGCACAATCCCAGAAAGCTGCGTAGCTGATGGTTGTCTTTTTGTGTCCGCCACTCTTGTACCGCCTGAATCGTTTTCGGGTATAGCACGACTCCATTGAGTGAAACTGTGTGCCCTAGGTACTTCACATCATCGTCTAGTAGGTGACACTGCTTTTGACACTACTTCAAATTGGCTTCCTTGAGTCTTTGAAACACTTTTTCCAAATTTCTCAAATAGTCCCCAAACGACTGTTCAATCACAATCACGTCATATAAATATACCAAACACGTTCTCCACGAGAACCCAGGCAAGATGCTATCCATTAACTGTTCGAAGGTGGCAGGAGCGTTGCAGAGTCCGAATGGCATGACTGTAAATTGCTAAAGGCCAGTACCAATAGTGAAAGCAGTCTTGTCTCGATCTTTGGGTTGCATATTTATTTGCAAGTAACCATCCTTTAAATCCAAAGTTGAGAACCATCGCTATCCTGAAACTGAATCTAGGATGTCGTCCAACCTTGAAAGTAGATATCTATTCTTTTTAGTCACGTCATTCAAACGTCTGCAGTGCAAACAAAATCTTGTTGACTCGCCTGTCCTCTTAATAAGTACAACAGGGCGATGCTCAAAGGCCATCAGAATGATAAATCACTTCCTGCCACTCTATATCTCCAATCATCTCCTCGGCTTCCTCACGTTTGGCCAATATATAGATTTTGTGCTCGGCTACTGCGGTCTTTCCTAATTGGCCGCCGTCGACCGCAAAACCTTCAGACTGTCGGATCAAGTTCTTAAGTCCTACCAGTTGTTGTTATTCAAGAAGCTGGCACAGTTTCATCAAATGGTCCAATAACTTTGCGGAACGCTCATTGGTGTGTGATTCTTTTTCTACACCGGAACACCCTGTCACTTGAATGACCGAAGAACACCACTTAACCATTGAATTTTTTTTTAGCGCCTAGAAATCATTGGCGCTTTAGATTCTGACAGGTACATCATCCGTAACTATCGTCAGCGTCTTCCTCAAAAGCACACTATCTCCAAGGAATTCGTCACTAATGGGTTCAATAGCGAGCACAAAATCTTCCCGGGGAGCAACATCTAAGCGTCCCAATACAACATTTTCCATCCTTTCAGGTAGGACAATCTTGTCCGTCAAACAAACTCACACAGACACGTCGTCTGTTTCGCATAACGGCACTTCCTCGTTCACTACTCTCAATACATCCTCTTTCATATCCACATAGGATTCGTATTCCTTTAAGATGACTATTCCCAAAATAACTTCTTCGGTGGTGTTCGTAATTACTACCTGGTGGCCAAATAGTTTGCTCCCAACTCTGATTTTTACATCTAGCGTGTATTTGCATTTGCTCATCGCTACGGTTTGAAGACGCACGGTGCGGGTGGTACTGTACCACTGTCGCGCATTTCATCCGGATTAGAAATTGTTCTAGTTACTCCGGTATCAACCAAAAACTTCACAATCTTGCTGCTAAACTATCCACATATGTAAATGTTGTACGCGTGCTTAGATCGTGCGATGTGGATGATAGTCTCCTGCGCAAAATCTGTCCAGATTGACTTTCACGCCCCTTTCAGTCGAACCTCTTTAGTTTTTGACTTTTCTACTTCCATCTTGGGCTGCTTATATTTGGACTGTATATGCCCAAACTCTCCACAATTCCAGCAACTGGGTCCCCCTGCTCTTTGGTTGGTGTTCACGAACTGCCTTTCGATTCACCTTCTTTATGCTTTCTGAGCACTGCTCCTATACAAAATATCTTGCACTTGCCACTACTATGATGTGAAGGCTTTTTTTGCTCATGGTCTGTGATGTGCTGCAGAATATTCAAGACGTCACCTCATAACGCGACAATTAACATGGTTGCCCTTTCACCATATTTCCAGCATTAGCCAAGCTCTCCGGAACGTTTGGCTTAAACCACTTCGAGAAAGAAAGGATTTTGCTATTCATTTTCTGTTGACTATGTGTTTTTGGCATGCAAATAGAAATCGTTCTAAAGGTATAATCTCCATTAAAATGCCACCAGTCGACACCAATATAACAAAAACTATTTGCGATATCAGTTCTTTATTCTCAAGCTAATTATACGATCCCTTTCAACACTCGTGGCTACAATAAAATTTGTAAAAGTTAGCACAATAATTTACTTTGACGTAGTCTCTGAGGGTACACGTATTATTCTCAAAAAATTATGATATCCTTTTAATTAACTTAATCTCGCATCACAATAATTAATTTATCTAATCACTACAATAATGTATATGAACAGTTATTTATATGAATCCCCAATATAATATATGTACGAGTCAACGAGCATTAATTAGAACGCAACTTCAGAATTAACATCATAATCAGAGCTGGATTGGGACTGATTTTGCTAAACCCATTAACGCTAATTTATACTTTATACAATTGTTCTAGATTAATCTACAGCAACCCAAAGTATGCAAATTACATTTTCGAGGTTTCTCATTGCAATCTAAATAACTCTTAACTATAAAAGCCTTGCACAGTGTGCCCACCAATTATCCTTTGTATTCAAATTCTTTGGTTGCGTTCTTACATCATGATTCTGGTCACATGTAGAGCATACGGCGCAACAATAATATACGGTTTGATTACAAACACCCTGTATAATGTGGCTTAACAGTAAACATTGTAGAAATTATGGCAAAAGTTCTTAATCAGTTAGTAAAATAGGAATATATATATATATATATAATATATATATATATATATATATATATATATATATAAATATAAAATACTCATATTTAGACCAGGGTAAAAAATTAAATAATCACATCAAATAATTTTAATCACCGTGTATAATGAATATTATTAGATAATACGCGTTATTAAAACCGTGAAGCATAAAAATTTATTAGTTTCATTAAACATAAGAAATTTAAATCATGTACAAGACGCTTTATATCAAAAGAAGCAGTATTAAAAAGCTCTGCGTGTAATGTAATTATTCCTAAACAAATGGAAATTACGTGCAAAATTTATATTAATTAACCCTATTTTAAGTAACCGGTAGTAAAACAAAGTGTACAGATAATAACTAATATTTAACTTGTATTCGCTAAAAATGAAAGGATAGAAGTCAATTTTAATTGAAGTTAATTGAATCGTTAGTAACAGATAATATCTATAGAAACTTGTAAAAACCCAATAAAAAGCAAATCTTAGAAGTGTTAGTTAGAAGTAGGATGTTTGAACACACCTGCGTATTTTAAAAGGCAATTTCAGTTTAATTTGTTTAGATAAACATGTCGGTTCTAAGGATATTGGAAACGGTCAGATGCTTTAGCACGAAATAAAAAACAGTGTTTATTTAAAAGCTCTGAGAATTAATATTATTTTGAACACCTGCGTAGTTTAAATATCACGTACGGCGAAAATTGTGTAGATAACAAATGGTTTTAAAGAATCTTGGAGAAACCGGGGCTTAATATTCACGAGAATGTGCGATACGGGGTTATTTAACCCAGATAGTCCACATGGACTAAAATATAATCGATAATAAAGAATATCAATTTGCACCAATACGAACAGGTTAGAAAAGGAAAGAGAAAATGCGTCAAGCAAAGACACATATAGTAAAAGGCGTGATTTAAGCAACGTCACGAGGGTCACAATTGGTTGAAAATAGGATGCAAATATCAGAGGTAGAAACAACAATTTCTGTACAAAATTAATTAGTTTTTCTCGGACATGTTTGCGTGCCGTGTGAGAATTACTGAGATTTAAATGGGGCGAGTGAAAAATTCGTAAAAACCGACGCGCGAGCGACGGACTGGGAACATAGAATGAGAAAATTCTTAAGAATTGTCTGTTTTGAGGACAAAAGCGACGTGCCGGCTATTCGCTATATACACAGGTGGTAATATGAATTTCGGCCTCTTAGACTTTTGACTATTCGATGCGTTAAAAGCTCTTACATCCGCGACTTGATTCAAGATGTTAAACAGTGCATTTTAGTTTGATAAAATAATTTAAAATTTTGCTCGTATATTTTAGTGATTCAAAATAGTTTGTTATTTACGTGCTAACATGAATGTACTTCAGTGCACTTAGATACAAGGTAATAAAATTTAGTATCACTGTACCAATTAGCAAAATTTACAACGACAAATGTATACACAAAAGTAGGCAGTTTTGGCGTATATTGGTGAAAGACGCATGAATTTCTCTGCTATTTTTCGGGGTGTTAATAATTAAATGGTTCAAATACGTGTCTGGATCCACGAAACAAGGGTCAGATATACACAGATGAGTTCCGGAAAAGCCCAGAAACAACTTTAAATAAATGGTGATGGAGAAAATTTTAAAAGCGTTGAGAATTAGAAGCCGTAAATATAATCCTGTTGGAATGGTGTGATTAACTAAAGGGACGATGTACATTGAAGCTACGAGGACAGTAACCTTCAGGTAAATTATACTATTTTGTTTGACATTTTGTGTGTGTTGAATAACTTTATAATTGATTTACTTTAAATGGACATTAGTAAAATTGTACTAACCATAAAATTTTAATTTTAAGATGAAATTTGCTTGTTTAAGTAGAAAGGGGTATTTAGTATTGATGTTCTGAATTATGATGAAACTTTGGGTATGTCTTTGAGCTCAATTAGACGAACCTGGTTAATTAACGTAAAGGGTGGTAGATGCTCCTTTATACTCAGACTCCGGTCTGCTTATATTGTTATATTAATTAGTAGGCATCCAACAAGGACTTTAATTCTGGATGCACATTAAAATGATAATAAAATTAATCTTGAAATTCTTTTAAAACTGAATTTTATGCTGAAATTTAATTTGAAAATTTAATGTATTCTGAATATTGATGTAAATAGAGTTAACGTTGATGTTTGTGGTAGGAATGTGTTGTTTAATTTTATGAATGAGGAGGTTTATAAAATTAGGTGAGCAGCCGAGGCGAAAACAGGATCACAGCAGTTTATGACGCCCAATTGGTGGGACTAGAATTTTTTTGTTGAAAGGACGCCAGTTCCCGCATTCACAGGAGTATATCACAGCAGTTCATGGCGACCACAACGTGAGGGCTCGAGTTCCAAATAAAATTTTTGTGATTTTATTCCAGGAAACTGGCGATCTGAGAGAGAGAGTTTCTGTGTGTGTATAAATTTAAGAGTATTTTGAGAGTGTGTGTGAGTGATTAGAACGTATGCAGAGAAAAGAGTGGTTAAGGAGTCAAGGAGTGGAAATTGGAAGTGACGATAGTGCATCGTGTGAAAAAAATACGAAAATGGAAGAAGCTGGAGGCAGTAGAGATCAGTCGAGGACGGAATCGGGGGATCAAGGAAACGAGATGATATTGAGAATGTTAGAGAGGATGAGTGAAGAATCGAATAAGAAATTTGACCGAATGAATGAGACATTAACAGGAGTTAGGAAACCCTAAGTGAGAAAATAGATAAGACGAATAAAGAAGTTTCAGAATTTAAAAATAGTCTTACCGTAAAAATGGGGGAGGTTGAAAATAGGGTTGAAAAAAATGAGCGTGATATTACAGGTATTCGACAGGAAATGGGACATTTAAGGTCCGAAGTACGCATTTTTTGTGAAGAAGAGATTAATGTAAAAATGACTGAAGTGACGGACTCATGTAGGGATCAGTTAGGCAGGGTAGAACGCGAAGTTAGTAGTATTAAATACAACATGTCAAATTTAACGGGGGATGGTCCCAGATTTTCTACAGGTGGAGTATCATTGGACCAACACATGAAGTTTTATGGCGATAACAGGGTAAATCCACAAATTTTTATTAATAGTGTAAGAAATCTAGTAGGAAATTTATTTGACGAACAGACTAAACTAAATACGATAAAGGCTTTATTAAAGGACAATGCGGAAGCGTGGTACAATTTAGTAGGACAGGACATAGACACGTATCAGGACTTTGAAAACAAATTTTTAAAGCACTACTGGAGTGACCACAGACAAGACCAAGTACGAGACGACTTAATAACAGGGAAATTTAAGGGAGAATTTTCAGGAAGTAGGGAGCAATATGCTATACGCAAGTATAGCATAGCAAAGCAACTGAACCCACCACTGACGGACCGACAAGTTATTAAGTATTTATCACGACACTTCGAGGTAGAAATAAGACAGCACGTAGCACTACAGAACATAGTGGACAGAGAAATGTTTCTAGGATACCTGCAGAGGTACGACGACGTAAGTAGTGGACGACCTCGGGATAATAGGGAAAGACAGATCAACACAGTTAGGTTTGACAATAGAAGGGACAACTACGCTAGACGGGGGAATAGTTACGGATACCAGCGACAGAATTGGGAACAGAGACGACCATACGTTAGGAGTAATAGTTTAGGAAGGGGACCTGCACCGAGACCGGGACCTACCAGAATGAATAGTTCACCAGACATGAGCGGGACTGCTAATACAGACACGGAACGAGTGGAAACGCCTAGGACGTACGCTGAGGTGACGGCTAGACTAGGACCGAGTAGGGAAAACAGACCTGGACAGGATTTTTAGAACGCGACAGACCACTAGATTTCAGTGTAAATGTATATGAACATCAACGTGAAGTTTTCAAAATTGAGGAGGAAGTAGAGCCAGAAACTAAGGAAAATTTATGTTTGCCAATTATTAATTTAGAAATTTTTGAGAATAATGTAGAAGTATTACTTGATACAGGGGCAGAGGCGAGTTTAATATCGGAGGAATTCGTCAGCAAAATTAGGGATAAGGTTTGTGATAGAATTATGCCTATAAAGCGTAGCCATTTAGTAGCTCCAAATAAAAAGAAGTTTGCTGTAGTAAATAGTGTTGTGGTGCTTAGGATAGATATAGGAGGTTTAAGCTGTGAACAGGAGTTTGTAATTGTACCTGGACTGAAGTTTCAGAGCATTTTAGGTGTTGACTGTATGATGAAGTTAGGGGTTTTGATAGATATGGAAAGGAAGGTAGTAAGGATTAAAGATAGGGTAGTGCCATGGAAGGGCAGTTATGAAGTCACAGAGGATGACACGGGGTTTAGTATTAATGTAGTTGAGGTAGAGGATGATGAAGGTAAACAGATCAACACAATAAGATGTCCAGAGGAAAGGAGAGTAGAGGTTCAAGCTTTAGTACAAGAAAATGCAGAATTAGTGGGGGTAGAAACAACAGCAGCATATCAGGAGCAGGTGAAGGCAGAATTATTTTTGATTAGGTTAAGTGGCAAGTTTGTTTTTAATAAAGTAGATTTAAGGAATTCATTCTGGCGGATTCCATTACATAAGAATTCTAGAAGGTACATAGGATTTTCCATAGAGGGAAAAATCGATAATTGTAAAGTAGTATCGTTTGGTTTGTCGACAGAAAAGAAAATAATAATAAATAAGAAACAGAGTGTAGGGCATGAAGAAGGAGCAGTATTTAAGAGTCAGGATAATAAGGATAAGTTTATTTTATGTGAGATAATAGGGATGATAAGTATAGATATAGAAGGGGGAGAAATAGGAATGAAGAGTATTAGGATAGTGAGAAGAAAGACTTGGAGGGTCAAGAAGAGAGTTAGATTTAAATAGGATAGGGATAGAACAGGTGTATATAGAAGAGTAGAAGTAAGTGGTTATAGAAAATAAAGCTAGGTATAGGATAAATATGGGAGATAATTAGAAATAGGTTTAGGATGAGAATAAAGAGTAAATGTAGGAAGAAAATAAGATAGGTTAAGTGTAGATATTTCATAGAAGATTAGTGGAGAGTTAGGAATAGAGTAAGAGTAGGATAGGCATATAGGATTAGGTAGGGGGAAGTAAAGTATAGTGAAGATTAGTTAAAAGTTAGGAATAGGATAGGTATATAGGATGTATATAGGATTAGATGGATAAGTAGGATGAAGTTAGGGATAATTTCAGTTTATAAAATTAGGTGAGAGTTAGGAATAGGATAGGGATATAGGGTAGGTGTAAATATTTTTTGGATTGGAGACAAAGTAGGTAAGTTAGATAGATAAGGGTAGAGAGTGATAGGCAATTTTTTTTGTAATTTTTTTGTCTAAATGCTTTATATTTGCATTCAAATAAGTGGGATTATTTGTATTCAAATAGGGGGAAAATACTCATATTTAGACCAGGGTAGAAAATTAAATAATCACATCAAATAATTTTAATCACCGTGTATAATGAATATTATTAGATAATACGCGTTATTAAAACCGTGAAGCATAAAAATTTATTAGTTTCATTAAACATAAGAGATTTAAATCATGTACAAGACGCTTTATATCAAGAGAAGCAGTATTAAAAGCTCTGCGTGTAATGTAATTATTCCTAAACAAATGGAAATTACGTGCAAAATTTATATTAATTAACCCTATTTTAAGTAACCGGTAGTAAAACAAAGTGTACACATAATAATTAATATTTAACTTGTATTCGCTAAAATGAAAGGATAGAAGTCAATTTTAATTGAAGTTAATTGAATCGTTAGTAACAGATAATATCTATAGAAACTTGTAAAACCCAATAAAAGCAAATCCTAGAAGTGTTAGTTAGAAGTAGGATGTTTGAACACACCTGCGTATTTTAAAAGGCAATTTCAGTTTAATTTGTTTAGATAAACATGTCGGTTCTAAGGATATTGGAAACGGTCAGATGCTTTAGCACGAAATACAAAACAGGGTTTATTTAAAAAGCTCTGAGAATTAATATTATTTTGAACACCTGCTTAGTTTAAATATCACGTACGGCAAAAATTGTGTAGATAACAAATGGTTTTAAAGAATCTTGGAGAAACCGGGGCTTAATATTCACGAGAATGTGCGATACGGGGTTATTTAACCCAGATAATCCACATGGACTAAAATATAATCGATAATAAAGAATATCAATTTGCATCAATACGAACAGGTTAGAAAAGGAAAGAGAAAATGCGTCAAGCAAAGACACATATAGTAAAAGGCGTGATTTAAGCAACGTCACGAGGGTCACAATTGGTTGAAAATAGGATGCAAATATCAGAGGTAGAAACAACAATTTCTGTACAAAATTAATTAGTTTTTCTCGGACATGTTTGCGTGCCGTGTGAGAATTTCTGAGATTTAAATGGGGCGAGTGAAAAATTCGTAAAAACCGACGCGCGAGCGACGGACTGGGAACATAGAATGAGAAAATTCTTAAGAATTGTCTGTTTTGAGGACAAAAGCGACGTGCCGGCTATTCGCTATATATACAGGTGGTAATACGAATTTCGGCCTCTTAGACTTTTGACTATTCGATGCGTTAAAAGCTCTTACATCCGCGACTTGATTCAAGATTTTAAACAGTGCATTTTAGTTTGATAAAATAATTTAAAATTTTGCTCGTATATTTTAGTGATTCAAAATAGTTTGTTATTTACGTGCTAACATGAATGTACTTCAGTGCACTTAGATACAAGGTAATAAAATTTAGTATCACTGTACCAATTAGCAAAATTTACAACGACAAATGTATACACAAAAGTAGGCAGTTTTGGCGTATATTGGTGAAAGACGCATGAATTTCTCTGCTATTTTTCGGGGTGTTAATAATTAATGGTTCAAATACGTGTCTGGATCCACGAAACAAGGGTCAGATATACACAGATGAGTTCCGGAAAAGCCCAGAAACAACTTTAAATAAATGGTGATGGAGAAAATTTTAAAAGCGTTGAGAATTAGAAGCCGTAAATATAATCCTGTTGGAATGGTGTGATTAACTAAAGGGACGATGTACATTGAAGCTACGAGGACAGTAACCTTCAGGTAAATTATACTATTTTGTTTGACATTTTGTGTGTGTTGAATAACTTTATAATTGATTTACTTTAAATGGACATTAGTGAAATTGTACTAACCATAAAATTTTAATTTTAAGATGAAATTTGCTTGTTTAAGTAGAAAGGGGTATTTAGTATTGATGTTCTGAATTATGATGAAACTTTGGGTATGTCTTTGAGCTCAATTAGACGAACCTGGTTAATTAACGTAAAGGGTGGTAGATGCTCCTTTATACTCAGACTCGGTCTGCTTATATTGTTATATTAATTAGTAGGCATCCAACAAGGACTTTAATTCTGGATGCACATTAAAATGATAATAAAATTAATCTTGAAATTCTTTTTAAAACTGAATTTTATGCTGAAATTTAATTTGAAAATTTAATGTATTCTGAATATTGATGTAAATAGAGTTAACGTTGATGTTTGTGGTAGGAATGTGTTGTTTAATTTTATGAATGAGGAGGTTTATAAAATTAGGTGAGCAGCCGAGGCGAAAACAGGATCACAGCAGTTTATGACGCCCAATTGGTGGGACTAGAATTTTTGTTGAAAGGACGCCAGTTCCCGCATTCACAGGAGTATATCACAGCAATATATATATATATATATATATATACTGCTATGATAATAGGGTCATTTAAAGGTATATAGGGACACTAGGATAGTACCGTTTATATAAACATCATGAAAGTCCAAAAAACTAGAGATTTTATCAAGGAAAAATGCGAAATTCGACGATTAGACAAAAAGGCAAATACTAACGCCCTGTATATTATCTATGATTATAATTATATTCAAAGAAAGGAAGAGTATTCGTAAAGATTCAACTAAGTAAACAACCTTGCATGTCAAAACCACATAGACAGAAGCTATAAAACAATACGCGTGAGTTGTGCATCATTGTTATACAAGAAATTCCATTTAAACGAGCAGGTTTGTCAATGCGTAAAATAGATAAACGCATATAATTTCGTACACCATTAAATACAAAACTACGTGATCAAGAGTAGGAAAATCCAACACCTTGATAATTTGGAAATAATAACAGTATGAGGATGAAGCAAGGTTCAACAAATTTGCTGTACAAACAAAGCGTACGTGATTTAAAAGACCATGAAAGATGTTAAATTCCAACTAATTTATACAAATAACCTGAAATCCTACGTGCAATGAAGAGCGTCTCGACTTTGTTATACATGGAAATTTCATTGGAATATCCAAGGCTGCATGTGAAAATCAAGGTACAAGGCGTTAATCAACGATTTATGCGCTCGACCCACTAATTACAAACAGATAGGCGTTTTCTTTAAATACCACAGGATTTGTTAAACAACTCAGTTTGACTCTAATGAAGACACGATCCACATCACCTGATATAAATTATGTACGTGAAATAATTGCAAGTGATTTAATAATTAATAATATAAATGTGGTGATAGTTAAATAAGTGAATAATTTAACAAGGTTCGTTGTTTAACCCTCAAAAACGTAAGTTATAAAAGGTTGCTTTGCTGCGTTCAGCGGCGTAGTCTAAAAAAAGAAAATAAAAACGAGGAAAAAAAGAAGAAATTGACTGGGCTCAAACGGCGAGTGGGCGGGGTATTATACCTACAAAAAAAAATTTACGGGAAACCTGTAATAAAAATATACTCACTCACGCACAATCAAACATTTACAAACTAAAAACCTTTAATTTAAAAAAAAAACAAAATTATATACAAAACACAATAGTACCAAAAAGGAGAAATTTGTAGGTACACAATATACATATTTACGAATAAAAAAAAAGAATCATTTTTAACATGACGAGCTGCAGTTGTTAGGATACCCCCTATATTAAACTTCAAACAAGAAAAAGGAACGAAATTAACGCACTAAAACCACAGCTCGAAATCAGCATTGTAAGTACGGAATTCTATACATAAAATTATCTTAATAAAGAAATCAGTATATATTATAATATCCTCGCACATACAAACAACAAGTCATTTTACCACCATCAAGGTGATGCATCCGTAGACCCGTGTACATGTTGTTTCTAACAACTACCGGGTACCCATATAAGAAAATTGGTGTATAAACACTCACCCTCGAGTCACCACCGTCGGGTTGGCTCCTACCGTCTGTAAAAACGATGCGAAACAGGTGCGCGTGATCCTGCCTTGGGGTGGTTCTCGCATCACAACAAGGGGCGACCATTCATTGTGGCTTTAAGGGCCACCGGAAGGAGCACGCTGTAAGGCGTGCGCGAACTTTTCATACAGAAAAACGGAAACAACCAACCATTCTACACGTGTTTTTGCCGTGTAGATTGAAAAGCAAGTGAATATTAATTTCGTTTCACTAATGACCAGAGCTCAAAGTAATATTGTTGTTAAGAAAATAAAACTGGAAAAACACGGTTTATTGAGATAATACGCGGTTTTAATTCGACAAAGCTTTCAATGGAAAACACATAACAATCAATTATCAGATGCCTAGAACCAGTTATCGCTTGTTTAATTTTAGCATAAATTTTACGTTGAAGAATTCTTGGAAGAAGTATTTATTATTAATTAGGCTCTAGGATGTAACGATAGGAATCAAATTTATACAAATAGTAAATGAATTAACACGAAAGGGTTATTTTAATTTTCTAAATTAATCTTCGTTTTTAACGCCAAAGCGATTTGAGTTGACAATTATTAGACCGCGTATTTCTTATTAACAGAAAAAAATGTACGGGATATTCAAAATAAACGTAACAGCTTTAAATAGGTTTTAAGATTTATATTAACAAAGGACGCCAAACAACCGACCTGGAGAAGTTGAACAAGAATGTCCAAACAATTTCGGGATCCGACCTGGAGAAGTTGAACAAGCATGTTCAAACAACCCACCTGGAAAGGTTGAACAAGCATGTAAAAACAATATCTGGATCCGACCTGGAGTATTTAAATAAATACCTGGTAGGGATCTTTAACGTGCGTGACAACACTCACACACGGGACCTCCATTTTACCACTCATCCGAACGAGGGTGTATTTTTGTGAAAAATGCTCGCCTAACATTTTTCAAGCGGACCGTGTCGGGATTCGAACCCGGGACCTTGGGCGTAGTAGTCACACACATACCACTATGCCACGGAGCCGCCACGCCAAAAAGGGACAACAGGTTAGCCATTATAAATGTTTTGTTGCATTGATAATTCTATTTGTAAATATTTAAAAATATTGCACTCACGAAAATTTATGTGACAGTCAACAAAAATCGTTTTGGGCATACGTTATAATTTACATAAAAATTTCAGGAAGACTGATGAACGTTCATAGGGCTTCAAGTAATAATAAAAGTGGTGATTTTTCTTGGATTTTGTTCAATTAAAGGGAGTTATAATTTTTGGGAGAAATTAATTCAATTTTATAAACGGGGTTCAATTCAACAACATTATAAACGCTTTCTATATTGTATATATTGTTACGTAGATTTAAGACCTGGAACAAAAGAGACGTTGCCTGTTTGAACCGCGGCTAGTCAGAAGCATAATGGGCCGGGTTCTGAAAGCGAGATGGTACTAATATTTTGTTGAGCGCCAAGGCGGGCTCCGCGCAAAAAGGCAACTATAATATAAAACCAACCTTACCTGCCTAATTGGCTGATCCAGGATCCAGGACTAATATTACTGTAGATATTGTGTGAACTTCAGGTTTATGAGAACTACGATTAATATTTGCACACGCTATGTAAATATGTATATAATATTGTAAACATTCAAATTAACACTGATTGAAGGGAAACAGCTGATTGCACCTGCAACTCCTTATAAGTCGCATAAAGTTAAAACCAGTACTACGGGGTTGGTTTGCGCAAAACAACACTTTATATATAGCAAAATGTATATAGGGAAATTACCACTATAGGCCCTTTCAACTGCTTTAACAGTGATAATGGAACAAAGTGAAATTATTATTTTTATATATCAAAAGTTTAGTTAGTTGCAAAGTAAGCAACTAAGTCCGTCGGAGTATTCTTTATTCTTCTCAGGCCACTTACGTAAAAAAGGATACGTTAATACATCCTGTGTAGTGTTTTGCATTCTGCATGTAGCACCTGTCCCTCGCTGTAGATATGTAACTAAACGATCAATGTACAAATGAATAACAAGAAATGTAACATCTGGATAAAACTTGTATCTGCTGTACGTGCACCAAAAATACAATAAGGCAATTCCAATAAAGGAAAACCAAAACGAGAACCATAACCAAGAAAATACCAGAGAAGAGAATAAACAAATAAATAAACCAGTGGATAACAAAAAAAACCCTTCAACGCTAACCAGCGTAAGGGTTTAATAATTATTTTTATAGCGACGCTATCTTCAAACAGGTAGCAACTTCAAACAATTCAATGAATGTGAACCATCGACCTATAACATTCAAATACTTGAACCAAAGTTGCAGAAACTTCCAAATAAGCACAGCCCACGCTATATGCAACTCCAGAAAATTAACGTTTCGTTATATTTATATCCTGCAACGCAGCTAGGGAAATATCTTTAAGCACACGCTAACCCTTGGATAACGAAAACGTGTAGGTCACTTCACGAAGCGCATTCAAGACGAACAACGTTTAATCAAGAATGTATTAATTCGTATTTCTATTTATCAACAATTATCACACACCTGTCGGACAGATAAAGTCGCGTTGTATTTAATATTAAATGCTTGGCCCTGAATCAATATTTTAGAAATAAATTGTTACTTTTAATCTAATTAAGTTATATACAGTGAGAGTCAATGTAACGTAACAAAGTGACCGTTACAATATTGAGAACATTATATATTAATTGTGTTTAGCTTAAATACATAGGAAGTAGAGATAAGAAGGGAGATTAAGAATTCTTTGTTGTCGTATCGTCGCAAACTTCGTGCGTGGTTAAAACTAAACTAGCCGAGGCATTACAATTAAAAAAAAAGTTAATTTTTTTCAAATAAAAAGAGGAGCACCGTGTTGTTGCAACGACATCATAGCAATATATATATATATATATATATATATATATATATATTTGCTGTAATCATAGGGATAATTTAGAAGTAAGTTAAGTCATAGGGTTTGTAGAATAAACAAAAGAAACTCCCAAGTAACAAAAGCACATAATTACAGATATTAGAAGAGTAAATAGGTCATTATAAATATTATTAGTTGAGAGCACACTGTATATAGCAGTACAAGCGATTAAAACACATATCCAAAAGTAGCTATGAGCAAAGATAAGAATTTAAAAATGTAACGTAACGCATTGAAATTAAATCAGTGAAAAACCTGCATGAATTGGCTAGATAAATATTCAAAAAGTGCGTTAATATATCATCGGAAACGCACACAGAAATTATGCATTATTTGAAAAGCGTACGTGATCTAAAAGTATCACATTTGTTCAAAAATATAATTTATTAGGAAATAAAAAAACACCAAATTTATTCCATTCCCAATAACGATTTGGATACTAATTTGGTTGGATGTCGACTTTAATTCTTGGGTTAGATATCTTGATATGATTTATTTTTAAAAACTGTTTTTATCTCAATAATAATTCAAAGTGTAAGAGCCGACAAATTGGGGTTTCTTGTATAAATTTATGAAAAGAAATAGACATCTTGAAACGTTTCAAAAGGTCTCTAAATGTAATAAAAATCTCGTTTTGCTGGCTTGATTTTCTAAAAATCTGACATATGTAATTAATTTAAAAAGGGAGAAGATATTTAAAAAGGTTGTAAATATTTAATCATTATACTGTGTATTGTAGAATTGCTTTATTTAATTGAATCAGCTAGTCGAGGCAAAGAAAATTATAAATTAACATTTCTACAAGTGCTTGAGTAATAAAAGAAAAAATTACGACATAAATATATTTGCCCAAGCTAGGGGCTAACAGGGGTTAACACAGCATAAATATGACAAACCCAAATCATGGGGCTCGATTATCATAGCATAAATATGGCCTGCCCAACCGTGGGGCGAGATTAACAAGAGTTTTATTTTAACACGACATAAATAGTACGCCCAAGCCGTGGGGCGAATGTCACAGTAAATATAGCTAAGCCCAATTGCAGGGATAAATATTAATATAATAACAAGGGGCTGCGAATATCACAGCAATATGTATATATATATATATATATATATATATATATATATATATATATATATACGTTTAGTACTAGAACACATGCAAAATATCTGCATATGTAAGAGCAATATGTCTTCTCTTGTAATGTGATAAAAAGAAGTTTATTAATGTTGATTCTAGGTAATACCTATGTAACTAATAATGAAAATTGTTTGTATCATTCTTGTTTCCAAAAGCAGCAAACACTGTGTATTTCAGACGGCATGCAGCAGAAAAATCCTGAGCAATTTATATCTACCCTATTCAAAGAACAATAAGAATGTTTAACCTTCTACAAAGTAGACCAGACATACCTAACAGTGTTAATACGAGAGTTAGAGAACAAAGTCACTTCCGCTAAGGTTGTTAGTTGCTCTCAACCATTTCCTTTGGAAACAGGACAGGTACATCTAAATGCACAATTCTTCAAGCGCAATATGGTCTCATGCATTGGTTTAATGTTGTCTTTGTTGTCTTACAACACTTATTAGTTTTACAAATTGAACAAAGGTCAAAGTCTAAATGATACACAGCTGTAGATATTACAAAATAAAGTTTAATTTGATTGTAATAAACACTGATCATTAAAACTTAATTGCAGTATATACAGAAAGAATATGACTGAAGGACCATTGTCCAGGAAAATCTGCTTAAGTTGATGAGAGACGCTGACTTTCCAGTTCTCAATACTTTAGACCTCACACAACCTTATCACCACAAAGCCAAAAACAGGAATACTCCACCCAAAACGGAAGAAAAGTAAAATGCCCTATATTTAACTTTTTACCCCGTACAAACATTAGCCTATTCCAATAGCACATAAAATAAATTATCCCTGTAAAATAATATTCTTTAAGAACACAATTTAAGAACAAAGTCCAATATTAAATTTTCTGATTATGTTAATTCATTTCAGTCGTGTGTGAATAACTACTCCTGAAAGATGCTATGCTAGTTTTTATTTTAAATGAAGCATAAAAGCGAAGTCCAATTTTTAAAAACGTGAAAATAAAAACATTTATTTTCATTCATGTATAAATAATTATTTCATTGTCCAGAAAAAACCTACCTTTTAATAACAAGTTTTCATTGTATTTATCGTAAAATGCGTTTAAAATATATTAATTTTACAAATTTATAAAGCAAAACCTTTTCTGTGTGTAGATATTCTTTATTGCACGTAAAACAAGTTTTAGTACATTTATGGAAAGACCAATAGTCTAGAGAGTTCGAGCGTTTTCTCTATTTAATAAAGGAATACGTCATTTTTTCGGGAAATGTTCCAGAAGCCATTAAATAAGCTAATAATTTTCTATCAATGAATAAATGTTCCAATTTGAGAAAGCACTAGTATCGGGAAAGCTATAAAAATAGATACGAACGAGTTTAATAGCCCAGAGATAACAAGGGCTAGGTTTTAATGCATTAACAAAGAATGTAAGATGCTTTACAATAGCCATAAATTATACCGACCGCAATTAATTAGAGATAAAGCGTAAAATTGCTGTGGAATATTGCATCACTTAGATGTGTCATGCTTCGAGAATATAATCGAAGATGACGTATTGAGTTTGTCTTAGTATATAAAAAGGAAGTAATCGGGGAGTGGTCATTTATATTTTAATTCATTCTACGATAAGCAACATATACATTTCGAGTAACTAATAATCTATTCTGTAGGTGTTCTACAAGTAAAATTGAAGTTATGAAGCATAATTATTTGATAAAGTGTAACGAAGGTTTATCACATTAAAATAAATAAACTTGGATTTTAATCGATTAAAAATAAATGCACTTTGCAAACTGATATTCAACGTCAAGATTGATGATAAATGGAAATTTGAAGTGGAACAAGAAAGTATTCAATATCGTTAGTTATAATGGAAGTTATATTTTTATAAGGGCTATATGACCATACCAACTGCAAGTATGATTTCGTTTTTGTAAACTAATAGGATATTTGAGTATCATACAGTAAATTAAGCTAGAATAAGGTTTTATTTTTATAGAAATTAATTGCTAAGCTATGATTTAGTCCAACAACTTCGAGATCAAAGCTCGAAGTATTTTGATTTTATAAAATTTTCTGCCCAGCGTTGTTGGAAATTGTTTTCATAAGCGTAAATTTATGTACGTATGAGATACTTTAGATAATATGTATGAAAGAAAGATGTTTTTGAATGCATAGAAGATTGTTCATAGATGTTTTTTAAAATTTCTGTGTTTCGTTTCTTTTTGATAAAATTGACAATATATTTTCTGCCGAGCTAGCCAACTAAGGACAAATTTCGCATTTTCTATTGCATCTTCATTAATACAGTGTGGCTGTATCCGAGTCACGGCATTATTTGCGGCGTCCCAACTTAGTGGCTTAATTAAATCGTCTGAAAATTAGAGTTTCTTGTCCCGTAAGATTTTGTGGAAGTTTCCCTTTTGTAATATATTTGATTGGTTTCCAGTATGACAGATACAATTAAAGAAGTTTGTGAAGGTTTAAGAGCTGTAGGAGCGTAAAATTTTGATTTTATAAAATTTTCTGCCCAGCGTTGTTGGAAATTGTTTTCATAAGCGTAAATTTATGTACGTATGAGATACTTTAGATAATATGTATGAAAGAAAGATGTTTTTGAATGCATAGAAGATTGTTCATAGATGTTTTTTAAAATTTCTGTGTTTCGTTTCTTTTTGATAAAATTGACAATATATTTTCTGCCGAGCTAGCCAACTAAGGACAAATTTCGCATTTTCTATTGCATCTTCATTAATACAGTGTGGCTGTATCCGAGTCACGGCATTATTTGCGGCGTCCCAACTTAGTGGCTTGATTAAATCGTCTGAAAATTAGAGTTTCTTGTCCCGTAAGATTTTGTGGAAGTTTCCCTTTTGTAATATATTTGATTGGTTTCCAGTATGACAGATACAATTAAAGAAGTTTGTGAAGGTTTGAGAGCTGTAGGAGAGTAAAATGATTCGCAGGTGTGTTTATATGGAAGAACCGAAAAAAGAGAATTCAGAACTCAAGAAGGAACCGAGTATGGGAGAGACTCGGGAATAAAAATGATGGCTGTTTTATTAAACTTAAATAAAAACATGCAAGAAATGAGTGAAAAGAACGAGTAAAGTTTGAAAGAAAACAGTGAAAAGAATGAGAAAGGTATGAAGAAAATGTGTGACAAATTTGATCAAAATATTCAGGAGTTACAAGCGGAATTTGGAGAGAATGTCAAAATTGGAGGAAGGATTTTATATTGGAAAGCGACAAGAATAAAAAGAAATTTACAGAGATGAGTGAAAAACTAAGTTCAGGCTTGAAAGAAACTAATAAAACCCTAGAAGAGATGAAATTTGAAATTAGAGGAAAAGTGGAACAAGTTTTAGAGGATTTGGATTACGTTAAAGAGGAAATTGTTTAAATATAGGCGAATCAAGATGCACGTGAAACAGAAACCAGTGGGAATTTTAGAAAGTTAGATCCAAAAGGAAACGAAATAGAGGGAAACTGCCAACCGGGTTTTTAAAACATTTAGAAATTATTTGGGAAATCTTAAAACAGACTTAGGGAATAAAGTTGAAAATCTAGAAAATAAGGTTAAAAATATTCGTGTTGGGGAACCTATGAGATGGAGTCCAACTAGTGTTCTTTGGGAACAACTTTTAAAATATTATGGGAATAATAAAACATGTGTGTGGAACACAGCACTGTATGGCTTATGATGAAGATATCATGGACAGACAAAGTTAAGAACAAAGAGGTACTAGAAATGGTAGGGGAAGAAAGAAATATGTAGAAAACGGTAAAAAGCAGGACAGATAGGATGATAGGCCACATACTACGACATGAGGGAATAGTGCGGAATATATTAAAAGCAGGGTAGAAACTCAAGCCATCCAGGATATCCTCTGCTGCTTTTGTAATAGATTGTTTGGAGCACCACTGATTGCTTGAATGCGACATCTTTCGAAAAATGTCTTACTATAACTAAGCTCAACCCAAAACTAGTTCCTTATAAACCAAATTTTGTCTCCCTGCTCACATAACCATATGACCACGTGACCATATGACCACATGACTATATGACCGCATGACGATATGACCGCATGACCATATGACCACATGACCATATGACCACATGACCATATGACCACATTACCATATGACCACACGACCATATGACCACATGAGATTGCAAATCCGCTGCAAGATGTCTTAAACTATGCTGGAGTGCCTATTAGGTTAGCTGGTGTTGTCTGGTGTTAGGTTAGGTTAGTTGGATTTGTGTGGACTTAGGTTAGATAAAAGGAAAAATTGATAGGTTAGGTCAGCGCGATGCTGACCTAACCTATCAAAAGTAAAAAATATAATATACCTAAAACAACGTTATGCAGATATGTTAAAAGGTTGCAGCACGTGAAGAAATTACATAATTCCAACGATGCATCCAGAGATGTTATACAAGAAGTTAAAATAACGGTGCAGAACTTTGACGAATTTTTGGTTTCTGCACCCAACAATATGGATTAACATGGTTCTGTGTTCCCGTCTAACATACGAGCTATATTCGCGGGAACATCGAGTTGTAAGAAGAACAACGCTTTAATATCACTGATCCTGCATGAGAACGGCCTTAGATTCCAAAATGGCTATGTATTTTCGAAAAGTTTATATCAGCCGAAATACGAATTGTTAAGAAACGTTTTTACACCATTAAAAGAAGAAATTGGGTACCACGAGTTTGAAAATTACGATGATTTGATTGAACCGGGAGATAGTAAAGAAGATTCAATTATGGTTTTCGATGATATACCTGCAAACGAGCAAAGCAAAATCACTCAGTTTTTCTCGTTTGGGAGACATAAAGCAATAGGTTCATTCTACCTATGTCAAACTTACGCTAGTGCCTTAAAACATAGACTAAGAGATAACGCCAATGTAATCGCATTATGGAAACAGGATGAAACCAATCTCAGACATATCTTTTCGGATCATATAAGTGGTGACATGACATATCCGAAATTTCAAAAAATGTGCTTACAGTGTTGGGGTGGGGGTGACTCAAAACATAATTTTATAACTGTTGTGAAAGATTTTGATTTGGATAATGGTCGATATAGGAAGAATTTCGACGAGTATATAAATATTTGACATTATTCAAAAAAATAGTTAGTTCCCATCCAGAGTCTGATGATGACGGATGTTAAAGATTTTATTGCAAATAAACGTAAGTTTCATCTTATGCAGGATGTCGTACGGAAAAAGTTTGTGGCATACAAAAAGGGAGGTACTCCATCTCTACAAAAATTCAAAGAGGTGTACAAACAATTAATTAAACCCTTGCAAATCACCGATTCCTAGTCGCAAGGAATAGCGGATAGAATCCCCACACCTACAACAAGCGTTAAAGTTGAAAACAAAAGCTAGTTTTTAAAAAAAGATTTAGTTACCAGTTGACGACGAGCCTGTACATCTTTATTATACGGACGTGTTAGCTAGAGACGAATACGAAAATATATACAAGTCGGTTTATGGAGTAAAGTATAACCCCCAATTGATACGCATAGTTTAGGAAAAGTATGTAAAAAATTGATTCAGAAACAAGTGACACAACCTAAAATAATAACGTTTATCCGGAGGCTAGAGGTCTAACAAGAGTTATAATTATTTTTAAAGTCCTTAGCATTTTCTTAAGGAATGTAATGAATTAGTTCATAGAATACATTCCATACCGGTTGTTTCGTGTGTGCACACAAATCGGGTGCAATCGGTACATATCCGAATAGGAGTAGCTTATATAAAAGGACTGTTCGCGTAGAAGTTATTATTTACTGGCGACAGTCAACCGGCGCAGTGTTCCTGCACGTGTCTAAAGCTTTTGACAAGGTCTGGCATAACGGCCTACTCTACAAGATGCTGCAGAGGGAGTTACCACGCGCTCTCGTCCAACTGACAAGATCCTATCTTCACGATAGATAGTTCTACATCAGGCTGGACGGGATGCGGTCGACAAGGCGAAGAATCAGGGCTGGGGTACCCCAAGGCTCTCTCCTCTCGCCGGCACTCTTTAGCATCTTCGTGAGCGACCTACCGAAGACGGCAGACACCTGGATGGCACTATACGCCGACGACACAGCCATTCTAGCCAGGTCCCGTGCTCCGCACCTCATCATGCAGAGACTGCAAACGGCGATGGACGCTCTTGAGGAGTGGCTAAGACTCTGGCGAGTCGAGGTCAATCCAGAAAAGAGCACGGCAGTTTTCTTCTCGAAGCGACGTCACCGACCTGGAGACGATGTCAGAGCGTTCGACGAACCGATACCTTGGCGTTCAGACGTCAAGTATCTAGGGGTGATCCTTGATTCGAAGCTAACCTGGAAAGCTCACATCGAGTATGCGGCAAACAAGGCCAAGGGTGTTATGGCTCAGCTATACCCCTTGGCCAATCGCCGAAGTAGGCTAAACGCTTCAAACAAGCTTAGGCTCTACCAGGCGATAACCAGACCGACGTTTGCATACGCATCAGCGGTGTGGGGTAACGCAGCGGAAATGCACATGCGGAAACTCCAAGTGATCCAGAACAAGGCCCTAAGGGGAGTCTTTGGAGCGCTCTGGTTCATCCGAAACGTTTAGCTTTACAGAGAAGCAAATTTGCAACCGTCAAGGAATGGCTCCGGTCGAACGCAGAGAGGTTTTACGGATCTCTAAAAGATCACGAAAACCAGCTCATACGTGCTCTGGGCGCGTATAAAAAAGCCTTATGGCGACGACATAAGCATCCCAGTGCGATGCTCCGGCAATGAAACTTGCTGCGATTCTATCAGACGTCCGAAAGGAATAAACTTCGCGTAACCCCATGTTTTTTCCAATTCGCGACGGCGGTGAAGGACCTAGTCCAGGTACGCTAGTCACGAGATCCCTATAAACGTCTATGACAAGGGATCTCGAGTCCGACACCAAAGTGGATTTTTATTGGGCATGTCCTTGCTCCGGCAAGGAAGAGTCCCACACGGCGGATATAAAATCTTTTACCACTATAAAAAAAAAGTTATTATTTGTTGATTGTACAGTTTAAAGAGACGATATGACAAATATGTATAAAGACTTTGGGGAGGTTATTCAAAGATTTCGCAATGCTCTACGAGTAAAAAAAGCAGAATGTGGGCAACGCTTTTCGATAGAAGGAGAAAAATGTCTTATGTGTCAGTCATACGAGGAAGCAATACAGCACTGTACTGCAGTGTTATCAATGTCCGAGGATCTAGATGATTTTATGGAAATAATCGAGGAGATGGGGTTTATAAAACTGTTGGCAGATATTCAAATGGAATATATACTAAATTGTAAGTTTTAAAGTAAAAATTTAACCACCTCAACTATTATCATAAGAAATGAATGATGTAAATTTAGAAATTATTTTTGTATATATTAGCATGCTTATGTTATAAAATATAAAGTATACATTGGTATTGTTTAATTTTTCAAATGTCCACGTGACTGAAATGGGTATTTAAGTTCTTATGAAAAGAATTATAACAAAGAGCGCTACATTTAATTTTAATAGAAATTAGTACAACTGCGTGTTTGAAACATACCTTTTAGTTTTAAATTTCTTTGTTCAACTTCGACGATATTACAAAAACCAAGATTCCGCTACTGCTTCCGAGTAATGGGAGTATTGTATTTTTATTGTATTCTAACAATACCATTATATATATATATATATATATATATATATATATATATAATAAAACCAAAACGTTTTAAACCATATTTATATGTTAATTCAAATACTTAACAAGTACACTACACATAGAAATATATTTTTATTCATTAAAACTAATACACACACAAAAGACACTTTTTCCTCCTTTTAATTGGCAAATGTGTAGTATACATATCCAAATTTTGTACACGATTTTCGTTTGATCTGAGTTTCGTATAGAGTGTAGCTTTTGGAACATTGTAGATTTCGGATGCTTCTGAACCAGTAATCCATCCTTTGTTTATTTCGTCAAGGGTTTTATTTAAATCCTCTTTAGTATACGATTTAAGTTGTCTCTTTCTTTTTCTGTCAGAAACGTCTGACTTGGAGTCTATGTTCTGATCTTTCGCATCAACATTATCATGTGTAGGTTTATCTTGCACTATTTTAGTATTTGCCAGAGATTCATTAGACATACCATTCAAATGGTGGCTAGTTGAATTGTTTGATAAACTTTTTTTCATCTCCTCGACAACTTGTTCTATAATTTTCATAGCATCTAAAGATATAATTCTTTCTCCGGTCATTTTTATTACGATGTTTACTTATCAAAATGTAGATGCAGACTATTCCAATTTTACAATTCGGAAAAATATGTATAAATATTTACCCCCCATCTAACTTTGTTGTCGTGTATTCTATAATTCCTTTTTGTCGAAGTTTAGATATTATAGAGATAATTTCATTTAGGTTATGCATATTTCGATGGTTGTGATAATCAACCCATGTACATTAAAGTGAATATATGCATCATCTGAACTGTGCTCAGTACGATGTGTATTTTTTAATACAACACCCCTTTTTATATACATCGGTATTTTCGTACCCTGACTACTGCTTTCCTGTGTTGAATCCTTATCTTCAGAATTTGGGGGTGTAATCCATAGAACTTGATTCATTTATTATTTGCTCTGATGGTTTATGTCGAGCATTTCCATTATTTTTTGCAGAGTTCATTTCCTCAATATTAAACTTTTGTTTTTGCATCTTAAAACTTCTTTTACAAACTTCTTTTTCATCTTTACCATCCGAGTAGGTAGGTGTTGCATTACATCTTAGAGTACTTCCTCTACACATTTCCGCAGTTTGTAAATTAGTTGTTTGTATATCAGAAATGTAACTGTCTACACTTTTATCTCTTTTACTCTGTGATCGTATGAGATGGTCGCGCAATTTCGACTTTGGAATCCCGAACTTCTTACCAGCAGAGTACATTGTTGCAACACCTCGTTTAACCTTATTAAGAGCTTCTTGCAAACATTCCTTGGTATACGTTTTTCTAGAAATCATTTTCAAGTTACAATGCTTTACGGTTCAATATTCGAGATAAACTAAAGTAATAATATTGCAGCCAGTGAATATAAAACCGATCGAGTTTAACATAATTAGATCTATATCTGCAGTTAAAGTACAACAATTTAGAAACGTATAAGAGAATAAGCTGTAATATGCAGGATTATAGTGACAGAAATTTCTCTAAAATCTATGGTTTAAAATTTAAACATCGTCCCGGAATTCGACAGACATCTATTATTTGATTATTACCCAATTTGTATTGAATTTCATCAAACAGAAAATAGGGTGCATTTCTAGTAATCTAATTACTTGGTTCAAGATCGCATTTAATTACGCGCGTCATTTACATTCTTGAAATTCCGTGTTGGTGAAACGTATAGCTTAGAATATTTTTATTTAAAGTAAATGCGGGCTTCTCTCTATTTAAATGGACTCGTCCGCGCAGACGGGTGCATAAAAACAGTAATAACTATAAATATTGTATAATTTTTTTTTTAAATTGCTGTATTATCGAGTTAAATCTAAATAAAAATGTAGAGGTGTTTTGCTGTTAAGTTTTTGAATATTATAACACTATGCGGGTCTATGTTGGAGCTAATTTTAAATGACGTGATAATTATTTTCGATTCCCCCAGGAAAATTCTATACTAATTTGATAGGTTACACGACGGAGCTATATTAAAAATACTGCTAAGAGTAATTTTGTATAATAATTCTAAAAATGGTGTTGGTGGTTAAATACATACAGGTAAAACCCACTATAAAACAATTTTACGCGTCATTTTTCCAGTCAAGACTTGCATGTAACGCCAATTAACATAATAAGGAGCTGCGCACGCTCGACCATCGGCATAAAAGGCGATGGAGGCATGTTCCAGTGCATTAGTCGTCAAAGTATCGTCGAGTTTGATTAAAATTACAAGTTAAAGATGGATTTTTCTTGTGTTTACGTTACAAGTGATGTACGAGTACCACAATTAAATATAAACTAACTAGTTGGTAAGACAACCTATAGGTTAGGCGAATTTCCTCAAAATTCTCACCACCATATAATAGAAGTTGGTTTTGATTTATATGGTGGTCTTCAACCTGTCATCCAAGTTATTTGCTGTAGTGGTAGGTGTGCAGATTCTACGGTAACATTTTCATACTTCGATTGGAAGAAATTGTGTACTTTTCAAGTGGAATTTCAAATTCACCAATTTGCTCAAGACTTAAAACAAGTCAGATTAAATGGTTTGACTACTGGAAACGACGTTGTTGACATACAATTGGATCAAGATTTCAAATTTCAGCTGAGCACAGCCTTTAATAGAAGTATATGGCTGTTGAACAATTTTGAAAAAGAGAATTTATATAATATGGAGATTACGAAGGATCGGAATGTTATTGTGCTACCTGCGTACGAGTGCATCAAGCTATTAAATTTGCGAGAATTAACTGTTTTAAAATGGCTGAGTTAAGGTGTAGAAACTTTCCAGAATTTTACGAAAAATTTGTTGGTGATATAAAAAAAGTATGTGGAAATACGACAGAGGAGGAAAGGGTTCAAACGTTATTATAGGAAGAGAGCCGTGCCAGTATTTCTTTGTCTAATGATTGCAGCAATTTAAATTACTTGACAGTGTTGGAAATTACTAATTTTACCCCATCCAATACTTAAAAGATGCGACTGCAAGGCAATCGCTTGCGCAAATGTTTAGAGATTTGGCTATCCCAGATTCACCAGACTCTGGTCACCACAGCGGTTTATAGATGTTATCAATACATGTATGTATTTTATTAAAAACATTATATTTCTTGATAAAGTTTGTTTTTACATATTTGTATCGCCAACATTAGCAAAAATTATTAATAGACGTATTAAACTATCTTGTTTTTATTTTTAGGTTTAAAGTGGTATACCCCGCAGATAATAAACACAATATACCGCATGTCAACAAAAAAAGTTGTAAGGAAATTCAAAGACAACTTAATGTGGGTCTAGTATTAAAATTTGGCGAGAAAGGCACGATTAAAAAAATTAAAGGGTGTCTTACGAAGTGTAGTTAAGAATATTAATGTAGATAGTTTTAAGGACATTGTACATTGCGGAAGATTTGGTTCTAGGAAATGAGCAACCTACGAAGGTACGGAATACTTGATGTTAATGCTAATTGGTTTAGTGACCGCGTTTGTGCACTCTTCGAGTGTCTTCGGCAATCTTCGATTGTTTCTAAAGAAAATATTTAAGCTTATCATTTCCTAAAATATGACATAGAAGTTATTTAAAATTAAATTGCTTTATTAGTAAGTATCCTGTAGACAACAAGTTGGTATTCCCTTAGTAAAGGTTTAAAGTGTTTATTTAAAATTTGTATTTCCCTAAATACGTAGTCGATGCTGGTTACTAGAAAGTACCTTGTGTGAATCCCCAGCAATTAAACGTCAATTTCTGATGCACTGTATTCAAACATAATTAATAGAAAGTCCATTGAAAAGAAATTATATAAAGCTTTCACATGTAGTTCGGGGCGATTATGACGTTAATGTCGACCTTCCCATTTACATATTAAAAACACATTACATTGGAATGTTTCTACATTATTCTCATATTGTTAGATTAACGACAATATGTCTTATTGACCTAAAACCCTTTTCCGCTCTTATTAAACAGTACATTAATCTCTTTTGTTATAGGTCTTTTTTAAACAACACATTAATTTGTATTTTTTGTTACAGGTTACTTTAACCTGCTTGGATTTGGTTAAACGAAGAAAATAATGTTATACTTTGTAAAAATTGTAATTAGTTTATTAAACTGTAAATCGGATAAAATAAATTATTAAAACTTTTGTGTGCTTAATTTCTTTGTATTAATACCTCTAAGTGTTTGGTTAAAGCATATACCATAGATGAGCAAAAAAATTTGGAGGTTCAGGACTTTAAAGGGGTATAACTTTGCAGGGAGTGGTCTGATTTTAAATCTGTTTGCAGATTAGATTCTGCGTAAAATTCTAGACTAACTTGATGTATCGCATGGGTAAAAAAATATTTAAGGATGGTCAGAAATCGCAACAGATAAAAAATCTTAAAGTGAGGGTAGCTCCCTGGGGGATGATGCTATCTGAAAAATTTAAAGAGATTTGGGTAGCTGTATAAAATCTAATATTAATTGATATCAAACAAAATAGGTTTATCTCGAAAGATGCAATGGCTAGTCAAAGAAAACAATTTGTTAGGTTTGCTTATAGAGCAAAGAGCAAAATTTAAAGGATCAGGACTTTAAAGGGGTATAACTTTGCAGGGCGTGGTCCGATTTTAAATCTGTTTGCAGATTCGAATTTTGCGTAAAATTTTAGATTAATTTGATGTATCGCATGTATAAAAAATGTTTTAAGGACTGTCAGAAATCGCTTCCGGTAAAAAATCTTAAAGTGAGGGTAGCTTCCTGGGGGGGTTGTGCTATCTGAAAAATTTAAAGAGATTTGGATAGCTGAGAAAAATCTATTGTTAATTGATACCAAACAAGATGTATTTATCTCGAAAGATGAAAATGGCTAGTCGAAGAAAACTTTTTCGTCCAGATGTGTGTGGAAATGTGGATGCTGGTGGAAATGTGGCGGTAGAAACTGTAAAGACCATCTACTGATATTCCTGCGAACGAACATTGCAAAATAGCACAGTTTTCCTCGTAAGGTAGGCACAAAAGCATTAACTATTTTTACTTATGCCAAACTTATACTAGCGTCTAAAAACCCAGAGACGATACCAATATTAAACACATAATTTCTTATCAAGTAGGCGGTGACATATCAAACCGAAAATTTAAAGAAATGTGTTTAAACGAGTGCAATGGGGATGCTTCGAAACATAATTTTATAACTATTATGAAAGATTTTGATATTAATAAAGGGCGATATAGGAAGAATATCGATTAGAAAAATAAGTACTGAAAATGACATAAATGGTCAAAAGTTCGTGGAACATATAATGGGTTATACTAGTTCCCCGCAAGAAATCAAGGTAGTACATAAGCAATTCATTAGACCGTTGCAAGAGAACATCTCATTTACAAGACATCACCCAAATAATTCCGAAACCTCTGAAAAAAGTTAAAGGCCAAAACGTGGAACTGTCTTTGAAGAAAATTATGCAAACAATTTCCGAGGAACCAATACATCGTTATTATGCAAATGTGTTGACGAAGGATGAACACGAAAACATAAACAAATCGGTTTATGGAGTAAAGTGTAATTATCAAACCGATACATGAATTTTGGGGAAAGTGTGGTGCAAATTGATCCTGAAAATAATGACACTCTTACATAATAGTGTATTTCCCAGTACTAGAGGTCTATACAATCTTCTAACCCTTAAAAACGTCAGCCCCGAAGACGGTAATTTCAATCTACAAGTAGATTTACCAAAATACCTGGGCATGATTAAATCAGAGTCAATTATTAGAAGAAAGTTTATTTCATATACAATACAAAATATAACTGCATCACAAGAAATAATAAAAAAAATGAAAAATATACATTAAAACATCCCCCAAGTCTAAAAGGGGGCTCACGGGTAAATGTTTAGGTTTGCATTAAAGGTTTTACAAAAAATTGAATGCCAATCTTGTTGAATACGCATACTGGAATAATATTCACGAATTAATCAACCTATTGAAATTATTGAATGCAATCTAACCAAGCTAGAAATACAAGCAACGAAAACATAAACGAACCTGTATCCATAATTAATAGAAGAATTATGGGAGGATTGTATAATAAAATAAACGTAATAAACAATTGCTCAGTTTTCAAATGACCATGGATCGCTTTGGGGCTCCTTCAACTTGACCCACCTCCAAACGATTTATTGAAATGTAGCATGTGCACCAGAAAGTACTAGTCTTGTATCACCTTGCGCCACCAAAATAATAGCTTGCACCATGCTAGAGAAACAATTGTGGTAATTCGTTTATGAGGGGGCTAGAATGACGCTAGCCCCCTCCATTTGAATTTCAAAAAACTGATATGTGCACCAGATAGAGGAAAGCTAGCACCATTTTGCACCAATAAATTTAGAGCTTGCATAACTTTAGAAAATTAGATACAAAGCCTTTTCTCGAGAGGGGCTAGAATGACGCTAGCCCCCCTCCATTCAAATTTTAAAAAAATGATATGTGCACCAGTTAGAGGAAAGACTGCACCACCTTGCACCACTAAATTCAAAACTAGCACCATCTTCACTAAGTCGTAGCATTATTATTTTAGATTAATCATTGTCTTATCCCAACCTCACGATCAAGTGATAGTACCAAAACAATTCCAACCACATCTAATGCTGAAATTCTTTTGTGCATCTTTTAATTAAAATACTACCATATTGTATTTAATATAATTATATTATCTAATTACTACGTGACTGTTAAGGCTAGAGTTTACTCTAACAAAGTTACAAATGTACCTGCAAAATAATGCAGAAACACGTAATGTACGCGTCACGGGGTGTTTTAAGTAAATTTAAGTCAAATTATAGGATCGGCACCACTATTTAGTATTAAGTCGCATAGAGTACACCTTGTTCCCTAGTAAGTGAAGTGGAGTGAAAAAGAAGTCAACGTTTTTGATTTTAAAAAATAAGAGCTTTTTAACGGAAAAAAGTCAATATTTAATACTATTAAAACAAATTAGTGGGTTTTCTAGTGATTAGTGGCTACTTCAAGGATCACCACAGAACCGTAAGTTAGTCAAATACGGTGACCAGAAATATTTTCAAGTAAACTAGTATTGCCATATCAACAGAAATTGGATAATGCAGTATGTACAAATCCAAAACGTTAGACTTCAAAATACACTATTTATTATGTATTTATAAATGTGTACTAACTCAAATCTTATGAAAATCCTCTTCTAGGAAGGGTTTTGTGTTTCTGGAAGTCATAATCTCGAGTAGAATCACAATAGTAAGCAAAAGGGTCTTGACTTAAATAATCCTATCGGCGTCGTACAATGCCACTCCCAATTTAAGTATTCGTGGAAACTCTGTTTTTGTATGAATGTACCCGACAGATTAAAAAGTTGGAGTATGGCAGTGTTTTATCTAAAATAATATAAAATAATACTGTGTTGACTTATTGAAGATGGTGCAAGGTGGTGTAAGTTTTCCTCTAACTGGTGCACATATCATTTTTTTAAAATTCGAATGGAGGGGGCTAGTGTCATTCTAGCCCCCCTCATAAACAAATTATCGCAATGTCTTTTCCAGCATGGTGCAAGCTATTATTTTGGTGGTGCAAGACTAGTACTTTCTGGTGCACATGCTACATTTCAATAAATCGTTTGGAAGGGGGCCAAGTTGACAGATCATCGGTTTGGACGTCCTGAACGTAAGCACTCGCAATCTGGTCAGCGAGGACTTCCTCTGCACGTAGTTTTGTAATAGCCGCAGGTGATGGGGTACGACATGTGGCTGAAATGTCATGTCAGTGATTGTGTTTCTAAAAAAATTTGCTAGTAATCTCGTAAATGAAGCATATTTCCCAAAGCCTAAAAGGTTCAGATGACGTTCGACGTAAAGCTAAAGTATACAATGCAAGAAACAAGTGTATAACCATGATTGGATATCCTGTGGAAGAGTCAGACGTAGAAAGTGAATAGTATGTATACGTTGAATTAAAGAGACATTTTAGTTGACTATTCAAAGGCACTCAGGAGCTGATCGTTAAATTTACGAATATGCATGGTATAATATTGATAAATCTTGAGGAATTGGAAGAGGCATATAAACCACTTTACTATGAGAGTAGTGCAGCAACCCGCAAAAATTTATATACATCAAAAAAATCCAGACTTCAATATTCGCAATAGCCTAAGCAGTTACGGATTATCCTAGTAACATTGAAAGCTTGATAAAAAGCACAAACTAGTCAGTATTGCGCAAATATGAGTAAAGAAATCATCGTAAAAGGATTGTTTAAACCAGCTCGCAAAAATTATCTGCGCCAGCATACTATCCTTAAGCCTATAAAGAAAAATCTCTGCAATTTGACTTGGCAGAATGCATATTTACGCTCACCTTAATAAAGGTTACAAATATGTTCTTATTGGTTTGCATAGATTTACTAGATACGCATTCGCTAGACCTCTAAGAAATAAAGCTGCACGGGAAGTTACCAATGAGATGAAAAGTATTTTGAAAACGCTGGTACAGGAGGATAACGGTATTGCAGCAAAAGCCAATTCGCAAACGGATATCGGAAAGGAATTTTTTAATAGACAGTTTAAAAACTTATGCAAAATTATAAGATAAACCATATTTCTACATATTCTGTTGTCATGGCTAGTATGGTAGAACGACTTATCAAAACAATTAAAGGTGTGTTGTACTGAAGATTATATTTATAAGGCAGTCATAAATTGCTCAAAGCTTTACAAAAGGTAATTGGGGAATCAACATCAGTAAACGCCAATCGACAGGGATGTCCCCTATTGATGCTGAAGCGCATGCAGAAAAGATTAAAATTTGCAGATAGTAGTGCTACAAGTCAAGGGAACGTGCTTAAAATTAGAGATGTAGTGCGAATATCTGAATACAAGACTGTTTTTAATAAACGGTTTTTACCCAACTGGACTATGGAATCATTTAGGGTGGCGCAAAATCAATATATAAGACCTGTTACTTACTTGCTTCAGGATTTAAATAATAAACCCATCTTGGGTACCTTCTACAAGGAGTAACTGCAGGTTTCGAATTCTCCAGACACCTATTTAGTTGAAAAAGTGCTTAAGAGGAGAAAAAAGGGGCCATAATTGTAAATTAAATCGTATGTGTTTAAGGATACAAATTTACAAACTTACCATTGCATACATAAGGCTTTATTTCAAAGTTTGATCATTTATGTATCCGCTTTCAAAGGGGAAACATATATATTCAGGATATCCAGGGCTTCCAGTACAAGTCGAGCAAATTTTTTGTGAAAAAAACAGCTATACTGAAAGTTGGAAAAAGTGAGTTATGCCACGAAATACCAAATATGCCATTAGGAAGTGAAAACTTGAATGAGGATTAATATGGACAACAATTATTTTAAAAATCACCTACACGAATGATACTGGAACATTTTCGCGATCAAAGAATTATCAGCTTTGTTTTATATTTTTGCAAGAAATTGTACCTGTAAATATAACCGTTTTCGTAAAAGGGGTTGTAAAAGCAATACATCGACAGAAGGTGGAGGTAGAGGTTGAGACGGACATAGAGGCGGAGGTGGAGGCGGAGGTGGAGGAGGAGATGGACGTGAAGGTAGAGGTAGAGGAGGTGGTGGAGGAAGAGGTGGAAATGGAGATGGAGGTGGAGGTGGAGGTGAAGTTGGAAGTGGAGGTGGATGTGGTGGTGGTGGTGGAGATGGTGGTGGTGGAGATGGTGGTGGTGGCGGAGGTAGAGGTGGAAATGGTGGAGGAGGTGGGGGTGGAGGTGGAAGGTTGTAGAGATGGAGGAATGTGGAGGTGGTGGTTGACGGATGTGTAGGTGTACTGCTGTCAAAAAATCTTGGAGTTTATCAATACCTTTTGAGAATTGCGTGACTTTGTGGTGCACGATCCAAATATACAGGGCTATTCTACAAATTAGAAGGTCGGAAGTAGAATACGAATGCTAGAATGAGGAAGGTGTAATGTAGAAGGTGAAATGTGGAAGGTGTAAAGCGGAAGTTGGATGTAGAAGAAGGTGGTGGTGCTGCCTCTCTGTCCTCTCAACGCCTTTACAAGTTGATAATACGGGAAAAATATAAACTCTGGTATATAAAAGTACTTTCATTTCTTGAACAGCTTTGCGCCTAGAAAAACATGCCATAATTTTTAAAAGTAACACCTTTCGTGTCTACACAGAATTTTGTTCTACTATTTTTTTAATATTGGCACCATCATAACAGCGGCGGTGTAATGTCGTAATTTATTGAAATTTTAAATTTGTTACAACAAACCTTTACGGTCGCTGAAATATTAATTCCATACAAGTTTCTAAAATCGATGGTTTATTAATATCAACTTTCGATGAGTGTTAATCACAAAACGTGTTGGATTCAAATTGGACCACCAATTTCCAGCGTTTTCACATTTTTTAACCTTCCTTCCGTAAGATAACCTATATTTTATTATCTGATTGTTGAACAACATAATAACCAAATTGCAAACATGTGAAGAAAGCAAACTTTCAGTTATATTGATTTGAGTAATAAATTCAAATTTTTTTGATGAAATGTTATTTTATTCGTTGAGAACAATGCCCATCAAACTAAAATTGCATAAAAATTGCACAGGTGTAAAAAGGAAACGGTATGCAAGTGATATGCAGTGCAACGCTTTCCATTACTTCACTATTGCATAATGTAATGCCACCTTGAATCAATCTTTTTATAAACTGATTTAATTCGAAAAACACAATATGTACGTGACCATTGTTTCATGTAAACTACATGACATTCAATGATGAATAAGATTTTCTAACTTCCGCGCAATTATGTAATCGTCAAATAAATAATCAGGCATTAAAGTTTTCTAGCTGTACAGAAAATCAGTATAAGCATTTCAAATAAGTTTTGGTAAATATTTTAAGCATGTACTAATATGGGATCAGTGCCTAGATCTATAGTTGGAACGAGGAAAGAAGACCATTACGTGATCATTTGTATTCGTCTAAATCAACATGAATTTCTGAAGCTAAATGACCATACACTTATATTTATTGAGAAGTTGTATAGGAAAAAACAACATTTCCAATTCAATTTTATTTTTCAAACTCATTTCGTTTATTGTAGAAATTAATGTTCATATTGTGGCGAGCTACTATTAGGCAACTCGTCAAACACACAAGCGCCGCAAGCACTGTATATTCTCCATGGACCGAGAATCTTCAAGCAATTACTTTAGGAGGAATCATCCTTTCTAATTCAGGGTATAAATAAGACCGATGAGGAAGTACAGGGTTAGTCTGTATCAGAATGTCAAATATAAATTATATCGTGTAAAGTTAAATAGTTAACCTTTTGGAAGTTCAAGAGTAAACTTAAATGTTATGTGAACGTGTCTACGGTACATGCAGCCTGTAGAATACATAAATAGACAAAAGTGTAACAAATAAATAGTTGTGTTAGTGTTGCGAATGGACCTATGGTTAAAAAGTTAGTTTAAGAAGATATTAGTGCTTGTAAATTCATTGGTGTCATAGTGCTTCATTGTTAATTGGACTGAAAACATCTATAAATAAGGCATATACTGTTAATTAGACTTGTGAACAGTGAGTAATAAAGACTCTTGTTATTACTTGTTTTAAAATAGTGGAACGCGGTAGTAGTAGCTTGCTACACAGGTGTCAGGCCTGTGTGGGGTATATAGTGATTAATTTAAAAGGAAAAAAACACAAGTTTAAAGACATTTAAGTAGTGTATATATGCCAGCTACAAGAAGCCAAAGCAAAATGGACGCAAAAACTTTAATGAATTTCCTTAAGGATTTTAAATCCGGTATGGAAAAAAGGTTTAGTGAAAGTACTGAGAAAATGGAGGAGAGGTGAGCTAAACTGAAAGTCACACTAAAAGAAAACGTAGTGAGGTCAGTTGAACTGGAATCAAACCTTACCGAAAGGTTAAGTAAAAATGCTAAGAAAATAGAAGAACGGTTTAGTGAAAACGCGGTGAAAATGGACGAGTTAAATGAAAGACGGCCACGTTAGAACAAAGATTAATGCTCCATCGCATTGAAAGATGTCACTGAACAAGTAAAAATAGTTGAGCAAAAGTTGGACCGTGAATTGGTAAAAATGGAAGAAGATGTGATGAGGCTGCAAGAACAAGTGATTTCACTAACAACGCGGCCACTTGAATTAGTAAACCAAGTTGTAAATCAGAACATTTCAGAAATAAGAAGCATGGAAGGAAGCGAGTCATTACCGTCAAAATTTAAAGTGAAACCAACCACATTCGATGGTAAAGCACCTTGGCCCACATATTTGAAACAATTTGAAGCTGCTGCAATAGCCCACGGTTGGTGCAACAAAGAGAAGGCTATGTCTCTAATAGTGGCCCTACGGGGGGAAGCTCTTAACATCTTACAAACAATTCCTGATCACCAGCAGAATGATTACGTGCTCTTAACGTCGAAGCTTGAAATGAGAAATGGAGACGCTCACCTCCAACAGGTTTACCACGCACAAGTTAAGAACCGCTCGCAAAAGACAATTGAAAGCTAGCAAGAATTCGAAGCTGACATTGCCAGATTGGTTAGACTGGTATACCCAACGGCACCAGATAGCTTTTTCAAACAACTGGTAGTTTAAACATTTGTGAATGGCGTTAAAGATGGCGAAATACATCAAAGTTCGGTCTGCCTTGGAGGAACCTGGTCAAGCGCAGAACAGCAAAGATGAAATAATCAACCGTGTGGCGGAAAGGCCGGAAAGACAACGACCGCGAAGATGGCGTGTGCGATGCTGAAGCTGCGGTGAAGTTGGTCATATACAGAGACGCTGCACTCAACCAGCAAAACAACCGGTTGAGCAGCAGGAAAACTAGAACAAGTCGACGTAAGCGGGCGAACGTCGACAGCACAACGTAGTGCTCCGGAGACTATCATCCGTGCTGCATCTTCGATGGGAAGTCTGGACAGCATTTATATCGATGGTAGAATTAATGGTAGGGTTGTCCAATTACTCGTGGATACAGGAGCAACTAGGACTATTGTGAGACCAGATTTGGTTGGTCGTGGAAAAGTGCTACCTGCATCGGTGTGCCTTCGAACGGCAAGTGGTGAGAAAATTTGTACTCACGGAGAGACTGCCGTTACGTTGGCAATTGGGGACAAACTAATTAATCATCGAGTGTTGGTAGCTGAGATCACAGAAAAAGTGATCTTGGGAATGGATTTTATGAAAGAATATGGGTTTCATGTAAACATGAAAGAAAATGTGCTTCGGATAGATGATGATGAGATTCCATGTCAAGGGACGAGTAACCAGACGATGTAAGTTCGAATGATTTGTGATATGAAAGTACCCGAGAAGGCGGAAATGATAGTAATGGGACGCCCGGATGGTACGCTACGGAAAGGACAAATATGCATGATGGAAGCAACTGAATCGGGAATGGGTCAGGAGGGATTACTGATTGGAAGAACGCTGGTGAAGTTTCGAAATATGATACCAGTAAGGGTGCTAAACATTAATCCGCATACGGTGACCCTGAAGAAAGACATGATTGTAGGAAATTGCATTCCAGTATGCCATATTTAACGTTGTGTGGATGACATGAAAAATAAACCAGCCAACGGTTGCTCACAGAAATTGCTGAATATGTTGATACCCTCGTGTCAAGGATTAAACGGCGACCAATTGGGCAAAGTAAAAGAACTGGTCGGACGATATCGAGGTGTGTTTGCACTGGATGATAGTGAGAAAGGAAGAGCGAATGTTGTGCAACATAAGATCAATACTGGAGATGCGCAACCAATAAGACGACACCCCAGGCGGCTTCCTTTGGCAAAACGTAAAGAAACCGAACAAATTATCACCGACATGGAAGAGCAAGGAGTGATTGAACCCTCGAATAGTCCATGGGCATCCCCGGTAGTGCTGGTCAAGAAAAAGGATGGGTCGACAAGGTTTTGTGTAGACTACCGGCGGTTAAACAATGTGACAAAGAAAGACAGCTATCCTTTGCCCAGAATTGATGACATATAAGATACTCTATCTGGGTCTAAATGGTTTTCGACCTTGGACTTGAAAAGCGAATACTGACAGGTAGGCTTGGAGCCAAACGATAAAGAAAAAACTGCATTTACAATTGGAACTGGATTATGGCAGTTCAAGGACATGCCATTCGGATTATGCAATGTCCCTGCTACTTTTGAACGTTTGATAGAGTCGATTCTGCGTGGACTATCCTGGAAGACATGTCTGGTGTACCTAGACGACGTGATAGTGTTAGACGGGCTTTTTGAAGAACACCTTAAGAACTTAGAAGAGATATTCCAAAGATTACGCGGGGCAAACCTTACCTTGAGCCCTAAGAAATGTCACCTATTTGGAAAAGAGGTAAAATACCTAGGACATGTCGTTTCGGAAACCGGAATAAGAGCTGACCCTGACAAAATAAAAACGGTACAAGAGTGGCCCCACCAGCAGATATACACCAACTACGCAGTTTTCTAGGATTGTGCACATATTACCAACATTTTATACTTGGGTTTGCGAATATTGCCAAACCGTTAACGAAATTAACCGAAGATGGACAAGAATATGATTGGAATGACAACTGCCACAGTGCATTTGAACAACTGAAACGGCTACTAGTTGCAGCACCAATTTTGAGTTATCCACGGATGGAGGGGAAATTTGTGTTGGATACCGATGCCAGTAACACAGCTATAGGAAGCGTTCCTTCTCAAGTGCAGGACGGACAAGAAAAAGTTGTTGGGTATTTCAGCAAGGTCTTGTCGCGGCCAGAAAGGAACTATTGTGTGACAAGAGGGAGCTGTTGGCCGTCGTCAAATCCGTAGAGCACTTTTATAAGTACTTATTCGGCCGTAAATTCCTGTTGAGAACAGACCATACTGCACTAAAATGGTTACTGCAGTTTCGAAATTTTAAAACGCAAGTTGCAAGGTGGATAGAGCAGCTGCAGGAATATGACTTTGACGCAGAACATCGTATAGGAAATAGCCATCGGAATACATACGCTCTATCAAGGAGACCTTGTCCGGTAGACTGCAATTATTGCTCCAAGATGGAAGAGAAAATAAGTGTCATCCATAGAATGACGGTAACCGATGATACTTGGCAACCCAAAAGAATACGAGAAAACCAGGAGAATGACGCCGAATTGGGACGTATTATTGAGTGGAAAAGTAGAGGACAACGACCAGCTTGGGAAAAAATTAGTATTTCAAGTAGGAGGCTGAAGGCATACTGGGCACCTTGGTGATTGAGTATAGAATTTTGAAACGACGCCTGGAATGTGAAGATGGCACTGAGAGACTCCACGTGATAGTGCCGAGAAGCAGAGTGCCGGAAGTGTTGCAGCACCTGCACGATGGTATTTCCGGAGGGCACTTTGGCGTGAAAAGAACTCTCGAAAGGGTGAGAGAAAGATTCTATTGGGTAAACTGCAAAGAAGATGTAAAGGAGTGGTGCCGCAAATGTGAGCTGTGTGCCTCTGCAAATGGCTCGGTCACAAAACGGAAAGCCTCAATGAGACAGTATAACGTAGAGAATCCTTTTGAGAGGGTAGTCATTAATATAGCTGGTCCGTTTCCTGAATCAGAGAAAGGAAATAAATACATCTTGGTTGCAATGAATTATTTTACCAAATGGCCGGAGGCGTATGCTATACCTAACCAAGAAGCCGAAACGGTTGCAGATGTACTAGTAAAGGAGTTGTTTTGTCGTTTTGGAGTTCCGTTGGAATTACACTGGGATCAAGGTCGGAACTTCGAATCAGCGTTGTTTCAAAACGTCTGCAAGCATTTTGGATCAGGAAACTAGAGCCACGCCACTTCATCCCCAATCGGATGAAATGGTTGAAAGAATGAACAGGACGTTAGGAAAGTACCTGCTTAAAGTTATCTCTGAACATCAACGAGACTTGGATCAATATTTACATTTGTTCCTACTGGCGTACCATCTTCGGTACATGTTAGTACAGGATACTCTCCCGCTTGCGTGATGTTAGGACGTGAATTGCGGCTACCATGTGATCTTCAGTTTGGATTTAAACCTGGAGAAGGGATCGCAGGTGAAGATTACGTTATTAAGCTTCGTGATAGATCAAATAGCATTCACGAAAACGTACGAAAGAATATCCAGGCAGCAAGCAATCGAATGAAATCACAATATGACACGAAAGTTCAAGAAGTTGCTTATCAACCTGGAGATTTAGTGTGATTGTATAATCCACAAAGAAAGCGTGGGTTGTCGCCAAAATTACAAAGACAATGGGAAGGCCCGTACGAAGTGTTAACAAGAATTAATGATGTAGTGTACCGGATCAGAAGATCTCCCCGTGGTAAACCAAAAGTGGTACACTTTGACCGATTAACATCTTATGCTGGCAGCAACCAGGGGGACTTGAGTAATGAGAATGGTGTGCGAAGAGTTATTAATCATGAGCCAAATGTAGATTTTGAGAATTTTATGGCGGCGTATGGTGGTTCCGCTAAGGCGAGATTTGGCGTTGTTGTTGAAAAACAGCAAGATCCGTTTAGAGCACCAGAGGAGTATTCCTTTGCACATTGCGTAGCTCAAGATTTGGAAATGTCAAGAGGAGTAGCTGTTGTTTTCAAGAAAAAGTTTAATTGTGTGGATGAATTAGTACAACAGCAGCCAACTGTAGGAAAAGCTTTGGTTCTTCACGATAAAAGTCGTTATGTTTACTATCTGGCAGAGACCTAGTTATGGACATATATGGGAGGCTTTGCTAAATCTTAAGGCTCAGATGATAGAAAATGGAGTAACGAAACTAGCGGTGCCCAAGCTAGGCTGTGGACTGGATCGCTTAGATTGGAGGATAGTCCGAAATATGCTAGAAGTAGTTTTCCAGGAAACCAACGTCCAGGTCCTTGTTTGTTATCAACCGGTTGCCTATCAATACCAAGAAAAGGGTGTTGACTGTTATTTCCAACGACGCGGTAGATTCACTAGAGGAGATAGCTGCCGATACCGTCATCCGTCATCGAATTGGCGTCAAAATGTATTTACATTTACGTAACGGTTTTAAAGAGGTAGTAGTATTGCGAGCTTCTATTAGGCAACCCGTCAAACACATAAGCGCCGTAAGCACTGTATAATCTCTATGGACCGAGAGTTGTGTTTTTATTCCTACCACTTTCACTAAAGCTACAGTACCTATTTGCATCCAGTGAATCGAGTAACAATTAATGACGTTTTCGTGATGTAATAAGTTGAACTTTTCAGCAGTTCGGTTCACTGTAAATTGAATTCGGTACGATGTTCAGCACTGCCAATACTGTCAGTGAAAAAAGGAACAGCCATAGTCACCTGATGGAACTTCTTTCGTGGTCACTACTATATGTCGAATTGAATCAACAGATTTGTAGCAATTTTGTACACTTATTTTAATACCAAAAAACTACAAATAAATTTAATTCTTACTTATATATACTTTAAGAATGTCCAAATCCTTAACGATCGTCATTTGTTTTGTTTACGATGCACTATAAATATATCATCAATATGAAATAAGTTGCACCGCACGCATTACGCCTTCCACTACTCTTTGTACATTTTCAATTCACCATCGGTCAACAGAAAACTCCTTACACACAATAAACGCCTATTGCGTCTGAGCGAATTTACTGCGAGAAATTTGTTCCTGTAATATTAGTGGTGCATATTTGCAAATACTTTCCTTTTGGTTTATAAAAATATATTTTTATACCGAATGAAAGCAGTTAGTGTTTGTTATATCTTTAGCAACCCTATAACTAATAAAAGTGTTTCTAGAGGAAATTCTATACCGAATGCTAAGAAAAATAAGATACGTATATGAAAATCGGAAAACATTTTAAGTTCAGTATGTACGAGGGTATGGTGAAAAGGTCTCGGCCCGACACAGAGATGGCGTTCCAATCAGCAAAAATTTGTGCTTCCCGCCTGCGTGTACATGTCATTAGTTCGTATGACAAGTTTCAACTTGCTATCTCAAGTAGTTTGTTTACACGAATTTTTTCAAGCAGACGTCCTATGCGTGTTTCCTTAAGATGGATAAACTTGAATATCGTGCGGTCATAAAATTCTTCGTTTTGGACGGATTAACCCCTCAGGAAATTCATCCGAAGTTGACAAAAGTCTACGGAAACTCTGCCCTTTTTCTGTCAATCGTTAAAAAGTGGGCAGCTGAATTTAAACGTGGTCGCACGTCTTTCGAAGATGACCCATGTGAAGGACGACCAAAAACCGCAACCACACCGGAAACGATCCAAAAAGTGCATGATATCGTGTTGGACGATAGGCGAGTGAAAGTGAAGGAGATAGCTGAGGCTGTAGAGATATCAGACGAAAGGGTGCAAAACATCTTACACAAAGAGTTAGGGATGCGAAAGCTCTGCGCAATATGATCAAAATGAATGCCGATCAAAAACAAATGCGAAAATGAGTTTCGCAGCAATATTTGGCCCGGTTTAATAACGATTCGAGCGATTTTGTGCGGCGATTTGTCACTATGGATGCGACATGGGTCCACTATTAGACGTCAGAAACGAAACAGCAGTTGAAGCAGTGGGTGGAAGCCGGTTGTTCAGCGCCAAAGAAAGCGAAGTCGATTGCATCTGCCGGAAAGGTGATGGCCAGCGTGTTTTGGGATGCGAAAGGGATCTTGTTAATAGATTACCTTGAAAAATGCAGAACAATTACAGGCCAATATTACTCCACTTTTCTTGACCAGCTGGATGCCACAATTCGCGTGAAGTGGCCTGGCTTGAAGAAGAAAAAATCATCTTTCACCAAGACAACGCACCTGCACACAAGGGTGCGTTGGCGATGGGAAAATTGACGGATTTGGGGTACGACTTGCTCGGCCATCTACCCTATTCCTCTGATTTGGCGCCCTCAGACTTCTATCTGTTCCCAAACTTGAAGAAATTTGTTTTTGGGAAGCGCTTCATGTTCAATCAAGAAGTTGAGAGGGCCGTAGACGAATATTTTCACAGCCTTCCAGACTCTCATTTCCGGGAAGGAATATTGATGTTGGAGAAACGCTGGACCAAGTGTGTTGAAGTTAAGTGGGATTATGTCAAAAAATAAAATCTTTCTTTTTTACTGAAAATTGCAGTCTTTTATTGTAGGCCGAGAACTTTTCACCTTACCCTCGTATTATAAACCTAGTTACATGCACCATGTTAGTTTGCAATTATTTTAATGCATATACCAAGCAAGCGATGTGATTTCTTAAAAACGGTCGGCCTACGAGAAATGCTTCAGAAATTAAAAACAAAAATTAAGTAACATGGTTTCTTTTATTATAATGAAGCACCTATAAATCGCAAGTATCAGGTTTGTAACACACCCCCCAAGTGAAACGGAGAGTCACAGAATATCCCTCTCTGGAAACAATTTTCTAAAAGCTTGCGACAAACTTTTTATGTCGGAAGGTAGATAAAATTTATAAATGGCGATATTCTGTCTAAAAGCCCGTCTAGACCGTAATAGAAGATTACTCCTCAAATCAGCCCGCGGATTGAGAAGATAGAACACGTGGCTGAAGTAAATGGAAAAACTCCGGAAGGGAAAATATTCAGCCGGGGTTAAAATTACAGCGACATGAGCAAGGGAAGGGGTCGAAAATGAATAAGATCAATCTTGAAAAAGGAGATGGCGCCACTTAACCAGGAATTGAAGTAAATGGGGGGGGGGAGAGTAGGACGTCTTTTAAATGACAGATGAAAGGTTATAAATTTTGCTTTTTAAAAGTCTTATATGAAATATATTATTTTATTCTTGCGGAATATTGAGTACACTAATTATTTTTATTATTCTAAACTCTGTAAATTCAAAGTAAATAAAGTACAGACTTGCTTCCACATCAAATTCAAGAAGCACAAAAAGAAAAATAAAACTACTTAGAACCAACAACCAACGACATTCTAGCTAACGCAATAACCCCAAACCACGTCAATTATTAGAAAATAATGGAGTTATACATATGTAAGTTTAAAACCAAATTATTTCGTTTTCTTTAGATCTGCCTTTAGAAAACCTTACAATCGTGGAGGTGAATGTTAGGTGTCCCTAGAGTTATAAATTGACAAATAGTTCCACGGCCAAAGGGAATAAATTATAAATTGTGAGTTTACTGTCTTCTATGTACTTAACACAAGATTTTTTATAATCATAAGGTTGAAATTGGTGATCCAAAATTATTTTACGCTGAGAATTTATTTGATCATTTGCTAATATTTATGTATTTCGTGCTACATAAGAATTTAACTGTTACTCTAAACAATTCATTTTCTTAATGAACTTAGTTTTTTAACAAAATGAATTATTTGCCACGAAATGCGCATATCGTTCGCTAATTTTTACTTCAGTAACATTAAAAACTTAATTAATAATTTAAAGTTTTGTCTTAAAAAAATGTTAAATCACAAATGTTAAACTTCTAAACCTTAAGTGGCAAGCACTTAGGTAAAAACAGGTAATCAAAATTGACACACAAGTTTTAAAAAAATGGGGTCATACTATTGTGCATAACACATGCAACTCTACAAAAGGGTTAGTAAAATTTCCGAGAGCTCACGATTTAAAAAAGATGGACCTTCAGGTGCGAGTTACATATCACCCAATTAATATGTATACGAATTTAAATATAATTATTAAGTTTTAACAAATAGAATGTTACATTGTACAATTGAAGGACACATTATAAAAGGTTAATAAAAGTTCATAATCAGACGTGAGAACGGAAGCAACTACTTTGTATCCCAGACGCAACATGATATTGCAGGTGCAGGTCACAATGAGCTGTAAGAAAGCAATTGGAATAATTAAGATTACTAAGAAGTAATACATTGTATATTATCAAGAAGTAGCAGACATGAGATCTGCACTTCCGACAAGATGATACAAGAGCAGGGATTACATAAATACGCTGAGGAGCTCCTGATGGCCAGTCAGTCTCAAACTTTATAATTTTAACATTGTTGGTAGTTTAGCTACTCATTGGTAATTATTAAAACATAACTTTGATTAATTGTTAATTAAAATTAAGACGTTAATGAATATAACGTACAAGTTATCAAACCATTTATGTAATTACTGTGAAAAAATTAATTTGATAGAAGTGTTTTTGGAAAGAAAACTTTTTAAAAAGAAGCTCCCAAAGGCCCAAAACCTATCTCGCGTCAAACAAGATATTTATATTCTCCAGTAATAGACAATGTGCTGCTTAAGAATATACTCGGCATTGTACATATAATTTCAAATTGGTCGCTCTTGCTGTTCAGCTTAATAACTGACTTTAATGCAAATTCCAAAACCAAAATAAGTTTAAGGGATTCAGAACTAATTGTTAGGGTTCCCATCTACCATTTTGGCATATTTACTATCAAACACTAACATATTTTCGGATTTTATAAATAAAATTTAACGCTCAAGGATCAAGTTAAAATTCACATGTAAATTGTTGTGCTGCAAATTGTAAGCGTTACAAAAAACTTTAAAATTGTGTTAAATTTTAAAGACAGCGGTGATCGATCATACACACAAAACTAATTTTTTATTTAGAATAAAGGTTACACGCGGTTACTAAGGGCTTCCCAGGCATCCTCCTCGCCGTCAGTTGCTGAGTATTATGACCAGCTTTAAAATTTTAAACTGCCCAAAATCACTGAAGAATAATCGACTCCAGAACAATAACGGACATTTTGTAAACAAACTAAGTTCAAAATATTATATACCATGTGTTTCGTATTATAATTACGATTTCTCATTTTTGACAGCATCATTCAATTACGTTGGTAGAACTTATCTCACTGGTAATGGCCGGTATTCAGCGTCCAGTTAGCTAGCCACCCAGGGTGTAGGCACTCTAAATGGATCGACTGTTGGCGCGTTTTGATTTTACCACATCTCTGCAGATGGCGCTGTATGTCTATTTTTAAAGACGAGTTTATTATATTGCTTAATATTTGTGAGGTTTTGTTGCTAATCTAACTTTTTAGCGTCTTTTTAGTTTGAACTTTAGCAGATTGCTGTTTAATAACATTTAACGTTTTACTTGATATCAAATAATATATTGGCGTTTTAACTGCTTTGGAAAAAGCCGTGCATATATGTATCATTTTTTATATTATTTCTGCCACATATATTGTAGTAAGTATACAACATAATTATTTATGAGGCCTAGGGAAACTTTACTCTAAATCTTTGTATCTGCAAGCTTTGATTTTTTATTAAAAGGTTATATATCGTAACTACCTCTTTCAAAATGGTTGTTCCATGCAGTGTGCCAGGTTGGAACAATAAAACTTCCAGTAGGCATAGATTCCCTAATCCCAATAAAGACAAACTACGTTTTGCGGAATGGTTACATGTAGTATGCAACCTTAAGTTGCAGACATTAAACCCAGATCATGTATTTAATAATTATCGTGTCTGACATGAGCACTTTACAACTGACGAAAAATCTTCAAACGCGTATTTGAAATGCACAGCTATACCATCAAGAAAGTAACCACATGGCGAAGGTATTGTATATGTAGGCATTTTCACTTAATGCAACGTTTTTATTTTAGATTACCGTTACAGAATAATTTGTCTACATCAGCTACGACTCCATTAAATGTGACTAGTCAGGCTACAATATCTGTTCTTATTGCGATGGGTCTGTAGTATTGTGATTTTGTTACAAATACAGGTATATGTCATAAAAGCAAAGTCACATAGTTCATCTTGACACCAATCCATTAATTCGTTTATTGTTTCATAAATTATTTCAACTTTTATCAGTTGGTGCTAGGGACGCTGCAAATTGAACTTTTTGATTTAAATATTAAACTAATGAAACTTAATTAGTACATGGCGTTATGTTTTAATATGATCCTGATGACACTCGATTATGTACTTCAAACAGAGGTAGCGTATGAACTAGGTGTTTGTTTGGATCTATTCGGACAGTCATTCAAGTAAACGCGTCAATTTCAGCAGTTGCAAGTTAGATATATCTGCATAAAATTTCCATGGTTTGAAACTATTTTATGACTTCGTTACAATGAAATGAAATCATTGCTGAATATTTGTGGCATCTCTAATTGGTGCTACTATATGTGTTTACTAGAAAAAAATTCATGTTTACCAAATATTAAATTTCCATTTTTCCCATAAATTCATACATACACACGCAATTATAAAATCTTTGCAAACCTAATGGTAACTAAGAACAAGAATCATAAAATTGTACTACTGTTAGTAGTTTACTAAAACAGCTTTCGCTATTACAATAGGAACTTTTTGGTTAACTTACTGGTTCCGTTTCTAATTTACAAAAAAAATGTGTGGCAGTTTATGAGAAATTTCTACTTGTTTACTTTCAACTTCATGAAATGTGATTAATGTGCAATACTGATATTTTTTTAATGTATAGCTGATCACACATGTGCGTGTGTGGAGGAGACACCTGCAACTCCAACACGAACTAAGAGTAGTACTTCTACTAGTGTTTGTTATATTTGTGTGAATATAATGTTATGTATTTTCAGGTACTACTGACAGCCTATTACGTTCTGTGAATGTTTACCGAGCTATAACCTTAACGCCCAAACGCTAAAATGTTGTATAGGAGTGCTAAAAATTTGAAAAATTCAATAGCTGTTTATCGCAAGAGAAACATCACTTTTAGAAAGCGGCTACAATTGGCAAAAAAACAGTTACATTTTTTCGATTTTTCCAATAGCACATTAAATCCAGAGGCATTAAATTTTTGTATTCAGCAGTTGCTTAGCAAAATGACAATGCCTAGGAGTACAAGATTTACATTAGAAGAAAAGTGATATCTTTAGCATAAGATATCAGTTACTGATGGCATTAATTTGCTTGTGATGTAAAATTTGAAAAATTCAATACAGCACTTTAAACCAAGAGAAAAGTTGTGTATGGTTCTCTTTGATGAGATTTCTCTAATGTTGCATGTTTCATACCAGAAGCATAAAGATGAACTTGTGGGAGTACAAGATGGTCAAATTGTAGATCATGCTCTAGTGTTCATAGCAAGAGGTGTAATTAGAAATTGGAAACAAACTATTTGCTACACCTTTTGTAAATCAACATCAACACCTCAAGCTGTTATAGACTCGCTTACATAAGTGATTAAGGAATTACACGAAGCAGATAAAAAGTATTGTCAATACTTATTCGTATAAAACACATCATTAATAAATATTGATAGGAACACTTAATTTTATTAAAACGTCTCTTAGATCATATAAATTTCTTATCCAGTAATTTTTTAGGATGGAAAGTACTGGCTACCATATGTGATCAATGGACAACCAACAGATCAGCCATAGAGAGAATGGTGTTAGATGCACGAGCAATATATTTAAAAAACAATTTGGTTCCAAAGCACCGCATAATTATTAATGACTGTGAAATTATTCCCCTTTATGATGTCCCTCATTTAGTTAAAGATCTTCGTAATAATTTTTTAACAAAAGACAATTTGGAAGTCGAATGATGGCATATTAACAGTAAAATGGGAAGATATTGTAAACACTTATTTTATTGATACACGAGTTAAGGTTCGGGCCTTTGGAGCGGTGTTTTTAAAAAAACGTTTCCAAACTCTTAACACATTTATTTGTTCTTAAACAGAAATTACAATGGAATTTAGAAAAACTGTAAAATATAACTTTAATTCGAAAACATTTAATTAATTGTAATAAGGTGAGTAGCTAGAACAACGAAGTATGGAGTTCGAAGACTGACTGCCGGGCCTTGAGCTCCCGGGCTTTTTATAATAACCTGCCCCTCACATGGCTGTGGGAACTTGCAGATCTCATGTCTGCTTTTCTCTTAATTCTACACTTTATTACAGTGTAACAATCTTATTTCTAGGTAATTACGGTATGTTAACCGCCTGTGACCTGCCACCTGCGATATCACTGCCCTCTCGGATGCAAAGTTGCATATCCGTTCTTATGAACTGTTGATAACCTCTCTGGGTTAGCCTTGTATTACATTGTTGCAATGAACTTATACTTTATTTAACAATTTCTAATAATTCCTATTAGATTCAATATATTCAATATATATATATATATATATATATATATATATATAATTGGGGGATACATAACTCACGCAGTGGTGATATACGTTGCATGCCAGAAATAATTGACTGTCATGTGGTTAATAGAAAAATTAAAAAGATGAAGGTTTCACTTGCTACACAAGTATTTAGTTATTCAATGGCCGCAACGATGAATATCAGGGCTCGAAATGGTAATTATTACTATAATTAATGTATCAAAGAACCAAAAGATTGCGTTGTTTGGATTTTTAGTATTTTACGTTATATAAAAGTTATACTTGTATGATGAGCATACTATACGTTTTGATTTGTAGGTGAAACTGATGTTATGGGAAAACATAAATTGGAGAAACGTGCACAAGAAACAGCTAAAGTGGTTAAATTTTTGGTCACACTATTTGATAGTTTGAATGGTGCTACATTTAAATGCAAGCCCGGAAAGCCACTTACTGAAGCAGTTACCAAACGTTCTCAACATATCGAATTTTGGAAGAAGTCAAAGGCCAACCTACTTCAAATGTGTTTCCTCTACAGGGCACAAATAAAATTAGTCTGCCACCATCTTTAAAAAATTTTATTCGTACTCTTGATGGATTTATTGACCTAGCTGATATAATATTTTCCCATGGTGTCACATATTTTTTGGCGAGACCGTTTAATCAGGATCCATTAGAAAATTACTTTGGTCAAATAAGGGGACGACACAATAGTTCAACGTGTGAACAGTTTAGAGACTCCTATAAAGCACTGTTAGTGTGAAATCTTGCTGGAGTTCACTCGGCAGGAGCAAATTGTGAAGAAATCTGTGAGTCATCATTGATGCAACTTAAAATTTTTTTTTGTAAAAATGTTGACGAAGGATTCTAATCACAATAGTGGTTTGCAAAATTTAGTAATTCATAGGGAACTTGCTACTATAGATAGTGGGGGTGTTGGAAAAACTTATATATATTGCCGTGTATTCTAAACTTAATCGAGCCTCTTCGAATTGGGCGTCAAATTTATTGCCGTGGATCTCAGGTAAGCAATTTGCGAGACAAAAATATATTTAAAAATTTTATAAATTTTTCATATTCGACAAAAAACAAACTTTTCAAAATTTACCTAATCAAAAAAAATTATCCTTACCCGTTTTTTTTTCCTCCTCAGTTGAACAGCCTTCTTCAACTGCTTCCGGCTAGCTCATTCGGATCTCCTCTTGGGTATCTAAATTCACTCGCATATTTTCAATCATACTCACACTCTAGCAATAAAACCTCAAATACAATCAACATACAAGCTTTTATTTCTAACTATTTACACATGAAATGCAATAATGTTCATATTCCATTAATCCCGTTACACTTCAAAAAACCTTAGTTCATAATGTCCAGTATTTCATTTTTTAAATCAATAAACACAGAAATTATACACGGAGTGAATAATACCTTCGCTAAAATCCTTCTTTATAATTTATTTATTCATTTTACTCTAAATAAACTCTGGAGTAGGATGAGCTCAGAATACCCAGTAATTATGCATTTGCATACTCTTAAAACAAATAAAAACACAAAGACATTTACTCTTTACAAAAATTTTATGTCCTGGTGGAACGAAAAGCTTCATAGAAACCTTCAACTTTTCAGTTAACTACCATAATAAAGTTTTACACGTATTACGTTCAATACGTAATTAATACACACTACCTTGAAATTTCACACTAACATTCTCCCAATATTCACAGTTTAAAAGTCACAAATCAAATCGTTACCTGGAAAGTTTATAGTAGATCTCTGCTTTAAAGATGTTGCCGTCTATTTCTTCCGTCCGTTCTACAGGTCGTTTCTAGCGGTTACTAGAAAAACTCCATCTCAATTGAACTGCAAACGCGGCCTCCCCGGTGTAACCAATTCCAAATTGCATTTATATTATTTCTTCTTTAATTTGAAGCTTCAAACCACGTTATTTAAAAGCGCGACACGAGTTGTTTATAATTGAAGATGATATCTCAATTAAAATTAATTTCGGCACACTTAACCGCGTATTTTAATTACGAGAATATCACCTTGTAATACATTAAATTGATTTTGTAATACTTACAACTCGTGTTACTGCGATATGTTCTTTTGAGCGGTCGAAAACTTAAGGGCCCCTACTACGTTCTCTAAAATCATTTATACTCTTAGGCCGCCACCTCCTCAGTTGTCTTTCATCCGAAATCCTCTTTCTACAACAACACGTTCTCGCAAATTTGCACTCAACCCCATTCTTACTCCAGGAAAATTTAATACCTCGTTATTAAATTTTCCGAATAATACGCTACACTACGCTCTTGCTCGTTTCAAACTAGACTAAACATTGCAACCAATCGTAAACCTAGTGACGCTTCACAAATCCCTCCTTTTATTATCCGTGTCTCTGCTTTACGCGTTTTATCCGTCCCTTTCTAATCTGGTCTGAGTGGTACAAATCGATATTCTTTACTATCGGCTATCTAAACCCACGTGGACTAGCGACGTGACTTTTAAATAAAGCGTTTTGTATTTCTTACTAAAACATTCACCCGTTTTCCCAATATACGTAGAATTTGCATGTTTATCAGCTCGAATTTATTAGAACCTGACATTTAAAAGTTTGCAGGTGTGCGCTCCTAATGAACGTTTTAAATACAATTCTCCAAGCTTCGTTTCATGGTATTTTACCCTCCTTTTAGCCGTTTGTTACCAATGCGGTTCACCTTGGGTTTTCACAGGCTGTTTTGCTTATTATATATCCCTAATTGTTCAATTACCGCTAATTAAATTAATAATGAATGGCATTGACTTCTACCATTTAATTTTTAGCAAAGCTATTAAATATGAAATATTATTTGTACAGTTTGATTAATACCCGTTACTTAAAAATTAAATTAATTAATATAAATTTCGCACGTAATTTCTGTTTGTTCCTTTATACAGGGTGTTTTGAAATTGCTGCGTTTATTTTTATTTTTAACAATATAAAAACCACTATTATATATATATATATATATATATATATATACATATATATATATATATATATATATATATATATATAGCTGCAATGGGGTATGTAGAAGGCCTTATAGTAAAAACTGTTATTAAAAAATTTCCCTGTGAGTTTTGTAAAAGTCATATGGTAAAGAACACTAAGGACAACGCAAGTTTTACTTCTTTAACAATGGCTAAAGAACTAAATAAACAACATTTTAGTCTACTATTGTAATGATTTTCTTGTCTTATGCATACATGCAATATAACAAAATTATACTTTCAAATTTTGTATTAGACAAAAATGTTTGTCAAGTTATTTCTAAGTATATAAAACAATATGTCTCCTTTAGTTTTGTTTGTGTTCATAAGGATTTAATAACCGACTTTATTATTAGTTTTGTAATTAATTTATGTATTTTTAATTTCCGTAAAGCAATTAATGCTTTAATTACTGGTAAGGATAGCAGAATATCTAGCAGTAGTTGCAGTTTATATAAGCAAGCTGCAGATATTAATAAAAATAAAACAAAGTTTAAGAACTAGGCAGATTTCAAAATTTTCTCGTATGTGCGAATACTTTGGTTCTTGAATTTAAGCTTTTATAAAAATATTAACATATTAAGATTTTCCTTGCCTATTACAATTAATCACTATAAATGTAGGTACCTCAAAAGTTTTGTACCTTTCCATAGAACCTTATGCTGTCAATTTTCCAGAATTAATAGAATATTCTCACTTTTAATTATATTAGCAATACTTCTATTTTTTAAAATTCTATCATTACATATCTAACTGCATTTTGGCTAATATCCATGGTTTGCAACTATATATTGCTATGCTTCAGACATAGGTTTTCAGTAGTCTGTTTTGTAATATCCAGTGCTATCTGTTTAGTATCACACTCAGCACCTCCAAGGCCTTCCTCCTTTGGCCTTCTACTTTTGACATCTTTTTTTCTATTCTACTTTGTGATCAAACTTCCTAACTAGCAAAACTAGTCTTAGGGTTAGGCATAGTGTATATTTATTTACACTGTGGGTTAGGATTGCTCCCTCGCACACCTGCTCCTCCTAAATCCGAACTGATCCACTAATCTCTTCTCAATTTTACTCTCTACCCTATTATATATTATTTTAGTTAATATTTTTGAGCACTAAAGGCCCTAAAATTGTTGTAACTTTTTGATTTCAATCTCCCCATAAGTAATTTGTTCGATTTAATTAAATATACAAGTTGTGCAGCTACATGTACATGTTTCAGCTCTACTCTAGACCCCATAATCTGGCTTAAAAATTCCTATAAACAAAGCTACATTTAAAAATTGCTTGTAAGTTAAAGAATTAGAATAACGAGGTGTACTTTCAAGTAATATCAAAATTAGAGAAAAGCGATTTTAGACATATCTACACTAAAAACTAAACAATTAAGCATTTAAACTTACATCTCTTCCATGGGGCAAACCTATAGATCCATTCCTACGGCTTAAGTTTCTTTAATGCTTTTTCCAAGTTCCGTTCTTAGCATTTTGCATCCAGCTCGTCTTTCTATTTCAAATGTGGTAAATGCACTTCTTTCATATTGTATACATAAATTTTTGAAAGTGCAGTGTTAATAGTTTCTATAACAACTAAAGGATTGTATTTACTAAACATTACTAATTTCTCTGAAACTTTATACTCTCCCTATAAATTAAGAAAATCTCGGGAACTGCGCATTTTTTAATTGTTACTGTTAGAATTAGTACTTGGAATAAGGTATCTTGAACCACTTTCATAAATCAATGATATAGAATTGATGTACCTGTATTGTGTAAAATCAAAAATAAATTGGTATTACCTAATTTATATACATCTATTTATTTCTTAGAATCAAATTCCAATCTTATATTTTATTTATATTAATTGTAGATTATGCTTATAGTGTATATGTAGTTTCTGATTTAATAAAAATTAAAGTAAATTAAATTTATCCAACGGGAAAAATGCACATCGCCGATTACTTACTACAACATCAGTGGACTTTCAGAGAAAGTACTGCAACCAATATTGATGAAAAAATAGGCCGTCCGACACTATGGTCCTCAAGCTTATACAAAATAATTTTGCTTGGAATCAGGCAAGTGTTGTACAAGTATAGTAGACAAAAATTAATTTGTTTATTGTTTTCTATATAAAACAATGAACAAATTAATTTTTATCTATTGTGCTGGTAGAACACTTGCCTGATATCAGACAAAATTATTTTTTATAATTAGAATTTTTAGTTTTATTTAAAACCTTCAGAGAGCCTGGTTCTTAACCTTTTGAATAGAGAAGTCGCAAACCATAGTAGCAGATTTTAACGTCGTTTAGTTTTACCACATTTCAATAGGTGGCACTAACTTGCTAACAGTTTTTACGCAGGAAATGGCATATCTATTCTAACCTTATCTAACCTATGTAGCCACCTTTGTACGGTTTACATTTTCAGAGTCGACTGCTAAGCATATAAATTTGTATCTTATTACAATTAAATGACGAAAAATTGGTCAAACTTGTTTTAATATAGACGAGAAAATAGTATTTCAAGTATTGCAGAAGTGTTTTTAAAATTTTGTAAGTAAACCAAAGAGGTACCATTTAATAGTTCTTGCAGGGGGTCCACCAATTCTTAGGTACATCATTGCATATTGCATTACAAATAATTTGATTTTACAATCATCAAATTACCCGAGTTTATCTTTAGCATTCAAGTATAGCACTTCCGCTAAATACCACCCGAGATTATTTACAGCTTTCACTGTGATTTGTAAACCCTTAACGGTACTGAGCTTAACACCCCCTAACCGTATTCTTTATGCAACCCTGACATATTTCTATGTAAAATTTTTTTCATAAGTCATCAAAATGGGTCCAAGGCAGAGAATATTGATAAAACAAAACAATCTTTTAAGAACCTCATTGCTCGACGCGATATTTTGATAGGTCAATTAACTCGATTTGGGAATTTCGTAAGTGGATTGCACCGTCCGCTTTTCTAATGAGATATAAACGGTAGGTGTACCGCTGAGTATAAAATAAATGTAGTCTGGGCGAGCTAGCACCAGCTTTTAATTGCTGCGGAGTTTGCAAAGGACTTATTTCAGGGAAAGCAAGTTATTCACAGATTAAAGCTCTTTGGGCTTTTGATATGACCACTTTTTTTTTCTTTCACCTTGCAATAAAAGAATAAGAAATCAAACGTAAATTTGAGCAAGAAAAATACTAAACTTGTATATTGAAATTTTGGTTCGTAACATATAAACAATTATTTCTTTCTATAAAATGCTAAGCGATCCATAATCAGGAAATCAGAAAGTCTTAATACAATGTTTCATAAACATTTACACAAAGCTTTTTGTAAAGACAATAAAATAGTTTTGTTTTAATTTTAAATTATTTGCTTGTGAACCTTTTAACAATAAAATATTTCATGAAATTTAAAGAGTTAAGTTATAAGTAGTAATAAAAAATATTTAAGGGCACATTTTATGTAAGTGCAAGATAAGTGGAAGGCAACAATCATTGTTGTCAATACTCCCACGGATAATTTAGATATGTATGAAACGTTAAGTTATAATGTTTACGTACTGCTATTTTCAATAAACGAAATTACAGTAAAACCCATACCTGAAGTAAGTAACTGTCTTAGATTGTTACTTGTATTTTAGTTTGAGTTCCACTTGGCACTTTGTAAAAAACATCTGGCAGTTGTCAAACGATCCGTCCACCACAAAGTAGCATCTGACAAAGTCTTCAACTTTCTAAAGAGATAAATATCTTGTCCACCAAATATTTGCATTTATAGATAATTAGATTCCATCAAAGAAAAAATCCCTGCATCCAGATATTTTATATTATGTAGGTAAAATTGTTGTATTTCATAGTAGTTTCTTATATAAAGCGTCGAGAGAAATTTATGAAGAATGTGACAATATTTAACGTAAAAGATAAAACCAAAAACATGATCGTAGATAAAAGTTTATGTAAAAATAACTGCAGATATAGGCATCGTTGTTGAATTTGAAGTCAAGATAAAGTTAGAGATATATTTGAAGTAAAGTGAATTTGAAATTTTACTTGGAGTACATATCTGTAGAGCTAATATTAGAGATATACTTGAACTAAAATTAAAATGGTATTTGGAGTTAAACTTGAAGATTAACTTGAACTAAAATTAAAACTTTGCAAAAATTAATTGTGTTTCCAAATTATAAGAAACATGGTTCGACGAAACAAATAACAATTTATTTGTTAATATCTTACCATCCTTAATTTACGGGACGAGTTTGCATATATAAAGCTACATCTTTTGCTTTAGGTAAAACGCCTATAACATTATTTTTAGCAAATTATTATAAGTTTAAATAGAAAATACGTACCATAAGTGACCTCGTGGTGATTTATAAATATGTTAACATTATCAACCTCTGCACCGGCAGACAGTCAGATATCAAATGAAACGAACGTTACGCGAACGCTACAGATAACCAACAAATAGAAAGAAAAGCTTATCAGTGAAATGAATGAATGGCACTCCTGGCATGGTTTTAGATCCACAACAGTTGTGTTTTAAAAGGCATGCTTAAAGAAATTAACCAATCAAAAAACTATTTGCGAACGTATTTATTTATATAACAATCTTATCAATTTTAATGCTTTTTAATGTCTACGTGAGTTCCATGAATCGGCGCTTATTCATAAATTAATTTTTACGACATTTCTTAGTACAGATGACGTATTATTTTTTATTAATCGCGAAAGTTCTAAAGTTTAGCTTTGTTTAAAACTCTTAAAGTGTTATTTTGAAATGAATATTTTATTTTTGATATTATACACACACGGAAAAGTAATTAAAGTATGCGTTTGTTTCTTTATTGGTTGATTTGTATACTAATAAAGTCCAGATCTCAGTATAATTACATAATTAATTAAAATTTCAATTGCTTTCTTAACGGTTTTGCAAATACAAAAAGATTTGCCTCTTAATAATTGTAAAACAGGATTGGTTCGTACAGTATGTACAACGTGTTCTAACGCATATTTTACACACCAAAATTTTTTTTAGTATTTTAATTAGTGTGGGCTTCGTTGATGAATGCAATAGCTTTGTAGTTTTCTCTTAGTAACGAAAACTCGTTTCTACGGAATCTTTCAACTATTAGTTTCCACAAGATTTAAAGCTTTTATATTCGTTTTATGAAATTTTCACAGTCGGCCACTAATGTAATACTGAAATTTAATCATATAATTAATAAAGGCTTTGTTTTTTAACGGCAACAAAGTACGTTTACATTATACAGAGTAGCAACATTAAATATTCGGAAATTTAAACTTTTCCTGTTCTTTCTACTTAGCTAGATTTTATTTATAGAATTTGGGTTTCCATGACCACTCATAGCCTCTTTATCACATCATTTTCCCCCAAATTAAAATATAAAATTCGAAATCTGCGACATATTTCCGCATTGATGAGTAATTTTACTATTTTTATTTCTAACTACGTACTATCTACAACTATTTCTATAAGACTTATAATATACACGTATAATCCTTTTTATACTGAGGTTCTTTTCTTTTTAACAATCCTTATATCTATGTCATATAATTAACTAAACTTTCTTTAATTTTATTCTAACATTACCTATAATCTAACATTACTATCCTTTATTTCTAATTTTCTCATATTTACGCACGGTCTCGTCAAGCTTCATCTCAAACAAAACTTTCCTTAATTGCATACTTCACTCATCATGTAGTAGCAAATTCTTCTCTAAACTATCACAATCTTGAAAAAATATAGGGTATATAATTTTCATAGAGTTGACCTAGCAATTACACAGCTATACTACTTTTGCCGTAAAAATTGTGGTCTAGAATCTCCCTACCTAGTCTACTTATGTTACTTTCAAAATGAACATCTTTCAATTAATCCTCATTATATGACTGAACTTTAGTCTTAGATGGTTCAATATTAATAACCTCTCACTTATTTCATCATTTGTGACAATCCTTGACTCTCCACTTACCAATTCAGAATATTCTTCGTTTAATAACGATTCTACTTCATTCTAAGCTTCACCTGAACATTTAATAACACTTTTTCTTTTTAATCTTCTTTCCAGATGATTTACATTTATAATTTCAACTGCCCTTTTCTCTTTCACTTTATCAATCTCTTTCATTTTTAGTCTTCCAATTCTTTCTTACATCTGCATTTAAATAAATGTTTTGACAAACCAAACGCCATATTTGTACATAAGCCATTTACAAAAAAATTTGATTTTTAGTAGCAATTATCCCAAACGAATTATTAAGCTCTACCTTCCATATTATTTTATCATTATCTAACATTTTTCTACCTAGATTTATTTTATTCTTAAAAGCTGCATTCACAGAAGGTTCTTCTATCTGCTCTTTAACTCTTGCAATTATATTATGTTTATCAGTTTTATCTATTATTTCGACCTCTTTAACATTATTTTCTGCAGTTTCCAATTATTCTGCACTTTTTTTAAAAACGATACAACATCCTTTCTAACTTCATCAGGGCACCTAATACTTAAACTCTCATCTCCTTTACCTTTCAGCTCCTTCTCAAGTTTATTCAAATTTATACAATTTTCTTCTATCTTTATATGGATATCCTCGTCCCATTTAATCTTTTCATCCCCATAATCATCACTTTATTCTCAGTATCTATTATACTCCTCATTTTACTAATAAAGTCCATTTCCAGAATGGCATCAGCTCCTAACCCTGGCACTATTAGAAACTCATGCTCAACCTTCGTGTTTCCCAACTCAACTTTCAGAATTATGATACTCTTAATAACTACAAACTTCTTATTATTCGGCAATAATAAATTATTTTTTTTAATAGGGATAATCTTCTGCATTAACTTCTTTGAATTATCTTTTATAAAACCTTCACTCACTAATGTTGCTTTAGCTCTTGTATCTAAAAGTAATTTAATCTCTTTTCCTTCTACTTGCAATTTTATTATGGGTAGTAGATCACTTCTTCCATTAACTTGTACATCATTTTTGAACTCAAGCTTTATAAATTCACGCGCATGTTAATCTTTATTAATTTCTGTACTTTAATTGTTTGCTTTGTTTGGTTTTAAAAATTGTGCCTACTTGCTGTCCCAGGTTGATTCACAGTCTCTGCGTATGTTCTCTTATTATCATTGCTACCATTCATGCCATTTCTTTGTACGTTTGTCATGTTTTCCCTTCCTTCGATTTAATAAAGGACGCGTATAGTCGGTTGCTTGTCCAGCGGTTTGAAATTATAACAAACGCTAATTTAATGATTAGGACGGAATGTTTTTCAAACTAAATCAACGATGAAATAGAACATAACAATGTGGAGTAAGAATCGGCGAGTTCATAGATCCAGGGAGAAAAACTTTACGGATAAAGAAAGAACTAAGAAAATCAAGAACACGTTTTGTGTTAAAATGACTCAAAGCGCTTGAGAGAACGACATTACGGCGCCAAACAGAATTGGATGCTGGATGTTGGCGAAGATTACAACGGTTATGAATTTTTTAGTAAGCAGGGGAAAATTTTTTAGAATATGGGAACGGATATTTTTGAAATGTTGCGAGCAGGGGAAGAATGTTCAGGATTAGAAATATACATGTAGTTTACCTTGGACAGTGGTCCGAAATTATTGCCGAAGAGGATGTGTTTTTGACTAAATAAGATAAGGAAAGGAGTGCAGCTAGTGATTTCGTATTTGGACGTTTGGTTGTTACGGATATAGTGAAAGGACGATGAACACGCCCCACGTTGTGAGCGCTAGTGTTACGAATTTTTTAAAGTTGTTGTTTGATGGGCGGAAACTTAATTTTTATAAATGGGCGCCAGTGAACAAAAATCTTCCGACATAGTTAGGGGTCTATTCCTGGGTAGAGCAATAAGAAGTGGGGGCGGTAATTCGAATTTTGTTTGCAAACCAAAGCTAAACAAAGTTAAATAGGCGCCACCAAGTCCTGAGATAATCACGATAAGAGCAAAGCACAATTCTCGTAATTCAATGCGAATAAATATTGATCAAATTAAACATGTTACACTACCCCTTTCTCAAAAAAAAAAATCTTTTATAACGAAAAAAACTTTTTAGCTAAAAACAAAAATATTTGTTTATAAGAGCTTTTATCAAACTCCCAACTAACAACGCAATTGTTTGCAAAACATCACAGTTTACGAATTGGAGACACTTAATTAATTATAATTCAGAATAACTAAGAGAATTATGAAAACGAGGGAGACTAATATATATATATATATATATATATATATAAATTTGAGTGTGCCGGTAACTACGTGTCCATTGGGAAACAAAATCGGGAAGTCATAATCGGTATTGGTCAAAATCGAGGGAAGTTAAATCGAAAAGTCAAACACTCCACGGGACAAAAAAATAATCTAAGTTTAAGGGAATTCTTTTGTCAGAGCAAGAATTTTCTTATACCTACTGAAGCCAGTACATGCTAACTATAACTAAACACAACATAAAATATCCAAACTTTCAAAAGTACTAACTCTACTTCTTGGAGTTTTAGTAACTTTACTAATAAAAAAAAAACACTACTATATCAAAACAGCATCTTAATACAAAATGATATCAGCTCAAAGCGATAACCAAAACTAAAATAGACTAACCAACAGGTTACTGACAAAAATGGAGGTGAGTGCACATCACCACTATAACTCAAAGTGCTAGAAGTTTTACTTCTACTAAACTCAACCTTCTACACAAATATTTCACAAAACAAAACTCTTCTCACAAAACCGAACCAGTCGGGGCTGAAATCTTCTTCACCCTACTGATTATACTATCTCTAAGTCTCAAATATCATCACCTATTAGTGACTGACCGAACGGTGAGGTTTACCAACCAAACCTCTGACCTTACCAAACAAAAAAAAATGTTTAAAGAAAAGTCAAAATCAAGGGAAAGAATACGCTAATATTCTCTCTACCTAAATATGTAGAAATCAGGACTAAACAATTTATATAGTCAACTTATTTCTACTTTCAAACAATATCTTCTACTAGCGCGCGCCAAACTAAACTAGTACGTACATCAACGTACACAACAAAACTACTACTAAATTTTGAATACAAGTGTACATAACCATATAAAATTCCCAAACAAAATAAGTTGTAAAAGGACAATCTTTATGTATTATAAGTTATAACTATACCGAATCAAAAACCAGAACAAAACGAAACAAACAAACAACTGTTTTACTCATAATCAAAGAAATGACAGAACAGAAACTAATCTTCAGGATCATCTTCCTCATCTGATGGGTCAGATGCAGCAAAGGGCTTCAAATCTTTGAGGTGCCATCTACGGGCTTTAGAATCATCAATAAAAAACTAATCACGACAATAGCTAACAAAAAAATATGAGTGTTTAGGTACACTTTCACCCTACTACCAACCGAACTGTCCTAACAACTACAATACTTCACAACCCTTAAATTTGCTAGAATGACAAACCCTCCACGAGTCTCACCTAGACTAACAACCAAAAATCACATCAACTCAAAAAAAATTATGATGCATAAATTACTAGAGCGACTAACTCACCTAGAGTCTCGTCTAGACTTACGTAATGCTGAGCGACCAACTCTTCCTGAGTCTCGTCTAGACTAACATACTGCTGAGCGACCAACCACTACGACAGTTCCGCCTAGACTAAATTGCGTTGCAATGCCGATCTAAATAAAAAACTTGCCATCAAAACAAAAACGTGCCTATGCACAGGAGCAATTCTCAAATGATATGACGACAGCTCAAACCGATGTACTCTTAAAAATAGAATCTGTAGCATTATCATCAAATTCTGATAAAATGTTCTTTATTGACTCAAGCGAATTAAACAACCAGGATCTTTCACTTCCTTAGCCAAAAGTCTACCTAAAATTTTTCTTTTCTCAACAACTGGTCTTTCACTTATTACACCTCCAATCCTAAGTTCATATTCCAGTTCCTCTTTAAGTAAATAAACAATTTGAAATTTTTCAGACATATTTGTAATAGTCTAATACTTTAATGAAATTAAATTGATACATCTAAATGATTCAAACTTTAAGAGAATTGTCAAAGCAAATTTGGGCAACAAAAGGTCAAAGTCAAAAAGTGAATTTGGTAAAAATAGATTTTTGCCAAAACAATATCGAATAAAATCTTTATTAGGCCAAAATAAAATTAAAGTTAAAAATAAATTTGGCTATAGCAAATTTGAGCAACCAAATTTCGAAGCCACACGTTGGGCGACAGTGAAACGACGATAAACACGCCCCACGTTGTGAGCGCTAGTGTTACGAATTTTTCAAAGTTGTTGTTTGATGGCCGCCAGGGAAACTTAATTTTTATAAATGGGCGCCAGTGAACAAAAATCTTCCGACATAGCTAGGGGTCTATTCCAAGGTAGAGCAACAAAAAGTGGGGGGTAAGTCGAATTTTGTTTGCAAATCAAAGCTAAACAAAGTTAAATAGGCGCCACCAAGTCCTGAGATAATCACGATAAGAGCAAAGCACAACTCTAAGGGCGGACGTGGAAACCCAAAGATAAAACGATCGCCTTCGTTAATAAAAACCTGTCTTAAAGAAATAAGACGCAGATCCAATAAGAAATTACAAAGATTAAATAAATAAAATGTAAAACACCATTTGTGTCCTATAAAAGTATCAAAAATAAAAAAAATGTATATCCAATATGATATTGGCACAAAATTATTACTCAAAAACTCTACCTTTATGTTTTCAAATTTGATCGCATTTGACCAAAATAAAAATCTCAAAGTTTAACTAATTGTTTACTGAAGTAAAAAAAAACTTTCTGTTAAAATTTCAAAACTTTTTAACAGGTAAAAAATTCTCAACAATAATGTTTATAACAAAATCAAAATTTTGTTTTTTTAAAGCAAAAGACAGCTCACTAAACATAAGCTTGTTTTAAATATTTGATCAAAATAATTCGTAAACACAATGCATTGAATTATCATTTCTATCCTGGGCAGATCTTATCAGGTAAATTACAGTTTCATAATTAGTACGCAGCGTGTATTTAACTTTTGATACTTAGTTTTTATTTTGTCTGTGAATAGAAACTAATTTCAGGATTGAAAAATGTTTAATTTGAATTTTAGGAAAGCTGCACGAAACATCTGCTTTATCGGCAAACATCTGTCAAATGTTGCTATATCACAAAAAAGTATAACGTCGAAAATATACCTTGAAATTTATCTGAAGTTCAAATGGAACAAAGCTTACAATTATATAAACCTAACCTGACAAAATTTCTTTCTACGGTTTGTAAAACCAGTTCAACAATAATTGAAAATGAAACAGATCATATGTTCGTAAACATGATAGCAACTTTTGTGCTTTTTATATGATCGTCTGTTTAGCAAAGGCTAACGACATTCTAAACACATGCAAAAATTTCTTAAATGTAATAACGAACCAAACTGCCTCTGATTCTCCTAGACAAATCCGAACAGAAATTCCATTCGTTCCGGAGCAACACCATAAATTATTTCCTGGGGTAACAGCAATTAGGGCCACATATCTGCAATCTCATGTTCTTGTACAAACTCATACAACTTACAAAACCAAAATCTTCACTTGTCCTTCTCTATCGCTTTTCGTAGACGAGCGTTAGTAGAAGTTACTGAAATTATTCCAAGTCTAGCATGACTTGAACCACTCACACAAATAATTCAACCAAATGTCGCATGCCTCTAGCCTAGAAAACATCTTGATAAATTCGTTGCTAGGGAGCGACTAACTTGACAAAGCGAGAAACAAACGTTAGCGACGTTAGAGGTTGGGAAATACGATAGAAGCAGGATTGCATAGAGGTGCTCGCCAAAATAACTTTATGTGACACAGATATTTTACTATAAGAAGATTATTAAAACGAAGCGTTTCGTTATGTACTATATGGAACCATAATAAAGAATAGGGCACGCTTAGCGCATTATCCTCGTAATTCAATGCGAATAAATATCGATCAAATTAAACATGTTACAATAGGAAGTAAACAATGTCGTAAGGGAGCGGTAAATAAGTCCGACAGGATTGGCTTAAAGTTTGTAACGGGCGCTGATCTAGGCGGCCATTTTACAGGTGTGTGGGTCGTTATTACCCTGCCATCAAAACGGTTACTTAAGCAGGTGATAACATCTCTAGCGTTGTGTGGAGGTGCGCCATCTTGTTGATTCCAAATTTGATTATTTTGTGCCAAAGGTAGGTCGTCTAATAAATCTTCTAAAGCTTTTGAAGCATTTCCAAATAACGTTGAGAGGTTAAGGTTCCATCGAATATTACAGGACCAAGTAAACGGTTTCCCAATATACTACAAAAAACATTACATCCAAATCGAATTTGATTGCGTCGTGGGACTGTTATGCGTGGGTTTTCCTGTGCCCAATAGTGTTCATTATGACGATTAAATATTCCACTGTTAGAAAAATAAGACTCATCGGTCCACAAAACGCGATTGATAATATCATCATTCTCCCTAACTTGATTGATAAACAATCTGCAAAATGTTGATCTGCGGAGATAGTCGTTTGGTCGTAAGTTTTGAGCAATGTGAAATCTGTAAGGGTGATATTGATGCTTTTTTAAAATTCTTGATGCTTGAGACTTGGATACGTTTACTTGGGTTTCTATTTCCCGTGTTGAAATGTTTGGATTAGCTTCCACACAGGCCAGTGTCAACACCTCATCTGCAATGTCTCCATTTATGTTACGAGTAGGTTTTTTTAAACATCCATACTGCTGCATATTTATGTCCAATCTTTGAAAGATTTTAATGTTTGGCTGTCTTTTTTCGAGAAAGTTTGTTAAGTATGTTTCGGCAGCAAGGCGACTGTTCTTATTACATTTTATGTATGTACAAAACATATGATATTGCTCGCTTGTTGAAAAATTTGCCATTTGAATATTTTATAGAATAAGTATATCACAACTTATAACTGGGAAGGAGAATACACAAATACCAATTATTAGTACAACAGATACACTAATTTAACATAACAGTTTGTTATAATTTCATTTGTTTAAGAGAAATCTGATGATGCCTACTTGATAAAAAATTAAAATTATTATTTTCAGTACATTTTTTTATTTAAACATATGTTGTGATACATCGTTGAAAAGAGAAAAAAAATGCTATCTAACTATCTAAAAATCCAATATGGCGTCTATTTAAAATATGAAAGTTGATGCTAATATCTCGATAACCGCCATCTTGAATTTAATTTTAATATCACTTTTAAATGCACACAATTGAACTAAGTAACTTTTATTAGAAACATTTTTTCGTATCTTTTATTATAACAAAAATATTCAACTTCAAAGAAATTGGCAGTTTTCAGGTTTTTTTAAAATAATTTCTAAACCGTTTGGAATTTCGAAAGTATCTATGCGGAATTTAAATAAGCTATCCAAATGACACAACTTTGGCCATTTAAGCAGATCTCTATCATTAATAATAAGAAAGATACCCATGTTATCTATCCTACTGAATTTGGAACACCCTGTATATAACACGAACACATTATGGGAAGCACAGCATCACCTAGTCCACAATTTGTGCCTTCGTGCTGTTTAAACTGAATTTGCAGGTTTTATCAACAGTCGGCACGGAGGAGATCCGGTTCAACTGCCTTTTTCCATAGTCAAAGATTATAATTATAAAGAATAAGTAAATTTAATGAGTCTTAAAATAATATCAAAGAATGAAATTTAATGGCAAGTGACTCAATATTAGCCACAAGGGCATCCTGTCGACGCGTTTCGCCCTAATTGGGGCTCATCAGGACAGGAGTAGCAAAGGTACAATATTTAACACGAACACATTATGGGAAGTACAGCATCACCTAGTCCACAATTTGTGCCTTCGTGCTGTTTAACCTGAATTTGCAGGTTTTATCAACAGTCGGCACGGAGGAGATCCGGTTCAACTGCCTTTTCCATAGTCAAAGATTATAATTATAAAGAATAAGTAAATTTAATGAGTCTTAAAATAATATCAAAGAATGAAGTTTAATGGCAAGTGACTCAATATTAGCCACAAGGGCATCCTGTCGACGCGTTTCGCCCTAATTGGGGCTCATCAGGACAGGAGTAGCAAAGGTACAATATTTAACACGAACACATTATGGGAAGCACAGCATCACCTAGTCCACAATTTGTGCCTTCGTGCTGTTTAACCTGAATTTGCAGGTTTTATCAACAGTCGGCACGGAGGAGATCCGGTTCAACTGCCTTTTTCCATAGTCAAAGATTATAATTATAAAGAATAAGTAAATTTAATGAGTCTTAGAATAATATCAAAGAATGAAATTTAATGGCAAGTGACTCAATATTAGCCACAAGGGCATCCTGTCGACGCGTTTCGCCCTAATTGGGGCTCATCAGGACAGGAGTAGCAAAGGTACAATATTTAACACGAACACATTATGGGAAGTACAGCATCACCTAGTCCACAATTTGTGCCTTCGTGCTGTTTAACCTGAATTTGCAGGTTTTATCAACAGTCGGCACGGAGGAGATCCGGTTCAACTGCCTTTTCCATAGTCAAAGATTATAATTATAAAGAATAAGTAAATTTAATGAGTCTTAAAATAATATCAAAGAATGAAATTTAATGGCAAGTGACTCAATATTAGCCACAAGGGCATCCTGTCGACGCGTTTCGCCCTAATTGGGGCTCATCAGGACAGGAGTAGCAAAGGTACAATATTTAACACGAACACATTATGGGAAGCACAGCATCACCTAGTCCACAATTTGTGCCTTCGTGCTGTTTAAACTGAATTTGCAGGTTTTATCAACAGTCGGCACGGAGGAGATCCGGTTCAACTGCCTTTTCCATAGTCAAAGATTATAATTATAAAGAATAAGTAAATTTAATGAGTCTTAAAATAATATCAAAGAATGAAATTTAATGGCAAGTGACTCAATATTAGCCACAAGGGCATCCTGTCGACGCGTTTCGCCCTAATTGGGGCTCATCAGGACAGGAGTAGCAAAAGATGTAATATTTAACACGAACACATTATGGGAAGTACAGCATCACCTAGTCCACGATTTGTGCCTTCGTGCTGTTTCACCTGAATTTGCAGATTTTATCAACAGTCGGCACGGAGGAGATCCGATTCAACTGCCTTTTTCAATAGCCAAAGATTATAATTATAAAGAATAAGTAAATTCAGGAAGTCTTAAAATCATATCAAAAAATGAAATTTAATGGCAAGTGACTCAATATTAGCCACAAGGGCATCCGGTCGACGCGTTTTGCCCTAATTGGGGCTCATCAGGACAGGAGTAGCAAAAGATGTAATATTTAACACGAACACATTATGGGAAGTACAGCATCACCTAGTCCACAATTTGCGCCTTCGTGCTGTTTCACCTGAATTTGCAGGTTTCATCAACAGTCGGCATGGAGGAGATACGGTTTAACTGCCTTTTTCCATAGCCAAAGATTATAATTATAAATAATAAGTAAATTTAATGAACCTTAAAATAATATCAAAGAATGAAATTTAATGGCAAGTGACTCAATATTAGCCACAAGGGCATCCGGTCGACGCGTTTTGCCCTAATTGGGGCTTATCAGGACAGGAGTAGCAAAAGCACGAACACATTATGGGAAGTACATCATCACCTAGTCCACAATTTGTGACTTCGTGCTGTTTCACCTGAATTTGCAGGTTTCATCAACAGTCGGCACGGAGGAGATACGGTTTAACTGCCTTTTTCCATAGCCAAAGATTATAATTATAAAGAATAAGTAAATTTAATGAATCTTAAAATAATATCAAAGAATCATATTTAATGGCAAGTGACTCAATATTAGCCACAAGGGCATCCGGTCGACGCGTTTTTCCCTAATTGGGGCTCATCAGGACAGGAGTAGCAAAAGATGTAATATTTAACACGAACACATTATGGGAAGTACAGCATCACCTAGTCCACAATTTGTGCCTTCGTGCTGTTTCACCTAAATTTGCAGGTTTCATCAACAGTCGGCACGGAGGAGATACGGTTTAACTGCCTTTTTACATAGCCAAAGATTATAATTATAAAGAATAAGTAAATTTAATGAATCTTAAAATAATATCAAAGAATGAAATATAATGGCAAGTGACTCAATATTATCCACAAGTTCATCCTGTCGACGCATTTCGCCCTAACTGGGGCTCATCAGGACAGGAGTAGCAAAGATGCAATATTTAACACGAACACATTATGGGAAGTACAGCATCACCTAGTCCACAATTTGTGCCTTCGTGCTGTTTCACCTGAATTTGCAGGTTTTATCAACAGTCGGCACGGAGGAGATCCGATTCAACTGCCTTTTTCAATAGCCAAAGATTATAATTATAAAGAATAAGTAAATTCAAGGAGTCTTAAAATCATATCAAAATATAAAATTTAATGGCAAGTGACTCAATATTAGCCACAAGGGCATCCGGTCAACGCGTTTTGCCCTAATTGGGGCTCATCAGAACAGGAGTAGCAAAAGATGTAATATTTAACAGGAACACATTATGGGAAGTACAGCATCACCTAGTCCACAATTTGTGCCTTCGTGCTGTTTCACCTGAATTTGCAGGTTTTATCAACATTCGGCACGGAGGAGATACGGTTTAACTGCCTTTTCCATAGCCAAAGATTATAATTATAAAGAATAAATAAATTTAATGAATCTTAAAATAATATCAAAGAATAAAATTTAATGGCAAGTGACTCAATATTAGCCACAAGGGCATCCTGTGGACGCGTTTCGCCCTAACTGGGGCTCATCAGGACAGGAGTAGCAAAGATGCAATATTTAACACGAACACATTATGGGAAGTACAGCATCACCTACTCTACAATTTGTGCCTTCGTGCTGTTTCACCTGAATTTGCAGGTTTTATCAACAGTCGGCACGGAGAAGATCCGATTCAACTGCCTTTTTCAATAGCCAAAAATTATAATTATAAAGAATAAGTAAATTTAATGAGTCCTAAAATCATGTTTTAAAAGACATGCTTAAAGAAATTAACCAATCAAAAAATTATTTGCGAACGTATTTATTTATATAACAATCTTATCAATTTTAATGCTTTTTAATGTCTACGTGAGTTCCATGAACCGGCGCTTATTCATAAATTAATTTTTACGACATTTCTTAGTACAGATGACGTATTATTTTTTATTAATCGCGAAAGTTCTAAAGTTTAGCTTTGTTTAAAACTCTTAAAGTGTTATTTTGAAATGAATATTTTATTTTTGATATTATACACACACGGAAAAGTAATTAAAGTATGCGTTTGTTTCTTCTATAGTTGATTTGTATACTAATAAAGTCCAGATCTTAGTATAATTACATAATTAATTAAAATTTCAATTGCTTTCTTAACGGTTTTGCAAATACAAAAAGATTTGCCTCTTAATAATTGTAAAACAGGATTGGTTCGTACAGTATGTACAACGTGTTCTAACGCATATTTTACACACCAAAAATTTTTTTAGTATTTTAATTAGTGTGGGCTTCGTTGATGAATGCAATAGCTTTGTAGTTTTTCTCTTAGTAACAAAAACTCGTTTCTACGGAATCTTTCAACTATTAGTTTCCACAAGGTTTAAAGCTTTTATATTTGTTTTATAAAATTTTCACAGTCGGCCACTAATGTAATACTGAAATTTAATCATATAATTAATAAAGGCTTTGTTTTTTAACGGCAACAAAGTACGTTTACATTATACAGAGTAGCAACATTAAATATTCGGAAATTTAAACTTTTAGTGTTCTTTCTACTTAGTTAGATTTTATTTATAGAATTTGGGTTTCCATGACCACTCATAGCCTCTTTATCACATCATTTTCCCCCAAATTAAAATATAAAATTCGAAATCTGAGCCATATTTCCGCATTGATGAGTAATTTTACTATTTTTATTTCTAACTACGTACTATCTACAACTATTTCTATAAGACTTATAATATACACGTATAATCCTTTTTATACTGGGGTTCTTTTCTTTTTAACAATCTATATATCTCTGTCATATAATTAACTAAACTTTCTTTAATTTTATTCTAACGTTACCTATAATCTAGCATTACTATCCTTTATTTCTAGTTTTCTCATATTTACGCACGGTCTCATCAAGCTTCATCTCAAACAAAACCTTCCTTACTTGCATACTTTACTCATCATATAGTAGCAAATTACTCTCTAAACTATCACAATTTTGAAAAAATATAGGGTATATAATTTTCATGGAGTTGACCTAGCAATTACACAGCTATACTACTTTTGCCGTAAAATTGTGGCCTAGAATCTCCCTACCTAGTCTACTTATGTTACTTTCAAAATGAACATCTTTCAATTAATCCTCATTATATGACTGAACTTTAGTCTTAGATGGTTCAATATTAATAACCTCTCACTTATTTCATCATTTGTGACAATCCTTGACTCTCCACTTACCAATTCAGAATATTCTTCGTTTAATAACGATTCTACTTCATTCTAAGCTTCACCTGAACATTTAATAACACTTTTTCTTTTTAATCTTCTTTCCAGATGATTTACATTTATACTTTCAACTGCCCTTTTCTTTTTCACTTCATCAATCTCTTTCATTTTTTTAGTCTTTCAATTCTTTCTTACATCTGCATTTAACTAAATGTTTTGACAAACCAAACGCCATATTTGTACATACGCCATTTACAAAAAAATTTGATTTTTAGTAGCAATTATTCTAAACGAATTATTAAGCTCTACCTTCCATATTATTTTATCATTATCTAACATTTTACTACCTAGATTTATTTTATTTTTAAAAACTGCATTCACAGAAGGTTTTTTTATCTGCTCTTTAACTCCTGCAATTATATTATGTTTATCAGTTTTATCTATTATTTCGACCTCTTTAACATTATTTTCTGCAGTTTTCAATTATTCTGCACTTTTTTTAAAAACGATACAACATCCTTTCTAACTTCATCAGGGCACCTAATACTTAAACTCTCATCTCCTTTACCTTTCAGCTCCTTCTCAAGTTTATTCAAATTCATACAATTTTCTTTTATCTTTATATGGACAACCTCGTCCCATTTAATCCTTTCATCCCCCATAATCATCACTTTATTCTCAGTATCTATTATACTCTTCATTTTACTAATAAAGTCCATTTCCAGAATGGCATCAGCTCCTAACCCTGGCACTATTAGAAACTCATGCTCAACCTTCGTGTTTCCCAACTCAACTTTCAGAATTATGATACTCTTAATAACTACAAACTTCTTATTATTCGGCAATAATAAATTATTTTTTTTAATGGGGATAATCTTCTGCATTAACTTCTTTGAATTATCTTTTATAAAACCTTCACTCACTAATGTTGCTTCAGCTCTTGTATCTAAAAGTAATTTAATCTCTTTTCCTTCTACTTGCAATTTTATTATGGGTAGTAGATCACTTCTTCCATTAACTTGTACATCATTTTTGAACTCAAGCTTTATAAATTCACGCGCATGTTAATCTTTATTAATTTCTGTACTTTAATTGTTTGCTTTGTTTGGTTTTAAAAATTGTGCCTACTTGCTGTCCCAGGTTGATTCACAATCTCTGCGTAAGTTCTCTTATTATCACTGCTACCATTCATGCCATTTCTTTGTACGTTTGTCATGTTTTCCCTTCCTTCGATTTAATAAAGAACGCGTATAGTCGGTTGCTTGTCCAGCGGTTTGAAATTATAACAAACGCTAATTTAATGATTAGGATGGAATGTTTTTCAAATTAAATCAACGATGAAATAGAACATAACAATGTGTAGGAAGAATCGGCGAGTTCATAGATCCAGGAAGAAAAACTTTACAGATAAAGAAAGAACTAAGAAAATCAAGAACACGTTTTGTGTTAAAATGACTCGAAGCGCTTGAGAGAACGACATTACGCCGCTAAACAGAATTGGATGCTGGATGCTGGCGAAGATTACAACGGTTATGAATTTTTTAGTAAGCAGGGGAAAATTTTTTAGAATATGGGAACGGATATTTTTGAAATGTTGCGAGCAGGAGAAGAATGTTCAGGATTAGAGATATACATGTAGTTTACCTTGGACAGTGGTCCGAAATTATCGCCGAAGAGGATGTGTTTTGACTAAATAAGATAAGGAAAGGAGTGCAGCTAGTGATTTCGTATTTGGACATTCGGTTGTTACGAATATAGTGAAACGACGATGAACAAGCCCCACGTTGTGAGCGCTAGTGTTACGAATTTTTTAAAGTTGTTGTTTGATGGGCGCCAAGGAAACTTAATTTTTATAAATGGGCGCCAGTAAACAAAAATCTTCCGACATAGCTAGGGGTCTATTCCTGGGTAGAGCAATAAGAAGTGGGGGGGGGGAGTCGAATTTTGTTTGCAAACCAAAGCTAAACAAAGTTAAATAGGCGCCACCAAATCCTGAGATAATCACGATAAGAGCAAAGCACAATTCTCGTAATTCAATGCGAATAAATATTGATCAAATTAAACATGTTACACTACCCCTTTCCCAAAAGAAAAAAATCATTTATAACGAAAAAAAACTTTTAGCTAAAAACAAAAATTTTTTTTTATAAGAGCTTTTATCAAACTCCCAACTAACAACACAATTATTTGCAAAACATCAAAGTTTACAAATTGGAGACAATTAATTAATTATAATTCAAAATAACTAAGAGAATTATGAAAACGAGGGGGACTAATATATATAAATTTGAGTGTGCCGGTAACTACGTGTACCAAACGTCCATTGGGAAACAAAATCGGGAAGTCATAATCGGTATTGGTCAAAATCGAGGGAAATCAAATCGAAAAGTCAAACACTCCACGGGACAAAAAAATAACCTAAGTTTAAGGGAATTCTTTTGTTAGAGCAAGAATTTTCTTACACCTACTGAAGCCAGTACATGCTAACTATAACTAAACACAACATAAAATATCCAAACTTCTTGGAGTTTTAGTAACTTTACTAACCAAAAAAAAACACTACTATATCAAAACAGCATCTTAATACAAAATGATATCAGCTCAAAGCGATAACCAAAACTAAAATAGACTAACCAACAGGTTACTTACAAAAATGGAAGTAAGTGCACATCACCACTATAACTCAAAGTGCTAGAAGTTTTACTTCTACTAAACTCAACCTTCTACACAAATATTTTACAAAGCAAAACTCTTCTCACAAAACCGAACCAGTCGGGGCTGAAATCTTCTTCACCCTACTGATTATACTATCTCTAAGTCTCAAATATCATCACCTATTAGTGACTGACCGAACGGTGAGGTTTACCAACCAAACCTCTGACCTTACCAAACAAAAAAAAATGTTCAAAGAAAGGTCAAAATCAAGGGAAAGAATACGCTAATATTCTCTCTACCTAAATATGTAGAAATCAGGACTAAACAATTTATATAGTCAACTTATTTCTACTTTCAAACAATATCTTCTACTAGCGCGCGCCAAACTAAACTAGTAAGTACATCAACGTACACTACAAAACTACTACTAAATTTTGAATACAAGTGTACATAACCATATAAAATTCCCAAACAAAATAAGTTGTAAAAGGACAATCTTTATGTATTATAAGTTATAACTATACCGAATCAAAAACCAGAACAAAACGAAACAAGCAAACAACTGATTTACTCATAATCAAAGAAATGACAGAACAGAAACTAATCTTCAGGATCATCTTCCTCATGTGATGGGTCGGATGCAGCAAAGGGCTTCAAATCTTTGAGGTGCCATCTACCGGCTTTAGAATCATCAATAAAAAACTAATCACGACAATAGCTAACAAAAAAATATCAGTGTTTAGGTACACTCTCACCCTACTACCAACCGAACTGTCGAAACAACTACAATGCTTTACAACGCCTAAATTTGCTAGAATGACAAACCCTCTACGAGTCTCACCTAGACTAACAACCAAAAATCACATCAACTCAAAAAAAATTATGATGCATAAATTACTAGAGCTACTAACTCACCTCGAATCTCGTCTAGACTTACGTAATGCTGAGCGACCGACTCTTCCTGAGTCTCGTCTAGACTAACACACTGCTGAGCGACCAACCACTACGACAAGTTCCGCCTAGACTAAATTGCGTTGCAATGCCGATCTAAATAAAAAACTTGCCATCAAAACAAAAACGTGCCTATGCACAGGAGCAATTCTCAAATGATATGACGACAGCTCAAACCGATGTACTCTTAAAAATAGAATCTGTAGCATTATCATCAAATTCTGATAAAATGTTCTTTATTGACTCAAGCGAATTAAACAACCACGATCTTTCACTTCCTTAGCCAAAAGTCTACCTAAAATTTTTCTTTTCTCAACAACTGGTCTCTCACTTATTACACCTCTAATCCTAAGTTCATATTCCAGTTCCTCTTTAAGTAAATAAACAATTTGAAATTTTTCAGACGTATTTGTAATAGTCTAATATTTTAATGAAATTAAATTGATACATCTAAATGATTCAAACTTTAAGAGAATTGTCAAAGCAAATTTGGGCAACGAAAGGTCAAAGTCAAAAAGTGAATTTGGTAAAAATAGATTTTTGCCAAAACAATATCGAATAAAATCTTTATTAGGCCAAAATAAAATTAAAGTTAAAAATAAATTTGGCTATAGCAAATTTGAGCAACCACATTTCGAAGCCCTACGTTGGGCGCCAGTGAAACGACGATGAACACGCCCCACGTTGTGAGCGCTAGTGTTACGAATTTTTCAAAGTTGTTGTTTGATGGGCGCCAGGAAAACTTAATTTTTATAAATGGGCGCCAGTGAACAAAAATCTTCCGACATAGCTAGGGGTCTATTGTAACGTATTTTTTTTCTTTTGTTACGCTTCGTTCTTTAATATAAAATAAATCAGCAATAATATAAAATACATAATTTATAAATTTCCGTTCAGTAAAAAATTAATACATAAAATTAATAATAGCATATAGACTCCTTTACCTTTATGGTCTAAGATTCGTTACTAAGCTTTGTCGAGTTGTCAATTTGTCACTTCTTTATCAGCGTTCGAACGGGTAAGCTGCTCGGCAGGATAGTGAAGTCAAGATGGCCGTGTTTAAACACGTGGCCTCTAACTCAGTAAGAAAAAAAATGAATAATTGATTGATTCTTGGTGTCTGGAGGTCGAACCTAGCAGCTGTAGCGTGAGGATGTTCTTGTATAAGTTCCACCTAGAGCGGTTCAGTTGATCCCTGCAGGCCTAAGGAGATGGAAGCTCCCCTTTCATCATTAAAACAGTTGGTATAAAATTATTTAAGTAAATTTTTTAACATTATCCCTATAGTGCAATATCGGATATGATAAAATTTTATACAATATGGTATATGGTAATTTCATGTTATGCAGTTTCATATAATACAACATCATAAATAAATAATATCGACTAAGCAAATCTTGGATCTAGAAAATTTGTTGGAGTACTAAATTTTAATATCATGTAAAATTAAGCAGAAGTTAGTTTCGTTAAATAATGGTTGTATTCAGAAGAGCTTTGATAATCGATGGTTATGGAAATTTCCGACAGCTGAGGTCAAAGTCCTATTTCTTTCGTTCAGAGCAGTATTACAACACGTGAGTGTTCCTTAGAATTTAATCACTTTGAATATTAATTAAGTTGCAATAAGAAAATAGTACATTAAAAATTTTGTAACGTAAAAAGCGTTTAAGGAAAGAAAGAATTAAATAACAAATCTATTGTTTGTCAGAATGTTTGCACATGCACACAAAGTTTACATTTAAGAAGTTGTGAATGACATTTTATGTCAGATATAAAAAAACATAGATTCAGTTGTCCTATTTAGACCTCACATGTCATCTTACGTTAATTTAAAATATGTTTAAATATTTTGAGGTCATGAACTTTGATTTTTAGTCAACATGTGGAATTGTCGTAATAACTGTTAAGTAAAAGTAGCTTAAGATAGCTACATGCTATTGTATCAGCATTTAGGTAATTAAATTTCACTGTGAAGGTCGAAGAAGTACTTCTATGGCTTAAAAAAAATGTAATATGAATAATTAAGAAAACTCAAATCCTTACATTTAAATTTTGTAGAAAGATCCATTCAGAGATCTTTGTATTATCGAATACAATTCTTTACTAGTATATTTCTGTTCCATAAAAATTATTAATTGAAAATATTATAGAGATACGAATTGAAAATATTATAGTAACATGAATCCAGAAGTTTATTCAAATAGAATCTATTTTGTTTTTGCATGATTTTTTATTATTTAAAATTCAAGTAAAAATTACAAGTCATCCCTGATGAGAAATTGTGTGTGATAAAAACAAATTCCCTGGGTGTATATTTTAGAAACCTAAATTCTATTATTTTATTTTTGGCAAATATTTTTGAGGACACAAATAGTGTCCATATTGTACCTTTGTTTGTTCACAAGTCAAGCCGAGACATCTGTATGACATCTGGTGTTTGAGGTTTTGGTAAGTGTGTTTAAAAGAGTGAAATTAAGGTTTTATGCCTATGTTAGTGGTGTTGACATAAGGTTTCCGCATTCCCCTAATACAAGCACAGTTAAATTTTGGTGGTTATTGTATTGAAAAATACGGTGGCGCTCATTAAATATAGCATTTGACCAAAATAAAATTCTCAAAGTTTAACTAATTGTTTACTGAAGTAAAAAAAACTTTCTTTTACAATTTCAAAACTTTTTAACAGGTAAAAGTTCTCAACAATAATGTTTATAACAAAATCAAAATTTTGTCTTTTTAAAGCAAAAGACAGCTCACTAAACATAAGCTTGTTTTAAATATTTGATCAAAATAATTCGTAAACACAATGCATTGAATTATCATTTCTATTCTGGGCAGATCTTATCAGGTAGATTACAGTTTCATAATTAGTACGCAGCGTGTATTTAAATTTTGATACTTAGCTTTTATAATTTATCTGTGAATAAAAGCTAATTTCAGGATTGAAAAATGTTTAATTTGAATTTTAGGAAAGCTGCACGAAACATCTGCTTTCTCGGCAAACATCTGTCAAATGTTGCTACATCACAAAAAAAAGTATAACGTCGAAAATATACCTTGAAATTTATCTGAAGTTCAAATGGAACAATTTACAATTATACAAAACCTAACCTGACAAAATTTCTTTCTACGGTTTGTAAAACCAGTTCAACAATAATTGAAAATGAAACAGATCATATGTTCGTAAACATGATAGCAACTTTCGTGCTTTTTATGTGATCGTCTGTTTAGCAAAGGCTAACGACATTCTAAACACATGCAAAAATTTCTTAAATGTAATAACGAACCAAACTGCCTCTGATTCTCCTAGACAAATCCGAACAGAAATTCCATTCGTTCCGGAGCAACACCATAAATTATTTCCTGGGGTAACAGCAATTAGGGCCACATATCTGCAATCTCATGTTCTTGTACAAACTCATACAATTTACAAAACCAAAATCTTCACTTGTCCTTCTCTATCGTTTTTCGTAGGCGCGCGTTAGTAGAAGTTACTGGAATTGTTCCAAGTCTAGCACGACTTGAACCACTCACACAAATAATTCAACCGAAGGTCGCATGCCTCTAGCCTAGAAAACATCTTGATAAATTGGTTGCTAGGGAGCGACTAACTTGACAAAGCGAGAAACGAACGTTAGCGACGTTAGAGGTGGGGAAATACGATAGAAGCAGGATTGCATAGAGGTGCTCGCCAAAATAACTTTATGTGACACAGATATTTTACTATGAGAAAATTATTAAAACGAAGCGTTCCATTATGTACTATATGGAACCTTAATAAAGAATAGGGCATGCTTAGCGCATTATCCTCGTAATTCAATGCGAATAAATATTGATCAAATTAAACATGTTACAATAGGAAGTAAACATTGTCGTAAGGGAGCGGTAAATAAGTCCCACAGGATTGGCTTAAAGTTTGTAACGGGCGCTGAAAAGGATTCGGGCATGATAGTGTGCGTATATATAGATGAATTGACCGCTGCAGGATTCTGCACCGTTAACAGCGACGTAGCATTGTGGTGTATTGTGTAGAGTTGTAAGATAATATTTAAAACAAAGCCCAATCAAAATTTATCGATTCAAATACGTGTGTAAATATTTATTCCATAGACAAATACTTTTAAAACAAGTTTTATTGCATTTGTTCAGACTGAAAAACGAGTATAAGGATTTATCTACTTTAAGAATGCCAAATAACCTTGATGTCAAGTTATCTGCTTTAAGAATATCATTAAATACGTGTAATACACTGTTTTTAAAGACAAATAGTCCCAGCTTGCGAAAATATAAGAAATCGTGCTTTTTTAAAATGTAAACAATGCATTCATCTTCTTTAAAAAATCAGTCAATAAACGTTGACTATTCAAAACGGTACAACACAATGGCGACTTTTTAATGCAAAGTAGCTTTCTATTAAAGAAGCCATTTTCGGGATGGTTCTAGAATAAATTATATTTACGCTAACAAGCTAATTATCTTGTGGGTATGCAGAGCTCAATTCGAAAAACGCGATAACACTAAGAAGGACAATAAAACCAAATAAGACAATAAATTTTAATGGCTAAAATTAATACAGAAGCTCGAAATAAAAAGTGATAACCAACAATTCATTAAAAAAGGACGGAAAACTTTTATGATCGCAATATGGTGAAATTGACGAAGCATGAATGAGGTAAGAACGATAAATTGCGGTAAGTTGTTACATATACTTCTAGAAGGTAATAGAAAAGATGATGTGTTTAGAATATTATTATATAAAGGCAGAGGTGATGAGAGTGATTGATTATTCGACATTTAAAATTTAACTTTGAAGTTTTGTACATCAATTATGAGACATTCGAACACTGATAGAAAATTATTTTATGGAGTGTAACGACGATTTATTGCTCCAATATAAATACTACGTCATCTTAGTGCAGGTTAGCAATACTTTAATCTGTTAAAGTATTTTTGATCTGATACTGCGTCGTATGGAGGTAGAGTAAAATAAATATTTAAAAAAAAATTGGAACCAAGAATTTTTCAATGCAGTTAATTCCAATGGAAACAATATTTTAAACAGCAATTATTAGCAAAACAGGTAGTAATAAAAGTACGAATATCGGCATGAATTTGACGATCCAAACGGCAAGTATAACTTTGTGTTAAACCTAGAAACAAAATTTGTGTATTATTAAGCAAATTAAGATTAAATAAGTTTTCAATTTGCATATACAAATTATTTGTAAATGGATATCTTTCAAGTAATTTCGAGTCAGATCCCAAGTAAAATTGACCCTTACAAAAATTTCTTCTCAAAGTCGATTAACTACACTGAGACAAGGTAATACAAATTATTTATATAAATTTTAAAGAGAATTTTGCGGCTTATCTATATTATATTTGTCTAATTATCAAAACGAATTAAAAGAAAATTGTATTAATAGGTAAGTAGTAATAAAATGTTGTTTTTTTCTAAACTAAGCTGTAAATTGCTTGTGTAAGCGTTATTTATACCTACCTGGTTGTGTATAGATTTCTCAAATAATGTGTATAAAGGAAAGATATTTTCGAATGTGTAGAGAATTCTTTACAAATGTTCCTTGAGATTTCTTTGCTTAATTTTATTTTCGTAAAATTGCAGCATATTTGTCGCTGAGCTAGCAAGAGAAGTCTGGAAGAATAAGGTAAGAATCCACATTATATCATTTTATTTTTTCAATTAATATTTGGTCCGGGTCGCTGTATTCGCAGCAATATTTTATATATATATTTTTGTATACCACCCCCTCTTTTATTACTTTATTACTTTATTTTTGTGTCGCCGCGCGCCTCTTCTTATAAATTTCAATGCTTTTTTGTATAATGTGCAAACACCTATTGCACGCCACGTACTTTTGCAACGTTTGGTTGGTTATCTAATCAAAATGTTTATTACTATGCCTCGACTATATGAACTCTTTTCTCAGGGTGTCCACCTACTTACCGTGGGTTCGGTGGTAAGTAGATGTGCAATGCCCAACCAAACTGCACTATCTTTTGTTTTACTACTTTTATATAAATTTAGCACTGTATATGCCAAAATTTAATGATCAACGTAGCCTTGTGCCAAATTAATTAATAATACACAATTTCTGACTTTGACGTTTTAAGATATTTCACAGCACTCACCTGGATTATACTTCGTTGCTGGCCTTTTTTTACTGCTGGCTCAAGATCTTTGTCGCCGTATGCGTCTTTACATGGATTCACTATCGTTGAAAACTTTCGTATCGCCTCCAGGTATCTTAGTATAATTTTGTTGATCCCCAATCTGAAATAAATAACCCGAATTTTAGAATTTAGAATAACCGTTTTGTTTACTTCCCCTGCGCTAATTATTCCGTATTACTTCTTCGTAGCCTTTAACTCTTCCAATTGCTGCTCTCCAATCGCTCAATCCAAATCTACTCTCCGTTCAGCTCAATCCAAACCTATTTTCCTTTCAGCTCAATCCAAATCTATCCTCGTTCCTTGTCTTAAAAACCACTCAATGACCCGCTATACATAACTCTATATCCAAATCAATCCAATCAATGCCCCATTAACCATAAATCCGTAACCAAATCAATCCAAATCTTATTCACGCTTACAATTCCTCACCGATGTCTTCTGCCTTTATCAAATCTCGTTCCTACACAATCTTACTTTTCGCCGCTTCGCTATTTCACTAACACCAATCTTCGCTTTAATTCGTCGTCGCTATTCATTTACTAACCACTGATGCTTCTCGTTACTCCACTTTATTAAATCAAACTCTTAAACTCCAAACACATTTATTTACTTTTCAATATTTAAACAATTTTAAAGCAGGTTTACAAAAAATACGTCTTTACACAAATTTAAATCGAAAAAGATTCCCTTGTTTACTTTCCAAGGCGATTATTACAACAATATCATGCCTACTTAATCACATATTACATAAATAAAAATATCCAATAACATTTTATCCCTTATTTTGTGTCACAAATACCTTCACTGTTGTCCTTTTACACTTTTCTAGTTTGTACATAATTCTATCATTTATCCTAAATAATTCACAATTCTCCAATCACATTTGACACTGCTATTACTTATAATTTTGAAATTACAAATTTGTCCAAAAGTTGATTCTATTTAAATAAAAAGCCAAAATAATTCACACATGACCTGGATGCGTGGTTGATAGTAGACATCCGTAGACGCATCCGGTTTTCGGATGGCAAATGTACTTTCAATGGCCTATTAAATTGTAACTTAGTATAAAACCTTGAGCACTGTGTATTTTATCAACGTCATTAAGTCATTATAATTTACCTTTTGGCACATACATTTCAAATTAACATTGTAAATACTTTAGCATATGTAAAGTACGGCAAAACATAATTTTTGAATTACGGGATCTGATATATGGATTATTCTATTTGGCATACACCCCCTTTAACCCAAAACTACCCTTAGAACCCTCGTAGCTCCCACCTGACACTACATTGGCCCCACTGATTTTGAATAAAAGTGAAAATTTCGTCTGTTTTTACTCTTTCCTTGGTGTGCATAATTTCTAGTTTTTATTTAAAATCAACCCCCCCCCCGCATTTCTACATCTTAATTATTCAACCCCTATTTTCCTTTCTCAACCCGTCGGTCTAACTACGCTATATACTAACCTACACTATAAACTAAAACAAAACTAAACTTTCCGTCGCATGAACTATATAACAAACTATCCTACTAAACCCTCTTCTTGCACTATTTTGTATGGATATAGATTTTCCAAGTGAAAACGCCCACGATATTCCCCCGTCATATTATCTAATTCAAATGTATTTCCTTCAGCAAAAATACGCGTGATTTTGTACGGCCCTTCATAAGGAAACAACAACTTCGCGCAAATGTTTCTGTCGCGGTTTGAAACCCTTAACCTTTTTACTACCACCATATCTCCTATTTCAAAAGTCGTTCTTTTCTTAATCCTGCTACACCTTCGCTCGATGTCCCTACGCTGTATCCTTTCGATTCTACGCCTAACACTACCCAACAACTCTGTGATGTCTTGCACCTCGACTTCTTCCCTCCATGGCCTAGCTGGTATAATCTTCCTAATCAATGTTATCGGACACGTTTTTGTAACTGAACTCGGTACGCAATTCATAAAATTTTAAATCTGTGGCAGATATCTAATCCATCTATCGTGGTGCTCTTGCGTCGCCAACCGTAGATATTTTATTACCTTTCGTATATACCGTTCGCATGGATTTGCTTTCGGATGCCGTATACTGCTAAATGATACCTTAATGTGCGCTCTATTTAACCCGTTTCTGAATCTTCGGTTGTTGAAATATGTCGCGTTGTCTACCAAAATCTTTTCCATTCTCCCGACCTGGCTTCCAAATTCTCTAATCGATTGTAAAGCATGCACCGTGTTACTTCGTCTTGCCGGAAATAATTTAACAAATTTCGAAAAAACGTCTACCATTACCAATATGTGTCGATACCCCTGTTCACTAGTAATTAGGTTGCTCAAATAATCAATAGCTACTAATTCTAACGGTCCGCTCACGCTCACGTTCATCGGTACGTTCTGCAACACCACGTTCTTGTATTTCCCCAAAATACAAATTTTGCAACGATTGATCCTTTCTTTAACCACCGTGATATCGTTTCTTGCATAAAACGCCTCTCTAAATACCAAAAATGTTTTTCTAATGCCTATATGTCCAAATTTTAAATGAATTTCGTCTATAATTTCCACAGCCGCGTCTCTGGATAACACTAACAGCTCTGCATCACCTATCCTTTTTACCACAAACTGCCCTACAATGGTAAATCCACGGTACTCCTCTACATTTTCCCTTGTTAATTTCTCGCGTATCGAGCTCACCTCACTGTGCCTCTGCGTCTCCATAAGCTTGGCGTTTGTCCACCGACCAACATCCTTGAACTCCTGCAAAGCAACTAAACAATCCTTCACGTCATCTTTGTTCGCCTCTACTTGCGGTCTGCTTAGAAAATCCGCCGTCACATTCTCCTTTCCTGGTTTATGTTTAATTTCAAAATCGTACTCCTGTAATACTAGTGCCCATCTGTACAACCTACTGTTTAGAAACTCCTTTTTCTTCATAAATGTTACCACCGTGTTGTCGGATTCTATCAAAAATTTCTTACCTAGCAGATAAAAACGTAACTTTTTCACTGCATATACTATCGCCAACATCTCCTTCTCTGCCGTCGCATATCTGGTTTCGCAGTCTTTCAACACCCTAGAAATAAAAACAATTGGTACCTCAGCTCCGTCCTGGATCTGCACCAACTCAGCCCCGATCGCATATTTCGACGCATCCGTCCTCAAAATAAATTCGTCCTTGAAATTTGGATATTTTAACGACAACTCTTCATAAAATGCATGTTTTAAATTTTGAAACGCCTTCTCCCGTTCAGCAGTCCATTTCCATCTTTCGTTTTTCTTTAACAAACTCACCAACGGCACACACAACTCAGAATATCTCGGTATAAACCGTTTATAATAATTTAACACCCCTAAAAATCCTCGCAATCCTCTTACATTCTTTGGTTGAGCAATATTTTTCAACTCGTCCAACCTTTGATTACAAATTTTCATACCATGTTCACTGATTTCAAATCCTAAATACGTAACCTTGCTCTTAAACAATTCGCATTTCTCCACGTTCAGCTTCAAACCCCCTTCGTCCAGTCGTTGGATCACCTTTTCTACATGCTCCATGTGTTCTTGCTCGTTCCTTGAAAAAATCAACAAATCATCCACATAGTGCGAACAGAAACATTCATACTCGTTAAACAGCTTCTGCATGGCCCTTACAAGTGCTGCTGAAGAACTACTTAAACCAAATGGAACTACAGAAAACATATAAATCTCGCCTTCAATACTAAACCCTGTAAACTTCTTACTGTCTTCATGCAACGGAATCAACCAAAATGAATTTCTTAAATCTAACTTGCTAAAAATCTTCATTTCATACACCTTATATAACAAATTATCCAACCCTTGTGGTTGTTCGTATTGCGCTTTTGTAATCGAGTTCAACTTCCTCGCATCTAAACAAATTCTTATATCTCTTTTATTCGGTTTTGGTACAATAACTACCGGGTTCACATATGGAGTTTTCGCTGGTTCGATGATACCTTCTTTTAACATTTTGCTTATCTCGGCTTTAACCCTATTTCTAATTGCAAATGGGATTGGATACACTTTGGTATTAAACCCACTATCTTCCGTGACCTCTAACTTATGCGTATATCGCTTCGCAAATCTCGGCTCTTCATTAAACAATCCTATAAATCTATTAAATAACTCTTCTAACTTCGCTTTAATATCAATACTCACTTTCCCTATCTGTTCATCATTAATTATTCTCGCAAACATATTACATAATCTCACTTCAACCCGTCTATAATTATTCTCTCTAATCATTCCTAATCCTGAATTATCTATATCATTTCCATTCCTATATTCCGAACTAACCGTAGGCACCACCCATAACTTATCTTTATCAAATATCCTTATCGACCTATCCTTTCCATCTATATTCAATCCAAAATCCTCTATAAAATCCATTCCTAATATAAAATCAATCTGTAACCCCTTTGTAATCAAGAACTCTGCATCTCCTGCTTTTTTATTCCCTATAAATATCGGTACACGGATAACCCTATAAATCGTCGTTAGCTTTTTGTTCATTGCCGACCATAAATTAACCCCATCAATTGTTCCTATTCGTCCCTTTAAAAATTCTTCATGTTTTATCACCACATTTTCATCTACCAGCGACAACTGCGAACCACTATCAACTAAAGCAACATATAAACAATCTCTTAAACTAATATTAATAAACAACAGGTTTTTTTTATTAAAGGTATAACTATTTAACAATAAATCTCTTAAACTATAACACACGTCTATATTCAACCCTAAACATTCGGTCTTCCAAAAATTGACGTTTTTTTTGTCCCGACGGCGCCTCGTGTATCTGCACCACCTCAATCTTATCTGTGTCCTGTGTCCTCGCGCTGGTCGTCATGTGGTGGACGTTTGCGTCCCTGTCCGTCCGGCTGTATCCGTTCTGTGTTCCGCCTCCCGTAGTACGGCCGTCATCCTCGTTGTTGCCGTGCTGGTACCTGTTTTGTCCTTGGAAGTCGTTCACCCGGTGTTCCCTATTGTAATATGGTCGTCGGTTTCCGTCGTGTCCCCAATGATTTCGCTGTCCGTGGTTGAAAATGTCCTGTCGGTAGTTAGGTCTGTGTTCGTGGTACGCATGTCGTCGGCTGTCTTCCCTATAACTCCGGTTTTGCTCCCAATAATTTGTCCGCGTTTTTGACTCCAGTGCCGTCGCTAAATCGAAATTTCGCATCACTCCTAAATATTCCCGCAGTGTCTTTACATTCTGTACCACGACCATCTTTGTCACTTCCGGTTCCATGTGTCCCGCAAGTAGTAACACTATGTCGTCCTCGCCCAATTTTGGTGTCAAGTGTTGTGCCTGGTTATATTTGTCAATCGCGTATTCTTCTCGCGATCCGTGTGTCCTACTGTAGTGTCCCGTGATTAAATTTGTCCGTATGTCTGTCTGGTGTGTGTTACTCCAGAACTGTTCTATAAATAGTCGTCGAAATTCAGCGTATGTGTCGTACTGTCTGCGTATAATGTTGTACCACTTTTCTGCGTTACCTGTCAAAGTCGCCCCTACTATCTGTAATTTTGTCCTTTCATTTTCGGTCTCCACGATTTCGTCCAGTCTGTCTAAAAATCTCATCGGTTGTTCCGTCCTTCGTCCCTCAAATCTTGGTAATGCGTCCCGGTTCAATTTCATATGTATTCCGTAATCCAGTCCAACGCGCCTCCTTTCCAGGTCGTCCAACTTGTCCTGTATTTGTCGTACTTCGCTGCCAACCCTGTTTTCAAGTGTCGTCACGTTATCTTTAAATTTTGTGTCCAGTTGGGTCCTCGCGTTCACATTTTCGTTCTGTATCGTCTCTAACGTTTGTCCTAAATTTCTATAATTTGTCATATGTCTGAATCTCCGTGTTTAACGTCGTGAATCCGCTGATCATCGTCTCCTCGACTGTCTCTACGCGTGTCTTGATTTCCGTTCGTAGGTCCGTCCTTGTCGCGTTAAAGTCTCCCTGAAACTGTACCCGTGTATTTTCTAGCTTGTCATCCACTCGGTCTACCTTTTCCTGTACCTCTGTCCTTATTTCGTCCTTTACATTTTGCATCGACGTGAGTAGATAGTCCTGTGTATAATTTAATTTTGCCGTCAATTCGGCGTGCGCTGTCCTAAACTCGTTCCTCAGTTCGGTGTGTGAATCTACAATTTTGTCCGTCATTTCCGTATGTGATTCTGTAATTTTGTTCGTTAACTCTGTTTTAATGGTTTTTAGTTCCGCATGTGTCTCTGTAATTTTGTTCGTTAAATCTGTCTTTAATTCTGTGTGCGACTCTTCAAAAACCGTCCGCGACTCTGCAATTTGGTTCGTTAATTCCTTACTTGACTGTACCATTTTGTCTTGCAAACTCATCAGGAATCGCATAATGTCCTGGGTTCCGGATGTTTCTGCTACCTTAACCTCCTGTACCGTCACTTGGTCCGCTTCCATGTCTATCACCTCCGGAACTACCTGCCTCACCTCCGTCTCCTGGACATCTCCCCCTGCGTCCATCTCTTCGTCTCGTGTCATTAATTCTGCTTCAACTCCGTATATTTTTCCTGATCTTGTAATCCTTTTCGTGTCCGCGTCCGTCATCTCTGCTGCCTATTTTTGAACTCCTTTTTACCTGAAAAAATATAAAAACTACGGGCCCCACCTAATCTCAGTATTCCGTATCCTACTACTATTTCTGTCTAGCTTTCAATCGATCTAGTATCTATCTAGCCTTTTTTTTCAGCCCCACGTTGGGTTTGCCACCTTTTTGTATACCACCCCCTCTTTTATTACTTTATTACTTTATTTTTGTGTCGCCGCGAGTTAAAGTTCGGGCCTTTGGAGCTGGTTTTTTAAAAACGTTGAATCTTTAACACATTTATTTAAATTAATTTGTACATAATAACTTATAAAAATTAATTTGTACTGGGTGAGTAGCTCAAACAACGAAGTATGGAGTTTGAAGACTGACTCGGTTGAGTAGCTTGAACAACGAAGTATGGAGTTTGAAGACTGACTGCCGGGCATTGAGCTCCCGGGCCTTTTATAATAACCTGCCCCTCACACGGCTGTGAGAACTTGCAGATCTCATGTCTGCGTTTCTCTTTATTGTACACTTTATTACAATGTAACAACTTAATTCTAAGTAACTGCGGTATGTTGACCGCCTGTGACCTGCCACCTGCAGTATCACTGCCCTCACGGATGCAAAGCTGCATTCCGTTCTCATGAACTGTCGATAACCTCTCTGGGTTATCCTTGTGTTACAATGTTGCATTGAACTTATACTTTTACTTAATAATTTCGAATAATTCATATTAGATTCAATACATCAATATATATATGTAATTGGGGGATACATAACTCCTCCCACCGTAAATGAAAAATTAAGGTTTTTCTTAATTTTTAAATACATAAAATACATTATTTAAATTCATTTAAAATTCATTGTTTCTAAAGGTATACTTGTCGTTTCTTTTTTTCTCTTTGTTTCCTTAAATCTAGAACTGTTTCCTTTATTCTTATATCTAAGGTACATTTTGTATAATACATACATGATTACAAAAATTATTAAAATGGTTAATACAATTGTCCAAACACTTATATTATTATAATGTAACTTTGGCGTTTTGAGTTCACTTAATTGTTCTTTATAACTTTCCACTAATTTCACGGCGTGGTTGAGATCGTCTAAGTCTAGATGCTCTAGCTTCATAGGTTTCTTGTTTATTTCTTCGTCTTCTTGTTGTATCTTGAATTGTAGTTCCGGTAGGTTTGCAAGTTTCTTTGTTGCTATGGGATCTTGATAAACTCTGATAACTTCATCTTTCAATTTCACATAACAATCTTCTTTGAGGGTAATTAGTTTGCTTCCGATTAATGCTTGGTTATTTTCATCTTGGTTGCAGTGGATGGTTGCTATTACTTCTGTTGGGAAAATGGCTATGCATTTGTTATCTGTAACTTTTTGAATTTTCATATTAGTTATTTGCACTTGTTTGGTTTCACAGTTTTCGTAATGGTTTGAGAATTTTAATAGTTGTACTTCACAAGGGCTATCTTCTTGAATGGTGGTTGTCGTCATCGATTGACATAAATATTGGTTTGGTGTTACTTCAGTACATTTTTCGTTTGTATAACCATATCTCAGTTCATTTAGGGATAGGAATTTGGTTTTGGGTATGATTACTTGTTATGTGCTAGTAACCTTTGTTGGAAAAGCAAATAAATGATAATAATGATAATTGTTACTTTCTACTATCTAGATTTCTATCAAAAATATTATTTCGTTATTCTTAATGTTGCTAAAATTTGTTGCATTAAAGTAAGGGTGGATATTATTTGAGTAATTGTTGTATTTTGTACACAGCCTAGTTTATTGGTAGTATACCGGGGTTGTTCTTTATTTATTGTTATTGGGTTGTCCGTTATACCTGGGCGGAGGTTGACGGTAAGGGTGATGATTGTCCATCTGAAATTACAGGGTGTCTTAGGTTTTTCAAATGAATGTATTTAGTTATTTTACCGTTGTCTACTACTGCAATGTTTTTATCTGATATTTTCTTAATTTTAAATGGTCCTAAATTTCTGGGTGCTGTTTTATGTCGCTTGCTTTGAAAGTTTTTCTCATACACGGTTTGTCCTATTGAAAATTTATTTGACTCGGTATTTTTATTTCGGGTTGTGGTGATACGTTCCTTATCGTTTTCTAATTTATCTTTTACCTTGTCATAAGTTATTTTTAGTTCTTGTTTGTGATCTTTCGCATATTGTTGATATACTTCTTTATTGTAGTGTATGTCATAGGGATTTCGTGAATCTGAATGTCCTAATGTTAATTCTAAGGGTGTAAAATTTGTTGATGAGTGAATTGTGTTATTATAGGCGATTAGTGCGTATGACATTAAATTGGTTATATGTTCCTTTTTATAATTTATTCTTAATAATCGAATTTGTTCTAACAGGGTTAAATGTAATCGTTCAATTAGTCCGTTTGATTCAGGGTGGTTTTCCGTTATGAAATGAATTTTATTTTGTGAAGTTCTAAAGTGTTTTGTATTGTCTCATTTTAAATTCGCTACCATTGTCTAAAGTGATTGATTCGGGTGTTCCGTAAAATGTGAAATATTGTAAAATCCTTGGGTCACGTCGATGCTAATTTTGGATGTGATTGGTATTGCTTGGCCTATTTTTGTGAATGCGTCTATAATTGTTAGATAGTTTTGAGCTTCTACTACTAGAGTATCGGCATGTAGTTTTTGAAATGGTTTGTCGGGTGTTTTGGTTAACATTAAGGGTATCTTTGGGGGTTTCCTATCTTATTTCGCTTTGTCGCATAATTCGCATTGGTTAATGAAATCTGTGGTCAAGTCCTTCATGTCTTTAAAATAATAACGTCTTACAAGTTGTTTTATTGTTTCGTTAATTCCACGATGGTTGGTTTTTCCTTCGTGTTGATTTCTAATTACATCGTTTATTTCGTCAGGGTCGTCTAGTGTTATTAATTTTCTAGTACATCTGATGAGTTCAGGTCCAGAGTTATTGAATAATTTAATGTATAATTCTGAAAATCTTTGGTATAAATGTTCGGTGTTAAAATAAAAATAAAATCGTTTTTTCTCGGGGTGTATTCTTTTAAAATTTTAATTATTTGTTCCTCATTATCATCTTTAGTTATTTGAATTTGGTGTATCTTTTGTTATCTACTTTTGTATATTTTACTGGATTGGGGTTATTTAAAACTTCGGTTATTATAAATTGGTTGGGTTTCATATCGATTGCTTCGTTTAAAATTTTAATCGCGTTTTTTGGTTCTTCGTTTTGTGTCGAATGTATTGTGTCGATCTCGTCTGGGTCTTCCTTATTTCTGTATCGTCTACGTTTCCTATAATGGATTCCGTTTCTAATGCATTGAGTTGGATTCGGCTTAAAGCGTCTGCGTTGTTGTTATAAATTCCCTTTTTATATATAATTTCGTAATCATACTCTTCGAGTCTGATTCTCCATCTCTGTAATTTTGAATTCGGTTCTTTCAGTTTGCATAGCCATACTAGTGGTCTATGATCGGTGTATATGTAAAATTTTCTTCCGTATAAATAAGGTCTAAAATATTTTGTTGCCCAAATTATGGCTAATAATTCTTTTCTATAGTGCTATATTTTGTTCGGTTTCATTTAGGGTTCTGGATGCGTAGCTGATAGGTTTATCGCTACCTACTTTTCCTTGGCTCAATACTGCGCCTAATGCTACATTTGATGCGTCTGTCGTCAGTATAAATGGTTTTGTAAAGTCTGGGTATTCTAATACAGGGTGATTTGTTAATATGTTTTTAATTTTGTCTACGGCTTTAATGAATTCCGGGTGTGTTCAATTTTGTTTCCTTTTTAAACAATTTGTCAGGGGTTTGGTTATCTGAGCGTAACCTTTAATGAATTTGCGGTAGTAACCACTAAGTCCTAGAAATCCTTTGATTTCTTTGTTTGTTTTTAGTAATGGGTAATTTAGAACTGCATTTGTTTTGTCTGGATTTGGCATTACTCCTTGGGGTGTTATTACATGTCCTAAAAATGATACTTGTTTTTGTAAAAATTCACTTTTGTCTAATTGTACTTTGAAATGTGCTTGTCTAAGTCTTTCGAATACTTCTGTCAATCTTTCTGTGTTCTACCAATGAGGTGGAATAAACTATGATGTCGTCAAGGTATACAAGGCATTTTTCATTGTGTATTCCTCGTAGTATATTGTCCATGACTCTCTGGAAAGTAGTGGGTGCGTTCTTTAGTCCAAATGGCATTCGTTTGTACTCGTAATGTCCTCTAGGTGTGCTGAAGGCTGTTTTTGATATGTCTTTTTCTTCCATCTCTACCTGATGGTATCCTGATGCTAGGTCTAATGTTGTAAAATATTGGCATTTGCCTAATTTGTCTAAAATTTCGGTAATATTTGGTAGTGGATATTTGTCATCTACCGTTTTTTCATTTAACTTTCTATAATCTATTACCATTCTGTACTTTCTCTTTCCGGTTGCGTCTAATTTCTTAGGTACTATTAACACGGGGCTGCTCCATGGTGAATTGGAGTGCTGGATTATGTCTTGGTCTAATAAGTCTGCTACTTGTCTGTCAGCTTCTTCTTGGCTTGCATGAGGTAGTCTGTATGCTTTTGTAAAAATTGGTTTATTGTCTGTTAACTCGATATTATGTTTTACTGTGTTGGTAAATGTTAATGGTATTCCTTCGCAATGGAATATGTCGCGGTATTCGAAACATAAGTTCTTAATTGCTCTTTCTTCTTCTTGATTGATATCGGTGTTAAAGCGGATGTTAGTTAAATTTTCTCTTAACATTTCGTCATGTTCTATTGGGTTGCAATTATTTTCTAAATTTTCGTCTATTTCCATTTCGTTAAAATTTAGTTCTTCTACGTTCATTGGGTCTGTCAGTGATAATTCTACGGGATAGTCGTTTGAATTTAGTATTGTTGTGGTTGCAAAGTTATCTTTTATTTGTACTAAGGCAGTTGGGGTTTCTACTCCTTGTTGAAATGTCATATGATTTATTATTCCTAAATTTTTGTTAGATTTTACTGGGATTTTTATTTTTCTTTCCGTTCGGGGTTCTATAGTGTATTTTTGTTCAACTTGTGTGTTTTGAAATTTAATTGGGATTTTTCCGTATTTTGTCCTTAATAAGCGATTTTTAATGTCAATGTTGGCTCCTAATTTTCTTAGAAGGTCCATTCCGATTAATCCGTCATATTTGTCGTTAAATTCGAATACACAAAATTTATGTTTCATTTTAACATTAAATGTTCTCGGTAATGGTATATTTGCTACGAATTGGTGTAGTGTCGTTTGATGAGCTGTTTTAATTTTAAATGGTTCTCTTTCTACATAATCTAAATAATGTTTTTGTACGGTTCTGGGGCTAATTAATGTTTTTGATGATCCGGTGTCAATTAATAGTTTGAATTCGGCGTGGGGTATTTCTATGTATGGTAATACTAAGTGATTTATGTTATTTAAGTTTATTAAGTTTGGTCGGTTATGAATTGGTCCATTTGAAAATTTGAGTTTGAGTTTTCTTCGTCGTACTCCTCGTAAGTTTCGTATTGTTCGTCACGTTCATAAGTTTCTGCATGGTTTGATTCATTGTTTGTAGGTGTCTCAATGTAATTATTCTGGTCAGTGTCAAATTTTTCTATTTCTTGGTGAAATAATTCTTCTGATGTAAAATTACGTTTCTGATGAGGGTTTGGTCGGATATGTGTTATTTTTGTGTTTTGTCTGGTGTTACCAGATGAGGTGTCCATTGGTGTTGGTTTGTAATAATTGTTAGGGTTGTTATGAGTACTAGTCATTGGTGTATTTCTGTTAGGGTTTGCATTGAATGCTGGTCTTTGTTAGTTTAGGTTTTGATTGAATCTCGGTTGGAATGCGGGTTTCGTAAAAGTTGGGTTGAATGTTGGTCTTGAAAAATGTTTATATTGATTATTAAAATTGGTATTGTTAAAACTTTGGTTGTTACTTCGCGGTTGATTTGTTTGTGGGTTAAAGGGTGTGAATTTTTGTTGAGGGATTGTTTGTCTTGTAGCTTGTATAGTTTTTGTTGGTGAATAACTTTTATTCGCGTTGGGGTTGTATAGTCTGTTGCGGTAATACATTACATTTTCTTCTTCTATTACTAGGCTCATAGCTTCTTCTAGATTTTGGGGTCGTTGGAATCTGATTTTATCCGATAGTCGTTCTGGTAAAGCGTTTATGTATGTGTCTAGTGCCATTTCGTCATACATTTTGTTTTAAATGTCTAACGTTTTGATCGGGTTCTTCGATTTTTAATTTTGTTAAAATTAAACTTCTCACGTCTTGGCATTTCATTCCGAATTGGTAGGGGGATTGATTGTGTTCCATTCTAAGGTTTATTAGGTCTCGTACCAGGCATTTTATATTACGTTGGTCTCCGAAATATGCAATTAGTAGCTGTTTAAACTGGTCCCATTCCGATAAGTCGTCCCTACTGGCGATTAAGGTTAGTGCCCTTCCGGCTAGTTTACTTATTACTAAGCGTATAAGCAATGAATTTCTTGCGTCATCTCCGGGTTTGTAAAAGGTTTTTAGGAACATTTTACATGCTCCAATGAAATTCGAGATATGAGCCTGCGTGCCATCAAACGTCTGTATTGTCTCTAAATAGAGACGTAAGTCTGTGTTACTCATGTTGGTTAAGGGTTGTTTTCGATTTTTGGAAAATTTAAAAAAATTTTTTTTTTTTGAATTAAGGTTTATTTCGCTATTTGTAATGTTATTTTCGCTTCGGATTTACTAATTTTCCGTTTGGGTTGTGAAATTTCAAATTTTGTAAAAATTGGGGTTAATTTTCTATTTGTAACGTTAATTATGCTTTGGATGTATTAGTTTTCTTTTGGATAAAATAATTTCGAATTTTGTAAAAATTGGGGTTGGTTTTGCTTTTTGTGACGTTAACTTTGGTTTTGGTTTGTTAATTTTTCCTTTAGGTTGGGTAATTTTGAATTCTGTAAAGATTGAGGTTTATTTTACTACTTTCGCGTTATTTTTAGTTTGGAATGGTTAATTTTCAGTTTGGATTGGGTGGATAAAATTTGGTAAAGGTTGAGGTTTATTTCGTTATTTTTCGGCGTTATTTTTTGATTTGAATTTGTTAATTTTCAGTTTGGATTGGGAAAATAAAAATTTGGTAAGGATTTGAGATTAATTTCGTACTTGTAGTATTAGATTTATTAATTTTAAGTTTATATTGCGTCGAGTTATTTTTAAAATCGTAGTCTTGGATTAATTGTTTTTATGCAGCTTTTAGTTCGTCTTGAGTTCCTGTTTCTTAAGGAATTTTAAATGGATGGATTTATTCTCGTTTTGCGTTGTTTTAGTTCAGTTCGGTTAACTCGTAATTAATACTCTTCCGTGGGTTTTACTGAGTTGCGTAGTTATGACCTGAGGTTACTTACTTTTGCACTTTACTGTTGAAATTGAATACTAAAGGATGTAATCTTCGTTACGTACGTTGAGGTAATTGCACTTACAGGTGTTATTTTCAGTTTATAGGAATTGCTAAGTTACTTGCTAATGCTTTTGCATAAAGTGTTGAAATTGAACTCTTCGTTATGTAGGTTTTAATTAAAGCTTCTTATGATGAACGTTTTACTGCACTTTATAATGCTGATTAATTAGTTGAAAAACGTTTAGATCTTTTATACCGTGTTTGTACTGCAAATTATTTATAAAGTGTTGTGGTGTAATTTTCATGCGCTTCTATAATTCCGTGATAGATTAATACTTATAATGCTGCTTTTATGGATTGTAGGTATTAATGTAGAAACTGCGTCGCTTTTATTATCCCGTGTATGATGCAAATTGCTTTAGTACTGAAAGTTGAAAGTTTAGTTCTGAAAGCGATTTTCTCTGAGGTTTAAAATGTGTAATAAAGGTGCTTCTTGCTTTCTTCGGATGGCGTTTTAGATTACAGCGGTTTTAGGTTACTGCAGAGTTCTTGCTGTGATTTATTCAGTATTATAGAGGTCAATGGTTTAGTTAATCGTTCTGTACAGTTTGTTCGAATTAGCTTTAGCTTTGAAATTAATTTCGCGTTAGTTTACCGGTTTATAAACGTGCGTTGAATCGCGGTGGTTGATGTTTCTTATTTTTGGTGTTTAGTGAATGTGCGCCCGTTATTTTTTGGATTATTTTTGAGTTCGTTCTATTAATTATGGTAAGGGTTTCTTTTTAAATTCAATTCTTATTTATTTTAAAAGAAAATTTCTTTTAAACTTCAAGTTTCATTTGCTTTTTAAAGAAAAATTTTATCTCTTTAACATTCGTCTCATAAAATGTTTTACAGTCTCGTTTTGAAAATAATTCACTTTGAACTATTTTCAAAAAAAATATTCATAATAATAAAATACATAAACAATAGTAATCAATAGTTATAATACTAGCATATATCAATTATAGTTTTTGGTTTGAAATAAAATTATGGAAATGAACTTACATTAATTTCATCTGTTTCTTTGGTGGGTTCGATCGATTCTGTATCTTGTCCACCTTGGTTTGTTTGTTGGCCTTAGACGATTCTTGTTCCTTGTCCAACTTGGTTTGTTGCTGGATTCAGACTATGCTTGTTCTTCCTCCAACTTGGTTTGGGTTCTGCCAAAATTTCGAATAAAAATTCTTGGTCACCAATCTTCCGATTTTTGGATTTTCAGTGCCCTTTTGACATCCGTTACGCCTGCGCCAGTTAAAGTTCGGGCCTTTGGAGCTGGTTTTTTAAAAACGTTGAATCTATAACACATTTATTTAAATTAATTTGTACATAATAACTTATAAAAATTAATTTGTACTGGGTGAGTAGCTCAAACAACGAAGTATGGAGTTTGAAGACTGACTCGGTTGAGTAGCTTGAACAACGAAGTATGGAGTTCGAAGACTGACTGCCGGGCATTGAGCTTCCGGGCCTTTTATAATAACCTGCCCCTCACACGGCTGTGAGAACTTGCAGATCTCATGTCTGCGTTTCTCTTTATTGTACACTTTATTACAATGTAACAACTTAATTCTAAGTAACTGCGGTATGTTGACCGCCTGTGACCTGCCACCTGCAGTATCACTGCCCTCACGGATGCAAAGCTGCATTCCGTTCTCATGAACTGTCGATAACCTCTCTGGGTTATCCTTGTGTTACAATGTTGCATTGAACTTATACTTTTACTTAATAATTTCTAATAATTCATATTAGATTCAATACATCAATATATATATGTAATTGGGGGATACATAACTCGCGCGCCCTTTCTTATAAATTTCAATGCTTTTTTGTATAATGTGCAAACACCTATTGCACGCCACGTACTTTTGCAACGTTTGGTTGGTTATCTAATCAAAATGTTTATTACTATGCCTCGACTATATGAACTCTTTTCTCAGGGTGTCCACCTACTTACCGTGGGTTCGGTGGTAAGTAGATGTGCAATGCCCAACCAAACTGCACTATCTTTTGTTTTACTACTTTTATATAAATTTAGCACTGTATATGCCAAAATTTAATGATCAACGTAGCCTTGTGCCAAATTAATTAATAATACACAATTTCTGACTTTGACGTTTTAAGATATTTCACAGCACTCACCTGGATTATACTTTGTTGCTGGCCTTTTTTTACTGCTGGCTCAAGATCTTTGTCGCCGTATGCGTCTTTACATGGATTCACTATCGTTGAAAACTTTCGTATCGCCTCCAGGTATCTTAGTATAATTTTGTTGATCCCCAATCTGAAATAAATAACCCGAATTTTAGAATTTAGAATAACCGTTTTGTTTACTTCCCCTGCGCTAATTCTTCCGTATTACTTTCTTCGTAGCCTTTAACTCTTCCAATTGCTGCTTTCCAATCGCTCAATCCAAATCTACTCTCCGTTCAGCTCAATCCAAACCTATTTTCCTTTCAGCTCAATCCAAATCTATCCTCGTTCCTTGTCTTAAAAACCACTCAATGACCCGCTATACATAACTCTATATCCAAATCAATCCAATCAATGCCCCATTAACCATAAATCTGTAACCAAATCAATCCAAATCTTATTCACGCTTACAATTCCTCACCGATGTCTTCTGCCTTTATCAAATCTCGTTCCTACACAATCTTACTTTTCGACGCTTCGCTATTTCACTAACACCAATCTTCGCTTTAATTCGTCGTCGCTATTCATTTACTAACCACTGATGCTTCTCGTTACTCCACTTTATTAAATCAAACTCTTAAACTCCAAACACATTTATTTACTTTCCAATATTTAAACAATTTTAGAGCAGGTTTACAAAAAATACGTCTTTACACAAATTTAAATCGAAAAAGATTCCCTTGTTTACTTTCCAAGGCGATTATTACAACAATATCATGCCTACTTAATCACATATTACATAAATAAAAATATCCAATAACATTTTATCCCTTATTTTGTGTCACAAATACCTTCACTGTTGTCCTTTTACACTTTTCTAGTTTGTACATAATTCTATCATTTGTCCTAAATAATTCACAATTCTCCAATCACATTTGACACTGATATTACTTATAATTTTGAAATTACAAATTTGTCCAAAAGTTGATTCTATTTAAATAAAAAGCCAAAATAATTCACACATGACCTGGATGCGTGGTTGATAGTAGACATCCGTAGACGCATCCGGTTTTCGGATGGCAAATGTACTTTCAATGGCCTATTAAATTGTAACTCAGTATAAAACCTTGAGCACTGTGTATTTTATCAACGTCATTAAGTCATTATAATTTACCTTTTGGCACATACATTTCAAATTAACATTGTAAATACTTTAGCATATGTAAAGTACGGCAAAACATAATTTTTGAATTACGGGATCTGATATATGGATCATTCTATTTGGCATACACCCCCTTTAACCCAAAACTACCCTTAGAACCCTCGTAGCTCCCACCTGACACTACAATATATATATATATATATATATATATATATATATATATATAGATATTACTGTGGATTTATAAGCCTAGACAGGTGTACATAAGTCAAACATTTATTTATTTGTAGCTACCTTGTATATAGAAATCAATTTAGAATTAAAACGTTTTAATATAATTAAATAGGGATAAGATTAGGTAAGATAATGTAGGTTCAATGTTTGTGCTTCAATTTAGGACTAGGATAATAATTAATTAATAATAAGATCGATGACAAGGACAGAAATCGTGTACAAATATTATTATAAAAGCTTTTCATATTGGGGTAGTGTAAAAATCAATAGTTTCTTAAGCGTAGCATAAGCTAAAACATTTGTTGAACTTTACAAGGTTGAATATTCGAAAACAAGCTTCTACGGTTGGGAATTTTATAGAACAAACGTATAGCAGATAAATAATTCTAATAAAGCAGGTCTATAAGAGCAACGGACGGTTACGTATTGAAAACAGATCGATAAAATCAAACGAGAGACGATATTTGGCATGTAATAGACACAGATGGAAGATATCATATGGTCAGTTATAGTGACTTTCAAACCTCTGTAAAACAAGGATATTTTTAAAGGCAATATGCGGGATCAGGATGGAGCGTGTTCGCAGAAGATATTGATTTTCAAGGCGCACAAAAAAGTAGGAAGAAACGACTCTGAACAATGTGATGATAGAGGGCTATGCAAAGGATAGAAAAACATGGGGTAGACAAAGAAACCAGAAACGTAGAAATGACATAGACAACTTAGGAAGGCTATGAAAACAAGGCTAGAGAATGTTATGATGAGAGTAGAAGCGAGATCATAGTAAGTACGCGCATATGAGAGGCGTGATTTCAGTTGTTTGGGGGGGGGGATAGGAGTGTTAAGGATTTAGAAAAATTTAAGACGGTTGGCAAATTTAACGACTTTTTCGGAGTAAAGTAGTGATTGCGTTTCAAAATTCTCGCTTTTCGACGACGGTTGTATGATTGTGCACGTAAATTTTAGGAATTGAGCAGCCGTTGGATAAAAGTTTCGAGGAATAATTGTGAAGGATACGTGCAACTTGAGGGGTGTTTTGGTTATATAAACGCGCTGAAGGTGGTAGGCGCTCTCTTAGTTTTGCGATTCTGCTGAATATTTCATTTTAGCTTTAAACTACGCGACTAGTGAAGTCCGAGATATTTACAAGTGTTTAAATGCATAAGTTGGTGCGAATTTAAAACGGAGTAAACCGTATCAAATTATTTTGATTTAATTGAACCAAGATGAACAGTAAGTAGCAACTTATTTGTAAATTGCATGAGGGTGTTTGTTGCAATTGCTTGAAAGAAGCGATTTTTTATGGATCTGTAGCGATAGTCCTGAGAGATTTTGGAATATGGTATTTTGGAGGCCAAGCGAGATCGAAGTATAATTGCTGTTACTATTGGAAGGCAACAATGTGGAGTGATTCAGGTACGAGCAGTCGGTAGAGGAGAGCATCTGTAGAGGTGGTGATCTCGATAAAAAGTACTCTCCAGGTAATTGATTTTTTTTGAAATTGTTGTGGTGGAGCTTATTTGTTGTTTTAAACAGTTAGTGATTCTGGGTTATATATTGTGATGAATTTATAAACAGAAAATTATTTGGTTTACCTTTGTAAAGGAAATATTTAAAATCTGAGGATGTAGATAGATGTATATGATATAATTATGAATATTTCACATTTGTCAGAGGTAAACGGGTCTTTTATTTAAAATTTTAAGTGCTAAAAATTTGCATGCAAATACAAAAAGGGTTTATACTGAGCTCACCATAGACCAGGCAAAAATAAAGTAAGGTTCTGGGATAGGTCCATCTACTTTATTATGAGCATATGAGGATAGATAGGCAGGAATTCTTTGTTGTATGAAGTTGATGATATTTTAATATTGAGGAGGAGCATGAAATATTTAATGTGGATTAGTTTTGTAAATATAGAGATAGTGTGTTTTTAATGTTAATTTGTCAGAATAAAAAGGGTTGTATTTTGGTTAGAAGGATTATTTTTTTATTTTTTTATTATTATTAAATAGAAAGGTAGTTATGGATTGTAGAGCAGATGAGCAGCCGTGGTGAGTATCTCTGGAGAAGCAGTAATTAGAGCTAGCCGTGTAGTGTCAATTTTAAGAGCATCTTTAGGGGATACACAACTAGAACATAGTTTGATCCAAAGATTAGAAAAAAAATTATTTAGGTGATGATTAGTAGAGGAGTTCTCCACAGGCAGCATTTATGATGCCCATTTTCTGGGGCTTGATTTTATACAGGTATAGATGCACAGCATTTATTACGGCCCAACTGTGGGGCTCGTATTAAGCACTCGACAGAGCTAAACTTCGCAACAATATATAATGCTGTAATAAGGGGTTGTTTAGGAGTGTATTGAGTATTAAGGGTTGCAAAGTAACTGTAAATAGCGATAGGAATCAGAAAACTGCATTTATTTAGCAGAAAAATAAGTAATTCGTACATTATGTAAATAGCAAACATTTAACACCCGGTAAATAGACAGCAATTAATCTTAATCAATGCAAGTGGGCATATCTTTCAACAATAGAACGCATATTCAGCCGAGAAATAATCGCACATGTAATTAAACATACGTTGAGGAGTATTTTACAATTTTATAAAATAAAATACGCAGAAGATAAGATGAAACCTAACAAATCTTCACGCAAATACGCTGGAACCATGAGCGCTTTGATAAGAAAACGCACTTTCAAATAAATAAATACATAAACGAAAACAGCACTAGAGTTACATCATTTATTTTTGTACAATTATCCAAAAGCATTATCTATACAAAACAACAGATGTAAGTTGAAAGTCTGGCCACGATAACAAATAATAAAGTATCAAACAATAGCAAATAACGAGCATAATTTCATCAGAAATAGTTTAAAAATACAGAGAATATTAAAGACAAAAGCTAGTTGGTTGAAACAATCTGCAAAACTGCTTGGAAATCCAACCCAGATGTAGTGGAAAAAGGCTATTAACACCTACCGGTGATAAGGCAAGTCAGTCCACACTTGATGCACGTCGAAGCCACGACACCTAACCAGAAATCTGCACGTCAAACAAATAAAGTTTAGAATATATCAAATTTATGTTATAGTGAAAATAGTGCTACATAAAAAAAATAGTGTTAAGAATATATGAAAAGTTTTTGCCATTTTTCTCAGAAAATGTGAGTAGAAATTGGGTAATTAATTTAAATTAAATATTTATAATCATATAGGGCTTCTAATCGGATTCTGGTACAATTCGAATTGACTTCTAATCAAATTCTAATTCGCTTCTGGTACAATTCTGGTAGAATTCTAATCTGCGTTGAAAGTATTTAAGGGAAGAGATTCAAAGCATATGCAGAGAAATAGAAAATAAAGGATCACGAGGTGATTTTTGGAAAACAAGGGGTAACTGTACTCAAATATTGATTCAACTAAGCAGAGCATTGGTATACGATTGAAGACAACAAGGGGGTGTTGATTCACAACACGAAACAACATATCAGGAGATCACAGGTCAGATCTACCCAATTTTAAGATATTTTTCAATTTAAATTTTAATACTGAATTTATTCAATTTATCCAAAACTTGTAAAGAAGTCAACAAAAAACATTGCATACGTTAAACTTACGTAATAAATCATAAAGAGTTCTAGAACGTTCCAGATTTTTTGTAAAGAGGTGACTTTATTTTAAATTAAAAGTATATAAATTTTGGGATAAATAATCCATATGATATTAATTGATTGAAGGGTGTATTTAAAGAATTTCAAAAATTGTAAATATTATTTCCTTTCATTATATGAATGTTGATTGACTTCGTTTATTAATTCAAACAGGTAATCATAAAGGGGTGAAAAAAAAAATTGATCATCGTAACGTTGTGCACTCTGTGTAGATTAAAAAGGGCTAGTCGTGGCATAATAATAAAAGTAAAAGAAGATTTGAGAGAAACACAGAGAGGTGGCGTTCAGTAGAACGTTCATTACACCGAGTACGGCGTTATCATATCAATATATATATATATATATATATATATATTGCCGTGTATCTCAGGTAAAAGCCTCACCAACAAAAATACATTCGAGACTTTTATATTTCAAATTCGTCATAAAATTCAAAAACAAAAAAATAATATTTCTTACCCCGATTCCAGCTCCCTTGGTTGAATTGCTTTCTTCAACTGCTTCCGGCTAGCTCAGATGGACCTCCTCTTGGATACCTAAATTCACTCTAATACTTTCTATCGTTCACGCCCACTCTCAATAAATCTTAAAATAATACAACAAACATACAATATCTATTTTCCACTATTTACAAATAAAACTTCAAAATTATATACATCTCAGTGGTCAAGTTACACCTCAATAAATTCTATTTTGTAAAGTCCAGAATTTTAACCAGCAATATCGAACACATTGAATGTAACCTGAGTAAATGGGCCCTAAATAATACTTTATCTTTCTTTCTTTATTTATAATTAATTTCAATTAGTAAACTCTGGAGAATGGTGTGCTCATGATAACCCAGTTATTTGTGATTAATGTATGCTCTTTACTTGGCATATTCTTATTACAAACACAACAAAAACCCATGTACTCATAACAAAAAAATATTTAAATTTCTGAGGAAGGTTAATCAGCTTTATATACACCTTTATATTTCTATTTAAATACCACAATAAAAGTTAGTTATACGTGTTATGTTCAATACGCCAAATAATGTAAAATACCATCATAGTTCACTCTCACCCATCACAATAACCTTCATAGTTTATCAACAACAACAAATTCTAAAGCGTTACCTGGAATTCCTTGAAAATCCTTGCTCCGTTGATGATGATGCCATTAAGTTGTTTTCGTGGTACTGCTCTGCTCCCGCCTCCAGATATTAGTAGTTGAACACCCTCTAAGTAATGCTGCAATGCTGTTCATACACGATACATCCAACTCCAAATCCAATTATTAATCTTCTTTTATATTAATTTTGATTAATTCACGTTACATAACGTCACTACACGAGCTTGTTCAAAAAATATAAATTGCACCTCAATAAATCTTAGACTCGGCACTATCCGCGTACAAATTATGAGGCTTACTGTACTATTTAAAATAATTTTCTATACTTACAAGCTCGTGGTAACTTCGGTACGTAGTCTCAAGCGATCAAAATACTAAGGGGTTTTATTATATTTTCAAAAAGTATTTATACAATTTACGCTGCCACCTCTCGGCCGCATTTTACGCGAAGTCCTTCATTTACCATAATATTTCTTAAACTTTTGGGTTCAACCGTTTTCTAAATCCTCAAAATTCAGCGCGTCGTTACAATATTTTTTAAAAATTAACATTTATACCCGTGTTTGTCTGATGTATAACTAACGATATCGACCAATAGTCTATGCATTGACGTCTTACAAATCCCGCCTATATTAACGCTGCCCTTTGCTTATGCATATCATATGTTTCTTTCTAACCTTGTTTGAGTGGTAGAGAATCGATATTACTGTCCGCGTCCTACAACTCCATGTGGACCAAATATAACTAAATTTTATTCATTAATCGTAAATTTTTGTTAATACTTGTTACATAAAAATGAACTAAATGAAATAAATTTCGCACGTAATTTCTGGTTGTTTCCTCTATACAGGGTGTTTCAAATTACTTTGTTTAAAGTTAAATTTAACCTTTTAAAACCACTACAATATATATATATATATATATATATATTATATATATATAGTATATAGTATAACAAGGCGGTTTCTGAAACAAACCTGTTTTGCGGGCGATTTGATGATGTTAGAAGTTTGTGGGCGGCACAGCGCTGGGGCTCCGGTGGCGGGTGTTTTTGTTGCTAGATAGTACGGGGCATGGGGTTTCGCCTTCGTGGGGCCCCTCGTTTTTACTCTTGTTGCATAATACTTGAGAGATTTTAGACTAAGGAAAAAATAAAACGTAAATGAATGCAGATCGGGGCTCCCGCAAATTTAGGAAATAAAACGTGGTAAAAAATTTGGATGACGTAATCATTTTCAGGTTTTCGTCCACGTTACCGTTAAAGCGCAGCGCCAGGACTCCGGTGGCGGGTGTCTTTGTTCGTAGATAGTATATGAATAAGGTTTCGCTTTCGTGGGGGCGCATGCTCGTGTCTTTGTTGGTCGATTGATAAGGAAGGGGGCTCTTTAGAGCTTCGCCCTCGTTTTCACTCTCCTTGCATGGAACTTGAGAGATTTTAGGTTAAGCAAAAATATAATGTAGATGAATGCGAAACGGGGCTCTTGCAAATTTAGAAAATAAAACGTGGTGAAGAATTTGGATGACTTAATCATTCTCAAAATGCGGAATTGGGCTCCCTGGCGTGTTCTGAACGGGGTTGTGCTCCATTAGATACTTGAATACTTTTGAGATTTTTAGGTTAAGCAAAAATGTGCACGTGGTAATGATCGGAGATTTCAGGTTAAGCAAAATCGTGCGGCAGTACTACGGCTTCGCCCGCCGAGAGCCTCAAGAATTATTTTTCTATTAAATATTATATAATGTTTAAAAAGGAACACAAACGTTTAATTCGCGAATTTAGAAAATTAAACGTGGTGAAGAATTTGGATGACGTATTTATTCTCAGAATGATGAATAGTGCCCCCTAGCGTATTCTGAGCGGGGCTGTGTCCCATTAGGTAATTGAATACTTCGGAGATTTTTAGATTAAGCAAAAACGTGCACGTGGTCAAGATCGAAGATTTTTAGTTTAGGCAAAAATGTGCAGCAGTACTAGGACTTTGCCCACGAGTGTTTCAAGAACTATTTTTGTATTAAATATTATATAATGTTTAAAAAGAACAGCAGAAATTAAACGACTGGTTTTAATTTAAAATAAAGTATGCAAATCGTGTTAAAACAGGTATTTCGTTATTTTGTTTAGGGGAAAAAACCCGAGTTTAGGTTTTTACATTTAGTTGCATCACAAAAATAATTTATGCACGGAATTCGTAGCCGGGTTTAGCGCAGATTCTTCTTCTTTATTCAATTTTCTTGTTCTAGCGTTGTCATCACTGCTTTTATTAATTTCAGAAAAATTTGTTAGTAATTAATATTATATCATTTTTACTATAGCCCATTCGTTGAATCAAGGCTATGACGTCAAAGATAGTAATCCAGACAGACAAATTCTAAATGCCAGTTCGTATGAAAAGATATAGTCCGTTGATGTTACATTTTAGAGCATTCTGGTTTTTACAATTGGTATTACAATGCACTGTTGCCAAGCCTGGTCTGATCATCTCATATACTTTCATTAACTGCAGTCATACTTTATTTGACCAACCACTGTGAGGACATATTGGTATTGCCGTATTGCTAAAAACAGAAGCAGTTTTTAAATAGTTTTAGCTAAATTCAGAACTGTTAATTTTGTAATTGCTTTTACGTTGTCCTAATATTTTACGAATCTTTTTTAATGTAACTATAATTGATAGCTCATTCTTATAATGTATTTATTTACAAAGTAATCGTTGTTGAAGCGTGAAATGCATGTTTATTTGGTATGCTTTGCTAGATAACAACCTAGGGCGTATTTGGTACATGATCCGGGTCTCTAAAACGTTCATATACACCGTAGCAATAATTAGTAGTGTTTTGCAACGTAATCGACAGCTGACATGACGTCATAGCCTTGAGTCGCCGGATCAAGTATATCTACACCACAGCTGAATACTGAATGTGATCTCGGATTTTCTAATTATGGTTTGAATAAGATATAGATATGTATGCAAATCGCGCAAAAACTGGTATGTCGTTATTTGTTCATGATGAAACCACCAGGTTTTATGCAGTGTATTAATTTGAAGAATTTACATGTATTAACCTTTATAGTTCAAAGGTGTAGCACCAGATGTTTCTTTTGCGTCACTCTCAAATATATAGAACTTAATAATAACTTTCATTATTAATTGACAATTAAAAAATATGAGTTTTTATTAATATTTATTATTAGAAGTAAATAATTAAAAAATACTGTTATTGGTAAAATACTCATCCAATAAATTTAGTAATTCTTGGTTATTATCCACTGCAGGAGGCTGTGGCGGTGGTGAATACGATACCACGGCTTCCGTATATCGCAGTAAATATTTTCTACTTTCGGATTTAGAAGCCTCCACGTTCTTCTTTTTAATTAAATTGCATGCCACGGAATTGCGGATGTATTTTTTAATGGAACGATTGCTGTTGGCTTTATTTTTCCTTAGTTAATATTTAAACTGTTCGTGATATATATATATATATATATATATATATATATATATATATATATACAGGGTGTCCCAAATTGAGTAGGGTAGCATGGGTATCTTTCTTATTATTAATGATAAAGATCTACTTAAATGGGCAAAGTTGTGTCATTTGGATAGCTCATTTAAATTCCGCATAGATACATTCGAAATTCCAAACGGTTTAGAAATTATTTAAAAAAAACTGAAAACTGCCAATTTCTTCGAAATCAAATATTTTTGTTATAATAAAAGATACAACAAAATGTTTCGTATAAAAGTTACTTAGTTCAATTGTGTGCACTTAAGAGTAATATGAAAATTAAATTCAAAATGGCGGTTATCGAGATATTAGCATCAACTTTTATATTTTAAATGGACGCCATATTGGATTTTTAGATGGTTAGATAGCATATTTTTTCTCTTTTCAACGATGTATCAAAACATATGTTTAAATAAAAAATTTACTGAAAATAATAATTTTTATTTTTTATCAAGTAGGCATCAACACAAATCAGTTTTAAAACAAATTAAACAAAAAAAAACATTAGAATAACATTAAACACCAACTAATAAATCATAGCAATTGTTCGAAATGTTGACCGTTATTATGTAAACACAATCGGCAACGTTTTAGAACACTTTTTGTTACGCGTCATAATGTATTCCCATTAAGACCGTTTATTGTCTGCATAACCGCTTCCCGTAGTTCATCTACATTATTGTACTGGAAATTACTTCCATATACATTATCTTTTAAAGTGTCCCATAAATAAAAATCCAGGGGTATTAAGTCTGCTGATCTAGGCGGCCATTTTACAGGTGTGTGGGTCGTGATTACCCTGCCATCAAAACGGTTACTTAAGTAGGTGATAACATCTCTAGCGTTGTGTGGAGGTGCGCCATCTTGTTGATACCAAATTTGATTATTTTGTGCCAAAGGTAGGTCGTCTAATAAATCTTCTAAAGCTTCTGAAGCATTTCCAAATAACGTTGAGAGGTTAAGGTTCCATCGAATATTACAGGACCAAGTAAACGGTTTCCCAATATACTACAAAAAACATTACATCCAAATCGAATTCGATAGCGGCGTGGGACTGTTATGCGTGGGTTTTCCTGTGCCCAATAGTGTTCATTATGACGATTAAATATTCCACAGTTAGAAAAATAAGACTCATCGGTCCACAAAACGCGATTGATATAATCATCATTCTCCCTAACTTGATTGATAAACCATCTGCAAAATGTTGATCTGCGGAGATAGTCGTTTGGTCGTAAGTTTTGAGCAATGTGAAATCTGTAAGGGTGATATTTATGCTTTTTTAAAATTCTTGATGCTTGAGACTTGGATACGTTTACTTGGGTTTCTATTTCCCGTGTTGAAATGTTTGGATTAGCTTCCACACAGGTCAGTGTCAACACCTCATCTGCAATGTCTCCATTTATGTTTCGAGTAGGTTTTTTTAAACATCCATACTGCTGCATATTTGTGTCCAATCTTTAAAAGATTTTATTGTTTGGCTGTCTTTTTTCGGGAAAGTTTGTTAAGTATGTTTCGGCAGCAAGGCGACTGTTCTTATTACATTTTATGTATGTACAAAACATACGATATTGTTCGCTTGTTGAAAAATTTGCCATTTGAATATTTTATAGAATAAGTATATCACTTATAACTGGGAAAGAGAATACACAAATACCAATTATTAGTACAACAGATACACTAACTCAACATGACAGTTTGTTATAATTTCATTTGTTTAAGAGAAATCTGATGATGCCTACTTTATAAAAAATTGAAATTATTATTTTCAGTAAATTTTTTTATTTAAACATATGTTGTAATACATCGTTGACAAGAGAAAAAAATATGCTATCTAACCATCTAAAAATCCAATATGGCGTCTATTTAAAATATGAAAGTTGATGCTAATATCTCAATAACCGCCATCTTGAACTTAATTTTAATATTTCTTTTCAATGCACACAATTGAACTAAGTAACTTTTATTAGAAACATTTTTTCGTATCTTTTATTATAACAAAAATATTCGACTTTAAAGAAATTGGCAGTTTTCAGGTTTTTTTTAAATAATTTCCAAACCGTTTGGAATTTCGAAAGTATCTATGCGGAATTTAAATAAGCTATCCAAATGACACAACTTTGCCCATCTTAGCAGATCTCTATCATTAATAATAAGAAAGATACCCATGTTATCTATCCTACTGAATTTGGGACACCCTGTATATAACACGAACACATTATGGGAAGCACAGCATCACCTAGTCCACAATTAGTGCCTTCGTGCTGTTTAAACTGAATTTGCAGGTTTTATCAACAGTCGGCACGGAGAAGATCCGGTTCAACTGCCTTTTTCCATAGCCAAAGATTATAATTATAAAGAATAAGTAAATTTAATAAGTCTTAAAATAATATCAAAGAATGAAATTTAATGGCAAGTGACTCAATATTAGCCACAAGGGCATCCTGTGGACTCGTTTCGCACTAACTGGGGCTCATCAGGACAGGAGTAGCAAAGATGCAATATTTAACACGAACACATTATGGGAAGTACAGCATCCCCTAGTCCACAATTTGTGCCTTCGTGCTGTTTAAACTGAATTTGCAGGTTTTATCAACAGTCGGCACGGAGGAGATCCAGTTCAACTGCCTTTTTCCATAGCCAAAGATTATAATTATAAAGAATAAGTAAATTTAATGAGTCTTAAAATAATATCAAAGAATGAAATGTAATGGCAAGTGACTCAATATTAGCCACAAGGGCATCTTGTCGACGCGTTTTGCCCTAATTGGGGCTCATCAGGACAGAGTAGCAAAGGTACAATATTTAACACGAACACATTATGAGAAGTACAGCATCACCTAGTCCACAATTTGTGCCTTCGTGCTGTTTCACCACAATTTGAAGGTTTTATCAACAGTCGGCACGGAGGAGATACGGTTTAACTGCCTTTTTCCATAGCCAAAGATTATAATTATAAAGAATAAGTAAATTTAATGAATCTTAAAATAATATCAATGAATGAAATTTAATGGCAAGTGACTCAATATTAGCCACAAGGGCATCCGGTCGACGCGTTTTGCCCTAATTGGGGCTCATCAGGACAGGAGTAGCAAAAGATGTAATATTTAACACGAACACATTATGGGAAGTACAGCATCACCTAGTCCACAATTTGTGCCTGCGTGCTGTTTCACCTGAATTTGCAGGTTTTATCAACAGTCGGCACGGAGGAGATCCGATTCAACTGCCTTTTTCAATAGACAAAGATTATAATTATAAAGAATAAGTAAATTCAGGGAGTCTTAAAATCATATCAAAAAATGAAATTTAATGGCAAGTGACTCAATATTAGCCACAAGGGCATCCGGTCGACGCGTTTTTGCCCAAATTGGGGCTCATCAGGACAGGAGTAGCAAAAGATGTAATATTTAACACGAACACATTATTGGAAGTACAGCATCACCTAGTCCACAATTTGTGCCTTCGTGCTGTTTCACCTGAATTTGCAGGTTTTATCAACATTCGGCACGGAGGAGATACGGTTTAACTGCCTTTTTCCATAGCCAAAGATTATAATTATGAAGAATAAGTAAATTTAATGAATCTTAAAATAATATCAAAGAATGAAATTTAATGGCAAGTGACTCAATATTAGCCACATGGGCATCCTGTGGACGCGTTTCGCCCTAACTGGGGCTCATCAGGACAGGAGTAGCAAAGATGCAATATTTAACACGAACACATTATGGGAAGTACAGCATCACCTAGTCCACAATTTGTGCCTTCGTGCTGTTTCACCTGAATTTGCAGGTTTTATCAACATTCGGCACGGAGGAGATACGGTTTAACTGCCTTTTTCCATAGCCAAAGATTATAATTATAAAGAATAAGTAAATTTAATGAATCTTAAAATAATATCAAAGAATGAAATTTAATGGCAAGTGACTCAATACTAGCCACAAGGGCATCCGGTCGACGCGTTTTGCCCTAATTGGGGCTCATCAGGACAGGAGTAGCAAAAGATGTAATATTTAACACGAACACATTATGGGAAGTACAGCATCACCTAGTCCACAATTTGTGCCTTCGTGCTGTTTCACCTGAATTTGCAGGTTTTATCAACATTCGGCACGGAGGAGATACGGTTTAACTGCCTTTTTCCATAGCCAAAGATTATAATTATGAAGAATAAGTAAATTTAATGAATCTTAAAATAATATCAAAGAATGAAATTTAATGGCAAGTGACTCAATATTAGCCACATGGGCATCCTGTGGACGCGTTTCGCCCTAACTGGGGCTCATCAGGACAGGAGTAGCAAAGATGCAATATTTAACACGAACACATTATGGGAAGTACAGCATCACCTAGTTCACAATTTGTGCCTTCGTGCTGTTTCACCTGAATTTGCAGGTTTTAACAACAGTCGGCAAGGAGGAGATACGGTTCAACAGCCTTTTTCCATAGCCAAAGATTATAATTGTAAAGAATAAGTAAATTTAACGAATCTTAAAATAATATCAAAGAATAAAATTTAATGGCAAGTGACTCAATATTAGCCACAAGGGCATCCTGTCGACGCATTTCGCCCTAACTGGGGCTCATCAGGACAGGAGCAGCAAAGATGCAATATTTAACACGAACACATTATTGGAAGTACAGCATCACCTAGTCCACAATTTGTGCCTTCGTGCTGTTTCACCTGAATTTGCAGGTTTTATCAACATTCGGCACGGAGGAGATACGGTTTAACTGCCTTTTTCCATAGCCAAAGATTATAATTATGAAGAATAAGTAAATTTAATGAATCTTAAAATAATATCAAAGAATGAAATTTAATGGCAAGTGACTCAATATTAGCCACATGGGCATCCTGTGGACGCGTTTCGCCCTAACTGGGGCTCATCAGGACAGGAGTAGCAACGATGCAATATTTAACACGAACACATTATTGGAAGTACAGCATCACCTAGTCCACAATTTGTGCCTTCGTGCTGTTTCACCTGAATTTGCAGGTTTTATCAACAGTCGGCACGGAGGAAATCCGATTCAACTGCCTTTTTCAATAGCCAAAGATTATAATTATAAAGAATAAGTAAATTTAATGAGTCTTAAAATCATATCAAAAAATGAAATTTAATGGCAAGTGACTTAATATTAGCCACAAGGGCATCCGGTCGACGCGTTTTGCCCTAGTTGAGGCTCATCAGGACAGGAGTAGCAAAAGATGTAATATTTAACTCGAACACATTCTGGGAAGTACAGCATCACCTAGTCCACAATTTGTGCCTTCGTGCTGTTTCACCTGAATTTGCACATTTTATCAACAGTTGGCACGGAGGAGATTCGGTTCAACTGCCTTTTTCCATAGCCAAAGATTATAATTATAAAGAATAAGTAAATTTAATGAATCTTAAAATAATATCAAAGAATGAAATTTAATGGCAAGTGACTCAATATTAGCCACAAGGGCATCCTGTCGACGCGTTTCGCCCTAATTGGGGCTCATCAGGACAGGAGTAGCAAAGATGTAATATTTAACAAATTCAGGTGAAACAGCACGAAGGCACAAATTGTGAACTAGGTGATGTACTTCCCATAATGTGTTCCTGTTAAATAAGTAGCCTCTAAACGTAATTATATGTCCTTTTGTCCAACATTTCCTATGTGTACATTCAGTGAAAACTAACAAAAGTCTTAAGGGTTGTTTAATTATTTACTGCAGCAAAACCATTTTCTCTTTTCAAGCCAGAAGTTTAATATTTCCCCTTTAAACAAATCTCGTTTGTTAATAAGAATTAGAACCAGCCTACATAGCTACAACGCTTTCAAAAAAGCATGTATTCAAGATTATGTTTAGCGAGCTTTAAAAACTTTTCATCATCATCGTAGGTACCAATGACTGATTTACCATTGTCACCATTACCACCCGAACATGGTGGCCAACTCTAAATTTTGTTTTCCCTATTACTTTTAAGGTATTAAACATTGGTAAATATATATATGATATTAGAAATAATTGCCTATAGCAAATTAAATAAATAAAACAGTATATACAATGTATAAACACCCACTATACGAAGAGTCGAAAGAGGGTTTTTAACTATACAAAGCAAGCTAGTAATTTGCATAGCCATAAATGAAAGAATTTGTTTGTTTCATAAAGAGAATAAATATTCATCGACTAGTTTCGATCTCAATGGATCTCATCAGGATAAAGTGATTTATAACGCTTATGAAACAACCAAAAACAATAGGCAGAAATAACTTCGAAAGAACTTCTGTAAGATGGCAAGAGTAAAATAAGAACGCCATCAGTTGAGAAACCACTAGTATTAAACTAGTCAAGTACCCCTCTAGGGTATTATGCCGAGCGCCGCCAAGGGACGGTGTGTTACATTTTTGTAAAAATTCTTGCGTTTAACACATCGAACAAACCCAAAGGTGAAACGTATTTGTTATGGCCATCTATGAATTACCGACTTAATTTCGAATTTACTTCTGTACTTAACTAGTTTAATACTAGTGGTTATTTTACTCTTGCCATCTTACAGAAGTTCTTTCGAAGTTATTTCTGCCCATAGTTTGTGGTTGTTTCATAAGGGTTATAAACCTCTTCATCCTGATGAGATCCAGTGAGATCGAAACTAGTCAATGAATGTTTATTCCTTTTATGAAACAAACAAATTCTTTCATTTATGGCTATGCAAATTACTCGCTTGCTTTTAAAAACCCTCTATCGACTCTCTCTCTCTCTCTCTCTCTCTCTCTTACATATATATATATATAAAATGATAATTAAGAGAAAATGAAGTTTTAAGATTTCAAATTGGGTGTTGGTGATTTCGTAAAGTAGTTTTGAAAAGTATGTGTTAATGAAGTGAACTGCTGTTGCTTGTATATCATAAAATTTTGTTTAAATATTTAAAAGGAAACTTCACTGCCATGTGAATATGTATGTATAGCTAAGATATGAAGTCACTTAGTACGTTTTCATTTGATTTGAGTTAGGTAAAAGATGTTAAACTTTCACTTTCATTTGAATATGTACGTAAAGCCTAAAAAAGTCAATTAGTATGCTTTATTAGACTTAAGTTAGTTATAAGATGTAAAAACTTTTATTTACTCTTCAGTATATAGTTGTAAGTCTATTATATCATTTGAATTTCACTTCTTGCAACTTTGTAAACATTCAACTCATCTAAAAAGAAATTTAGCACTTGTTGTTAAGACTAAAATATCAATCAAAATTTATAAATTTTTGGCCAATGACATTTGTGTATTAGTTTACTCCAAATTAGAATTTGACAAGAGTAATAAGATCTATTAATAAAAGGTTGGATCACAGAATGTTGATTGGAAAAGAATTGTAAAAGAGTAGGCTGGTTTAATGTTTTAAGGGGGCATCTCCATAGAGATAAGTGACAGTGGTTGAAATTAAAAGTTAAGAGAAACTGATTTTGAAAAAGACTAAAAAAAGAACTTTACAAACTATAGAACGAAAAGCATCATCTTTGTTTTGTAACAGTTTACGAATAGTATACCTTTTATTATTGTAATCTCCAACATAAAATTTAACGCATGTAAAATGTATCTGTGATATTCAAAGTATAAAGGAACTGTTGATATTAAAAAGTGATAAATGCAAGAGTCCTTGTCATTGTATTACTATTGACCATTTGAGTTCTGGGAGTGTTTTTGTGTAGACAGAAAAGTTCCAAAGTGGTGCTATCAGAACGCTGGGATTGCTAAACCTTTGGTGTCAAGCACGGTATTGATTTCACGGAGCTAAGTTTCCTGGTAAGACCAACGACGATAAGTATAAGTGTCTCTAAAGAATTTTTGGCGTACCTTAAACCCTAAAATAAAAAGCATAAATTCAGTAATACAAAATTTTTTAAACATACTTATCCACAGGTATTAAGAACCCACATCTGGTTCGACTCGTCGCTGTAGGCAGTGGAGCTTCATTGTTCAGCAGCAAGACGTTTCATTGGAAGTCAGGTATTATTATTATTATTATCAGTGTCATAGTTTAAACACTTAACCCGTTATACTCGATTGAAATCTTAAATTATTAACTAATATAAACTGCTTACTGTGCGTATTTTTCAAGTAATTGTTTACACTGTCACATTTAGAAATTGCTTTATAGAATTAGCTAGAGGTCATTTGACTGGCAGTGTCACTTACATCTGTATATGGTTCAGAACTCACGCTGTATGCAGATATAGATTTATTCACAAAATTAACCTGAGATAAGAGTTTCATTGGTCGAGGCGCAAATTTAAAGATTCAATAGAGAAGTTAGTAAATTATTAATTAAAGAAAGGAAATTATAGGGCAATTTGGTGCATTGCTAATTTGCTCATATTTTATAACTGTCAACAAAAAAGGGGGGGGATATATTAGAAGATATATAATATATATATATATATATATATATATATATAAATTTAGTAACATCAGGGAACATATATAACCATTTGCATGTACCTCTAAGGCTAAATCCTTAGTTTTTAATGGTCTGATTACTCGCATGACTATGGCAGCTTTTTATGGTGTATGTAGAGTAATGATTAATGTTATGCTTTTTTGATTAATTGGTAAATTACCGGGCATGCATCCTTACACGAAACCTATTACCAACAAATGAGTAATAAGTAGGAAATCGTGATAATGATATATGTCGTGTAGTATATTATATAAATAGGTGGATGTAAGCACTACTACTCCAAAAGTAAATTGTAAAATTTATTATTGTCGTTGTTGTTGATTATGCAAATTTCTTTTGCAAAGTAATTATAGGTCGGCGTGAAAACGAAAGTAGGTAAGGTATTCACAAAAACGAATAACTATGTGACGCTCAGTATCACAACACTTTATTATTACCGATTTTGATGAATGTACCATAAAAGGCAGGTACTTAGATAGTTTTCGCAGTGGGCGCAACAACGACAATAGTGGTGAGGAGTTTTCAAGCTAACATGTACATTGTACTGTACGATTTGCTTGAGGGTGAACAACGCATTTTACACCAACATCTGAAACATGCCATATTGTTGAATGATGTAGACAAACACAAACGTTTACTGTTCAGGCTAGGTGTTTATGTTCCCTTCCAAACCTTCAAATGGCTAACGCTGACCAATAATACATCCATTGATGTAATGGACATGCTGTTTAATCAACATAGTAGATGTGATCAATCTGTATCAAACTTCATTGACGCTTGCAGTGACAGAACAGAGTTAAAATGCCATCAGGTGCGTGGCGTGCTAGACACAACTGAGAGTAATTATAGTTTGAGCGATGTATATTTCCTCCAAGAATTGCTAACTAACCGAGCTGTATTGAGTACGAAGGCATATCCTATAGTAAATATAAAACGCGGCTATAAATCACTGGTAACAGCGGTTGACGATATGGTTGTAAATGTCGAATATTTTGCACAACCAATGATATTTGAAAAAAGTATTGAAGTTAATTTTAAAGTCTAAGGTAAATTATAAGTACCAACCTAATGTAGTTGGCCCTCATAGATCAACGTATAACTGGCTCCTCAAGAATTTGGCAATGGTGGGTGCAAAACAGCAACCAGGATGGATGTGTGGTCCGGATTCGGGAAAATGGCCATCAAATGATAAAGCTTAATTTACATTTTGGCAAGCAGTACCAAGTACATAAGCGCCTTTAGGAAGTATAACTTACATTCTCGTAGTAAGTCTAAACAGTCTTTTAATGGATTATAGACCTGGTTCGCATTGACATAATTTCCAGTTTTGCAGTTGTATATTGTCAACTTGAATCGCGTGATGCCATGCTCTTTAGCCAAAGTAGTTGCGAATTTTTCGCTTAAACGTACATCCGGACAATACAGAAAATTTATTATATGATTCCCAAATTGTTTATTAACACCGGAACTTGTTATTTGACACACAAACTTGTTGTATATTTTAATTCTTGCATTAGCTGTGAATCGTGTTAAACAATCGATCTCCACAGTTTTATCGTTGTCAACTAAAATATTGCAGTTTTCTTCGCATCCACTCTTGTAGCAAAAGTTATGGTTTGTAGTTAAATAATTACACATGTTCGTCTTACTAAAAATTCTAGCAAAATCCTTGGTTATATCCACGTCATATTTTTTGAGTCTGTCTAATATATCTGGTAGTTCTTCCAATAAAGTTTCCAACCTAACATTTGCTAGTTCCACTTTGTACGGAACAAATATCGGATTTTCGAATTTCTTATTAATATTCTCGAGACCTTCTTTTCTGATAATTTCCTTTACTCCGTGCCCCATCTTGTTAGTGCTCTCTAGAGAAAACGAAAGTTTAGCTTTAACACCATACCTAAAGGAAACAAATCTGCCGAACGTTCCTCGTAGCTAGTTGTTAAAAGCACCACAATTTTTTTTGAGAATAAATTTTTTTTTGTTTGATAGATGTTTGTTCGGCGTCAGAAAGTTCGCAAAATTTTAACTAGCAATATATTGTCACAAAATGGTTCTGTAATTGGCGTGTGTAGTCCACTATTTAGCATCCGTTCACCTTTGACATAACAAGTATTACCAATATCGGTAACCAAGTTATTGTTGCACAAATTTTCCGTCAGCAACCACAATCAAAATCGCTCATTTGTCGGTTTAACTTTATTTCCAAGAAGTTGAGGAACGTTAATCACCCTGGAGGAGCTCTTGTTTACCGTTCTAGCTACTGTTGAATACAAAATTACTTCGTTTACGTTTAGGAAAGATGCTCCCTTCTAAACACTGGAGAACGAGAACCGGAGGTTGCCAAAAACACCCAAAACGAAATTAGGGGGAAAGAGGGTAAACTAAAATGAGAAGTGTGTGCGAACGACCGTATGCACATATGGAATAGCTATATGACATGTGAACTTTTTAGAATCAACCGGAAGATATCGAGAACACCTCCAATGGCGGCGACCGCCAGCCTGGCGCGTATCGAAGCATGACCCGGCGACTTAAAGTGTAATTTCGTAAGTTATATCGAATATGTAAATACATTTATCTTCCAACCAACTGACAGTCTTTTAATGGACAATACACATTTTCTGCTACATAACAAGTTTCAAGAACGTAGATTTATTTATGCCTCTAATCTTGTAGTACCATACCCTTTATCAAAACTAGATTCAAAAGCATTGCCTAATCGAGCATCTCGATCGCTAATTAAATCCGCTATATAATTCCCTATCTGTTTACTCGTTATACGTTAAGTGTTGGGAATAGTTAAATATTCCAACAAAAAAACCAAAACTTGCAATTCCGTAATTTAATTTTCGTTTGTTCGAGATAGACATTTGTATTTAATACGTTAAAAGAAGTTAAATCTCCAATACTAAACTTATGTAATCTGTTCCTACAACCATCGAGGTTGTCCTACTCTAATAAATTAAAGGATTGCAGCAACCTACCAAGGTCTTTCTACCACTTTGCAAGATATTCATGACTTAATTGCGCAGCCACAAATGTAATTGTGCTCAAAAACTGGTTCGTACATATAACCAATAAACTTATTTTTAATAAAGGATAACTCTAACCAACAGATTTACACTAAGTAATGCTTTATTTGTTTATTTTATACATACATATATTCCTTAAGACTAGTAAGATAATGTTTCTAAAAAATGTCTCGTAATAAGTTTAATTATCTATTCTGTTATAAAAAACTTATGTCTTGCTGTTGTTCAAAAAGATGTAATCGAACCTCAAACCCAGTAACCCCATCAACCTCATCAACCTTGTCAACTTTATTAACATCAACGCCAACAACATCAACAACATCAACAACTTTAGGAACCTTACCAACTTTGGCAACCTCACCATCAACAAGGATGCATCCCCGGTGGTTTGCAAATTAATCAAAAAAAGCATTTCATTAATCATTACCCTACATACAGCACAAAAAGCTGCCATAACCATGCGAATAATCAAACCGTTAAAAAAATAAGAATTTATCCTTAGAGGTACATGCAAATGGTTGTATATGTTGCCCGATATTACTAAATCTATATATATATATATATATATATATATATGTATATATATAAAGTAAGATGTATATGTAAACAAACTCTTATGAAAATAATAAGAGCTATTGACAAATACAAATCGGGCTGGTAGTTATATAGTCATTAACAAAACATTAGCTTTATTACTTCATAGGGGAGGAAACATCCACTGACCAATGGTTTCGGCTTATTAAGCCTCATCAGAGTGGAATAGTTCCCAAGAACTCTATGAAGTAATCGATGCTATTATAATGATATAATTTCGAAACAATCTCTGTACTATGGCAAAAGGAAATAAAACCGCCATCAGGTGATAAAACACCAACACTACTAAAGTGTGGAAGTACAGAATTGAACCGAAACTACATAATAAATTTTATAGATGACTATAAAAGTACGTCTGGCCTTTGAGATTTGCGGAATGTTACAGCAAAATTTATTTCAAACGTAATAAACCTTCTCGTGGCGACACCCAAGTTCATGCCCCAAAGGCAATTCAAATAAATAAAGACAAGTTATTTGCAGTCCGCAATAGGAAATAGTATATAAAGTAAGATGTATCTGTAAACAAACTCTTATGAAAATAATAAGACCTATTGACAAATACAAATCGGGCTGGTAGTTATATATCCATTAACAAAACATTAGTTTTATTCCTCCCCTATGAAGTAATAAAGCTAATGTTTTGTTTATGGCTATATAACTACCAGCCCGATTTGTATTTGTCAATAGCTCTTATTATTTTCATAAGAGTTTGTTTACATCTTCCTTTATATACTATTTCCTATTGCGGACTGCAAATAACTTGTCTTTATATATATATATATATATATATATATATATATATATATATTTACCAATGTTTAATGCCTTAAAAGTAATAAGAAAAATAAAATTTAAAGTTGGCCTCCATGTTCGGGTGGTAATGGTGACAATGATGAATCAGTCATTGGTACCTACTGCAAGTTAGAACAAGTCGTATCCAATGATGATAAAAAGTTTTTAAAACTTACTAAACATGATCTTGAATACATGCTTTGCGAAAGAGATCTAGTTCAGAACTAGCTGTCCGTACCCAGAACAAAGGCGCTGCACAACAATTTTTTGTAAAAGTAGTACTGCAAGTGGATTTCTAATTTATTTATGATTGTATTGAATATGTAGTAAGCTGGTTCTAGTACTTATTAACAAACGAGATTTTTAAAGAGGGAAATATTAAACTTTTGGCTAGAAAAGAGAAAATGGTTTGGCTGCACTAATAATTAAACAACCTTTAAGACTTTTGTTAGTTTTAACTGAATGTACACATAGAAAATGTTGGACAAAAAGACATAATTACGTTTACAGTCTACTTAACTTGGGTTACATAGCAATACCTGTATTAAGAATTACACCACTATCATATACCTACATTTCTAGTTTGTCTGTTTCAAGTAAATTATTTTTTCACTTAATCTCACATACATTCTTGATATTCTGTCAGTTTGACTCGGCGGTTGCTACCACTAGGTTGACGTCAGAATTAAAATACATATTCTGTAAGTTTGACACAATTTGTTCCTGAAATAAAAAAATTGTTATGTAAAAATATGAACGGGGGCTCATAAAAACTATGCCGGACTTGCGCTTGGAGTAAATAAATATGGGGTAACAGAATCTGTAAGCATCATATTGAAGAATTCCTGCTAACGGATATATTGAATAAACAAAATGTGTCCAACTGATAGAATATGCTCTTTTAGTTATGTCATCCAACCAATAGCAACATCCGCTGAGGACCATAGAAAATGTAGTAAAAGGTATAGTTGTATATTCATACATCCATGTTTAAATTAAAAGTGTTTCTTGTTCCACATCTCGATGATAAAAATTTTAATGTATTTATACATATGTGACTGTTAATAGGATCGCATGCAGAATTCAAAATAATATCTAGTAAATATTCCAAAAATCTTCTAATAAGTAGGTACGTACATCCAGACAATAGGTGTGTCTTTTTAAATTCGAATATTCCGTAAACATACTATCATCTGGAATACAAATTTTATTATATCTACATCTGGTGCTAATAATAATTGTTGTCTCTAGAAGTGTAAAATTTAACTAGAATAAATAATGCACAATCTTTTTATTGTGTTTTATTAAACCATTCTTTTAACAACAAAACGCATTTTGTTTTACACATTGCAAATTATTATTTCCATGCATATAGCAATAAATGTTACATAATGAACGAATGCTATTAGGTTATCCATCTAACAATAAAATTTTACTTTAAAAAGACATAATTGGTGTAAGCTGGGTTGCTTATCATATAATTACTAACTATTAATTTCAAACAAGTAGTTTGTCACCTTACTAATCACTTTATCCCTAACAAGTCATAATTTATGCACGTTGAATTGCCTGCCATAGATACGCATATATTTTTTTTAGGATTTAATTAAGTTTTAGTACACGTCGGTTTATTGCTTTTTATGCAACATTATCTGGTTTCTTTCCAACATTAATCCAACTTAAATGTCTCACAAATCTCCGGGCGATATTTGCAAAAATCTAAATTTTCTTGCTTAAAAACAGCATCATTATTCTTGAATGTATTTGCTTGTAACATTTTCGTATAGGTGTGTAAAATTACTATTCATGTATTCTAAGTAAAAAGTCACTTTAAGGTTAGGCATATATGAACAGTTTAAATATTAACTAACGAAAAATAAAGCCACCAGCAATCGTTCCACCAAAAAGTGCAACGGCTATTCCATGGTATGCAAAAGCCTGTAATTAAAAAGAAGAAACTAGAGGCTTCTAAATCCGAAAGTAAAAAATATTTACTACTATAAACTAATTTCATTTACATTTATTACTAAAAATTGTTATTATGTAATAAAACTAAAGATCTTTTTTTTTACTGTTACAGTAATATGCGATATACGGAAACGGTGGTGGGATCGTATTCACAACTGCCACATCCCCTGCAGTAGATAGATAATAACCAAGAATTACTAAATTTATTGAATGAGTATTTTACCAATAACAGTATTTTTTTAATTATCTACTTCTAATAATAATTATTAATGAAACACATATTTTCAAATTGTTATTGGCGCTAATAAAAGTTATTATTAATTTCTATATTTTTGAGAGTGACGCAAAAGAAAAAACTGGTGCTACACTTTTGAGCGATAAAAGTTAACACATGTAAATTCTTCAAATTAAGACACTGCATACAACCTTGGTTTTTCCTCATGAACAAATAAAGACATACCTGCTTTTGCAGGATTATATTGAACTGAACGGCGTAAACAAGAAAATTGAATAAATAAGAAGAATCTGCACTATGTTCGGCTACGAATTCTGTGCATAAATTATATTTGTGATACAGGTAAATGTAAAAACAAAAACTAGGTTTTTTCCCTTGAACCTGTTTTACCACGATTTGCATACTTTATTTTAAATTAAAACCAGTTTTATAATTTCTGCTGTTCTTTTGAACATTATATGATATTTAATACAAAAATATTTCTTGAAACTCTCGGGGAGCGAAGTCCTAGTACTGCTGCACGTTTTTGCTTAACCTAAATATCTCCAATCTTCACTACGTACACATTTCTGCTTAATCTAAAAAACTCCGAAATATTTCACTACCTAATGTGGCAGAGCCCCGTTCAGAACACACTAGGGGTCCCATTCATCATTTTGAAAATGATTACGTCATCCATATCCTTCACCACGTTTTATTTTCTAAATTTGCGAATTAAAAGTTTGCGTTTCTTTTTAAACATTATATGATATTTAATACAAAAATAATTCTTGAAGCTGTAGAGGGGCGAAGCCCTAGTCCTGCTGCACGTTTTTGCTTAACCTAAAAATCTCCGATCTTCACCACGTGCACGTTCTTGCTTAACCTAAATATCTCCAAAGTATTCAATTACCCAATGGGACACAGCCCTGTTCGAAACACGCTAACGTGCCCCTATTCCGCATTTTGAGAATGATTACGTCATCCAAATTCTTTACCACGTTTTATTTTCTAAATTCACGAAAGCTCCGTTTCCGCATTTATTTACGTTTTATTTTTGCTTAACCTAAAATTTTTCAAGTATCATGCGACAAAAGTAAAAGCGAGGGACAAGCTCTAGGGAGCCCCGATCCTCATTAATCAACCAACAAAGACGAGCAAGCGCCCCCATCAGGGCAAAGTTCCATTCACCATAATATCTACCAACAAAGAGACCCGCTACCGAAGCTCCGGCGCTGCGCCTCCACGGTAACGAAAGCGAAGACCTGAGAATGATTACTTCATCCAAATTTTTCAACATGTTTTACTTTCTAAACTTGCGGTAACCACAATCTGCATTCATCTACGTTTTATTCTTTTGCTTAACCTAAAATCTCTCAAGTACTATGCGATAAAAGTTAAAACGAGGGGCTCCCCGCGGAGGCGAAGCCTCATTCACCCTACTACCTACCAACAAAGACACTTGACACCGAGGCCCCTTAGCGCTGCGCTCTCACGGTGACGAGGGTGAAGACCTGGATAACCCCATTCTACATTCATCATTAACTTGACTATCGACTAACAAAGACACCCGCCACCGGAGCCCCAGTGCTGCGCCCCCCACAGCTTCCTAACATCAACAAATCGCCCGCAAAACCGGTTTATTTCAGAAACCGCTTTGTTATATATATATATATATATATATATATATATATATATTGCTGTGAATCCTACAAAAAAGCTATTCATTAACTTAACTGTTCCGTTGACTATCTTCTGTTAATCGCCTCTTTACTCTTTTCCGCCTTGGCTGCTCACCTAGTTAAACCTTCATCCTCATTCATAAAAAAAAAAAAACACATTCCTACCACAAACATCAACGTTAACTCTATTTACATCAATATTCACAATACATTAAAATTTCAAAATTAAAATTCAGCATAAATTTTAGTATCAGAAAATTTCAAGGTTAAATTTGTTATCATTTTAATGTGCATCCAGAATTAAAGTCCTTGTAGGATGCCTACTAATTAATATAACAATATATGCAGACCTGAGTCTGAGTACAAAGGAGCATCTACCACCCTTTACGTTAATTAACCAGGTTCGTCTAATTGAGCTCAAAGACATACCCAAATTTTCATCATAATCCAGAACATAAATACTAAATACCCCTTTCTACTTAAACAAGAAAATCTCACCTTAAAATTAAAATTTTGCTGTTAGTACAATTTCACTACTGTCCATTTTAAGTAAATCAATTATAAAGTTATTCAACACACACCAACACACCAAAAATCGAACAACAAAGCATAAGTTACCTGAAGGTTACTGCACTAGTGGCTTCAATGTACATCGTCCTTGCTAATTTCACCATTCCAACTGGGTTACCTTTACGTCCTCGGATTACTGGTCGCTTTTAAACATTTTCTCTACACCACCATTCATCTAAAGTTGTTTTAGTGCTTTTCCGGAACTCATTTGTGTATATCTGAAGCTTGTTTTGTGGATCCAGACACGATTACGAATCATTTAATTATTACCACCCCCGAAAAATAGCAAAGAAATTCATACTTCTTTCACAAATATACGCCAAAACTGCCTACCTTTGTGTATTCATTTGTCGTTGCAAATTTGACTAATTGGTACAGTGATACTAAACTTTATTACCTTGTATCTTCTTTTCTAAGTGCACTAAATTACATTCATTGTAGCACGTAAAGAACAAACTGTTTTAAATCACCAAAATATACGAGCAAACTGTTTAAATTATTCTATCAAAATCGGAAAACTAAAAAGCACTGTTTAACGCATTGAATCAACTCGAAAATCTCAGAGAGAGCAACTCATATCAACCTGGGTATATATAGTGGTTAGCCCGTCTGTCGGTTTTGTCCTCAAAACGGCCAGTTTCTAGAATTTCGTATACTATGTTCCCATCTCGCCCGCCTGTGCGTCGGTTCTTATTAAATTTGCACTCGCACCAGTTAAATCTCAGAAATTTCAACACGGCTCGCAACGTCTGGAAATAACTAATTAATTTTTATACAGAAATGTTATTTTTACCTCTCAAGTTTGCCTTTTACTTTCAACCAATCGCAACCCAGTGACGTTGCTCCACTCACGCCTTTTACTATATGTGTCTCGGTCTTGCGCATATTATCTGTCTCTATCTACCCTGTTCTTATTGATGCAAATTGATATTCTTTATTATCGATTATTTCAGTCCATGTGGACTGCGAAATAACCCACCTTATTAGCATTTCCCGTAACTATTAAGCTACGGTTTCTCCAGCATTCTCTGTAACCATTTGTTATCTGCAAATTTTACGCAGGTGTTCAAACATAATACTTCTACGATCTGAATATTATTGGGTTTTTACTAGCTTTTATAGATATTATATGTTACTAATGGACTCCAATTAAAATAATACCCTTTAATTTTTAGTGACTCCTAATCAAATATTAATTATTATCTGTACATTTTGTTTAATACCGGTTACTTAAAATTGAGTTAATTAATATAAATTTTGCACGTAATTTCCATTTGTTTCTTTACTCGGAATAATTAAATTACACGTAGAGCATTTTAATACTGCTTCCTTTTTTATAGCAAGCGTCTTGTAAATGATTTAAATCTCTTATTTTTAATGAAACGAATGAATTTTTATTCTCCACGGTTTATATATATATATATATATATATATATATATATTCCGAGCGATTGTCAGAAGTATAAAGCAAGTAGGTAAGCTAGAGAACTTAAAAATTAAAATGGATAAGTTAGCATTAGACATAGTAGGGATCAGCGAAGTTTGGTGGCCAGAGGCGAGGAATTTTTGGAACGGAGACTTTAGTGTAATTCATACAAGATCAGAAGAAGGAAATTCAGGCGTGTGGATGGTTATGTGATAGAAAATAGAACAACGTGTAGAAAACTACTTACAAAAGAATGAAAGAGTACTCATGGTTAGATTAGAATCTGAACCGGTAAATACAGTAATAATACAAGTATACATGCCCACCTCTTGCTACGGTGAGAAAGAGGTAAAGGCGATCTAGAAAGATATCGAAGATATACTAAGATACGCAAAATTTAATAATTACGGGTTATTTTAATGCAGTGGTAGGTGATGCTAGGGAAAGGAGTGATAGTAGTTTATTTGACAGGGGAAATAGACTGATAGAATTTTGCGACAAGAACAATTTTACCATCACAAACACATTATTTCAACATTATGCTAGAAAACTCTGCCAGAAGATATTGGAAGATATCATATGGATTAAATTCTTGTTAGACAACGGTTTAGGAATCAAGTAAAAGACTGTAGAAGCTACTCAGAAGCAGATATAGACACTGACTACAACATAGTAATTATGAAGGCCGCCTTTAAATTTAAAAATTTGAACAAAACAACGGAAAAAAGCACTTTGACTTTGAGAAACTAAGAGATAAAGATATTCACGAAAGATTTGAGAAAACTCAAGTGAATTGCTGAAGTATATGGGAAAATTTCTGATACTAAGGAAGTAGAAATAGTTGAATAACATGAAATTCAACTTAGACATGGCGACCAGAGATATTTTGGGGTATACACAAAAAGAAAATAAGAATCAATGGATAACACAGGATATCCCGAATTTAATAGAAGAAAGACGAAAATTCAAAAATATATCAGACGAAACAGGAAACAGAAATACAAAGCCATAAAATGGGAAATTATTCGCAAATGCATGAAAACTAAAGAACAATTGATTGATGAAAAGTTGAAAAAAGTCAAATTTGGATGGAAATAGAAATTACAATGACTTTTAGGGATATATAACGGAATAGCAAAAATATAAGGGACGCGGGAGAAAACATCATTATAGAAAATGTAGAGAAAGTAGTTAAATGGCAAGAATATATAGGGAATTTATATGCAGGAGAAGAACTAACAGCATTAGAACAGGAATCAGACATTTAAAACGATGACTTAGAATATCCTATATTTCAAGATGAGTTTGAATTAGCATTAAAGGGTCTGAAGAATGGTAAGTCACCGTGTACACATAAGTGCAAGCAGAACCAGTAAAAGCCGCTATTTTAGCTATTTTAGCTCTGAGGGTGATAATGGAGAAAACAGTAGAAAAGGAGGAGAGCGTGTATGTGAGGTTTGTAGATCTGGAAAAAGCATTCGACAATGTAAAATGGAAAAAATGTTCGAAAAACTCAAAAAAATTAGAATAAGTTTTAGGGATAAACGGATAGTGCATAGCTAATACAAAGAGTAAACAGTGGCAATAGAATTAGAGTAAAAACGTATAGAAATAAATATTAATAAAGGGGTGGGACAGAGATGTGCTCTATTCTCATTAATCTTTAACCTGTACATCAAAGATACAATGAATATTGTCAAATGCAAGAAGACATTTGGAATTATTATGCAAGGACAAAAGATTGATATGCTTAAATTTGTAGATGAAATAGCGGTGATAGCATCTAGCAAGAAAGAGTTAGAATCCGCTCTTAATAAAATGAAAACAGTTCTAACAGAGAGATACGGTATGAAAATTAACAAAAATAAAACTAAGGTTCTAGTGTGCAAAGGGGAGGGAAAATATATCAAATACAAGAATACGAATAGGTAACGGGAATTTACAATAGGTTAAGTATTTCAGCTACCTAGGAAGCCAAATCGCAGGATGGGAAGAGCACAAAAGATATAAAACAAAGACTAGCACAAAATCATGCTACATTTAACCAGAAAAAGCAACTACTGTATTTAAAAACAACAAACATAGAAACAAGGAAAAAATTGCTTAAAACATATGTGTGGAGCACAGCACTGTACGGCTGTGAAACCTGGACAGTAGGAGAAACGGACAAGAAAAAGGTAGAGTCTTTGAAATGTGGTGCTACAGACGTATGATGAAGATATCATAGACAGAGGAAGTTAAAAACAAAGAGGTACTAGAAATGGTAGGGGAAGAAAGAAGTCTGTGGCAAACAGTAAAAGATAGGAGAGATAGGATATTAGGTCACATACTAAAATTTGAGGGAATAGTGCGAAGAGAAGTAAAGGTAGACCTAGGTCAGACTATTGCACACAGATTGTGAAAGATGTAGGTTGTTGGAGCTTCGGGGAAACGTGTAGGCTGGCTCAGAATAAAAGTCAGTGGAGGTAAGCATCCAACCAGTCCCAAGATGGAAAACTAATTATGATTATTATCTTACAATATTCGCAACTAATGTTAACTGTACGAAAGGGTTTACTAAAAAACTATTAATTCGACAAATGTCTAAGTGTTGGGGAATTCTTGGCATTATAATTTGAATAAGCGCCGCTATATTTGCGGCCACGTCCTGAATGCTCCACCCGAAGGTACTACATTGGGTTTAAACGCGAAAATAAACGTGCTTCAAATTTATTCTATCTTCATAATCAATTCACCCTAAATAAAAATTTAACAGACTGAAAGGAAAACTAAAAACAGGGTTTAAATAATGGTATCCCTAGCGTTGTCTTTGGAGTGTGCCCGATCAACAAGACGGGCAAAAATGAGAGGGGAGGGATCCGTAATACCGGATAGCAGACGCCGGCTCTGCTTACCAGCGCGACCTGAAGGGTCGACTTAAAACTATCCAAATCTAGGTACCTAATTTAAAATGGATTCAAATTTCTAAGCATTTGCCAAATGTATTAATAGTGAATCCAGCTATTTTGCCTGCTTTATAAATTTACAAATTCGTCCTCCCTGATCTAAGTATTTTATCCTAAATTGGTACCTAACGTTCTCTATCATTCCCTAACTGACGTATTATATATACAATATTTTTTTCTATATATACTGCGACAAAAAATTGGCGACATAACGTCAAACAAATTAAATCAAGCCACAAAACAATACAATGCAGGCAAAAATATAAGTGTAAAAATAAATATAAATATAATATAAATATATAAATAAACATATAATAAATATATAAATAAATATCTGAATAAGCAAAAGTATGTAACAGTGCATATATTAGCAAAAGCAAATACATTATCAGGTGCACTCGCATGAGCATTATATCGACTAGCGCCATTACACAAAAACGTGCTTGTTAGATTATTTCAAAATCTGTTTAAAATCACAAATTAATGCTCATGCGAGTACAGCCGCCACAATTTTATTCTTACCTTCAATATAAATTTCTCCAGCATCCGAAGATCTGGTCGTCTACATACATCTATTGGTTTTCTACTTTTATGGGGGAGTTGAATATGCACTATTAAAGTCCTGGTGGATATGCACTAAACGTTCTGGGAGGATCACAATCACTATCACTTCACTTTTAAGTCCTGGGGGGATGCGCGGTTTCACTCTATTTTATTATTTTTTTATTTATTACACTTATTTAAATTAATGAGGTTTCCTGATTTAGTTTGTTGTTATCTATTTGTTTCGTTTATTCCCGATTTTCCGCGCGTAGAAGGTAGGATAGTGATTGTTTTAGTGGTTTGTTGGTCGTGCATATTAGAGTTTTGGGTATGCTTATTTAATTATTATTATTATTGGTTTTTTTCTTTTTTTTTTCTTTTTTTTTTTTTTTGTTTTTTTGCAGGTTTTGGTTATAATGCTCTTTTCATGTCAAAATCACGCCAGGTTGAAATCTATAATTTTTCAATCCTCCCACCATCCCCTCCCGACTTACACACGATTATCACCGTCTAATCTCGCAACCCTTCCTGCGAAGCTGTCCAGAACGCGTTTTGGTTAGCCACTTCCCGGACTTCCTCTAGGCTGTTTGGCCATGCTAGACCTACGATAGCTAATTTCGTATCAGGAATTCTTGGCAGCCACAGGCTGCTTAAATCCCTTCACATACCACTGAATATTGTTGAAATAGGGCATATAATTAGAAAACAATAGAAGAAGAACCGAGCTGTATATATGCTGTTGTAGGAACTTCAGGTAACTGTGTAGGCTAGCTCAGAACATAAATAAGTGGAGGTACGCGTCCAACCAGTTTCAAGACGGAAAACCTAATGACGAAAAAATAAGTGCACTTAAATTTAATAATTACTAATTTTTATAATTTATTATTAATTACCAATAAACAACTACAGGTGTTGGTTGTGTAATATTTTCAACTAATGTTGATTGTGCGAAAGGATGTGTTGGAAAAACTATTAATTCGATAAATGCTCAAGTGCAGGTTGCTTACTCCCTTTACATACCACTGAATATCGGGGAAATAAGGTATATAATTGTAAAACAATAGAAAGTGACTGAACTGCATCTAACAAGAAAAAACAGTGGCTTTGTTCAAAGACAACAAACATAGAAACAAGAAGAAAATTGTTCAAAGCGTATGTGTGGAGCACAGTACACTATGTCTATGAAATAGGGGGAAGTAGGAAAAGCAAAACGAAAGAGATAGAAGTCTTCTGGAATGTTGTGCTTCAGATGTATGCGGATGATTGCATAGAGAGACAAAGTTAATAACAAATAGGTTATAAAAATAGTAGAGGAATAAAAATATCTGTGGAAAACAAAAAAAAATAGGAGAAATAGAAGCGCAGAAGTATGTTCTAAGACATTTTTGGGGAATAGTACGGGATATATTAGAAGCAGAGGTAGGAAAAGAGAGGTAGAGGTGGTAGACCGAGATCAGACTTTCGCACGCAGATAGTGAAAGATGCAGACTGTTCAAATGTCAGGGAAATTTGTAGATTAGTTCAGACTAGGAAACAGTAAGGGTACGCGTCCAACCAGTTCCAGGACTGAAAACCTGATGATATATATATATATATATATATATATATACAGTGTGACTCGTTTGATTTGAGACACTCTGTAAAATTTTGGTTTATTGTGCGATTTTAATCATTTTTTTTTTAATTGTAGAGCTAATTATGTTATAAGTTGTTAGAAAGTGTAATGGACTTGTTACTAGACAGATCATATTTCGCTGATGTGCATGTGAATAGTTTTCTACAACGGACGTGTTTAAGGAACTTACAGAAATACCGGAATGTTTAACAATAGCAAAGAATGGTTTAGCGTTTACAACAATTAAGAATTTTTTGGATTCTCCTGTAGCCATAAATGTATACGGACCAATCACTGTCCTTCCTTATCATTATGACGCCGAGACAAAAAATGTTGATACCTCTCTCATCAGAACGGATCATATGAATTCGGAAAAGAAACATGCTGTTTTAAAACTATGTAATAAATATTCCAAGATTTTTCATATCGATGAACAAAACCTAACATTTACAAATAAAATCAAGCATTCAATACGAACCACGGATCAAAAACCTATCGATACCCCTTTGTTCACAAACAAGAGGTAAAACGTCAAATTGACAAAATGTTAAAAGCCAAAATTATAAAACCTTCTACTTCTCCGTGGTCCAGTCCTATTTGGGTAGTCCCAAAAAAACCGGAAGCTTTGGGTAAACAGAAATGGCGCACAGTAGTTGACTACCGTCGCCTTAATGAAAAGACAGTCGACGATAGGTATCCTTTACCAAATGTCAATGATTTACTGGACAAGTTGGGTCGATGCCAATACTTTTCGAGACTCGATTTGGCCAGTAACTTCCATCAAGTGGAAATGCACCCAAAAGATGTCGAAAAAACTGCGTTCAATACAGAAAATGGACATTTTCATTTTCTTAGGATGCCTATGGGATTAAAAATTTCCCCCTCCACCCTACAACGTGTAATGGACCATGTTCTACAAGGTTTATCGGATATCTTTGGAGCCTATATGGATGATATCATGATTTGGAGTGTTTTCCTTCAGGAACACCTCGCTAATTTAGAAATGGTGTTCAAAAGATTAGAGGAATGTAATATTAAAATCCAATTAGATAAATGTGAAATATTGAGAAAAGAAATCGCGTTCCTAGGAAAAGTGGTCACACCTGACGGCATAAGACCCAATCCAGAACAAATTAAGGGTAATAGAGACTTTCCTTTACCTTCGACTACTAAACAAATAAAGGGATTTTTAGGTTTATTAGGGTACTATCGTAAATTTATAAAAAAATTTTGCTGACTTGACTAAGCCCATGACAAAATGCCTTAAAAAGAATGCTAAAATTGAACATACCCTCGATTTTATGGAATGTTTTGAATTGTGTAAAAATGTATTAATGAATGAACCGATACTTCAATTTCCTGATTTTGAACGCCAGTTTAATATAACGACCGACGCAAGTAATGTAGCTATAGGTGTGCAGTATTATCACAGGGGCCAATAAGTAAAGATCTTCCAATTTCATACATGTCTCGAACACTTAATCATAGCGAGCGCAATTACAGTACTATTAAAAAGGAACTCTTGGCAATTGTTTAAGCAGTAAGATTTTTAGACCATATGTGTATGGGCGTGAATTTAACATAATCACAGACCATAAGCCGTTACAATGGTTGTTCTCATTAAAAGAGCCCAACTCGAAACTTTTAAGGTGGAGATTAAAATTAGACGAATATAACTATAATATTATTTATAAGAAAGGTAAATTAAACTCCAACGCCGACGCCTTGTCACGCGTTGAAATTCATACTAAGGAAATAACTCAGAATTCGATTGTTGATAATGATCAATCCCCCGAGGAACCTGCTAACGATAAAATTTCAGATAACCAGTCTATACTTGTATACCTTGATGAACAAGAACACTAATGATTCCGAGGAAATGACGCAACACTCAAACAATGACGAAAGCCTGATCCTGGAAGTACCGATTTCAGAAAAATCACTAAATTATGGCATTAATCAAATAGTAGTGACAATTGTAAATTTTTCACCTTGTTTGCCAAAAATTGTATATTATCGTGATCGACAAAGAATGCATATTCAACTATCAAAAAATAATTTTGACACTGACTTAATCGATTTTATCAAACAATTTATCGTCCCCCAAGTAACGTATTATATCTATTTTAAGGATGAGGACGCGTATACGAAATTCTATGAAGTACTAAGACGAAATTTTAATTGGAAATCTTATAAATTTATAAAATGTAACAAAATTTTAGAAGACTTTAAAGATAATCGGATCGAAGAAATTATAAACGCATACCATGCCTCAAAAACGAACCACCGTGGTATAAATGAAACCCACGAGAGAATAAAATCTAAATATTATTGGCCAAATATGAAAACTTCTATCAAAAACCTAATAAACCGTTGTAATATATGTCAGGCAACTAAATATGACCGCCATCCTTTAAAAATCCCTTATAATATAACCCTCACAGCAACCAGACCTTTTAAAATGATTCATATTGATACATTTTCGGTGAAAAAAAACAGATTTCTTATAATTATTGATACGTTTTCAAAATATGCGCAGACATTCCAAATTAATGCTATTAATTCAATCGAGGTTTTGCAAAGCTTAATTGAAATCTTTTGTCATCATGGAATTCCTTCCACAATAATGTGTGATTTAGGTACTGAATTTAAAAATAATATTTTAGAAGAGTTGTTAAAATTGCATAAGATAAATGTACACTTTACGTCATCAGGAAACCCAAGTTCAGACGGTATTAACGAACGGTTGTATTCCACCCTACTCGAACACCTAAGAATCTTAAATAAAACGCACCCTTCCCAAGACATGAAAACCCAAATGTTATATGCCATATTAAGATACAATAATTCAATTCATTCTGTGACTAAATTAAAACCAGTAGAGGTAGCCAATGGCCATATATCAGACGACGACACTTTAAATATAGATTTAGATGCTAAAATCATATCCACGTATGTAGACTCCCATAAATAAAAAATTAAATTGCTCTACGAATCCATAAACGAAAAACTAATTCGAAACAAAGACAAGGTGGCATCTAAACTACGTGAGCGGAATAAGGATGACCACACATTATCAGTAGGAAAAGCAGTAAGATTAAAAACCCTTGTAAATATTACTGAAAGTGATAAACTCAGAGATCGATTCTCTGCTGAAACAAAAATTAGCCAACTTGATGCGGTGTCTAAAATGTTAAAAACCAAGAGTTGACCAAACATTAGATATCATTTTAGAGGCTTACAAAAGCCTCGTCAAACAGACCCCAGTTGTTCAAAGTTCATAGATTCTGATTCGGAATAATTTTTCAGAATCACGCACGTAAGTGCCCAAGTAATCCTACGCAGTTTACAAACCAATCCAGGAACACTTCCAGTAAAATTAGGTACTGCAAAAATTCAAGAGTACACCCATAAGTTGATACACTATTTCGATTTGGAACCTTTACTTCATGAAATGAATCGTTTGGATTCTCAAAGACAATATGTCCTTAACGTCATCTACACAAATCGTGTGCACTCTGTAGAGTTAAATAATTATATTAAAATTCTCAATGCTGCACAAAGCATGGTAGAATCAAAAATGTACGAGATAGTCCCACGCCGAAAGAGACAAAAGAGAGGTCTAATTAATGGAGTTGGCTCAATTTTCAAAGGCATTACTGGCAATCTGGATGCCGATGACGGCGTTCGTTATGACAACATTATTTCCAGTCTACAGCGTAATCAAAACAAATTAGCGGACCAGATTCGAAAGCAGAATTCTATATCTGTAGAAATAATCGTAAGGTTTAATAAATCTATCCAAAGCATAAGCCACAACGAGGCTTCTTTGAAGGCCCGCATTATGCTTATCGAGAGAGAAAATGAGGTCGTTGAAAAGGCTTTAGTGACGTCAAACGTTGTAACTCAAATAATTAAACTTTATCAAATAATTTATAGTTTACTACAAGACATCGAAAATTCTATAATTTTCGTGAAATTAAATGTGCTCTATCCGAGCATTATAAAAACCAAAGAAATGTTTGCTATTTTAACAAAACTAAAGGGATTGCTTTCCCCAGGTCAATTACCCTTTAAGATCGAATACGGTAATATTTTACCTTATGAACTATTAATAAAAATTCAATGCTATATCAGCAATTATAGAATTGTATTTGTTTTAAATTTACCAATCAATCATTCTCAAGATTTTAATCTTTATCATGTATACTCGATTCCAGTCCAGTATGATAGTTCTAAATTTTATATTATTTTACCTAAGACAAAATACATTGCTATTTTTGATGAGTTTTATGCACAAACAATTGAAAGATGTTCGAAGATTTCGGAAAATGCTTACTATTGCAAACAACTACCCCTGATCCCAAAGGGTAGCAACTACAACAGCTGTGAAATCAATTTAATGTATAATCAAACAAGCGACGGTCACCTCGCCACAATTATTCAATATTGATGAAACTTATAAATGGATACTGATAAGTCCTGGTCGCCAGAAAATCCACGTCGAGTGTAAAACACAAAACGAAGTTAAGGATCTAATGCGTACACATTTGATTATAATTCCAAGCGATTGCCAAATTACGGTCAACAAGAAAACCGTATATTATAACAAAAATGAAGAGACCTATACAATGACGTTCTTTGAGATCGATATTGCAAAATTAGCTGTTCATAATGAGACGTTTTCTCCTCTTTAGTTGGAAAATGTTCGTTTGGATGAACTCAGGGATGCGAACAGGAAATATCTCTACAGTAACTTTTAACTGGAATCCCAATCTGAGGTGTATTACCATAATTACGTAATTTATTGTATTATTGCTAGCACCCTTGGAATTGTTCTCTTCCTATATTATAAAAAATTGTGTTTACGAAGAATGTCAAAGAATAACTCAGCAAGGAAACCAGAAGATATTCCCATGAGTCAAATTTCGTCGCAGCCTGCAATTTGAAACTCGCACGGGAGGAATTATGTTAGAAGTTGTTAAAAGTGTAATGGACTTGTTACTAGACAGATCATATTTCGCTGATGTGCATGTGAATAGTTTTATACAACGGACGTGTTTAAGTGAGGTGTACGAACTTTAGTCTGTAGTTGGAATTTAATGTAATAATACGCATTTTCATTATTTGTATTAGAAGTATAATTAAAATTGTTTTTAAAAACCGGTTTTCAAACTACCGAACCATAATTAGCTTGATGAACTGTATTGTCTGAGCCAAAAGTGCCATATTTCTACAAATTTTAAAACCTACTACGTCAGTTTTTAGGAGTAAAATTAAATGCCTTCATATAAGCGATTTTTTGTTTTCAAATCTGTGCACGCCATCTAATAGAGCACCCCACAAAACTGGCCTGTACCAAATTTTGTCAAAATCTTTTGAGTAATAACGATTTTATAGCTTAATCAGATATGCACGATACTTTATCATTTACATCGATTTATTCTAAAAGTCTTATTCTTATTCCTAGTTCTGACAAATTAAGTATAAACTTTAAACAATACTTAAACAGAAAAATCAGGGAAAGTTACAAAACCTACAATATTTTTGCAGCTTCTACTAATCCACCATTTATTTCAATGCACTTTTCAATTTTTTCCCGCACGTTCATTGTCGATGCCTTTCGTATTTGATCTGCAGTAATTTTTGAGCAGGCGTGTATTATCTTAGTTCGTAGTTCTTGTAGTTAAATTTTCCATTATTATTAACTCTAGAGAAACTGCAATAACTTTCTGCCACATAGAATAACTACTTGTGACAATTAATTGTTTTGATGTTTATATAAGGATAATTTGATTTTCACGATAATGTGGTGAAAATGATATAGAATTGTGCTTATTTGATTAAGCTATAAAATCGTTATTACTCAAAAGATTTTGAGAAAATTTGGTACAGGTCCGTTTTGAGGAGTGCTCTATTAGATGGCATGCACAGATTAAAAAAAGAAAGTTAATATGAAGTCTTTTAATTTTACCCATAAAAACTGACGTAGTAGGCTTTGGATTTTGTAGAAAGGTCCCACTTTCTACTCAGAAAATACAGCGCATCAAGATTTTCAATTTTCAACTTTTTGACATAATTCTAGTTGTTCGTTTTCAGAATAATTTTTAAATTTATCGATATATCCTAAAAACGCGAAATTATTAGAGTAAGAAGAAAGTAATTGGAATATTTCATTCACTGATGTTATGATTACATCTAGATCATTAATAAAACAATCAACTTTGAACTTTTAAGTTTCGTCGTGGATCTGTTCAACGTTACATTCATAATCAAAATGTTTTTTTTTTTATTTTTCGCGGTATTAGACCTCTTTGTTTTTTGAATTTAGGTTCTATGTCTAAGCTGGATGCTATTTCTTTGGCATCAATCAATAGATCATTAAAATCTTTATCGGAGCGGTAAGCTTTCAAAAAATTATTCAAATTATTTAAATGATAACACTGAGTAACATTAAAGTTCGGTTTTTGAATAATTCTACTAACAATGTTAACTTTACTTAAAATATTATACTACGATATAAAAATGCAAATTAACTAAAAATTTTGTAATTTTTTGGCCAACGATGCAGCCAAATTTTTTACGTTATTTTCAAAGTTTCATTAGCTTATTTGAAATAGAGCATCATAAACCTCCCCAAATTGATACCTTAAAGGAGTTATTGCATATTGCATCTCTTCAACTAGACCATCGAGTAGCCGATAAAGGTTTTAAAGTTAAATTTGTTACATTAGATAAATTAGATTTCAGAATTGACCAGCGTTTAGTAGAAGCTGAAAAAAATACAAATAGTTCTTGAACTAAAGAAAAAAATTTGGATGCTCAAAGTATTCGATTTTGCGGCATCATTGACGACTAAATTTAGGCTGTGATTGCAACAAGGAACAAAGAAAGTTCACGGATCAAATCCAAAATTTTTTTGTAGACCATTATGCCTACCACGCATATTTGCCCCATTGTCGTAACCCTGAGCCCGCAAATCGTTAATATTTAAGCCTTCTTTCTCTAACGCCGACAAAAGAAATTTTGTCAAGCCTTCATCCGACACATCTATAGGACAAAATAATAAAAAATTCCACGAAAAGCTAAATTTTGCTCACCTAAAACTGAATCACGTAAATTTTTTTTCTATAACAGCTTGCCAGTATTTTGTTTATCTGTTAATTACATTTTGAATTTCAGAATAAATTATTTCATTTTATTAAAACGGTTAGGAATATCTAGCAATTTTAGAACATTTTCGAAATGTAATTTGCTCTTATGAATGTTTAAATGTTCACTTAAATGCTGCCAGTCATTGTAACCAGATTTATCATTAAGGCGAACAGATTTCAAATCGCTGTCATTAAAAATTTTACAACAGAAGCAGTAAAGTGAATTTTTTGTTTCGGAATACAACAACCAAAAACGCTCAATTTTTTCTTTGATCGGTAAAATTCTAAAGAAGTAACTATTAGAAAACTTACGCCCCGATTCCGAACTACTTCTCGGATAAATATCCTTTTTGTTTTGATAATGAACAGGGCCACGTTCTAATAATTCTTAAATATTATTAGGACGTAATTTCTTTGGTCATAGTGCTGCATCTTTCGAAAGTTGACTCATATTTTCCGTTCTGGTAATTTTTGAAGATGTTGATTTCTCATTATCAGTGGAACTTGAAGATGTTGATGGATTGCTTTCTAGATCAGTTTCTTCAGTTTCTTGTCTGCTGCTGATAGTTGTTTCAAGCACAGGATCAGAATATTGGGATTCGGCTGTATTATTGTTGTTATTAATATTTGGCAAAGTAGACTCGGGTTTTGAAAAAAAAATGCGTAATTTTGACATGGTTTTTCAGTTCTTCCTCTCTTTTTCTTTTATTCAGCAAATTTTGGTATCCAGACAATTTCTTCTTTTTTTCTGACATCTTGTATACTGTAAAGAAATTAATACAAAGTAAACAAATTGACAAGTTATTCATGAAAAATGAAAATGTTTCGACGTCTTAAACTCAAACTCGAAAGTATTTTCTCAACATTACTTATTTAAAAATTTATAAATTTTTATAAATAGTAATATTAGTGCTTATCAATTATTCTGTTTGAATTTACTTCAATTAACAATGATGTTTATATAATCAAATATAAAATGATTTTTGAGATGCAAGTTTTTGGCTTTTAATATTTTAATAAATCTAAAATAAAAAATAAATTTTAGATGAACTTACCTTAATTCACAAAACACAAGTCTGTAAAGTAAAACTACAAAAAACTAAAGTTACAAAAACAGATATATTCTACCCCTTACACCTTTTCACTTCGCTAAGTTAATTATCGATCGGGCATCTGGCAACAAAGAACAAATGAAATCCAGACTGATGCAGCGCTAATATATAAAGTTTCGTACATTGCAAACTCAGACAGGAAAAACGTTTGTCCGGTCGCTGCAAGCCAAATTTCAAGCTCAAACATGAATAAAATCAGATTTGTTTGAGTTTACACAAATCATGTTATCATGTTACGTATTCGATCGAATAAATGCTATTATTGCGTACTTTCATTTGAAAAATATATTATTGTAACGATCGTTTTTCGAGAGGAATCTCGAATTGGGTTCCCTCGTCTCAAAGAGTAAAAATAACATAATAAATATGTTATGGGCTCTTCTGTGTATTCAGTAATCGCCCCCACCCGTTATTGTGGCAGGGTCGGTTCACAAGTGGTTCGCTTGATTTTTAGGGAGAAATAGATCAGAGCTTCATGAACTTTGTAGCAATCAAGTGTTATACTTTACTCCACATGTATCATGTACCAATAATTATAAGTGCAGTTCTCCGTATTAAAGGGCTTAACCTGTAACAAGTTCAAGTTTTAATACTTAATCGAAGTCAAACATAATTTGAATCATAAGCATCATACTACAGTCCATTCTATCTTCATTGGAAAGCGACTAAAATTTGATCAAGCACGATTCAAACAGAAGCTTCCACAAAATAAATAAAAAACAAGCAATTTCTTACTGTTTTTTTTTATCATTATAAATTTTGTTTTGACAATGTTGTTTGTTGATTTATCTTTTTTTTTACTTTTGAGTTTTAAGGCTTTTCGGCGCCCTCGGCATCTCGGCGCCGTCGTGCACCACACGACTTTGCCCTTATGTATGGCGCCGGTCTGCATACTGGACAAAGAATGTAATTTAGCATTACCAAAATAATTCATCTATCCAGGTCATGTCTAACTCCTGGGCGGTGTTGGTTATGATTACTACTAGTGTGGTATGTTGGGTAGAAAAGAAAAGATTCCTCCAAATTAAGAGTTTTTTATTTAGCTTACAAACGGCAAACAGAAAATGGAAAGTTCTAAAAGGTACAATTAAAATTCTAAAATGGTAATGAATTTAATCGTACTTTATTTACATACAAACTGTTGTTAGCTAGGTATTTCCTAAATCAAGCAATAAATAATCAGTAATAGTAAACTAATGGAGGCAATTTGAAAATTTGATATAGCTAGCAAACCATAACTATTGCAATCGCTTACTGCTTTCTAAATTTAATACAACGGATAATATTTTATTTCTCATGCATACCCCTATAATATTAATAATAGTAACAAAGAAATTGATAAAAGTATATTATTATAACCCAATCACGATATTGTTTACAAACTATAAAATTGATTTTCTATGTTAATGCCCACTAATTTACAAACAGTGCGAAAAAATTTTTCCACAAGCTAATAGTTGTAACAAATAATAAAACACTTTTTCAACACAACAACGCAAAATAAAACAACGCCTTTTTCGGCAATTATAATTTACCGTTAGTATAACTTAAGAATGAAATGAAATTCACAACTGTAGACTTGTTTTCTAGGTTTGCGTCATCTAATTAACAAATGGTGCAGAAATAATTTGAGCAAGCTAACGGTTACAAAATACAGGGTGTATCTGAAATAAGGGTGGGCTCTTAACAGGCGATTCCTCGCCTTAAACTAAGTAATTTTTGCTCTTAGAAATATTCGAAAAGGTGTTCAGTTTGGAACATATTTGCAATTAAAATTTAGGGGATCTTTTCTAAATAAAGATTAATTTCATAAGGGAAACAGTAGTAGAACGTGTATATTTTAATAATTTAAAATGTAATTACTAAAATGCAAAAAAAAAATAAAAAATTTTGGTACAAGGAAAACATAAATACGGTTCAGAATGTACTTTTATGAAGCATAAATGCATAGTTGTTCATGTTTAGTGTAATAAGTGCGTCACGGTATGTGAAACCTTAAATGTCATAAATTTGATTTTCTTTCCGGTTGAACTAATCATTTAACATGTGATATTAATCACCGTAGAAAAGGTTAATTACATATTATAGTATGCTGAGTGTCCTACAATAGATTTATAACGTGTCATGAAACTAGGTCAGCAAATAATTTTCAGGACGGTATGATAGTTGTATCGTTCTACCCTTGATTTTTCGGCTAACTTTGATAAGTGAAAATTAATAATATCGGACAATCGTACACCTTTTAGGCTATGAAGTTTCGCAAATACTCAATTTACATTTCTTTTATTGCCGGTCCTTAATATTTCAACATGGATATTAGGTATTTTAATAAAATTACAATTAGTTAAACGGGTCCTGTATGTATGATGAACCAAATAACGATAATTGTACTTAGGAACTAACAATAAAAGTAAGGATCAAACAATTAATGCGTTTCTCCTCGGAAGATGCTTCTAGAGAAAGGACTATTAATTTAGGTAAAGGCCAATTTTCTTCAGGCTACGAAAAAAATTCAGGGCCTGCCCATCATAGGGGATGCGCTCAAGTTGGCCTTGCAAATCAGGCTCTGTATTTACAAATACACGAACATACATCTCCGTAAAATCCGTATAAATATTTGAGATTTCAGCTTAAATAATTTATGTAAAGAAGTGTCATATTGTGCTTTTTCCGAAAGTTGGAAAATTTCATTTATTTTATTAGTATAAAGCTTTACTAAAGTTAATGAAGTGTCTTAGACTTGAGTCATATCGTATATGAGAAAAATAGCAAACAACAATTATTTAATTAAGAAAGACAAATACTCTTATATCGCATAAAATACTATCTCCAAAATAATGTAAAATTTAAGCATCTTCAAAATTTATTTGCTTGAAGAAATGTAATCCTTTTTAAGTGTAGGACAATGTTTAGGAAGGTAGTTTATTCAAATAGTTGTAAACCTGTTAAATATGAAACGAGGGTAGTTTAATACAATAAGCTTTAAATTATAATGTTGCTCATTGATGTAACATTCCTATCCAAAAGTATATAACTAAACACGAATTGCCGGTAAAATTTTAGTGGTTTTAAATTCTTACAGACAAGCTAATAAATTATACAACGGGCAACTCAAAATTAGCAGACGGGTTTTTTCTATACGAACGATTTCACCTGATTGTAAAGATGTAAATTATTAGAGCTTCCACCTGTATTATGCAATAAGCAAAGTAAATCTTAGTTTTATAATCAAATAATGATTGATATTTGACAAACAACTTATGTAAAGAATTTATATGTATATGCAAATGAGTACAAATTTAATGCGAATATTTTCGAGTCAAAGTTTTACATACATACAAGTCACAATGAGAATGAATTTAATTTAATCATGGACCAGTTAGATCACGCGAAGAAGGACCAAAAATGTACACGACTAAGGCTATTTTAGTGAGCTGGCGCGTCTAATTAATTCGAGTGGACTGTATTTACGAAATATGTTAATTAGTGCGAGCTTTACAAACAATTGCATGCAAGTAAACACGAAACAAACTTATTATTACGTAAACACTAGCCAGTTGTGCAAGTTGTGGTGATGACTTTGTGCGGTGTTGCCCCCGGGGTAGAGTTGGAATTCGATGCACTAATGTTCAACCGTTGATTACTTGAAGGGAACGCACGGCACTGAATACTCGACCGTTGCCCTCAAAGGCCAACGACGAAGTCCAAGTTTTTTTAAAATACTAACACTTACGAAAACGCAGACGCGTTCAACGGGCTGTCTTGTTTTGAAATTTTTTGTAGTTTTTATTGAATGCGAAACAAATACCCTAGCACCAAAACTGACATGGGCAATTTCCTGCTACCTGAACCACCCACAAAATTCAAGTTTTGTCTCAAAATCGTTGTCTGTAAGACATTGCACTCTTTTTGCATGATACGGGTACAAAAGACTTTAGCGTAATATTCTGTCCAATGAGGAATGAGAAATATTGACAAACTGGCTTATCTCACGAGTACTAGTCCGGGGATCAATGTCTACAAATTGCTTAATTTGTTCTTCTGCATGTTGAACATGATGCGGTCGTTCTTTTCCTCGACTACAATGGTCTTATAGTTCCCGTGTCTTTCTACACACTGTAAAATTCAGTTTTTAGAGGGTAATGATCGAGTAGGAAAACGTTCCGACTATAACCCCCGAGTGGCATCCAAATTGTACTTATACTCCCCGTACATCAATACGATGTTACAGTATTCTACATTGCTATATATTTTTAACGACTGCAGCACATGAAAATTATAGACCAAATAACGGTGATAAATAATATGTATCAACTAATGCGGTTAGTTTTATTGAAATATACGTAATGTAATTCACTTATGATTATAGAATTTGTTTAATAAAAAAATGCTGATGAAAGCAAAGTAGCAACGCCAGAACAAGACACTAAACTTTAATAGCGAATGACTTACAAACAGAATGCTTTCCTGAAAAACTTCTAAAAACAAAAGTTACTTAATTTATCCTGAGCAATCGCATGATAAGAGCTCAATCTTTATTTCAGATACACCCTGTATTGTAAATTATTCAATCAACACATCAAGATGCAGCAAAGCGACGTCTTAAGCTCTAGTTATATCGTAAACACCGTCATTGTAGCGTAATTATTTACTAACTATAGAATTGATTTTCTAGGTTAGTACCCTCTAATTTACAAACTGTGGCAAGAAAACTTTATACAAGGTAATGAAAATACGTCATCAACGCATCAAGAGCAAAACAATGCAATGCCTTATTAGGTAATTACAATATATCATTACAATAACCAAATTCCGAAAGTATTTTCCAGCTATAGAATTGATTTTCTAGGTTAGCGGTTTTTATTAACAAAGAACGAAAATTTTTATACGTGCTAATGGTTATATTAAATAGTAAATGACTTTATCGCCACATCAAGGCAAAATAAATCTCGCTGTACCGCGTCATTATAGCATATCATTATCATGACTAACCTAAGCTGACACAATAGTTTACCAACTCTAGAATTAACTTTTTAGGTTAGTACCTTCTATTTAAGAAATGCTACAGAAATAATTTTCTACACGCTAATGATTATAATGAATTATAAATGACGTCATCAATGTATCAAGGCAAAGCCCAACAAAGTCTTTGTTCGTCATTATAGCATACCATTATAATCATCTAAACACGATTTTAAACAACTATAGAACCGTTTGTTAGGCTAGTGCCCTCAATCGGCACGAAATTAACTTTGTAGCAGCTAATAGAATAAGTAATATATATATATATATATATATATATATATATATATATATATATATATATATATATATATATATATATATATATAATATATATATATATATATATATATTATATATATATATATATATATATATATATATATATATACATACATTTAGCCAAAGAAGTAAGAGGAGATTGTTTAAGTTGCCCAGAAACAGATCCATCTAATGTTTTCAACGTAATTTTTTATAAACCGATTTTATCCAAGAGTTGGAGAGATTGACACAGTACACATTCATCTGTTTAATTACATTGTTAAGTATCTTTGAATATCTAAATGGCATTCCTTATTGCTAGTACATATTATTCCCCAAATTAAGGATAATAAAGCGTCAAACATTCAAGCAGTAATTTGAACATCTGTCAACTTTGTACGCTACATTCGCTTCACTTTACGCTTAAACCAACAAGTGAGTAGTATTTTTGAGGATTTGGAGAGCATTATTTCTACTTCGGAAGAGCAACATATACAAATTTAAACAAATAAGGGAGCTCAAAAGGTATGAGAGTATGATTTGGCAAATTTGTACACGGACGCTTAATCAAGAAGGATTCTGAGTTGACCAGGACCAACCTAAAAATTTGCTGGTCTATCCTCATGCCCACCCCTGAATCAAATCCAAAATTTAGAAAAAAATTGTAGTTTGTTACTTAAATAAAAGCAGCTGTAATTTACTTATTCGCTGTTACTAGGATTCAAATGGTGCAGTTTATAACAGGGCACGGCGCCCTGAAAGCGTATTTGCAAAGATTCGGTTTAACCGACAGCGACCGCTGCGAATGCGGCGAGAGCGCAGAAGGCGCAGAGCACGTGTTCTTCGACTGCCTGCTTGAGGCGGCAAATCGAGGGTTAGCTGTTAGGAAATTAGCTATCGTAAGGCTAGCATACCCAAAGAGCCTAGAAGAAGTCGGGGAAGTGGCTAACCAGAAGGTGTTCTGGGCATCTTTTAAAGAATTTGCGGGAAGGGTCGCGAGATTAGATGGTCATATCGGGGGGGGGGGGGGATTGGAAAATTTTTGAATTTATTTTTGACTTGGCATGATATATGACTTGAGCACGACATAACTAAATTCTGTTTAAAAAAAAATAAACACAAGCAAAAACCAATAACCAAAAGTCTATTATGCACGACGAACCCCCATACCACACTAAAACAATCACCATCTCACTCTTAAACGCGTGGAATATAAAGAATAAATCGTAACCTAATCCGGGCCAATAAATAATAACAAATAGATCAAAAACCCTATCTAAATTAAATCAATTAAGTTAACAAAGAAAATAAAAAAGAGTGAAACCGCGCATCCCCCCAGGACTTAAAATTGATAGTGATTGCCCCCCTCCCTTCTTGCACATTTAGTGCATGCCTGCCAGAACTTTAGGGGCGCACATCCCTTTTGCGCTAGCAGTAAGTTACAAATAGATGTAGGCAGACGATCAGATCTTCGAACTCTGGAGAAATTTATAATCGAGGTAAGAATAAATTTGTGGCAGCTGTACACGCATAAACATTGATTTGTATAAATAAGTAGACTTTGAAATAATTTAACGAGCACGTTTTTTGTGTGTAATGGCACTAGCCGTCATAATGCTTATGCGAGTGCAACTGATAATTTGGGAGATGCTTTTGCTAATTTATGCACTGCTATATGCTTATGCTTATTTGTATATTTATTTATTTATATATATATTTATTTATTTATATATATTTATTTATTTATGTATATTTATTTATTTATATATTTATTTTATATTTATATTTTACATTTACTTTATATCTATTTATACTTATCTTTGCATAAACTTTATTATTTTGTGGCTTGATTTGTTTTGTTTGACGTTCTGCCGCCTACTTTTGGTTGCAGTATCTATAGGTAGGAAGATTGTTCTTATAATATATATATATATATATCAGTTAGGGAACGATAGGGAATAAAATATTTAGTTCAGGGAGCACGAATTTGTAAATTTATAGAGCAGACAAAATAGCTGGATTCACTATTAACATATTTGGCGAATTTTTAGAAATTTCAATCCATTTTTAATACTAGTTAGCTAGATTTTGATAGTTTTAAGACAACCCTTCAGGTTGCACCGGTAAGCAGAGCTGGCAGGTGTTATCCGGTATTACAAATCCCTCATCTTCCATTTTTGCTTGTGTCTTGTTGATAGGACACTCTCCAAAATCAACGTCAGGAATACCATTATTTAAACTCCAATATTAGTTTCAATTTGCAGATTTTTATTTAGTATCGATTAATTTTAATGTTAGATTTAATTTGAAGAACTTTTATTTCGCGTTTAAACTCAATGTAGTACCTTCGGGCGGAGCCTTAGAGACGTGGCCGTAAGCATAACGGCCCTTATTCACATTATAATGTTACTAGTATTCCATGCAGTAAATAAATAGTCTGGTGATATTTCAATTGTTGTCTTTCGTATTTAGAACCTTTTAAGAAATAGATTCTTACTTCTTTATTCAAACCTTAATATCTATTTACTGTCAATGTTTTTGGACAATAGTCTTATTACAGCTTAAGTTGCGGCTGTTATGAAAAAGGTTATACAATTTACTGTGTACGGTTTGTATTGCGCCATCGCTAAAACGTACTATTCATACAAAGCAAACTGGTAGATAATTCTTCGCAATTTTTAAGGGAAATGGGAAAACAAAGCTAAACATTTGCTGCTCTACAATAGACCGTTTCAGTTTTATTACATTTACTTACTAAAAGCTTATATGCAATAACAAACTTAAGGGTTTATTAATTTTCAAGAGAAACTATACTATGACTACCTTTAAAAGAAGGTGAGAGCAGTCAATCATCCTATACATTTAAAATATCGTTTACTATTGAGTGAATAAACTAGTTCCAAAAGGATCTAATTCAATCAATTGCTTTGTTATTAAAATGAATTATTTCTATTAGTAATCATGTATGTGAGTTGTAACAGTTTTGTTTATATACCTTGCACCTAAACAGAAGAAAATCGGAAACATTCAAATTTCCGAATATTTATTGTTCAACCTTGTATAATATAAGTGTATTTCATTATCGTTAAAATATAAAGTCATTTACGTTATTACAAAACATAGAAGGAAGCCCTTATTTAATTAAATCCCATGCGGAATCTGAAAACGACCATAAAGCGGGTATATGAGCTACATTTTATTACAATTAAGATAAAAAGCATATTACCGTGAGTGTAAATAATCATTCTAAGAGATTAATGAAAAACCATTTAAAATATCACCAAAAAAACTATATCAATCTTATTGCACTTAGTAAATTGAAGCTTTGACTATTTATGTAATTATACTAAAACCTGTATTTTTATTAGCATGCAAAACAACTGCAAGGTTGAATTATTTATGTAATAAATTTTCTGTGTGCATTGGAACACATTTTATTGACAGTAAAAATCAATCTTTGTTGTTACAATTATAAAGATGCAAATCTCTTGGCATTTTTAAAACCGTTAAGAAAGCAATTGAAGCTTTAAATAATTATGTAATTATACTGAAATTTGTACTTTATTAGTACACAAATCAACCATAAAGAAAGCAAACGCGTACTTTAATCATTTTTCCACGTGTGTATAATATCAAATAACACTTTATGAGTTTTAAATATTAATTCCAGAACTTTCGAAAAATACGTTATCTGTAATATGAAATAAAAATTAAAACTATTAAATAGGCAATTATTGAATAAATGCCGATACAAAGTAACAAGCGCCTTTTAAAAAATCGTAAAAAGAACCGAGATAAAATAACGCGAGTTTAACTACTCTATGCCGTACAATACGATAAAGGAAAGCAGCAAACTAACTTTCGTGCAATAAACAAGGATTGACAACGCTTTGTGATGCTTGCAAATCATATTGGTCGCGATAGTTTGACATTAATTAAATCATAAAACGCGCCATTTCCGGTAATATTTCATGAAGTAGGTGACTAATTTTCTAGGTGTATAAGGAAAATCTCGACAACGACGACGCGAGATAATTTTCTATATAAGCGGAACTAATCCACATGCCGGCATCATTTCAATGTACGAGCTGGACTATGTAAGGTTCATTAATACGCGATTCGTCGTCCATCATGCAACATTTAAAACAGAATTGTATACTCTGAATTGATTTACATCATGAAATTTATACGTTTGAGTAAGTGAAAATATAAAAGTTATTAAATTCAATTATTTTACGAAACATGATTATTTTATAAAATACAATGGGGACTAACTATTCTTCAATGAAAAAGCCACATTGAAGTTAATTAATTGAAAATAAAAGATGCACTTTGAAAATTAACATCCTAAATGGAAATGTAAAGAAATATGGTTAATCTTGAGATTTTAATGTCACTATGAAATGGAATTAGGAGGTATTTGGTACCACTGATTGCAATGGAGTTGAAATTTTGATAAGCACTATTTTTCGAAAGTATAAAACTTTGGCTTTTTGTGAATTGTAAAAGTAGTTGAATAATTTATAATTTAAATTTTGAATAAGTTTTCAAGCAAGAAAATAAAAAGAAAGTAAGGTAATAATTTCAAATTTCTTATCGCTGTGCCATTGTCACAGCACTCTTTATCTCCCACTCCAAAGAGAAACTATTTCAGCAATATATATATATATATATATATATATATATATATTTAATATATATATATATATATATATATATATATATATTTATATAATGAAATTAATAAGATGAAATAATAACTTAGACTCTTTAAGTAAAGCCCAAATGATCATTTCAAATTGAGCTAGTAATTGAAAGAAGGAAAATATAAGGCCTTGGACAGGATTTGAACCTGCATCTCAGTTTTGCCGGAACTGTACGTTAACCAATTACGCTACCGAGGCCGATGGCTATAATTGGGAAATTTACGAATCCAAATCGTGTACAGTACCATATATAAACCTAACTTTCAATTACGTTCAGCATTTTTGTCAATCATATCTGAAATTGTCAAGTTTTTGACTTATGTCAGATATAGACAGGAAGCAACGCTCAAAATCACGGCTATAAGCCAAGTATTAATATATAAATATTATAAGTCGTTTTTTACACAAGGTAAGTTGATAAATACTTACGTATTGAAATTAATAAGATGAAATAATAACTTAGACTTTTTAAGTAAAGCCCAAATGATCATTTCAAATCGAGCTAGTAATTGAAATGCTAAACGTAATTGAAAGTTAGGTTTATATATGGTACTGTACACGATTTGGATTTGTAAATTTCCCAATTATAGCCATCGGCCTCGGTAGCGTAATTGGTTAACGCACAGTTCCGGCAAAACTGAGATACAGGTTCAAATCCTGTCCAAAGCCTTATATTTTCCTTCTTTCAATTACTAGCTCGATTTGAAATGATCATTTGGGCTTTACTTAAAAAGTCTATGTTATTATTTCATCTTATTAATTTCAATACGTAAGTATTTATCAACTTACCTTGTGTAAAAACTATTTATAATATATTTATATATATATATATATATATATATATATATATTACTCATATTTAGACCAGGGTAGAAAATTAAAAAATCACATCAAATAATTTTCTCACCGTGTATAATGAATATTATTAGATAATACGCGTTATTAAAACCGTGAAGCATAAAAATTTATTAGTTTCAGTAAAAATAAGAGATTTAAATCATGTACAAGACGCTTTATATCAAAAGAAACAGTATTAAAAGCTCTACGTGTAATTTAATTATTCCTAATAAAGAAACAAATGGAAATTACGTGCAAAATTTATATTAATTAACCCTATTTTAAGTAACCGGTATTAAACAAAGTGTACACATAATAATTAATATTTAATTTGTATTCGCTAAAAATGAAAGGATAGAAGTCAATTTTAATTGGAGTTAATTAAACCATTATTAATAATAAGCATAAAAGCCTGTGAAAATCCAAGATTAAAATACCAGAAAATAAAGCTCTGAGAATTAATATTATGTTTGAACACCTGCGTAGTTTAAATGTCACGTACGGCGAAAATTTTGTAGATAACAAATGGTTTCAAAGAATCTTGGAGAAAACGTAGCTTAATAGTTACGAGAAATGCTAAAGGTGGGATATTTCACACTCCACATGGACTAAAATAATCGATAATGAGGAATCTCAATTTGCACTAATAAGAACAGGGTAGATAGAAACAGATAATATGCGCAAGACCGAGACACATATAGTAAAAAGGCGTGAGTAGAGCAACGTCATGGGGTTGCGATTGGTTGAAAGTAAAGGCAAAATTGAGAGGTAGAAATAACATTTCTGTATAAAATTTAATTAGGTATTCTCAGACGTTGCGTGCCGTGTGGAAATTTTCTGAGATTTAACTAGGGCGAGTACAAAATTCGTAAAACCGACGCGCGAGCTACGGAATGGGAACATAGAATGACGAAATTCTAGAAACTGGCCGTTTTGGGGAACAGACCGACAGACAGGCTAACCGCTATATATACGGAGGTGAATATGAAGAAGCTCTCTGAGATCTTCGACTTGATTGAACGCGTTAAACAGTGCTTTTTAGTTTTCCGGTTTTAATATTAAATAATTTAAACAGTTTGCTCGAATATTAATTGATTTAAAACAGCTTGTTCTTTACGTGCTACAATGAATGTACGTTAGTGCACTTAGAAAAGAAGATACAAGGTAATAAAGTTTAGTATCACTGTACCAATTGGTAAAATTTACTATGACAAATAAATACACAAAAGTAGGCAGTTTTGGCGTATCTTGGTGAAAGAAGTATGAATTTCTTTGTTATTTTCGGGGTATTAATACTTAAATGGTGCATAAACGTGTCTGGATCCACGAAACAAGGGTCAGATATACACAGAGGAGTTCCGGAAAAGCCCTGAAACAACTTTAAATAAATGGTGATGGAGAAAATTTTAAAGCGTTGAGAATCAGAAGCCGTAAATATAACCCAGTTGGAATGGTGTGATTAACAAAGGGATGATGTACATTGAAGCTACGAGTGCAAGTAACCTTCAGGTAAATTATACTATTTTGTTTGAACTTTGAGATTTTGGTGTGTGTTGAATAACTTTCTAATTTGTTTATTTAAAATGGACAGTAGTGAAATTGTACTAACAATAATATTTTAATTTTAAGGTGAAATTTGCTTGTTTAAGTAGAAAGGGTATTTAGTATTGATGTTCTGGATTATGATAAAAATATGGGTATGTCTTTGAGCTCAATTAGACGAACCTGGTTAATTAACGTAAAGGGTGGTAGATGCTCCTTTGTACTCTGCATATATTGTTATAGTAATTAGTAGGCATCCTACAAGGACTTTAATTCTGGATGCACATTAAAATGATAATAAATTTAATTTTGAAATTTTCCGATATTAAAATTTATGCTGAATATTAATTTGGAAATTTTAATGTATTGTGAATATTGATGAAAATAGAGTTGACGTTGATGTTTGTGGTAGGAATGTGTTTGTTTTTATGTATGAGGATGAAAGCTATCTAGAGGAGAAGCCGAGGCGATTAACAGAAGAAAATCAACAGACCAGGTAATTCAAGAGGTTTCACAGCATTCTTGACGCCCAATTTGTGTGGCTCGATTCGAAAAACGGAGTACCCGGATTTTGTAGGTTTCACAGCATTCTTGGCGACCCAAAAGTGAGGCTCGAGTCCCAAATAAAATTTTGTGATTTTATTCCAGGAAACTGGCGATCTGAGAGAGAGTTTTGTGTGTGTATAAATTTAGGAGTATTTTAGAGTGTGTGAGTGATTTGAACGTATGCAGAGAAAGGAGTGGTTAAGGAGTCAAGGAGTGGAAATTGGAAGTGACGATAGTGCATTGTGTGAGAAAATTTCGAAAATGGAAGAAGCTGGAGGCAGTAGAGATCAGTCGAGGACGGAATCAGGAGAAACAGGAAATGAGTTAATGATGAGAATGTTAGAGGAAATGCGATTAGCTAGGGAAGAATCGAATAGAGCGATGGAGGAGTCTAACAGAAAATTAGAACTGCTAAGCGATGAATCGAATAGAGCGAGAGAGGACTCAAATCGAAAATTTGACCGAATGAATGAGACATTAACAGGAGTTAGGAAACCCTAAGTGAGAAAATAGATAAGACGAATAAAAAGTTTCAGAATTTAAAAATAGTCTTACCGTAAAGATGGGGAAGTTGAAAATAGGGTTGAAAAAATGAGCGTGATATTACAGGTCTTCGACAGGAAATGGGACATTTAAAGTCCGAAGTACGCATGTTCTGTGAAGAAGAGATTAATGTAAAATGACTGAAGTGACGGACTCATGTAGGGATCAGTTAGGCAGGGTAGAACGCGAAGTTAGTAGTATTAAATACAACATGTCAAATTTAACGGGGGATGGACCCAGATTTTCTACAGGTGGAGTATCATTGGACCAACACATGAAGTTTTATGGCGATAACAGGGTAAATCCACAAATTTTTATTAATAGTGTAAGAAATCTAGTGGGAAATTTATTTGACGAACAGACTAAACTGAATACGATAAAGGCTTTATTAAAGGACAATGCGGAAGCGTGGTACAATTTAGTAGGACAGGACATAGACACCTACATGGACTTTGAGGACAGATTTTTAAAGCACTACTGGAGTGACCACAGACAAGACCAGGTACGAGACGACTTAATCACAGGAAATTTAAGGAGAATTTTCAGGAAGTAGGAGCAATATGCTATACGCAAGTATAGCATAGCAAAGCAACTGAACCCACCACTGACGGACCGACAAATTATTAAGTATTTATCACGACACTTCGAGGTAGACATAAGACAACACGTAGCACTACAGAACATAGTGGACAGAGAAATGTTTTTAGAATACCTGCAGAGGTATGACGACGTAAGTAGTGGACGACCTCGGGAAAACAGGGAAAGACAGATCAACACAGTTAGGTTTGACAATAGACGGGACAACTATGCTAGAAGGGGGAATAATTACGGATACCAGCGACAGAATTGGGAACAGAGACGACCATACGTTAGAAGTAATAGTTTAGGAAGGGGACCTGCACCGAGACCGGAACCTACCAGAAGGAATAGTTCACCGGACATGAGGGGGACTGCTAATACAGACACGGAACGAGTGGAAACGCCTAGGACATACGCTGAGGTGACGGCTAGACCAGGACCGAGTAGGGAAAACAGACCTGGACAGGATTTTTAGAACGCGACAGACCACTAGATTTCAGTGTAAATGTATATGAACATCCACGTGAATTTTTCAAAATTGAGGAGGAAGTAGAGCCAGAAACTAAGGAAAATTTATGTTTGCCAATTATTAATTTAGAAATTTTGAGAATAATGTAGAAGTATTACTTGATACAGGGGCAGAGGCGAGTTTAATATCGGAGGAATTCGTCAGCAAAATTAGGGATAAGGTTTGTGATAGAATTATGCCTATAAAGCGTAGCCATTTAGTAGCTCCAAATAAAAAGAAGTTTGCTGTAGTAAATAGTGTTGTGGTGCTTAGGATAGATATAGGAGGTTTAAGCTGTGAACAGGAGTTTGTAATTGTACCTGGACTGAAGTTTAAGAGCATTTTAGGTGTTGACTGTATGATGAAGTTAGGGTTTTGATAGATATGGAACGGAAGGTAATAAGGATTAATGATAGGGTAGTGCCATGGAAGGGCAGTTATGAAGTCACAGAGGATGACACGGGGTTTAGTATTAATGTAGTAGAGATAGAGGATGATGAAGGGTAACAGATCAACACAATAAGATGTCCAGAGGATAAGATAGTAGAGGTTCAAGCTTTAGTACAAAAACATGCAGAATTATTGGGGGTAGAAGCAACAGCAGCAGATCGGGAGCAGGTGAAGGCAGAATTAAGTAAAGAGGCACGAAAAATTAGTCAAGGGACCAAACCGCAATTCCATTGTCCAACATCCATGGACACATTTTGACGAGATTAAATGGCAAGTTTGTTTTAATAAAGTAGATTTAAGGAATTCATTCTGGCGGATTCCATTACATAAGAATTCTAGAAGGTACATAGGATTTTCCGTAGAGGGAAAAATCGATAATTTTAAAGTAGTATCGTTTGGTTTGTCGGCAGAAAGGGAAACAATAATTAATGAGAAACAGACAAGTGTAGGGACTAAAGAAGAAGCAATATTTAAGAGTCAGGATAATAGGGATGATAAGTTTATTGTATGTGAGATAATAGGGATGATAAGTATAGATATAGAAGGGGGAGAAATAGGGATGAAGAGTATTAGGATGGTGAGAAGAAAGACTTGGAGGGTCAAGAAGAGAGTTAGATTTAAATAACTTAATGAACAAAGGATAGAGATAGGTGAATTTTAGTATAGATATAGAAAATAAAGCTAAGTATAGGATAAATATGGGAGATAAGTAGGAATAGGTTTAGGATGAGAATAAAGAGTAAATGTAGGAAGAAAATAAGATAGGTTAAGTATAGATATTTCATATAAGATTAGTGGAGAGTTAGGAATAAAGTTAGAAATAGGATAGGTATATGGGATTAGGTAGGATGAAGTAAAGTATAGTGAAGATTAGTTAAAAGTTAGGAATAGGATAAGTATATAAGATGTATATAAGATTAGATGGATAAGTAGGATGAAGTTAGGGATAATTTCAGTTTATAGAATTAGGTGAGAGTTAGATATAGGATAGGGATATAGGATAGGTGTAAATATTTTTTTTTGGATTGGAGATAAAGTAGGTAAGTTAGATAGATAAGGGTAGAGAGAGATAGGCAATTTTTTTTTCTAAATATTTTTTGGCAGTCTAAATGCTTTATATTTGCATTCAAATAAGTGGGATTATTTGTATTCAAATAGGGGGAAAATACTCATATTTAGACCAGGGTAGAAAATTAAAAAATCACATCAAATAATTTTCTCACCGTGTATAATGAATATTATTAGATAATACGCGTTATTAAAACCGTGAAGCATAAAAATTTATTAGTTTCAGTAAAAATAAGAGATTTAAATCATGTACAAGACGCTTTATATCAAAAGAAACAGTATTAAAAAGCTCTACGTGTAATTTAATTATTCTAATAAAGAAACAAATGGAAATTACGTGCAAAATTTATATTAATTAACCCTATTTTAAGTAACCGGTATTAAACAAAGTGTACACATAATAATTAATATTTAATTTGTATTCGCTAAAATGAAAGGATAGAAGTCAATTTTAATTGGAGTTAATTAAACCATTATTAATAATAAGCATAAAAGCCTGTGAAAATCCAAGATTAAAATACCAGAAAATAAAGCTCTGAGAATTAATATTATGTTTGAACACCTGCGTAGTTTAAATGTCACGTACGGCGAAAATTTTGTAGATAACAAATGGTTTCAAAGAATCTTGGAGAAAACGTAGCTTAATAGTTATGAGAAATGCTAAAGGTGGGATATTTCACACTCCACATGGACTAAAATAATCGATAATGAGGAATCTCAATTTGCACTAATAAGAACAGGGTAGATAGAAACAGATAATATGCGCAAGACCGAGACACATATAGTAAAAAGGCGTGAGTAGAGCAACGTCATGGGGTTGCGATTGGTTGAAAGTAAAAGGCAAAATTGAGAGGTAGAAATAACATTTCTGTATAAAATTTAATTAGGTATTCTCAGACGTTGCGTGCCGTGTGGAAATTTTCTGAGATTTAACTAGGGCGAGTACAAAATTCGTAAAAACCGACGCGCGAGCTACGGAATGGGAACATAGAATGACGAAATTCTAGAAACTGGCCGTTTTGGGGAACAGACCGACAGACAGGCTAACCGCTATATATACGGAGGTGAATATGAAGAAGCTCTCTGAGATCTTCGACTTGATTGAACGCGTTAAACAGTGCTTTTTAGTTTTCCGGTTTTAATATTAAATAATTTAAACAGTTTGCTCGAATATTAATTGATTTAAAACAGCTTGTTCTTTACGTGCTACAATGAATGTACGTTAGTGCACTTAGAAAAGAAGATACAAGGTAATAAAGTTTAGTATCACTGTACCAATTGGTAAAATTTACTATGACAAATAAATACACAAAAGTAGGCAGTTTTGGCGTATCTTGGTGAAAGAAGTATGAATTTCTTTGTTATTTTTCGGGGGTATTAATACTTAAATGGTGCATAAACGTGTCTGGATCCACGAAACAAGGGTCAGATATACACAGAGGAGTTCCGGAAAAGCCCTGAAACAACTTTAAATAAATGGTGATGGAGAAAATTTTAAAGCGTTGAGAATCAGAAGCCGTAAATATAACCCAGTTGGAATGGTGTGATTAACAAAGGGATGATGTACATTGAAGCTACGAGTGCAAGTAACCTTCAGGTAAATTATACTATTTTGTTTGAACTTTGAGATTTTGGTGTGTTGAATAACTTTCTAATTTGTTTATTTAAAATGGACAGTAGTGAAATTGTACTAACAATAATATTTTAATTTTAAGGTGAAATTTGCTTGTTTAAGTAGAAAGGGGTATTTAGTATTGATGTTCTGGATTATGATAAAAATATGGGTATGTCTTTGAGCTCAATTAGACGAACCTGGTTAATTAACGTAAAGGGTGGTAGATGCTCCTTTGTACTCTGCATATATTGTTATAGTAATTAGTAGGCATCCTACAAGGACTTTAATTCTGGATGCACATTAAAATGATAATAAATTTAATTTTGAAATTTTCCGATATTAAAATTTATGCTGAATATTAATTTGGAAATTTTAATGTATTGTGAATATTGATGAAAATAGAGTTGACGTTGATGTTTGTGGTAGGAATGTGTTTGTTTTTTTATGTATGAGGATGAAAGCTATCTAGAGGAGAAGCCGAGGCGATTAACAGAAGAAAATCAACAGACCAGGTAATTCAAGAGGTTTCACAGCATTCTTGACGCCCAATTTGTGAGGCTCGATTCGAAAAACGGAGTACCCGGATTTTGTAGGTTTCACAGCATTCTTGGCGACCCAAAAGTGAGGCTCGAGTCCCAAATAAAATTTTTGTGATTTTATTCCAGGAAACTGGCGATCTGAGAGAGAGAGTTTTTGTGTGTGTATAAATTTAGGAGTATTTTAGAGTGTGTGTGAGTGATTTGAACGTATGCAGAGAAAGGAGTGGTTAAGGAGTCAAGGAGTGGAAATTGGAAGTGACGATAGTGCATTGTGTGAGAAAATTTCGAAAATGGAAGAAGCTGGAGGCAGTAGAGATCAGTCGAGGACGGAATCAGGAGAAACAGGAAATGAGTTAATGATGAGAATGTTAGAGGAAATGCGATTAGCTAGGGAAGAATCGAATAGAGCGATGGAGGAGTCTAACAGAAAATTAGAACTGCTAAGCGATGAATCGAATAGAGCGAGAGAGGACTCAAATCGAAAATTTGACCGAATGAATGAGACATTAACAGGAGTTAGGAAACCCTAAGTGAGAAAATAGATAAGACGAATAAAAAGTTTCAGAATTTAAAAATAGTCTTACCGTAAAGATGGGGAAGTTGAAAATAGGGTTGAAAAAATGAGCGTGATATTACAGGTCTTCGACAGGAAATGGGACATTTAAAGTCCGAAGTACGCATGTTCTGTGAAGAAGAGATTAATGTAAAAATGACTGAAGTGACGGACTCATGTAGGGATCAGTTAGGCAGGGTAGAACGCGAAGTTAGTAGTATTAAATACAACATGTCAAATTTAACGGGGGATGGACCCAGATTTTCTACAGGTGGAGTATCATTGGACCAACACATGAAGTTTTATGGCGATAACAGGGTAAATCCACAAATTTTTATTAATAGTGTAAGAAATCTAGTGGGAAATTTATTTGACGAACAGACTAAACTGAATACGATAAAGGCTTTATTAAAGGACAATGCGGAAGCGTGGTACAATTTAGTAGGACAGGACATAGACACCTACATGGACTTTGAGGACAGATTTTTAAAGCACTACTGGAGTGACCACAGACAAGACCAGGTACGAGACGACTTAATCACAGGAAATTTAAGGAGAATTTTCAGGAAGTAGGAGCAATATGCTATACGCAAGTATAGCATAGCAAAGCAACTGAACCCACCACTGACGGACCGACAAATTATTAAGTATTTATCACGACACTTCGAGGTAGACATAAGACAACACGTAGCACTACAGAACATAGTGGACAGAGAAATGTTTTTAGAATACCTGCAGAGGTATGACGACGTAAGTAGTGGACGACCTCGGGAAAACAGGGAAAGACAGATCAACACAGTTAGGTTTGACAATAGACGGGACAACTATGCTAGAAGGGGGAATAATTACGGATACCAGCGACAGAATTGGGAACAGAGACGACCATACGTTAGAAGTAATAGTTTAGGAAGGGGACCTGCACCGAGACCGGAACCTACCAGAAGGAATAGTTCACCGGACATGAGGGGGACTGCTAATACAGACACGGAACGAGTGGAAACGCCTAGGACATACGCTGAGGTGACGGCTAGACCAGGACCGAGTAGGGAAAACAGACCTGGACAGGATTTTTAGAACGCGACAGACCACTAGATTTCAGTGTAAATGTATATGAACATCCACGTGAATTTTTCAAAATTGAGGAGGAAGTAGAGCCAGAAACTAAGGAAAATTTATGTTTGCCAATTATTAATTTAGAAATTTTTGAGAATAATGTAGAAGTATTACTTGATACAGGGGCAGAGGCGAGTTTAATATCGGAGGAATTCGTCAGCAAAATTAGGGATAAGGTTTGTGATAGAATTATGCCTATAAAGCGTAGCCATTTAGTAGCTCCAAATAAAAGAAGTTTGCTGTAGTAAATAGTGTTGTGGTGCTTAGGATAGATATAGGAGGTTTAAGCTGTGAACAGGAGTTTGTAATTGTACCTGGACTGAAGTTTCAGAGCATTTTAGGTGTTGACTGTATGATGAAGTTAGGGTTTTGATAGATATGGAACGGAAGGTAATAAGGATTAATGATAGGGTAGTGCCATGGAAGGGCAGTTATGAAGTCACAGAGGATGACACGGGGTTTAGTATTAATGTAGTAGAGATAGAGGATGATGAAGGGTAACAGATCAACACAATAAGATGTCCAGAGGATAAGATAGTAGAGGTTCAAGCTTTAGTACAAAAACATGCAGAATTATTGGGGGTAGAAGCAACAGCAGCAGATCGGGAGCAGGTGAAGGCAGAATTAAGTAAAGAGGCACGAAAAATTAGTCAAGGGACCAAACCGCAATTCCATTGTCCAACATCCATGGACACATTTTTGACGAGATTAAATGGCAAGTTTGTTTTTAATAAAGTAGATTTAAGGAATTCATTCTGGCGGATTCCATTACATAAGAATTCTAGAAGGTACATAGGATTTTCCGTAGAGGGAAAAATCGATAATTTTAAAGTAGTATCGTTTGGTTTGTCGGCAGAAAGGGAAACAATAATTAATGAGAAACAGACAAGTGTAGGGACTAAAGAAGAAGCAATATTTAAGAGTCAGGATAATAGGGATGATAAGTTTATTGTATGTGAGATAATAGGGATGATAAGTATAGATATAGAAGGGGGAGAAATAGGGATGAAGAGTATTAGGATGGTGAGAAGAAAGACTTGGAGGGTCAAGAAGAGAGTTAGATTTAAATAACTTAATGAACAAAGGATAGAGATAGGTGAATTTTAGTATAGATATAGAAAATAAAGCTAAGTATAGGATAAATATGGGAGATAAGTAGGAATAGGTTTAGGATGAGAATAAAGAGTAAATGTAGGAAGAAAATAAGATAGGTTAAGTATAGATATTTCATATAAGATTAGTGGAGAGTTAGGAATAAAGTTAGAAATAGGATAGGTATATGGGATTAGGTAGGATGAAGTAAAGTATAGTGAAGATTAGTTAAAAGTTAGGAATAGGATAAGTATATAAGATGTATATAAGATTAGATGGATAAGTAGGATGAAGTTAGGGATAATTTCAGTTTATAGAATTAGGTGAGAGTTAGATATAGGATAGGGATATAGGATAGGTGTAAATATTTTTTTTTGGATTGGAGATAAAGTAGGTAAGTTAGATAGATAAGGGTAGAGAGATAGGCAATTTTTTTCTAAATATTTTTGGCAGTCTAAATGCTTTATATTTGCATTCAAATAAGTGGGATTATTTGTATTCAAATAGGGGGAAAATACTCATATTTAGACCAGGGTAGAAAATTAAAAAATCACATCAAATAATTTTCTCACCGTGTATAATGAATATTATTAGATAATACGCGTTATTAAAACCGTGAAGCATAAAATTTATTAGTTTCAGTAAAAATAAGAGATTTAAATCATGTACAAGACGCTTTATATCAAAAGAAACAGTATTAAAAGCTCTACGTGTAATTTAATTATTCCTAATAAAGAAACAAATGGAAATTACGTGCAAAATTTATATTAATTAACCCTATTTTAAGTAACCGGTATTAAACAAAGTGTACACATAATAATTAATATTTAATTTGTATTCGCTAAAATGAAAGGATAGAAGTCAATTTTAATTGGAGTTAATTAAACCATTATTAATAATAAGCATAAAAGCCTGTGAAAATCCAAGATTAAAATACCAGAAAATAAAGCTCTGAGAATTAATATTATGTTTGAACACCTGCGTAGTTTAAATGTCACGTACGGCGAAAATTTTGTAGATAACAAATGGTTTCAAAGAATCTTGGAGAAAACGTAGCTTAATAGTTACGAGAAATGCTAAAGGTGGGATATTTCACACTCCACATGGACTAAAATAATCGATAATGAGGAATCTCAATTTGCACTAATAAGAACAGGGTAGATAGAAACAGATAATATGCGCAAGACCGAGACACATATAGTAAAAAGGCGTGAGTAGAGCAACGTCATGGGGTTGCGATTGGTTGAAAGTAAAGGCAAAATTGAGAGGTAGAAATAACATTTCTGTATAAAATTTAATTAGGTATTCTCAGACGTTGCGTGCCGTGTGGAAATTTTCTGAGATTTAACTAGGGCGAGTACAAAATTCGTAAAAACCGACGCGCGAGCTACGGAATGGGAACATAGAATGACGAAATTCTAGAAACTGGCCGTTTTGGGGAACAGACCGACAGACAGGCTAACCGCTATATATACGGAGGTGAATATGAAGAAGCTCTCTGAGATCTTCGACTTGATTGAACGCGTTAAACAGTGCTTTTTAGTTTTCCGGTTTTAATATTAAATAATTTAAACAGTTTGCTCGAATATTAATTGATTTAAAACAGCTTGTTCTTTACGTGCTACAATGAATGTACGTTAGTGCACTTAGAAAAGAAGATACAAGGTAATAAAGTTTAGTATCACTGTACCAATTGGTAAAATTTACTATGACAAATAAATACACAAAAGTAGGCAGTTTTGGCGTATCTTGGTGAAAGAAGTATGAATTTCTTTGTTATTTTCGGGGTATTAATACTTAAATGGTGCATAAACGTGTCTGGATCCACGAAACAAGGGTCAGATATACACAGAGGAGTTCCGGAAAAGCCCTGAAACAACTTTAAATAAATGGTGATGGAGAAAATTTTAAAGCGTTGAGAATCAGAAGCCGTAAATATAACCCAGTTGGAATGGTGTGATTAACAAAAGGGATGATAAACATTGAAGCTACGAGTGCAAGTAACCTTCAGGTAAATTATACTATTTTGTTTGAACTTTGAGATTTTGGTGTGTGTTGAATAACTTTCTAATTTGTTTATTTAAAATGGACAGTAGTGAAATTGTACTAACAATAATATTTTAATTTTAAGGTGAAATTTGCTTGTTTAAGTAGAAAGGGGTATTTAGTATTGATGTTCTGGATTATGATAAAAATATGGGTATGTCTTTGAGCTCAATTAGACGAACCTGGTTAATTAACGTAAAGGGGTGGTAGATGCTCCCTTTGTACTCTGCATATATTGTTATAGTAATTAGTAGGCATCCTACAAGGACTTTAATTCTGGATGCACATTAAAATGATAATAAATTTAATTTTGAAATTTTCCGATATTAAAATTTATGCTGAATATTAATTTGGAAATTTTAATGTATTGTGAATATTGATGAAAATAGAGTTGACGTTGATGTTTGTGGTAGGAATGTGTTTGTTTTTTTATGTATGAGGATGAAAGCTATCTAGAGGAGAAGCCGAGGCGATTAACAGAAGAAAATCAACAGACCAGGTAATTCAAGAGGTTTCACAGCATTCTTGACGCCCAATTTGTGAGGCTCGATTCGAAAAACGGAGTACCCGGATTTTGTAGGTTTCACAGCATTCTTGGCGACCCAAAAGTGAGGCTCGAGTCCCAAATAAAATTTTTGTGATTTTATTCCAGGAAACTGGCGATCTGAGAGAGAGAGTTTTTGTGTGTGTATAAATTTAGGAGTATTTTAGAGTGTGTGTGAGTGATTTGAACGTATGCAGAGAAAGGAGTGGTTAAGGAGTCAAGGAGTGGAAATTGGAAGTGACGATAGTGCATTGTGTGAGAAAATTTCGAAAATGGAAGAAGCTGGAGGCAGTAGAGATCAGTCGAGGACGGAATCAGGAGAAACAGGAAATGAGTTAATGATGAGAATGTTAGGGGAAATGCGATTAGCTAGGGAAGAATCGAATAGAGCGATGGAGGAGTCTAACAGAAAATTAGAACTGCTAAGCGATGAATCGAATAGAGCGAGAGAGGACTCAAATCGAAAATTTGACCGAATGAATGAGACATTAACAGGAGTTAGGGAAACCCTAAGTGAGAAAATAGATAAGACGAATAAAAAAGTTTCAGAATTTAAAAATAGTCTTACCGTAAAGATGGGGGAAGTTGAAAATAGGGTTGAAAAAAATGAGCGTGATATTACAGGTCTTCGACAGGAAATGGGACATTTAAAGTCCGAAGTACGCATGTTCTGTGAAGAAGAGATTAATGTAAAAATGACTGAAGTGACGGACTCATGTAGGGATCAGTTAGGCAGGGTAGAACGCGAAGTTAGTAGTATTAAATACAACATGTCAAATTTAACGGGGGATGGACCCAGATTTTCTACAGGTGGAGTATCATTGGACCAACACATGAAGTTTTATGGCGATAACAGGGTAAATCCACAAATTTTTATTAATAGTGTAAGAAATCTAGTGGGAAATTTATTTGACGAACAGACTAAACTGAATACGATAAAGGCTTTATTAAAGGACAATGCGGAAGCGTGGTACAATTTAGTAGGACAGGACATAGACACCTACATGGACTTTGAGGACAGATTTTTAAAGCACTACTGGAGTGACCACAGACAAGACCAGGTACGAGACGACTTAATCACAGGAAATTTAAGGAGAATTTTCAGGAAGTAGGAGCAATATGCTATACGCAAGTATAGCATAGCAAAGCAACTGAACCCACCACTGACGGACCGACAAATTATTAAGTATTTATCACGACACTTCGAGGTAGACATAAGACAACACGTAGCACTACAGAACATAGTGGACAGAGAAATGTTTTTAGAATACCTGCAGAGGTATGACGACGTAAGTAGTGGACGACCTCGGAAAACAGGGAAAGACAGATCAACACAGTTAGGTTTGACAATAGACGGGACAACTATGCTAGAAGGGGGAATAATTACGGATACCAGCGACAGAATTGGGAACAGAGACGACCATACGTTAGAAGTAATAGTTTAGGAAGGGGACCTGCACCGAGACCGGAACCTACCAGAAGGAATAATTCACCGGACATGAGGGGGACTGCTAATACAGACACGGAACGAGTGGAAACGCCTAGGACATACGCTGAGGTGACGGCTAGACCAGGACCGAGTAGGGAAAACAGACCTGGACAGGATTTTTAGAACGCGACAGACCACTAGATTTCAGTGTAAATGTATATGAACATCCACGTGAATTTTTCAAAATTGAGGAGGAAGTAGAGCCAGAAACTAAGGAAAATTTATGTTTGCCAATTATTAATTTAGAAATTTTTGAGAATAATGTAGAAGTATTACTTGATACAGGGGCAGAGGCGAGTTTAATATCGGAGGAATTCGTCAGCAAAATTAGGGATAAGGTTTGTGATAGAATTATGCCTATAAAGCGTAGCCATTTAGTAGCTCCAAATAAAAAGAAGTTTGCTGTAGTAAATAGTGTTGTGGTGCTTAGGATAGATATAGGAGGTTTAAGCTGTGAACAGGAGTTTGTAATTGTACCTGGACTGAAGTTTCAGAGCATTTTAGGTGTTGACTGTATGATGAAGTTAGGGGTTTTGATAGATATGGAACGGAAGGTAATAAGGATTAATGATAGGGTAGTGCCATGGAAGGGCAGTTATGAAGTCACAGAGGATGACACGGGGTTTAGTATTAATGTAGTAGAGATAGAGGATGATGAAGGGTAACAGATCAACACAATAAGATGTCCAGAGGATAAGATAGTAGAGGTTCAAGCTTTAGTACAAAAACATGCAGAATTATTGGGGGTAGAAGCAACAGCAGCAGATCGGGAGCAGGTGAAGGCAGAATTAAGTAAAGAGGCACGAAAAATTAGTCAAGGGACCAAACCGCAATTCCATTGTCCAACATCCATGGACACATTTTTGACGAGATTAAATGGCAAGTTTGTTTTTAATAAAGTAGATTTAAGGAATTCATTCTGGCGGATTCCATTACATAAGAATTCTAGAAGGTACATAGGATTTTCCGTAGAGGGAAAAATCGATAATTTTAAAGTAGTATCGTTTGGTTTGTCGGCAGAAAGGGAAACAATAATAAATGAGAAACAGACAAGTGTAGGGACTAAAGAAGAAGCAATATTTAAGAGTCAGGATAATAGGGATGATAAGTTTATTGTATGTGAGATAATAGGGATGATAAGTATAGATATAGAAGGGGGAGAAATAGGGATGAAGAGTATTAGGATGGTGAGAAGAAAGACTTGGAGGGTCAAGAAGAGAGTTAGATTTAAATAACTTAATGAACAAAGGATAGAGATAGGTGAATTTTAGTATAGATATAGAAAATAAAGCTAAGTATAGGATAAATATGGGAGATAAGTAGGAATAGGTTTAGGATGAGAATAAAGAGTAAATGTAGGAAGAAAATAAGATAGGTTAAGTATAGATATTTCATATAAGATTAGTGGAGAGTTAGGAATAAAGTTAGAAATAGGATAGGTATATGGGATTAGGTAGGATGAAGTAAAGTATAGTGAAGATTAGTTAAAAGTTAGGAATAGGATAAGTATATAAGATGTATATAGGATTAGATGGATAAGTAGGATGAAGTTAGGGATAATTTCAGTTTATAGAATTAGGTGAGAGTTAGAAATAGGATAGGGATATAGGATAGGTGTAAATATTTTTTTTTGGATTGGAGATAAAGTAGGTAAGTTAGATAGATAAGGGTAGAGAGAGATAGGCAATTTTTTTTTCTAAATATTTTTTGGCAGTCTAAATGCTTTATATTTGCATTCAAATAAGTGGGATTATTTGTATTCAAATAGGGGGAAAATACTCATATTTAGACCAGGGTAGAAAATTAAAAAATCACATCAAATAATTTTCTCACCGTGTATAATGAATATTATTAGATAATACGCGTTATTAAAACCGTGAAGCATAAAAATTTATTAGTTTCAGTAAAAATAAGAGATTTAAATCATGTACAAGACGCTTTATATCAAAAGAAACAGTATTAAAAAGCTCTACGTGTAATTTAATTATTCCTAATAAAGAAACAAATGGAAATTACGTGCAAAATTTATATTAATTAACCCTATTTTAAGTAACCGGTATTAAACAAAGTGTACACATAATAATTAATATTTAATTTGTATTCGCTAAAATGAAAGGATAGAAGTCAATTTTAATTGGAGTTAATTAAACCATTATTAATAATAAGCATAAAAGCCTGTGAAAATCCAAGATTAAAATACCAGAAAATAAAGCTCTGAGAATTAATATTATGTTTGAACACCTGCGTAGTTTAAATGTCACGTACGGCGAAAATTTTGTAGATAACAAATGGTTTCAAAGAATCTTGGAGAAAACGTAGCTTAATAGTTACGAGAAATGCTAAAGGTGGGATATTTCACACTCCACATGGACTAAAATAATCGATAATAAGGAATATCAATTTGCACTAATAAGAACAGGGTAGATAGAAACAGATAATATGCGCAAGACCGAGACACATATAGTAAAAAGGCGTTAGAAGAGCAACGTAATGGGGTTGCGATTGGTTGAAAGTAAAAGGCAAAATTGAGAGGTAGAATTAACATTTCTGTATAAAATTTAATTAGGTATTCTCAGACGTTGCGTGCCGTGTGGAAATTTTCTGAGATTTAACTAGGGCGAGTACAAAATTCGTAAAAACCGACGCGCGAGCTACGGAATGGGAACATAGAATGACGAAATTCTAGAAACTGGCCGTTTTGGGGAACAGACCGACAGACAGGCTAACCGCTATATATACGGAGGTGAATATGAAGAAGCTCTCTGAGATCTTCGACTTGATTGAACGCGTTAAACAGTGCTTTTTAGTTTTCCGGTTTTAATATTAAATAATTTAAACAGTTTGCTCGAATATTAATTGATTTAAAACAGCTTGTTCTTTACGTGCTACAATGAATGTACGTTAGTGCACTTAGAAAAGAAGATACAAGGTAATAAAGTTTAGTATCACTGTACCAATTGGTAAAATTTACTATGACAAATAAATACACAAAAGTAGGCAGTTTTGGCGTATCATGGTGAAAGAAGTATGAATTTCTTTGTTATTTTCGGGGTATTAATACTTAAATGGTGCATAAACGTGTCTGGATCCACGAAACAAGGGTCAGATATACACAGAGGAGTTCCGGAAAAGCCCTGAAACAACTTTAAATAAATGGTGATGGAGAAAATTTTTAAAGCGTTGAGAATTAGAAGCCGTAAATATAACCCAGTTGGAATGGTGTGATTAACAAAAGGGATGATGTACATTGAAGCTACGAGTGCAAGTAACCTTCAGGTAAATTATACTATTTTGTTTGAACTTTGAGATTTTGTGTGTGTTGAATAACTTTCTAATTTGTTTATTTAAAATGGACAGTAGTGAAATTGTACTAACAATAATATTTTAATTTTAAGGTGAAATTTGCTTGTTTAAGTAGAAAGGGTATTTAGTATTGATGTTCTGGATTATGATAAAAATATGGGTATGTCTTTGAGCTCAATTAGACAAACCTGGTTAATTAACGTAAAGGGTGGTAGATGCTCCTTTGTACTCTGCATATATTGTTATAGTAATTAGTAGGCATCCTACAAGGACTTTAATTCTGGATGCACATTAAAATGATAATAAATTTAATTTTGAAATTTTCCGATATTAAAATTTATGCTGAATATTAATTTGGAAATTTTAATGTATTGTGAATATTGATGTAAATAGAGTTGACGTTGATGTTTGTGGTAGGAATGTGTTTGTTTTTTTATGTATGAGGATGAAAGCTATCTAGAGGAGCAGCCGAGGCGATTAACAGAAGAAAATCAACAGACCAGGTAATTCAAGAGGTTTCACAGCATTCTTGACGCCCAATTCGTGAGGCTCGATTCGAAAAACGGAGTACCCGGATTTTGTAGGTTTCACAGCAATATATATATGTATATATATATATATATATATATATATATATATATATATACTGTAAATGAGTATTAATTATTTTAATTTATATATATATATATATTACTATGGATTTTTAGGTTAAAAATGGTGGGAGATAGGTCAGTAAGACATTTTAATAGGGTACATCATGTATCATGTATATAGCGGTTGAGAAATTACTTCGAATATTTTAAAGCTAGAACGTAGGTATTTATTATTAAAGATAAACTTTGCGATAAATTTCACTTCATGTTAGTATTAGGGTAGAGATTAATCACGGTTATTATAAGACAAAAAGCACGAGTCCGTACGTATAAACATATAATTAGCATGTAAAGATAGGAATAGTAGAGCTTTTTAAAAGTAGCATAAAAATCAATAATTGAGGAGGGGGAATTTTTATGGAACAAATATTTGAAGAGTAATTATTTTGTTAGTGTACATAACGTAGTTTTAGGTAATATAAAGCTGGAACATGGATAATTTCAAAAGTTTTAGCATTGTAAATATGGAAGTGTAGTCAAGAAATATCTTAACCATTAAGGAGCGTTTTAAAAACAAGATATTTTCAGTAGAAATTTAGCTTTGTAAACACGTCCTTGGTATTGAGTTTAAAAGCTTGTCAACAAACGTTAGGATTCGTAGTAAAACATAGTTTGAAAACAAACAGCAGGTTTAAGGTAGATAAGACTTCAACGCTATAAAAATGGATCGATAATTTAAAGCGAAACACAGTGTTTTTAATGAGATAGCAAAGAATGGAAAATATCATATGGTTAGTTGTCGTTGACTTTAAAACGTCTGTAAGACAAAGAGGTTTTTAAAAGTAAATAAGTTCAAAGAAGATGTTACGTGTTTGCATAAGATGTTTGTTAAAGAGGGTAATGGAAAATATTGTAGAGGATACAGACGGAGTCGGATGATTAAACAGTATAAATAGCAGCAGGAAAGACAATAATGTAGACTGGTTGGTTGGGATAAGACTTGTAAATAAGCGGGAATGATGATAAAGTAAATAATCACAGGTAAGACAAGGATACACAAAAATCGATAACGAACGTTGGAGACTGGGGAAAGATACAAGACAAAGAACAGTATATTTTGAATGCAAGTTAGAATGAAGCGATCAGATGTGCGCGTGTGAAAGAGGCGTGTTTTGGTGCTCGGGTGGAAGTTACTTCCCGGACGATTTCGTAGAAAGTGACAGCCGTTAGATAATTTTAATGAGGATTTCTAACTAAAATACTTGTTTGCAAGTGGAATTCTCGTATTTTTGAGACGGTTGCGAAATTTACGGCGAAAAACTCAAGGATAATGGCTAGTTTTGCATAATTAGACGACTGTTAGTTGTTGTGGAGTGGAGAAATTCGTGGAATCTGTGAACGGTTGAGAAGTTTTCCAAGAAATGTGTGCATGGAGAATGGCGTGTAACGATTCGGGGTGAAATTCGGAGGTTATATAAACAACGACAAGGCAGGTAGGACTCTCTCTTTCTTTCCTTGTTGATCTTCCACCAAGCTTCGTGTAATAGCAAATGTGTATAATTGCGTTTAAATTATTTTTTCTACAATTAAAATGCACAAATTGGTGCAACGGTAATATTGCAATTGTGAATATTTAAAATAAAGTTGATAACCAAAGCTGGTAGAAAAGTAACTAGACCTTTTTACTACATATGGTTGGAGGCGCTTGGTGTGCACTGGTAGAAGTCGAGTATGTTGATGGACCAGTAGCAGATGTACGGGAGCATGGAAGTACCGTGCATTAGCAGCTGAGAAATCTGAGGGGAGGCGTACAGTTCCTGATGGTGAGAGGCCACCTGGACCAATTCTTGAACGAGCGGTCTAGAGGGATGACCACATCGGAGAAGATTTCAACGTAAAAAGCTGGTGGTGCTTAGTCCAGGTAATTGAACTTTGTAAAACTTTTGAATATTGTGAATTTGTTGATGATTATGATAATTTGGTGATTTTTGTGGATTTTGTTGTATTATAAGGACATTTTTAATTGACAATTTCCTTTGAGAAAGGAGGGTCTGAAAACTTATTTATGTACTACTTGGTATTATAAAAGGAAAGTGTAATATTGGCTTTTGTACAAAGTAAAAGGGTTTTTGGTAATTTTTTAGTGCTCGCAGAGCTCGCAGTAGACCTGGGGTTTTAAAGTAAAGTTTAGGGATACGCCCAGTTACTTTTACTTAATGATCGATGTAAATTAATGAATTTCCTAATTATTTTATTTAAAAGGACTTTATTTAAAATTTGATGATATTTGTGATCCAAGGGGTATGAAGAATGTAAGACTAAAATTTTTGAATTGCGAATTAATGTTCCAATAGAACGTGATGTACTTTTGGCAGTCAAATTTTATTTATTTTTCGAATATTAGGGTATTATTTTCAGAGAGCAAGTGAGCAGCCGTGGCGAATATCCTTGAGGAAGCTGAACGAAAAGCTGGTGGTTTTGGCGTCCGAATTATAGGGTGATATGTAATGCAAGTCTAGGTGGTTGGATTTGATTTCTAGAGTAGGTCAGCAACATTTATAACTACACAATTTTTAGGGGCCTTTCCAGGGGAAGCTCGCAGCAATTATAACGCCCAAAGTGTGGGGTACGAATTAACCGACTTGTTCAAGAAAGAGCTCGTAACTATATATATATATATATATTGCTATGATAAGGGGTTGTTTAAGGGTGTATTATATAGCAAGGGTCGTTCAGTAAGTATAAATTACGATAGGAAGCAGAAAACTGCATTTATTTAGTAGAAAATTTAATAATTCTTATATAATGTAAATAGTAAGCATTTAACACCCTGTATATAGAGCATAATTAGTTTTAAACGACGCAAATAAACACATCTTACAATAATAGGACGCATATTTAGCATAGAAATAGGTGATTCATACATTAGGTAAATATCAAGTATTTAACACTCGGTATATAGAGCTTTATTAATTTTAAGTAATGCAAATAACGATATTTTTCAGTAAAAGTGCGCGTATTTAGAGATAAGGATAATACATGTAATTAAACACGCATTCAAAAGGGTTCTAATTAGTTAAAATATAATACGAATATAAGAGATAAAACTTAACGAAGCTTTGTCTAAGTGCGTAGAAACAATTAACATTTTTGATAAGAAAATGCAGTTCAAAGATGCGTAAATAAATAAACATACACGAAAACTGAAATTGAAGTTACATCATGTATTTTTGTATAATATGGAAAACGCGATATATAAACAAGGGAAACGAATATATTACATCAGAAAACCACTTCAAGGTGTAGGATATACGAAGACCTTATTGGTTAAGATAAGCGACAGACTTGGTGGAAACCCAACCCACATACAAGTGGGATGAGCCTATATTAACAGCAAGTAATGATAACAGAGTTCAGTTTTAACTCAAGAGCGCCAAGCTGCGACGCTTCGAATCTAAAAGTCACGCGTAATTTAATATTTAATAATATAATAGTGAAAATAGATAGTGACAAATAAGTGCTACAAATATGAAGATTCCTTTTACCATTTAACGTGAGTAGAATTTGGAGTAATTTATTTAAAGTAATAAGATATAATAATTCCGAGTGGACAGATATAATAATTCCAAGTGGATAGATATAATAATTCGAGTGGATAGATATAAGAATCCGAGTGGATAGATATGATAATTCCGAATTGGGGGATAACAATTCTTAATTGGTGTAGAATAATTTCAAATTTGGTTGATAATAAATCCTAATGGATAGTATAATAATTTAAATGCATGGAAAATTCTAATTGATGGTATAATATTTCAAATGTATGGATAATTCGAATATGGGGATATTTTAAATGGATTAATGTAATACTTTAAACCAGCGTCGACGATTGTGGTATAATTTTGAGTTGTGAGAATCAATAAAGAAGCACGAATTAATTTGTGGAGAACAATGAATTCAACTAAGCAGAGCAGGTCAGATCTTATTAGTTTTAAGATATTTTTTTTCTATTTTTAAATTTCATTACTGAATTTATTCAATTTATATAAACTTGTGTAACAAAGTCAACAACAAACTTTGCATATGTTAAAAGTACGTAATATTAGGAAGATATCTGGAACGTTCGAGGTTTCTTTGATAAAAAGAGTAGTTTTTGGTGACTTTAGATTGGTTGCAAAGCATATAAATTTTGGGATAAATAAGACTTATGATATTGATTGATCGAGGAGTGTATTTTAATAATTTTCAAAACTTGTACATAATATTTCTCTTCATTATATGGAATTAATTGACTTCATTTTATAATTCAAACAAAGAAGTAATCAGAAAGGGGCGAAGAAGAAAAAAATTGATCATCGTAACGTTGTGCACTCTGTGTAGAATAATAAAAGCTAGCCGTGGCATAACAATAAAATTAGTGAGATTAAAAATTTAATTACATAACACAGAGAGGTGGAGTTAGGTAGAAAACGTCCATTGACACCGAGTACGGCTTTATCATATCAATATATATATATATATATATATATATATATATATATATTATTTGTTAAAAATGTCAGTATTCATACTATACAAAATCATAATGAAAGACAATTTATATGTTTGGTTATGACTACTTCGTATATTTAATGTATACAGTCCCTCTGATACCCATATAAAGTATGAGATAATTATATCAAAAAAGTTTATAGGGAACGTTTTCTGTTCTTACATCGTTTTTAGTAAAGATAGTTTTGGTTCCAGGTAACAATCTCCTCTTAGTCGTAGCTAAGCAACCCCTTATTCAGTAATTATAAGGTATCGTTATTATAAGGTAAACACGTTTTTATGTTAGAGCTATACAATAGATACTGTATGTTATTTTTTATAAGCTAATGTTCTATAGTTTAAGACTCTATACTCTTATTCAGAAAGAAAAGCAGTTAAACTACGATTATTATGCACCATAGGAACAATCTCTAAGAGTTTCTTCACTAAATATAATACTAAAGATGTAAACTTGTAAAGTACACGATATTCACACCTTTATAGTTAGAGAACTTAACTATAAAAGTTAAAAATTCTTTGCTAGCTGTCAGTTAATGGTGAAGCTCCGGTAGTGGCTGACTGAAACTATTTTCGATTGTGTCACTCTAAGCACTAAGGATGAGTTGAAGAATCCCTACCACCAGGAGGTCGAACAGATACAGACCCATTGTTGTGGAACCCGATTTCGAAATCTTTGGTTTTCCTGTAACACATTATACGTACATATTACATAGATTGATTATTGTAAGAGGTAGTTAAAATATTTAAGGTTCTACAATACATTGTAATAGCGTTGCCACTACTGCGTGCTAAGCTGGTTGCAGAAAAGTTTATTCGAGAGGTCGCTTGTTCTAGTGTTTAAAAAAGTGGTTTTTATACTATAGTATCTAATTCAAGCACTATGGCGTTACCGAAAAGCTGTGTATAAAGCAGTTCTAAACAGTTACATGCTTTTCAAACGTAGCTAGTACTTTTCTCTTAGCGAGATACGCATGACTAAACCACCAAGATGATATTCGGAGAGAAAAATACATCGATTAGCTTAGTGTTTCCTGAAGCCCTTCTTAATAAGTTTTTAATGAAAAATATCTGTGAGTAATCCAACTCAATCCTTATTACTCATACTTCAATAAAAAACAGAAAAATTGAAATGTACTAGCACCGTATCTACACCGACCTGATAATAACGGTGTTTTAAAAAGAACGCAACCTTACGTTTATGTAGATAAAAGCTAGGCATGGCAAAATTTTTCTTTGTACCACATGTCTGTTAGCAACGCTGTACACATTGTTAACAGCTAGTAATAGTTGAAATATTGTCCACATTATGCTAGGGTTATTCTATACAAATTTATCCCTATGGTGTTAACTGCCGTGTTCTAGGGATGCTAACTGAGACTTATCGTGGTTATAAATCCTATAAGCGAATGAAAGACGAGTTTCAGTTAAAGCTTCCCAATTTTACAATTCCTGGTAAATCGACATTATTGCGTTTACTAAATTTTAAAGGACACAGTTCGACCATTACTGTTTAACGTGGAAATTCTGTAGGTTGAAAAAGAACGTTCTGCTTTCTGCTAACCCAGAAAATTGCGCACAAAGCTATTTTTACAATTCGGACTTTCATTATCTATTGCTTTCAGAGCTACTAAAAATACATTTTCACACTTGCCTTATCAGTGTCGTTCAGAAACAGAAATAAGTAGATAATAGAAAACGTTTATGGCAATATGAATGGTTTTGTTCTCTTGTTCATGAAAACTGTATTAAATTGTGGTATTGTGTATGTTTTAGCGATAAGACCTGGTTTCACTCCGATAACTACATTAACAATCAAAACTGCGGAATATAGAACGCTGAAAGTCACCATGCGTTTCATGGACGGTTATTACATGTACATAACATTGACGTTTTGTGTGCGATCTCCCTATGCCCTGCGATGGGACCTTTACCTTTTGAAAATATGTGGATCGTGTGGTTTATCGTAACCCAATTTAAGAGTATATTGCAATGTTAGATTTAAATGAACGACAACGTCGTTTCCTGTAGTATAAGGCAACGTGTCACACTGCTGATGAAACGCTAGATGTGCCGCGGGTACCCTTTTTGGTATCACGCCAACTATGCTACCGCTCTATGCAAACATACCGTATATACATTAATTGTCATTTGGAGTAGCTTGACTTTGAAAGTTTAACCCCTTCCTATACTGTTTGCAATGAGACGCCGATGACAAGTTTTAGGGTTCTTGCGCTTTGTATTGTTCTTTTACTTCTTCACATAGTGCTTGTCCTACGATATCTCGTTCATCTGGTTCTGCATCTAGCTGTACACTTTCTACAGATTACATATTATTAATATTATTTTCTGCTGTAATGTACAAAAGTATGTAGAGTATTGCCTCGTATAAAAGCCTGGGGCTATCAACTTTGCACATATCTTTCTCGACCTATTTCTATTGACCATGTTTCTAATTGTCCTTCTTGGATGCCTGTGAAACCGCTCTCCTTTGCTGCAATTTAAAAAATATTTAATTAGCTTCAGTTTTCGATAGCTCAATTGAAAATTCTTTACCATTATCAAACTATAAATCATTATTTCTCGGTACTGTAAGAGAAAATGCAGTTCTAGGCTCGGAAAATTCAGGTTCATGATTTTCTTTGTTATTAACAAACTCATTGTGATTGGCATATTCAAAATCCCTGTGAATATTATGAAACTTTAATTTAAAACTTTAATGTTTTTTGCATATGGATAAACGCATTGGTCTAGTAAAAACAAATCCGCCTTTTTTTGGAAACATCAATAATAGTAGTTTTTGTACAGTTTGAAATGAATTTCGCACTTTAAAACGGTATCAGCTGCTTTCGTATATAATTGCTTTTGAATTTTCTGCTCGATTGTGGTGTTAGACAGTCGCATTTTATCTTTGACATAAATAGGAAAATTGACCAATTGGTCACATTCACAAAATCTCAAAATGCTGGGTTCTATATTTGGTATTTGGGAGACAATTTCAGTGACAGGTGACATTCTTTACTGCACAATATAAGTTTTGTCCTTTTCGATATTTTAAGAAACAATTCTAAATTATTAAAATGTATCATTGATATATAATACAATTATGATGAGTGACTTTAAATTAAACCTATGATCTGCTTTAAATATAGTTACACTATTGATATGTACTTTTTAACGTAAAAACTATCACAATTATTGCACACAAAAAAGTTAAACACATCGTGGTCTTTCGTTAATCTTTGGTAGTCGAGTAGAGACTAAACACAAAATCCGCTACACCATTTATGCATATTACTGCATATACGTAATGCTCAGCAACAAACCCGCATCTACAAGTAGATACGGGGTTGTAACTAAGCATGCGGGCAGAAATGATATTCTTGCTAAGTACCAGTTGCCAATTAAAAATATATTTAATGGCAAATATGACGAGCTTTTTTTTTGAAAATAGCTAGTTTAGAGCCTTCGCAACACGTTCACTAACTCATTTTCATAGTTCTTTTTTTTCAACTTATGATATATTTGCTTAGGACGGCAGTGTGGTCTCCAAAACCTCCAAATCTAATATCTCAAACCTTTTCCTTTGGGTGCATTTGGAAAGAGTAGTCAATAGACACAGTCCATTACGCTTGAGAAATTGAAGGCTAACATTGACAGTGAGTTTCCAATCATTATTGAGCAAAAATTAGAAAAATGGCCGAAAGTGTTATGATAGGTGTAGACATCCATCAGTACCTCAGGAAATCAATTTAAACATTTACTGTAAAGTTTTTTGGATTGCAACTAAAATACTTTTGCATAAATACATTATTATTTTTGTAATACATTTACTTCATAAAAAAAACGGTTACATTCTGTTTAAAACACCTGCTATATAGGAGACTTCTTAAGAAGTGGGTCAACGTGATTTAGAATGGTAGTATTAAAGTGACTTGATGATCTGGGACTGATTAGAGGTACAATCAAGGTACAATATATTTAAAACGCGCCATTTTATCGACATTAAGTTTATTGGTTTACATAAAATACTATTTATTTTATAGTATTTTTGAATTCACTGAATTTTAGTTAAACTTTCATCAAACAACGGCATGCTCGTATTGTGGCATGGATTATTAGATAATATAATTTTGTATGGCATTATAAAAGTAATTCGATCATAGCGAACGAAAATTAATATAAATTATTGGTTATTTTAAAAAAGAAAATTCCAAAAATCGGTTTCGCTTTTATTGTAGCTCCTCAGATTGGACCATTTCTCTCTGCAAAACAACCAACAAATATCTTAAAATTATACACTAATCATGATATATGAATTTGTACAAAATGTAACTCATGCGCCTCCTATACTCGAAAGTAAGCAACTAACTATCGATAAGTTTTGCAAGTCCCTGACATAATAGTACAAATGGCATTGCCAGACAAAATAAAGATGGAACAGATGAAAAATAAACAAACAAGTAGCCGATTACCTACTTATGATTGGCGGACCTTCTAAGAAGCTACTACACCCAATGCTAATTGAGGAACTTGGCCAACTAAAACTAATACGTTTCCATTTACTTGATAATGAATAATTTTGTCTGGCATTAAGAAAATAATTCGAGCATAGTTGACGAAAATTAATATAAATTGTTGGTTATTTTGAAAAGCGAAAATTATTGGAGCTTGATATTATTTCAGAACATTGAAAGGGATCAGAAAAACGTGTACACGGTGTAAAAACTTCGTTTAAAGGTTATAGAAATAAAATGTCGAAATATAGATTTTTAGATTGAATAACTACTATAACTTGCCTATAATTTGCCTATATCAAACTGTTGTCCTTTTATGTGCAATATAACACTACATACGCCATTTTAATCAAATTAGAAGTTGAGATTCGTAACTAGATTACACATGTTACTGCAACACCATATTGATGATGGTTCATCAACACCTCACAAGCAACAATTATTTGAAATGATAATAATCTACAGTGAACGTAATGAAAAACATAATCCGTTTCGTTTAAGATTCTTAAATTGATCAGATGCGAGTTCCAGTTGTCTTTGATAAGATTGATTCATTATTTACCCATTCCTTTATAATTCGTTCTAACTCATATAGCGTTCAGGGAACTTCTGAAAAGGAACATTTCATACTCTTCAAAAATCTATTGCAAGTGTAACATTGCACCAATAGACATCAAATAGAAAATACCTATATACTTATTATTTATTTTTGATTTTATTATTCATTGGTAACCTACAAATCACTTTTCTTACTAATATAATTAAGATAATACATTGAATCTTTGATTGCAATTAATAAGGAACGGTTAGCAGTTATTACCTATGTGGGCCATTGTTTTGCCCAGCATCATCTATTGTAATAAAATACTAAAATTTCTGTTTAAAAACCAACATCTTTAAAATTTCATTGTTTTACATTTTAAATAAGCTTTGCTTATCATCTCCTGCATTTAATTTTGATATAGTCGAAGCTTCAAGATTGTTGATTTTCAACGAAAAATGAGGAATGGGTTAAATTTATGGAGGTATTCAATTTATGGATTTATGAACATAAATGGCTTTTTTTAAAGTGTTAAAAATTTATCTCAAAAACTCATAGGCATACGCATATAGTTGTTTGATTCAAAACAATGAAGTGGGTGGCATCCTAGGGTGCAACAAGTTGCAACAAGTTGCCACTTGAAATTATTATAAAGCAAGCTTATATCTGGTCCTTATAGAAATTTTTAATTTCTCGTTCCGGTGGTGTTTTAAATACCTATACATAATATACCTATGTAAAGAAAGTATCATGTATACATAAATAACCAAAAAATTATTTATAAAGTCTACAATTATTATGCTTACTAAAGAGAAGCGACATAACTAAGACATTCAATATACGAATTCCTTAAAGGGCTGAAATTAACTTATCGGTTAGTCTCAAAAAGTAAAATCAAAGCATTAGTTGAATGTGATTACACAGCATTTCAGAATTGTTGTAGACTTATTAAGAAATCGAGCAATAATTACTAGGGGCAAAAATGTATGTTGAGCATATGTATTACATATAAAGTTTTATTACATTACAACAGAAAGAGATTGATTTCGATTCCTAGTAATACCTACCGAATATCTCATTATAAAAAGACTAATCAAAATACTAAACACGTCGATCAAAATAATAAAAAAAGCTTGAGTAAACTACAAACGCTTTGATGCATTTTTGCTTTAACTAAAAAAGATTCATTTCAAAATTACTGTCCGATATGAAACTATTTGGGCCCCACTCCTCGAGATTTCCCTAATAATGATAAAATATTTAAAAATAACAAGACTTGGAGACTCACTACCTTAAGATCCACATGCACCAGTTCCTGGTTCACGAGTTGTGGAAGCGCTTAAAATATGCTTTTTATTCATAGAACTTTGACAAATGTGGGATTTTAGTACAACAGCATTTTGTTAAAATAGAAAACTATTTAAAACATCAGATGTAGAGTAGATGGTCAATCTAATTAAAAGCACTTGATCAAACTACAGAGTATCTGCCGTAAAATGCTATAATATTCGAAACCGATTATTTCCATAAAAAGTAATTGATAAAGCATTCCACTGGCGAAATGTTATAAAAAAGAAGACTAAGAGCTAAATGCGTGTAAAAAAACTTTGATGACAATAATGAACAATATTCTTCTATTGCACATTTCTGAGCCAATGAAGGATAATGAATTTTATGAAAGACATACCACGTAGTCGATTAAAGACACATAATCCTTTAACCGCGTGTTTTAACTAGCGGACACATTTAGCATTAAAATACTTTTAGTTGTCATACTAGTATCCATACCCCTATCATTTTTCAATGGTATCTTACATGCATGGTGACGTATTTTCCATTTCATATATCCAACTAATTAAAATTAACATGTACATTTGTATACACGCATGAACTTCATTCGCACACACAAATACTTGCGCGCGCACACACACACACGCACACATTTTGTGGGTGAGTGAAAATCTTTGTATGAGTATATATATATATATATATATATATATATATATATATATATATATATACCGGGTGTCTCGACGCAGACGAAACGCTCGATTACTGCTTAATGGTAACTTTTAGCGAAAAAGCTTTCAAATAAATTTTATGTATACTTATAAAGCGTAAAATTAATTAGTGTTAAACAGGGTGGTCAATAAAAAAGTTATTTACCAAAGTTATGTTTTTTTAAATGGAACACCAAGTATTTTATTACAAATTATGATTGCTCGTATCAAGCTACGGTAACTTTTATCAGGATTACCTATACCTAAATCTCATAGTTATTGAGATATTCAACTTTTTTCAAAATTGCATGATTTATTAAAAATTTTGTAACACCATGATTTAAATGATGCTGAAGATTTAACTTTTGTAGGGGAATAGTATAAACTTGGAAATATAACACTAGTTATCAAAATAATATACAGGGTGCCCATTGTATCGTTTTCCGTTTATTGAACAATTAATGCAATCAAGTCCCCTATTTCAAATGGAACACCCTGTATATTTTCAAGTAGTAAAATGCAGAATTAAATTCTCCATTAAACAATATTAGGTTATCGCATCTTCATATTCAACCGTTTTCGAGTTATAAGCGAATAATTATATATTTTATAATATTTAAAGATTATAATAATTAAAATAATGATGAGTTATCAAAAAAACAACACATTAAATAATTTATAAGTAGTGTTCAAAGCGTTTACCATCGTTCTCAATACATAATTGCATTTGTTGAATAAACAATCTTTGAACTTCGTGTAAGATTTGGGAAGTGCTTGTTGAAAAAGCATTTCTAATCCTAGCTTTCATGTTGTCTAATGTTGTGGGAGCAGTTGAATAAACTATGTCTTTAATATAGCCCCACAGAAAGAAATCCAAACTAGTTAAATCCTGAGATCTTGCTGGCCATTGTTGCGGCCCGCCTCTTCCAACCCACCTTCGTGGAAAATTTTGATGCAAAAAATTACGCACAGTGGCTTTAAAGTGCGCGGGGGTCCCATTCAATTGAAACCACATAGGTTGCCTGACGTTCTCAGGAACATTCTCAAATAATTCTGGTAATAAGAACCTTATAAAATTACAAATTTTTTTTCCAGTTAAAGTCCCATCAAAGAAAGAAAGACCAATTACATGGCTTACTACGATTCCTCCCCATACATTCAAGTACCATCTGTTTTGTCGATTTGCAATAAACACTTAATGAAGATTTTCATTATCATAATAATGCAAATTGTGCATGTTAACAAAACCATTGTTATGGAATGTTCTTTCATCACTGAACAAAACAAAATACAAAAAATGTTCAGCTTTTCTGATTTGATCCATTACCCATAATCCAAAATCAATTCTGCTTTGAAATTCCCATCCTTAAGCTCTTGGTGAAGCTGAATTTTATATGGGTGAAATTTGTCAGCTTTTAGTATTTTTTGAAACACTAGTTTTGCTCAATCCGATTGTTTGACTGATTTTACGTAAATTAGTATTAGGATTTTCTACTACAGATTCCAATACCAACAATTGATTTCCTTCACTACTTGTAACATGCTTTACTTGTTGAGTTTTTCATATTCAACATTTCCAGTACTTCTAAAGCGTTGCACTAATCTTTCAAACGCAGCTCTATTAGGATGCAATCGATTAGGAAGTTTCTGAGCGTAAATTTTTGAAGCTAATAAACAATTTTCTTCAACTTTGCCAACTAGTAATATCACATCAATTAATTGTTCAATAAACGGAAAACGATACAATGGGCACCCTGTATATTATTTTGATAACTAGTGTTATGTTACCAATAACTACAAGTTTATACTATTCCCCTACAAAAGTTAAATCTTCAGCATCATCTAAATTATGTTGTTACAAAAATTTTTAATGAATCATGCAATTTTGAAGAAAGTTGAATATCTCAACAACTATGAGATTTAGGTATAGGTAATCCTGATAAAGGTTACCGTAGTTTGATACAAGCAATCAGAATTTGTAATAAAATACTGGGTGTTTTATTTAAAAAAAACATAACTTTAGTAAATAATTTTTTTATTGAGCACCCTGTATAATACTAATTAATTTTATGTTGTAGCCATTATGAGTGTACATAAGATTTATTTGAAAGTTTTTTCGCTAAACGTTACCATTAAACAGTAATCGTGCATTTCGTGTGCGTTGGGATACCCGGTATATATAATGCTATGATAAGGAGGTTACTTTGGGGTGTATTGAGTCGTAAGGGTCGCATAGTAAATGTAAATAGAAACAGGAATTAGAAAACTGCATTTATTTAGCATAAAAAATAAAAAAATCGCATATTATGCAGAGAGCAAACAATTAACACCCTGTATAAGGACCACAATTAACTTTAATCAATGCCAGTAAACACGTCTTTTAATAATAGAACACATATTTAGCAGGGAGATAATTATACATGCAATTAAACTACTTCAAGAAGCGTTCATAAGTTTATAAACAAATAGATACGCATGGAATACGATAAAACCTAGTAAGTCATCACGCAATTAAGCATGCGATATTGGAAGAATATAGTAAAACGCTTTGATAAGAAATGCACATTTCAAAATAAGTTTTAAATACAAGACATAAACAGAAACATGTTGATTTACATCATTCATGTTACATCATTTTATTTATTCAATTCCCCAAAAGCTTTATCTACACAAACAAAAGCAATAAGCTAAATTAAAGACCAAGGTAAATTAAAATTTCCAGTAATAATAACAAAACAAGCGATCAAAGATCGTGAAATAATAGAAATACGACCAGAATATGTAACCATGAAATAGTTTCATCAGAATTAAACTTGTAAACTCCTAGGAATATCCAAAACAACTTATGGTTGGCTACGAGACTTTCAGATAAACCAATAAAACTTAGATAGCATAAGCTATATAACGCCCAGAGTTTGATAAGAAGCTCAGTCTCAATTTGAACCACGTCGAAGCTGCATCACTGTTACTCGAAAATTTACGCGTTGAAATAAATTTCAAATTAAATTATTAAAATTTGCGAAAAGTGGTGTTATATGATATTTGAAAACAAACTGTAGTAAAGATTTATGAAAAAACTTTCGCCCTTTGCTAAAAACGTGAGTAGAAATTTGTTATTTAATTTAGGTTAACTTTATAATAATGTAGGGCTCTAAGTTGGGAAATCTGAGTGGCACCTGAGAAATCTAAGCTGAGAGATCTAAGTTGCAATCGGGATATCTAAGTTGCACCCGAGCAATCTAAATTGAGAAATCCAAGTAAAGCACGAAGTAAATTTTGGAAACAAAAATTAACAATACTGAATAAAATTATTGGTTCAAAACAGTAAAGAAAGATTTAAAGTTAGCCATTATGCAAGAAAAAAAGCTATCGTGGGAAAAGCTCTGTAAAGAGCTGGATGAGGATATATGAAGGAAAGGCTACCAAATAGCGACAAATAAACTAAATCTTCGACCAAAAATTACTTTGAGCGACCGAGAAATTGCAGAGCAGTTTAAAAAACTATTCCCGAATCATCAACAAATTAAATGGGAATAATGCCACACTATGAACGAGAGCATCGATAAGTTCAGCGTGGATGAAATGAATATTGCCATTAGCTCTATCAAAGGAAATAAAGCACCCGAGCTAGACATGATTCTCCCGGAGGTAATAAAAATGATAACCAACAATAATATGCAAGCTGCTGCTGAGGTAATGAACCGACGTTTAATGACTAGAGAATTTCCTAGTATATGGAAGACGGCAAGATTAGCACTAGTTGAAAAAAGCCTGCTTTTAAACCAATTTGTTTATTAAATGTAATGTGGAAACTGCTAGAAGGGCTAATCAAAAAAAGGTTGAAGAGGAAGTCGAGGCAAAAAACATTCTGCATGAACATCAGTACGGCTTCAGGAAAGGTCGTTCTACATTAAATGCTCTAAAAGTAGTGGTTAAATCGGCAGAAAAAACAAAGGAAAAGGCGTACCAATACAGGGAGATTTGTGTGCTAATTACACTAGACGTGGAAAATGCGTTTAATTCAGCAGCCTGGACAGAAATCATTACATCACTAGAGACTGCAAAAATAAGTTCTTACCTAACCGATATGATAAAGACATATCTAACAGATAGATATATCCACACAGAAAACGGGCAAGTAGTGCAAATTACTTGTGGAGTTCCACAGTGCTCGATCCTGGGACCAACCCTGTGGAACATTATGTATAACAAAATCCTACAGCTGGAATTGGGGAAGGACGTGGTTCTAGTCGCATATGCTGACGACCTAGCAATTGTCCTAACAGGGAAAAAACAAAAAACGTTGGAAAAAGGAGCTAACGGCGCCATAGTAAAAATAGTGGGGACACTCAAAAATATGAAATTAAAAATCGTGCCAGAAAAAACTGAAATGGTTGTACTAGCAGGTAGAAGGAAAATAAAGGATGTCGAAGTCGATGGAACTATGGTCAAGAGCAAAAGCTCACTAAAGTACATGGGAGTACATCTCGATAGACAGCTGAGGATGACAACACACATTAAAGAAGTGTGCAAGAAAGCAATGCAAATGCAAACAAAATTAGCGAGGCTGCTCCCTAACATTGGAGAGCCCAGGAAATATAAAAGAAAGGTGCTAGCTACTGTGGTTCTATCAATTGTAATCTACGGTGCCCCGATATACTAAAAGGCATTACAGTATCGGCACTACGAACAACTAATGGAGTCCACCAACAGGAAAATGGCAATCCGGATCACCTCGGCATATAGAACGGTAGCAACAGAAGCCATCTTAGCTATCGCTGGAATACCACTCATAAAGCTGAAAGTGCAGGAAAGAACGGATGCTATTAGAAAGGGTTCGGCAAGCAAACAGGAAGCATACGAAACTTTAATGAATGATTAGCAACAGAGATGGGAACGGTACCAGGGATGGACAAAAACGTTTATAAAAGACGTCAGGCTGTGGTGTCGAAAAAGAGGGGGAAAAATAGACTACTCCCTAACGCAGGCGTTCACCGGACATGGTAGCTTTGGTAGTTACCTTTACAAAATCAAGAGGAGAGATAACCCTAACTGTTGGTACTGCGGAGAAGTTGATACCCCTGAACACACCATCTTCATCTGTACACAACGAAACAATATGCACCTAGCATGCCAGACAGAAATTACCAGGAGTAACATATCGCATATAATAATAACAGATGAAGAAAGCTGGAAGGTAATTACGACAGCGTTAAGAGACATCATGAAGATAAAAATACACGATGAATTGAAACAACAACTATGAATATTGACAAAGACAGACGAACATAAAATAACCTGCAATAAAGAATACCTCGCAAGAGTTCCGAAGAAATGCCTTTGGCGGTACCAGGACTCTTCGTCACAAGCGGGAAGAGAGGAAAGGGTATAGTGGATAGGCCCTGATAATAGGGAGAGCCCAACACTACCCCCGGCACAGAACATCCTAGCCGGGGTGTGCACGTAACATGTTCCTAATCCTCTTTAAAAAAAAAGGTTTACCCTGATAGTTTTTTTGTTGGCAAGCTGCAGGTTACAGATGTGGTGAAATTATCTTGGCTCGAGGACCATGGTATAGGATTTGGTTCCCACTTTGTGGTGATCCTTACTTGGATGCAGGATAACACCACTGTGATGTGATATTAAGTATTAAGATTCTTCTAATTTTAAGAAGATGCTGATTTTATTGACGCCTTTTTACATTTCATTTTTGACATAAGTTGATTTTTTTAACAAAAAATGCTTAGGTTCCTATTAAGCTAAATATCAATAACTTAAATGGACTCTAGTAAGTAGGCCGGGCTGCACCTCAGTCAATGCATGCAAATATATATATATATATATATATATATATATATATATATATCACACTGATGTGTGCAAGTATGTAGACCAATGGCCGCACAACACAAATAACAGTAGTACTAAACACTAGTACCTCTTTGCTCTTAACTTCGTCTGTTCATGATAGCTTTATCATATGTGTGCAGCACCACATTTCAAAGGCTTCTTTCTACCTTTTTCTTGTTCGCTTCTCCTACTGTCCAGGCATCACAGCTGTACAGTGTTGTGCTACACACATATGTTTTAAGCAATCTTTTCCTTGTTTTTATGTTTGTTGTTTTTGAACACAGTAGTTTCTTTTTTCTGTTAAATGTAGCAGGGCCTTGTGCTAATGTTTGCTTTATATCTTTTGTGCTTCTCCCATATTGCGTTATTTGGCTTCCTAAGTAGCAGAAATCATTAACCTCTTGTAAGTTCTCGTTACCTATTTGTATTCTTGTTTTTGTCTTATTGTCCCCTCTTTTGCATACCAGAATTTCAGTTTTATTTTTGTTAATTTTCATACCGTATTTCTCTGTTAGAACTGTTTCCATTTCATTAAGAGCAGCTTCTAACTCTTTTTTTGCTAGTTGCTAATACCGCTATATCATCTGCAAATTTAAGCATATCAACCTTATGTTCCTGCATAGTAATTCCAAATGTCTTCCTGCATTTGACAGTATTCATTGCCTCTTCTATGTACAAGTTAAAAATTAATGGGCACAAGGCACACCCCCGTCTCACAACTTTCCTAATATTTACTTCTCTACGTTCCTGCTCCAATTCTATTACCGCTGTTTGCTCGTTGTACAGGCTATGTACTATCCGTCTATCCCTAAAATTCATCCAATTTTTTTGAGTATTTTGAACATTTTTTGCCATTTTAAATTGTCGAATGCTTTTTCCAGATCTAGCAACTTTATCTACACGCTTGCCCCCTTTTCTATTGTTTACTCTATTATCTCCCTCAGAGCTAAAATAGCCTCCCGTGTTCCCCTGTTTTGCCTAAACCCAAGTTGATCTTCTCCTAGTACTTTTTCAGCTCGTTTTTCCATTCGTCTTTGTACAACTCTAGTTAATATTTTTAACATGTGTGCTGTCAGACTTATTAGGCGGCTCCGTGGCGTAGTGGTATGTGTGTGACTACTACGCCCTAGGTCCCGGGTTCGAATCCCGACACGGTCCGCTTGAAAAATGTTAGGCGAGCATTTTTCGCAAAAATACACCCTCGTTCGGATGAGAGGTAAAATGGAGGTCCCGTGTGTGAGTGTTGTCACGCACGTTAAAGATCCCTTCCCTTGCTTGGAACAGCAAGGATTCGGCAAAATTCAAAATTTTCTAGGTAAAAAAAACTCGCTTCCTGGCCAGTGTAGTACCTTCGGGTGGAGCATTGGAAAATCACATGTAATGTCAGACTTATTGTTCAAAAATTTTCACATCTAACCGCGCCTCCCTTTTTTGGTATAGTTACTATGTTACGTTTAAAATCTTTGGGTATCTCGCCTGTCTCATATATATATATAGCTTACAAGTTGGAAGAGACGTTCTGTTACTGCCGTTTTTACAGTTTCACCTTGCACCTTATCTGTACCCGGAGCCTTACCATTTTTCAGACCCTTTAATGCTAATTCAAACTCATCTCGCAGTATAGGATATCCCAAGTTATCATTTTCAATGTCTGATTCCTGTTCCAATGTTGGTAGTTTTTCTCCTGCGTATAAATTCCCTATATATTCCTGCCCTCTAACCACTTTCTCTATATTTTCTATAATGACGTTTCCTCCCGCGTCCCTTATATTTTTGCCATTCGGTTTTTTATCCCTAAAATTCATTCTAATTAGTTTGAATGCTTCGTCTGTTTTTCCTATTTCCATCTTAGTTTGTATTTTTTGACACCTTTCACCAATCCATTGTTCTTTAGCTTTTCTGTATTTGTGAATAATTTTCCATTTTACGGCTTTGTATCTTTCTTTTCCCGCTTTGTCTGATTTATTTTTGTATTTTCGTTTTTCTTCTGTTAAATATAGAATATCTTTTGTTATCCATGGTTTCTTATTTTCTTTTTGTGTATACCCCAGAATATTTCTGGCCACCATGTCTAAGCCGGATTTAATGGTATTCCATTCTGTTTCTACCTCCTTAGTATCAGATATTTTCCCGATATCTTTTAACAATTCATTTTACTTTTTTTTACATCTTTCGTAGATATCTTTATCTTTTAGTTTCTCAAAGTTAACGTGCTTTTTTTCATTCCTTTTTTTTATAATTACGATGTTGTGGTCAGTGTACTTATCTACTTCTGGATAGCTTCTACAATATTTTACTTGATTCCTAAACCGTTGTCTAATACGAATGTAATCTATTTAATATCTTCTTATACTCCCTGGCATTTTCCACGTATGTCGTACTTTAGCATGATGCTGAAATAATGTGTTTGTGATGGTTGAATTGTTTTTATCCCAAAATTCTACCAGCCTATTTCCTTTGTCGTTTCTCGTGCCTAAACCAAATAAACCTACTATTTTCATGTCCTTTTACGTATCTTAGTATGTCTTCGATGTCTTTGTAGATCGCTTTTACGTTTTCCTCACTGTGGCTGGAGGTGAGCATGTATACTTGTATTATTACTGTATTTACCGGTCTAGACTCTAATCTAACCGTCAGTACTCTATCGTTTTTTGTAAGTAGTTTTTTACACAGAGTCCTATCTTTTTTTGCATAACTATCCCCACACCAGAATTTTATTTCTCTGACCCTGTATAAATTACCCTAAAGTCTCCACTTCAAAAATCCCCCGCCTGTGGCCACCGAACTTCGGATCCCTACTATGTCTAGTGCTAACCTATCCATTTCTCTTTATAAGTTCTCTAGCCTACCTACTTGCTTCATACTTCTGACATTCCACGCTCCAGCTCGCAGAATGTTCCCGATTCTCTTTCTAAGGTTTCCGATTACATCCTCTGAAGTAGTCCCCTCCCGGAGATCCGGATGGGGGACTATTTTATCTCCGGAATCTTTTACCTCAAAGAATGCCATAATTTTAAATACAATTTAAATACAAATTGTACTTTGGAGGTAATGTGGTGGTTTCCTGTTAGATTCCACATCGCGGTAGTGTGTCTTAAAATGCCATACCGATCCTTATGGTCTCTGCCACTCTAAGTACCGAAAGAGCCGCTGCCCTCTTTCAGGGACCTGTTTTAGTCTGGTTCCTCACTAAAGACCCTACTAATTCGGTTGAATCTGTAGTTTGGGTCTTTAGATCACTGAAACGCGGTAGCCATTCCACTTGTTTTAGTAATTTAGAACTTCGGCAAGGTGCAGGTCCATTCGGAATGGATGCTTACTGCATACTTCAAATATTATCCTCGCAAAACAACAGTTTGCGACTTAAATCAAAATAACACTTCGCAATCGAATGAAGCCCCGTTTTTAATAAACGTTTCCTAATGTATACGAATTTATCTATTTCCAAAATATATTAGAATTAGCGCAATTCTATTTCAAATAATAAACGCTTATCTTAACGTATTATTCTAGGAAATCCTCATTAGCGTTCAAATTTGTTGAGTTTTATTACCTCGTTATCTCGTTCACTTATTAGTGACGCGCTATCTTCTTCCTTCTCTAACACGTATACGATTACTGTGTCGAGATGATCAATTTTTATCGGCTATTTTTCAATGTTCCAGCCGTTTCTTAGAACAAACGTTTATTTATTAATGAATTCATACGAATTGACGTATTCTACCAATTCCTTTCAAAACTTTTTTCTTAATCTCGTCTATTCCAGAAAGTTCTGTATTTAAAATAAATGTATGTAATCCACTAAACTTTAATTGCTTTTTAATGCAAAAGGGGTTTATTTTATAGAAAATATTTGCTGTCATGTTTCAGTACACAAAAGTAATATTAAAATTCGGTTTTTTTTTGAAAAGATTGTAGTTTCTTAAGCAAACTGCATAAAGCTATTGCTATTTACAGCAAATGAAAAGCATTTTTATCAAAAATGTATCGATAATTAATAAGTGGAAATAAATGGCTTTATATTTATCTTAAAATGATCGATTTGCGTTTGCATTAAAATGCGTTTTATAGTATCTTATAATTAATTATTTTTACATATACAACTTGCGTTACTTGCTATGTATTTACAATATGCTTATATCATACATGGTGATTATTTATACACGCGCAATTGCATTTTTTGTTTGTACATCAATGAATAAAAGTACGCTTGTATTATACAAGCGTAACCATGAATTTACGGAGATTTCTATAATTCCTGATTCTTTTATATTTTGGTGGGATTTATTTGTAGAATTTGTGTTTCAATGACCTCTTGTCACCCCTTATCACGTAAATATATATATTGGAGGGGCGTAACTTCCTCCACGTAATTAATTAAATAAGCGGGTGGATTAAACAATTTAGTGTATAAAGAAATTATCAGGATACAATATTGCGGGACTAAATTGGAAAGCGATAAGGCGGTTGTATTGTACAAGTTACAGTATAAATGTTTAATGTTAATTGTTTGCATAAATTCATATAAACAAAGTCAAAAAACTCACCAGAACTTTTTGGCTTTCGGTGCTATAGGATATTTCGGCACGCACAATCCACGAACACACAGTTGCGGTTTATATTATGTTTTTAAGCGGTAAAACAAAAGTTTAGGCACTTCTTAAGTACTCTGCGGTCACACACGATCCACGTTTTCTATATTAATGCACTCTTGCGAACCAGGTGTTCGTTACAAGATAAATGTAGTTCTGTTTATCGCGCACTATCAGTATTTATTTCGAATGCACAACGATACTTTTGGCGCGAACTAAGGCACTTATAAATTATCTATAAGTCGCCGAACCATATATATATATATATATATATATATATATATATATATATATATTTATATATATATATATGTATCATATATATATATATATATATATATATATATATATATATATATATACTACTGTGCATATTACAAGCATTAAAAGTAACGTCAATTATTTTTTCAAATCAAGGAACCTTAATTTCAACACCCAAAAGCGAGATTTCAATAACTTAATTCAACATGGGCACATAAATAACACGTGTCATATTTTGAAAAATTATGTAGAAGCAGAACAAATATATACTATGCAAATGCTTTTCATTTTAACTTCAAATAACATTCCCCAGTAATGGTATTTTAAAGGTTCGTGTTAAACTGTTAGTTCAAATTTTATATTTATTCTGAATATTACTATAAAAAACGTCCGAAATATGCTCCAACAGTTTGAGTTCAAAATATTCATTTGTAAGAATAACATATTTAAAAGCTGCAAGCAATCACTAGAAGAAATAAGACTCTATCGTTATCAAAGAATATTATCTAGGCAGTTAGCGCGCTTGCACATACTATCGTTGGAGAAGGGAGTACAAAACTGGTGCAGTATAGGCTAGAAAGAGTAAACCTGATAAAAAAACTTTAGAAAGTTAAAGCCATAGAGGGATATGTATTCGAAGTATATTAACACGTTGGAAAACGGTTGGTCCATTTAAGACTTTCCTTGAGGTAAAATCAAGTTGTATTAATAATAATATACGAATTTCGATTTTATATTCCCACAAAATTATAATCAGCAGCTTTACGTTATTGTTGTTTGGAAAATACAACGATCGCCTTTCTGTAAATTTTAATTTGAAAAATAGTTCGTAAAATTTAGAAAATGCGAATATTGAAAGGGATCACATTTAAATAGACTGGAATTAAATTTCGTATTGCTTTTCAATTTAGGCAGCCAAATATACTAGTTCGAAACTTGGAGAATTTTATTTAAGTATTTATTAAAAACGTGCAGACAAAATACCAATTATACGTTTTTTTATTATGGTATTTGTGTTAAAGTAATTAAGATGAGGTTATTGACAGTGATAAATGTTTGAAGCTAGTAATAAATGAACAGAGTCCTTGTTAAAAATGTGTTTTTTTAGTTTCATTGTTAATATGGATTAAATATTTATTATTCATACAATACTAGTAAGAGAATTATAAATATGAAAAATAATTTATTGTGAAGGTTAACATATTTTAGTGTGGGAGCATGTTAAATAATTTAAGTTTTGCCAGTATTTTACTACACTGATGAGTTGGTACAATAATGGGCTTGTCAATTAAAGATGTAATAAAAACTTATTAAATAATGAAAAAGAGATTTGTAAAAGTTTTAAGCATGTTGATGCATGAACTGACTCAGAAAGGTTTTTTATTAATAATACAATCGAGAACGTGTATAATTTTCCATTTGAATTTGTAAATTTATTCATTTTTAGTAAATCAATTGGCGCTTTTTAACTTAGTGTCTTGTTCCTTTGTGGGAGACCACTTTATATGAAATTATTCCACGCTGGTAGGAGCAGCATCTATTAAACTCAGGATGGGCTAGCAAAAAGTAACCAATTAAGTAAATCTTGTCATAATTTATTTCAAGATTCATCATGAACACGGCGTGCTTTGGGATTTCAGCTCCACCCAAAGGTACTGCATTGGTCAGATAGCGAGTTCTTTTAAATGGAAATTTGGAATTTTGGCAAACCCTTGCTATTTCAAGCAAGATAGGGATCTCTAACGCGTATGACAACACTTAAACACGGAACCTACACTATACATCTTATCCAAACGAAGGTTTATTTTTGTGACAAATGCCGCATACTGCTCTTTAAACGGACCGTGTTGAGATTCGAAACTGGGATCTAGGGCATAGCAGTCACGCGCATACGTCCACGAAGTCGCCCATTTCACCCGAAACGGCAAGAATTCCATAGACATACACACACACATACACACACAAACACACACACAGATATATACATATATTTATATACATTGCTGTGATAAGGGGTTGTTTAGGGGTGTATTGAGTAGTAAGCGTCGCGTAGTAACTGTAAATAGCAATGGGAATCAGAAAACTGCATTTATTTAGCAGGAAAATAAATAATTTGCACATTATGTAAATAGCAAGCATTTAACACCCTGTATATGGACCGTAATTAACTTTAATTAATGCTAGTAAGCATATCTTCCAATAATAGAACGCGTATTCAGCAGAGAAATACCATACATGTAATTAAACTACGTTGAGAAATGTCTAACAAGTTTATAAAATAAATACGCCGAAAATAAGATAAAACATAGTAAATCTTTATGTAATTACGCTTGTAAAAAGAGGGAACAATAAGAGTTTTGATAAGAAAACGCACTTTCAAGATCAGTTTAAAAAAATATATAAACGAAAACAGCACTTGTATTACATCATTTATTTTGAACAATTTTTCAAAAGCTTTATCTACACAAAACAACAGACATATGCTAAAAGTCCAGCAACGATAACAATAACAAGGCAATCAAAGATCGTAAAACAATTGTAAATAACAGCATGATACGGAACTCCAAAATAGTTTCATCAGAAATAAGCTTAAAAATATACTAGAAATGTCCTGAACAAATATGGTTGGTTGCAAGGCTGTTTGGAAAACCAATCCAAATATAGAGAGCAAAAGCTATATAACGCCCAGAGGTGATAAGAAACAGTCAGTTTCAATTTGAAGCACGTCGAATCTACAATAATCTTATTAAAATATTTACGCGTCAGATAAATAAATTTTATATTATAGTGAAAAATAGTGTTGTGTAAGAATTGCGTTAAGAATATACGAAAAAGCTTTTGCAGAAAACGTGAGTAGAAATTGGGTAATTAAATTAAATTAAATGTTTATAATGATATAGGGCTTCTAATCCATGATCCGAAGTCTGGTATTCTAATCCGCTTCTAGTCCACTTCTAATTCACGATCCTAAGTCTGGTATTCAGAAATTCTAATTCACGACAATAAGTGGAATAATTCTAAATTCATAATACTAAGAAACCTACGAATTCCAAGTGGTATTTAAGTGAAGAGGTCCAAGGCATATTCAGAAAAATATAGAATAAAGCACGAGGTGAATCTTGGAAATAGGGAGCAACAAAACTATTGGTTCAACGTACGTAAAGGAGTGCAAAGTAAAGCATTGGTTTTCGATTGCAGATAATAAGGGTGTTGATCCAAAACACGCAACAACTCATCAGAATATCACAGGTTAGGGCTATCTAGTTTTAAGAAATCTTTTCAAATTTAAATTTTAACCCTGAAAATATTAATTTTCTTTAAAAGTTGTAAGGAGTCAACAAGAATATTGAATACGTTGAAACTTACGTAATAGTCATAAAAAGGTCTTCAACGTTCCAGATTTTTTTGTAAAAGGTGTCGTTTTTGGTGACTTTAAATTAAATTAAAAGGATATAAATTTTGGGATAAATGATCCATATAATATTAATCGATTGAAGGGTGTATTTAAAGGGCTACAAAAATTGTGAAGTGTAAATATTATTTCCCTTCATTATACGAATATTGATTGACTTAGTTTTATCAATTCAAACAGGTAACCATAAAGAAGTAAATTAAATTGATTATCGTAAAGTTGTGCACCACTGTGTAAATTAAACTGGGCTAGACGTGGCATAATTAAATTACAAAAATTCAAAAAAACACAGAGCGGTGGGGTTCAGCTGGACGTTTAGCATATACCCGTGTATGTAAATAATTCTTCTATACTTAATAAAAACGAAGTTTCATTTTAAATACAAAGCCATTGAATTACATTGTGTAAACAATTAATCGTTACCTTAAAAACCAGCTTGATTTCATTACCATAAAGATATATTCGCCTTATTCGCCGTAAATGGCATAGAATAGTGTTAGTATAACACAATTTTATTTAAAATAAAAAATACATTCATTCTTCTTGAAAATAACGTTTTAATCTTTAAAACATGGATTAGAGCACGTTTAATTGCATTAATTGCAAATTTTATTGCATTCGAAAAGCATAAAATAATTATGTACTTTAAAAATATTAAATTGACTCTCGTGTAAAGATCATTTAATTTCATTTTAAGTTTCAGACACAACATTATTCTAGAATCTTCTTTATTAATAAGAAAATACGTCAAGTATTAAGAAATACTAATAAAAACCATTAAATAGCTAATTATTGAATAAATGCCAGTTCGAAGTACTCGCGGTAACATTAAAATGTAATAGAAATCGATAAAAATTATGTATAGGTTTTCGTGTAATAATAAGATAAAAGGAAAGAGTACATAAACTCCGTGCATTAGACAAGCATCGACAACGCCTTGCTATGCTCGCAGTTCATAAACCTGACATTAATTAAATCATTAAAACTGTAATTTACCGAAATATTGCATCATCAGAGTGTATTATATTCCAGGTAAATTCGGAAAAATCTCGAAAATGACGTATAGAAATAATTTTAATATTAAAGCTGGAACTTGATTAGAACGAGACATTCAAGGTTTATTCATTCATTAATTCGTGTTTAATTCCTGTTAAAGACAAGTGTCATGTAAAGTTGAAGATTTGCGATTCGTCATTCGTTGTGTAGGATTTAAAGCAAAATTATATGCTGTAAATTAGTATGTTTGAGTAGTTGCAAAAGTAGAAGTTGTTAAACGCTACATGATTATTTTGTAAAATACAATGAAGGTCGAATATTCTTCAATGCAAAAGCTATTGCTAAAATTAAATGATACCCTTTGCAAACTGATGAAGATTTAAGTTAATATGGATAATTTTGTATACGGGGTTTTTAACGTTGGATCGTATCTGCGGATAGGCAACCCAAGTTGCTTAAAAGTTTAACAGACGTATTATTTGTGTGCGTCTCGGTAATCGAATTGAAGCGAACATCAGTGATTGCAAGTGCAAGGGTGGTGAGACTACAATCAACCGCCGAAAGGTTGTGACGTTTTTAAAAGTGTGTCGCGGTAAGATCCTCAAAAAGGTGTCTTTAAATTTGCATCAACCCTGTTGTAAATTCGACATGCGTGACCACGCATCTACAAGAGAATTGCCGCTGGACAAGCAACGCAAAAGAAGCCAATTCATGTAAGTATTGCAAGATATTGTTATCACTTAACCTGATACTTTCATTAATTTTTATTTAAATTATACCGGATTCCGCGGTCGTATAAAGGTCAATTTTTGTAACCAAAAGCTCAATATTTTCCTAAAATCCACTATCCATTCCATTGCACCATATCGTTTCAAACGTCAATTTGAAAAATGTAATCAGGAAGTATTTAATGCCATTGGTTGCGATGGAAATGAAATTTTGATAAGCGCTATTTTTCGCAAGTATAAAACATAGATTTTTTCTTGCTATTTGATAAAAATAATTGAAGATTTTGTAATTTAGAATTAGAATAAGTTCTCATTTTATTATTTGTGTAAGAATAATTTGGAGAATTCAAGGGCCAAGAAAGAACTGAGTGTGGGAGGGATCCTGAAGTCAAAAATGGACTCGCTTATTAAGCCTAAATCAAAATATTCAGGAACAGAAGGAAAACATGAACGAAATTAATAAAAAGAATGAAAAAAATATGCAGTAACAAACGGAAAATATGTAGGAAATGAGAGAGAATATGCAAGAACAAACAGAGATGAGTGAAAGGAATGAAGAAAACTTGAAATAAATGAATGAAAAGAGTATGAAAGAAATAGATGACATAATTGATAAAATCACTCATTGGTTAAGAGTGGAATTTAGAGAAATACAGCAACATTTGTTAAAAGTTTAAGATTAGAAAGTGAAATGAATTAAAAAAAATTAAAGAAATAAGTGAGAAACTAACTTTGGGTTTGAAACAAACTAACAAGACCTCAGATAAAATGAAATTTGAAATTAGAGGAAAAGTGGTACAAGTTTTAGAGGGTCCGGATTACGTTAAAGAAGAAATTGTTCAAATAAAGGCGAAACAGGACGCAAGTGAGAAAGAAACAAATAGGAAATTAAAAATTTTTGATAAAAAATTAATGAAATTGAGGGAAGTTGTCAAGCTGGTTTTAAAATTTTTAAAAGTGATCTGGGAAAACTTAAAAGAGACTTGTAGAATAAATTTGAAGATTTAGAAAACAGATTTAAAAATATTCATGTTGGAAAATCTATGCGATGGAGTCCAACCGCTGTTCCGTTGGGACAGCGCTCAAAATTTTATGGGGATAATAAACTCAACCCTAAAATATTTTTAAATAATATAAAAACATTAATACAGGTGAGCTGGGATAAAAAAATATTGTGCGGTCCATGTTGAAAGGGAGTGCAGAAATTTGGTTTGGACTGATTGAAAGTGAGTTGAGTTCTTTTAAAGACTTTGAGATAAAGTTTTAAAAATATATCTGGGGAGACAACCAGCAATTCAAAGTTAGAAATAATTTATTGATGAGCAAGTATAGTAGCGATTCAGGTATGACAAATGAGTTGTATGCGATTAAAAAATTTAGCATTGTCAAACAACTTGATCCGCTTATAAAGTATTTAACAGGTCACTTAGAGATGGAAGTAAAGCAATGCATAGCTTTATAGAACATAGTTGACACAGCCCATAAATGCTTTTAGATTTTAAAAGAATACTGGACAGGAAGTATATAGCTTCTTTATTTATATTAAGGGATTTTTCCTATTAGTTTTTTTTCTATGTGACCAGCTGAAAGGCACAAGAAGGTTTTACGAGGATTTCCAGTAAGTGTATAGAGCCCACGGCAAGTTTCGGTGGAAAATGGCTCGTAGATGAGGAAACCTCAAAAGGCTAAGCGGCTACTCGAACTATTTGCTCTGGGTAGAACATGAGCTGTGGGTCGGGGTTGGACTGCAACCAAAAATGTAAAGAATATGGCGCCACCGAATTTTTCTATACGAAGAAGACCTTACTTAAGTCCCTTGTATAAGGCGAATGCGGAAACCTTGATTCAATTACCGCTATACAATATATTACTGCAACACAATCCCTAAAGTTTCTTACCTTATGGCTCGACTTTGACCTTTATAGATGCACTGCTACACCTATGAACAGATTAAAACAAAGATAGCACTGTTTGTGCATTTATACCCAAAATTTAAAAATTAATTCTAATCAACCTTCATTCATTCCAATTAAAAAGAATAGTCTTGACCAAAATAAAAATCTATTCCTTCAGTATTTAGCATGTTACTTACAAGACATCTTTTTTCTTTAATAAAAGTTTGATCAAATTAAATTATTGAAAGATATGTACATAAGTACTTCTCACAGTTAAAACATGGTCATTTCTATTAGAAATGTCTATCAAAATTTATTTAAAAATGAGTAAGCATGAGTTTCTTTTTTGAATATTTAATTATATGTAACAATTTCGGTTGGTTTGAGTAGTACTACTTAATCTCACAAAAATATTCCACTTAGCAATTAGTAAAATATGAAATGTAAAAATTTAATTTCTAAGATTTGAGTAAATCATGTTTCAAATAATTAAATCAATTTTCATAAAATATAGAATTTAACTTTTCTTATCTCATAATGACATTTTCCGTATATTAAATGTATTAATAAAAAGATTTAAAGTGAAAATTTACAGTTTCCTGTTGCTTAATTTAATAAAAAGATTTAAAGTGAAAATTTACAGGTTCCTGTTGCTTAATTTGAAAAATAAATAGTCTCTCATTCACCTAACGAACTTGAAGTTCAGATCACGTGATTAAACAAAAAAATTATTTGTCTGCTATATCCATGCTACAGCTGACATTTATGAAAGTAATTTACATACCAGATGTTCATCCGATGGAAAAATACCTGCTAGGCATATGGACCATACCCGGAATTATAATTGATGATTTACAACTCGCCTGCTTCAACACTTAAATACAGGAAATCTCCAATTCCATATAACCAAATTAGCTGCATACTGAAATTCCAAACAGCATCACAGCGTCCATATTAAATAATTGATGCACGCCAAATCAACATTCGTACAAAGGTTAAACCACTAAATACTGATAAATTTCATTTCTACATTTTGCTAAGTATTCCTACGTTATATGTTAACTAAAATTTCATATTAACTAAAATTGCATGTTAACAAAAATTTCTTGTTAACTAAAAGTTGCACTAAAAAATATTTATTTAGTAAGATTATCTATTCAGTACTACTTACTGTTAACCAAAGGCCCTTCAAACAAAATAACGTCTCGTCATCTGCGAGCTACTTCCAGCAAGTGTGGACATAAAAATGCGCGTCGCCGAGACGATATCATATCAAGAAAACAATTTAATTTTCGTGTGCTTCCAACACGTGGACTGAATAAACGTCATCGTTCTTGCGTTCAAGGAACAATTGACCTCTTCTGACGACAGCTGAGTTGGAAGTGATATCACGCGGGTTACCGGCTGACAACAAGCTTAATACTACAATCATCTAACAGAGGGAGCTCTAAGGATGACACTAACAAAAAGTATCTTTTGTCACCGCATAATTTAAAATTTTACACTTTCGAATTGAAAGCTAATATTGTATTTGACAATATGTAATATGTATTTCTTAGATTGTGTAGCATCATTATGCATTAAGTTGGTTATTAATAAATTAAATAGGTTAAATATCTGTAGATATAATGACAGAAAATAAAATCGTTACAAGTATACCAAGGTTGAACAGTTGAAGACGAAATTCCGAGAGATATAATTGGAATGGAGGAAATGTCATTAGGAGTGACGTGGGAAGGGAGAACAATGAATCTCGTACCATTTAGAATAGAATCGTAACCCAATGAAGGGAAAATGTAACAAATATACAAAGAGATGGCACGAATGGTAGCAATGATAATAGGACGTCATATGCAGAAATCGTGAATCAACCTGAAGCAGCAAGCAGACAGGATCTTTAGATACAGACAAATCAAACGACAAAAGTAAAGAAATTAGTAAATATGAACATGTGCGTGAATTTATAAAACTTGAGTTGAAAAATGATGTAAACGTTAGTGGAAAAAATATTTTACTATTCATAGTAAAATTACAAGTAGAAAGAAAAGAGGTCAAATTTCTTTTAGACAAGGAGCTGAAGCAACATAGGTAAGTGAAACTTTTACTAAAGATAATTCAGAGGAGTTATTGCAGAAAGTTATTCCTATTAAAGGAAATAATTTAGTATCGCGGAATAACATGAAATTTGCAGTAGTCAAGAGTATCTTAATTCTGAAAGTAAAGTTGGGAAGGATTGAGGTTGAATAAGAGTTTTTAATAGTGTTAGGGTTAAGACTTGATGCCTTTCTGGGAATGGATTTTATAAGTAAGATAAAGGTATAATAGATACGGAGAATAAAATGATGATTATGGTGGATGATAGGATTAAATGGGACGAGGAAGTCCATATAGAAGTAGAAGAGGATTGTATGAATTTGAATCAATTTGAGAAGGAAATGGAAGGTAAAGAAGATGAGAGTTTAAGTATTAAATGCCCTGGTGAAGTTAGAAGAGAAGTTGTATCATTTTTAGAGATAAAGTCAGATTTATTGGAAACTACAGAAGATGTTGTTGAAAAGATGGAAATAATGGATGACTCTGCTGAAAATAGTATGATTGCAGGTTTTGAAAAGAAAGAACTTTTTGTGAATGCAGCTAACCAGACAAAGAAAAGAAAAGGAAGGTAAGATAATAATTTCAAATTTACTATTTGCTCGACTTATGTCACAGCATTCTTTTAGCGACGCCCACGCCATAATTATCACAGCACTCTTTTAGCGGTGCTCCAACGTGAGGTCGTTGGCACAGTGGTGGACTGAAGTAATTCTAAATGAGCCCCAGATTGGGCGTCGATAAAAGTTGCTGTGAACCGAAGATGCCGTTGTTTAATTATTTTTGACTAACTCTCTTCAAAATAAAACTACTAGGCTCAGACATCAGATTTAAAATAACACGAAATATTCTTTTACAAATAGTCTCTCAAATACTAATTTCTACATCTACAACACCTTTTTTCTTGCAAACAATAACCTACATCTAACATTTAGGAAAAATGATTTTCTCTCAACTCAAACTTTAAATATAAAAAGAGTCTAAAATAGCCACAACGGCTTTGCCTTATGAATAATATTTTAAATCTAAGAAAAGACTTACTTCTTACACACTTGTACTAAAAATAGAGCCCACTTTTTAATTAGGATGAGCACACTCTAATCTTAACTTTAATCACGAATAACTCTTTAATTAAATCTTATTATGCACATAGTTTGTCAAGATAAGTCAGATAACTCAAAATCCGTTTCCTCAAAATCGGATTTAAACGTATTTGATGTGTTAAGTTTAGTAATTTTTTTTATATACTGGTAAAACCTCACCGAAGTCCGCTACCTTTCAAATCAAAATATCGATTTGTACACACACCCCACTCTAAATTTAAATACTACAAGACTCGTATCATACAACTTAACTAGTTAAGAAATATGCCTTTTACAATTATAAATAATATAATTTTAGGTTACTGCAAAGGATTCTGCCAGTCGTTGCCTTTATCCAGAGGTTAGTCATTCATTCATGTTCCAAAGTCGTTTTAAATCGCTTTAAAATAGCACTAAATACCATTAAACACCAACATTACATTCAAATTTTATAGATGCTTTTATTCAAATGACAATTATTATTTATTTATCCTCCATTTTTGAAATTATTTTGCATACTTTAAATAAGCTTACTTACTTCTTAGCATTTAGAGCACTTTTCCGTCACTATTTAAATGAATAATTTTCACTACATGTTAATTCGACTAATAACTACTAACGAATCATTTAATTTACCATTATAACGTTGGAATATGGGCTGACCAACTAACCCTCATATTTGACTTCCATTGTGTTATATAGGCAAGCCTCCGTGTTACGTCGGCATCTAAATTCTTCTAGCGAAGTCTAATTGTCGTTTGTTTGTTCGGATGGGTCCTAAAAGTGGGCTTGTCTTTTTACGTTAGCATCTAGAAAATCGCGTTAACTGTAGTCGTTGTTAATTCGCTGTTTCTCAAAAGTGTGATGCAAAATAATACATTAATTGTTCTCCCTTAGTCTTGAGCTCTGATATAATTAATGCCGTTTAACTATTCCTTACCCTATCTTTACCATTTTAATACTTAACTTGTTTTAATTGGACGATGTCGTTTACCTTTATGTTTCATTTTAGTACATAGTTATTTTGGAAACGCAATAAACATGTTTTTTATTATTTTGTTAGGAGATTTAAATTTCTGACGAACTTAATCAATGCATTTTCGTCAAAGTTTGTTACCAAATAAAAATATGAAAATTAGGATATGATATGCCCGGTTTCTGATAAATAAAAATTAAATCCATTTTTCAACTATAGCGTCAGTTCGTCATGCAGTATCTGCACACCATTTCCTATATTACTTGCAAACATAAAAGTCTTTTATAATAATTACGCATCTACTCGCAATCGATACACAATTCATTAATTTGTGAATAAAACTCTTTGAAGACGTCCTCTACGCGTGGAACATAGGAAATACCGTTATTCTTATCTTAAAACATTATTCCAGGATCGTAACGTTTATGTAATGAGAATGAAAACGCCTTTAATCACGCTCTATATGCATTTATAATTCATATACTAAGTGATTTTCCAATTGCGCTTCACTATACAAACAGATCAATATTTACATGACTTGAGTTTTTCGTTAAATTATTCCGGATTTGCTCGGGTTTGAGGCGTTGTATGTCTACGAAATGACGCTACATTACCTTTTGACGACTTCCAATTACATATATATATATATGTGGATTTATAGGTTATAGGGGTCAGATAATTATTTATGTCAGGGTGCCCAATAAATATACAAGTCAATTAAAATTTAAGACTTTTTAAAAAAACGATAGTATAGGAATTTACAATTTGCAATAAACTTTAGGGTTAATTTTGCGTCATTGAAACATAAATATTAATTACAAATATGAGGTAGGAAATGTAGTTCCGTAAAGTGTAGTGTATAGACTTGTATCTTAAAGAAGTAGCGTGTAGGTTTAGTAATCCGAAAATTTTCAGATTTAGTATATAGTGAAAATCAAAGATTTAAGAAGGTGAATTGTTTAATTGCATAAAGTAACTGATATTCAAAGTGTACATATTCTCTGTGTACATAATTTAGCATAGTGTAGTATAAAACATTAACATTGGTTAACCTTGCAAAGTTATAGCATAAGATAGGAAACTGCTGTCGATATACAAGTTATAACGTCAAAAGGGTTCGAAGAAAGACCGTGCAAGCAAATAAAACATTTCTAGTAAAAATTGAACGTTAAAAATACGTTTGCGGTATTAATTTAAAAGATGGAAGATAATTGTCAAGGATTTCTACGTAAAGGATCGTTATAAACGAACAACAAGTATATTTAAAGTAGGGCGTCGAAGGTAGAATACGAATATGAATCGATATTAGATAGAGAAGCCGTGTTTTAGTATGTATTGCAATGAGACAAAATTTAGGTGTCCGTTGACTTTGAAGCGACTGGGGGAGACAAGAAAAATAGAAGGGAGATGCAGCGTGTTAGGTTTAAAGTGTAGAAGGTTGACTTCTGTAAGGACTAATAATAATGGACATATGAGAAACGGGGATAGTTAGTTGGACTTCACATATAGAAAGAGGATAGACGATACTCAAGTGAGGGTAGATGTTGTTAAGATATTATTGTACTTGTAAACAAGGAATATAAAGGAAAAGAGATATAACATACGGGTTAGACAAGGATACAATAAATTGGTAAAAGGCATAAAGAATATAGGAAATGTACAAAATAGAAGACAAAACATTTTCGTATGTAATTTAGAACGAGGTGACCGTATATACGCGTATTCGAGAGGCCTGTTTTAGATGCTTGTGTTTGTGTCAGTTGACGAGAGACTTCAACATATTCGATAGCCGTTGTAAATTTGAATTAGATTTTTGAAGTAAAACGTTTATTTTGTGTTCAAAATTCTTAGATTTTCTAAACGGTTGGCATACGACTGCCGATTTTCCAAAAAATTGCTAAAAGTTAACAGTGGGAATTTTAGAATCGACGACAGTTGAGTATTGTTTGTGTATACTGTTTTGACCGTTGTACCAATTTATAAAGAAAACTTGTTTGTGGTGGTGGTGTGTTTTAGGAAGTGAAATTAGTCGGGGGGAGGGGGTATTTTTTGGCCTATATAAACCACCGGAAGGCGGTGAGGAGCTCCCTTATAATTTTCATTCAAGCTTCGAACAACATTAGTAAATGAGTTAAGCAAAAACTGAGTTTGATATTTTAATCGAAATCATTTAAACATGCACAAGTTGATGTAATGTTCAAATAGCAGTTTTAAATTTTATAAAATATATTTTATAAAAGCGAAGCATGCTGAACTGTAAGTAGGGACTACTTTCTTATTTTAGTTGTTGGTGCTTGTTGAGCATTTAAATGGAGTAGTGGATGTTGTTGGAACTTAGCAGATGTATGGAGGATTGGAGTTACCGTAGATTGGATGAATAGAAGTTTGGGTAGATGATTGCTGTCCCAAACGGCGTGAGTCAACTTGGGGTGATTCCTGTACGTGCAGTCGTTGATGAGGTCTACGTCCGCGATGGTTTAATGGCAGATATTCGTTTGTGCTACATTCCAAATAACTGATTTTTGTAAAAACATTTGTCTTTTGTGATTATTCGGTGTTATGACATTCTGTGCTTTTTGGGGTGTATTTTGTTGAATTTTCTTGGCAATTGATTATTTAATATTTTTAATGAATTATTTGAAAATATGTATATGTAGAAATTTGTATTATAAAATACATGTGTAATATCTCCTCATGTAAAAAGTAAACTGGTTATAGTTGATTTTTAGTGCGAAAATTAGCACACATGTACAAAAAGGTTTACTATGAGCTCTTATTAGACGAGGGATTTAAAGTAAGGTTTACGGTTAAGCCCAGTTACTTTCAAAAGTTATTGATGAACATAGGTAAATCTCAAAATTTAATATTTAAAATGAATTATTTTAAAGTTAGGATGGTTGTTATGTAATCTGTGTGTGGATCAATAATAATAAGACGAAGATTTTTGGGTATTAAATTTTCTGTTAGACTAAATTGTGGTAAAATTTTGTAGTCGAATTTTCTTTCATCGAATAGTAGGGTAGTATTTTCAGAAAGCAACAGAGCAGAGAATTTTATGGTGCTCATTCGAGGGGCTGATGCAGAGAATTTTATATCGACCCAACAGTGGAGCTCGACTTATCCAGCTTATGTTCAGGTAAAGTCAGAGAATATATATTATATTGCTACGATCTGTGTGTGCGCCTTTTTTTTATATTGCTACTTCCCTTGATTGGGTCATAAATACTTAAAATGCTACGCTGCTCAACTCACTTTCATAAAAATAAAATTTCAACTCGAAAACTTTAGCTAGGGTATACAGACAACATTTACTATAAACCAACAGGATTTAATCTAACAAACCACAATCAAAATTATATTTTATTCCATGCTTCTTTAACAAGTTATATACATCCCCTTTAAAATACTCCCTTAACAGAAACATTTCCAAGATCAATATTTATACGTGATAATATATCCAATCAATTAAAAGAAAGTAATAGGGCTTGAACACATATTTCTTACTAAACGTTTCTGTTTCGATACAAGCTCATAATAAAACCTGTACCCTTAGTGCAAATTTCTGCACACAAATATTTCAAACTGACCCTCTTACCTCGTACATAATATCAAGTAATTTACAGACCATAAATACTCTTAAACCTATACATAAATTCACAAGAAATCTTGTAACATATAAAAAAATAAAAATAAATAAAAGAAACTAACCCAAATTAAAATAAAAAACTCTCCTCCTTTTTGTCTTCAAAATTATCCCTCTAGCTAACATAAAATCAATCTCCCCCACACAAAATTATCAATAACATTTACACATCTTAAAACTATAAGGTACAGTTGCCTGTCAATAATATACATGAGGAAATAGCTTACATTCTTCATGGGACTGCTGCATGAAAAAACAAACCCCAAATCTGGATTTCTCTCCCAAATTCACGCTGTAACCATAAATTACCAAACGGTTCCCAATCTTCCACCGTTCGGCAGTACGCCCAAACTTTCGCTGTGCATCAAAATTCTTCCTGAAATTATAGCCGTGCACCAAAATTTCCCTCGTGTATTATAATCTGCGGCCGTAAACCTAAACTGGTTAAAAGCCGACTTTTAATCTATTCCAAAAACTAATTACTTATTTTACACAACATGTGTAAAAAGAATAAAATCAAACTGCCTTACTAATTGAGATCGTAAGAGATCATAATAACTAGTAAAAGATTATTTGAGATCAGCAGAGAATAAGTGTAATGGTACGCGCAAGAAGAAGTGCTAAGAGAGCTTCCAATCCGCGTCCCGTTTATTTTATAATTTTTCCCCACCTCTAAAACATGGTCAAATTCTCTGAAGACCTTCTCAACATATTATTTTCAATTTCCAAAAATACAGACAGCAACAAGGCCAAGCTCTTTTGTTCTAAACCCCTCACATAAACAAATCTACACGTAGTCAAATTTGTCGCATTCTAGCCATCAAAACAAACTCATTAGTAAAACCAACTTCGAATCGTTATATTTTTAAAAGTATTTCTTCGTAGAATTTTCTTCGAAGACAACAAAATAAACACGTGGGCTACAACCTTACTAGTATTCCGAAAATCAATGCTCCGACAACGTTGGTATAAACCCCAAGTCGAAGAAAACTAACGCCTTTTCTAACACATGCGCTCGAATCAACGCTCTCTGTCACCTTGTTTCAATCTAGGTTGCTCGAACACCAGCTCCACTCATGCCTTTCTGCTTCTTATCCAGTTTACATTCGTTCCTGAGGTCGTAAATCTTTCTTTTACTCAATTAATTGACGTCGAGAACTAAAACTATCTGGAATCGTTGTTGTTTGTTTCGTTTCTGAGAGCCCTTTTACTTTCATACAAGGAAAAATAAACTATTTAAAAATCTTTGAAAAGCTTTTAGAAAATATAACTACCGACTTGACTATTATTAAATATGAGGGTTATAATTTTGTATTCTAAAATATTAAATTTGAAATACATTATTCATGGGATGTTTTTTATATGCCATGAGTCTTATTTCATGAGTACTTACAGCTAAAAAATTATGTAAATAAACCTAAAATTCCTAAAAATTTTTGAAAAAGAATTAAATTTTCAACATTGAATTTACAAGTTTTTAAAGTTGTTTTTGATGTAGTTTAATATGCTAAATGCAAAAATCACATTCATACTGCAAAATAACACACTTTCGGCGTATCAAATATCACAATATATATATATATATATATATATATATATATATATTGGTATGATAATAGAGTATTTAGGGGTATATTGAGTCATAAGGGTCGTGCACTACATGTAAATAGCACTAAAGTTTAGAAAACTAAACGATTTCATCATAAAATGAAAGTAATTCGCCAATTTTGCAAAAAGCTAATATCAAGCACACTGTATAAAAATCACAATTAACTGTAATCAATGAAAGGAAGCTCATTCTTTAATAATACAATCACATTCAGTAAGATCCATAACACTGTACGCAATTAAATTCATTTTAAACCAGCAAAGTATTCATAAACCTTAAAGGAATACGCATTAGGAGCATCTGAGGCAAGAAAATCATAAAACAAATCTTATTAAAATAAATACGCCTTAGGGCAAGGAAATAACCATGCATTCTCGCAATAAACACATCTTTCAAAACAAACATGTTTCATAAACGTAAGAAGTAAATAAACGCATTTGAAATTTACGACAGTGTAAAAATTTTCCTACGTGATCTTTAACATAGAGTCAACACAAAACTCAAAAATTATCTTGACAAAAATAAAAGCTATACGTTGTCTACGTGCAAGTTGAATTATAATTTCCTACATCAAAACAAGGCATGACGGGTGAAAGTACAATGGCTCTAGGAATACAGTATACTGAATGTATACGTAACTGACGCCAGCAATTTAACAAGCTATTATTAAGTTAATATTACAGAAAGTCCAATGTATGACCATAACCTAGAGTACGCCTCAAACTTTGACTAAAGGACGCAGATAAACCAATAATGTCAGGTGGAGGCGTTGTTTGAAATCCACACGAATTTGATAAACAATCAATCTTTTTCTAACCAAGTCAGAATATCACGCGAAGTAAAGATAGTAAAATTAAATAATTATATTTTGTGGAAGTCGTGATGGAAAAGTTTAAAAATAATAGTAATAGTACAAATATACAAGAGCAGTTAGCCGTTCACTAAAAAACGTAAGTTAGAAATTTTTAATTAAACGTAAATTTAATATTTATAACTTGGAGCTCTAAATAATCAAACATATAATAAACCATCAAATTGATCAGCTAATTAAAAATCTAAATAAAAAAAATCATCTAAATTTTCATTTGAATACGAATCTAAACATTGGTTTGGAACTTTAAAATACAAATCTAAATCTAAATTTGCATCGGAGCAGTAAACGGAGTATTATTCTAAATATTGAATGGGTACTGGCCAAGCTGTTTTATAAAATCAACAAGTGAACTCAACTGAAAACAATCCAGGGGTACTGGTCAACCGCTCGCAGCAGCAGTTCGAAAGACTGGAAACACGCAGGAAAAACACAGATAAGAAATAAGAACAATTTTTAATAGCATAAGGCATTAATTGCATGTTGAACATTTACATTTTTCATCTATCAAAATATTTATGTAAAGGGTCATCAAAGATCTTTTAAAAATTATGTAGAGCTGAAGAGAAAGGTCATAAACGTTTAAAGGTATTTCCAGTAGTAAATAGTGTTATATTTGCTGGCTTTAAATTGATGTAAGGGAGTTACAGTCTTGGGTAAAAACAAATTGATATTGTTACTTTAATTCAGGGGCTTATTCTTGAATAGTGAATCACATTATCAAAGTTATAAAGCTGTAAAGTGTATATATTCTTGGTCAGTATACAAATTTTGGTTAGTTTCGTTTATATCATTCAAGTAGGAAAGTGCTAGAAAAGAAGGTGGATAGAAACTTCTTTGTTATCGTACCGTCGTGCACTCTGTGTGGATTGAGCTGAGCTAGTCGAGGCATATAAAAAGCATTGTATTAAAAACTTAAAGTTGAGGTTATTTAGAGACCGATATATATATATATATATATATATATTATAGTGGTTTTAAAAAATCAAAAATAAATATAAAAAAAACAATTTCAAAACACCCTGTATAAAGGAACAACCAGAAATTACATGCGAAATTTATATTAGTTAATTCATTTTTAAGTATCAGGTATTAACGAAATTTTATAAATAATTAATAAAATTTAAGTAGGTTTGCAAGGAAATTAAATGGTAGAAGCCAATGCCATTAATTTATTAATTAATTTGAATTTAATTGAACGATTATTGATGTATAATTTGCATAAAAGCGTGTAAAAACCCAATGATACCAAGATGAAACACGTTGCTATCTGACAAATATATCAGTGGGGTAGAAATACGCCGGACTCTAAATCGTGGAAATGTATTAAAAACGTTCGTGTAAAATTAAACACCTGCGTATTTTCTAAATGTCTAGTTCTGTTTAATTTGTAGATAACGAACAAATTAATCTACGGATTGTACAAGCGGTCGGATGTTTTAGCATGAAATACTAATGAGCGATTATTTAACTTACGGAGAAAGTCCACGTGTAGTAGGCAGCGCACAAACAAGGATATTGATTTTCTACCACTCAAACCAGGTTAGAAGGAAACGTAGAAAACGTATAAACACGAGACCACAATAGTATAGGAGGGATTTGTGAAACGTCATTAGAGCTACGATTGATTGATATGTTTAGTTTGACTTGATATAAACACGAGGATAGTGTAGCGTAATTTTCTTGAAATATTATAACGAGGTACTGAAATTCGCGGATTTGAAAATGGGGTTGAGTGCAAAATTGTGAGAATGTGTTGTTGTGAGCAGGGGATTTCGGATAACTGTGGCCAGGAAAGGTTACATTGGAAAGATAAAAATAGTTTAGGAGAATATTATGAAACCCCTTATTATTTCGATCGTCCCAAAAGCACGTATGAAAGTTAACACGAGTTGTAAGTATTATTAAATCATTTAAATTGTATTGCTTAGTGGTAGCCTCTTAATTAAAACGCGGTTAGTGTGCCGAGATTAAAATTTTTATTGAGGTATCACCTATAATTTTTTTTAGCAACTCGTGTCGGAACATTAAGTAACGTAGATTACTGTGAAAGAAGCATAATTGAAATGAAATTTGGAATTTGGTTATACCGAGAAGGCGTTGGCGGATCAACGTAGATGGAGTTCGTCTAGTAATAGCGAGAAACGACCTGCAGACCAGGGAGAAAAATACATGGCATCATCCACACGAGCAGAGATCTTTTAGAACTTTCCAGGTAACGATTTAAAATTGTGAGTCCTATAAACTGTAAATATTGGGGTGGCGTATGAGAGTGTTTTTCAAGGTAGTGTGAATTATTTACGTATTGAACAGAATATGTGTAAATAACTTTATTACGGTATTCAACTAGAAATTTGAAGGTGTCTAGAAAGCTTTTAAACGTTCCATCAGAACGTGAAAGAGTACATGGTTTTGTTTTTTTATTTTAAGAGTATGCAAAGTAGAAGGGCATATATTATGCAGAATTAGTTGGGTTATTATGAGCTCACCATACCCCACAGTTTACTTAGTTTATTAAAATAAATAAATAAATTATAATGAAGGAATTTTAAAGAAGGTATTATTCAAGGTCCATTTACTCCGAGTACATTTTATGTGTTTGATGATTTAAAAAGGTAAATACAGGACATTACAAAATAAGAGTTACTGAAGTGTAACGTGAACAATAAAATATGGACAGTGTTGAATTGCATTTGTAAATAGGAATAAATAAATAATTGTATGTTGGTTGTATTTTGTGGTTTTATTGGGAGTGTGCGTGAATGATAGAATTTGAGAGTGAATATAAATATTCAAAAGGAGGTCCAAATGAGCTAGCCGGAAGCAGTTGAAGAAGGCCGTTCAACCGAGGAAGAGGGGAAAACGGGTAAGGATATTTTTTTTGTATTATTTAAATTTTGAATTTTCGAGTTTTAAAAATTTAAAAATATTTTCGAAAATATTTTTGTTTGTGAGGATCTTACCCGAGTTCCACGGCATAATTTTGACGCCCAAGTCGTGAGGCTTGATTCTCGTAAGGTTACGCAGTAAAATATATAACTAGTCACGAGAAGTTATTCAAACTCAAAGCCTATAAATGAAACCCACCAAACATAAAAACCGGAAAGAATAGAAATTTCCGAAGATTCATTGCTCTACCCTGTAAATAATACAAGCATATTTTTTAGCCACTATAAAGCGAAACAAAAGCACGTTCTTGTGTATTTAAAATCTCCAATTTTTAATCAATAATGCTAGGGTGTATGCAAATTTAAACCGAATATGTAAAAATAATTAATCGTTAGAAATACTGTAAAAACAAATTTCAACCTTTAAAAGATATAAACTGAATACCTTATGCAAATTGATCACTTTCAAGCGTATTATAAATACAAAGTCATTTATTTTTATTTATTAATTATCATAAAAATACATTTCCCGTGCTTAAAACATTGGCTGTATTTAGCGTAGAAGCCTTATCAATTTTGTTGATAACTAACGCTTAAATCTTTATAAAATATGCATTAAAAACTCGTTTTAGTTGTGTGAAGGCAAAATTTTTTTACAATCGTTAAGAATGCAAACTTTTGCATATACAAAACCGGTTTGGAAAGTAATTAAAGCTATGATTAATCATATAAGCCAAAATAACATGCAGAGCTTACAAATGAAATATATACGTTGAGTAGTTTCAAATATAAAAAACTATTACATGCAGTTATTTGGTAAAACATAATTATTTTTTAAAATACCATAAAAATTGGAGATTCTTTGATACAAACGCTACTTGAAATTAATTATTTAGAAAGAAGTTGCACTTTCGGTAAGTGTATTCTAAATGGGGATTTAATGGAATATGGATGATTTTGTAAACTGGGATTTGAACGTCAATTTAAAATAAAACAAGGAATGATTTAATACCGTTGAGCGTAATGAAAAGAAGATTGGGATAAGCGCTGTTTAACTTATGACCATAAGTATAAAATTTTTAATTGCTTTGTTTGTAACAGATTTCAGTATCTTTGTCATTTGAATTTAAGGTGGAATACGTCTTAATCATATAGTATTTCTTTTAAAGATATTTACCAGGAGGTTTGTGGTCAGGGTTTGAAAAACTTCAACTTTTAAATAGACTATCTGTCAAAGACCTTTTTGGCCAAGCCACTTTACAAGGGTGGAATAAAAGCCAGGAAGACTATCCACAAGAGAAGGGATTTGAGCACTATAAATTTTAACCAAGATTAGATGAGAAACATTTTGATAATTAAGTAATAGATACTTGTTAGGAATAATGTTACGTGTGAAAAAAATTATGCTGTAAATGTCCTATATTCTTTTGTATGAGCGAAAATTGTTTTTGAATGTATAGTTGCTTTATGATATTGCTGTGTTTGGTTTTATTTTGCATATTCCATTACTTCCGTTGAGCTAGCCAGGCAAGAAAAAGGCAGAAAAGAAGGTGATTCTGTAGATTTCAAATTTACAATTTTTGTACTTGTGTCACAGCACTTATAGCGACCTCCCAACGGGGGGCGTTGTCATATTATCCTTTTAGTGGCGCTCCAGCGCGGGGCGTTGTCATCAATATATATATATATATATATATATATATATATAAAATATATATTGCTATGATAATAAGGTTATTCAGGGGTATATGAGATCACAAGGGTTGTACACTCCATGTAAATGACACCAATGTCTAGAAAACTAAACATTTTAATCAGAAAAAATACGAAATTTGCCAATTAAGCAAAAAGCAAATATTAAACACACTGTATAGAATTTACATTTAACTTTAATCAATGAAATGAAGCTCATTCTTTAAAGATTCAATCACATTTAGTAAGATAAATAATATTGTGCGCCATCCAATTCAGTTTAAAACAGCAATGCATGCATAAAATTTAAATAAATACGCATGAGGAACATCTAAAAGTAAGACAAACCCGCAATGAATCCTATTCAAAACCAACGCATTGGTGTAGGGAAATAAACCAGAATGCTCTCAATAAACAGATTTTTCAAAACAAACATGTTTCATAAACGCAGGAAGTAAACAAATGAGTCTTTGCAAAACACTCAAATTACAGAACGTAAAAAGAAGTAAACAAAGGCATTCAATTTACGTCATTATAAAATTTGCCTACATGACCATGTAGAATTAACACAAAACCCAAGCAGATTAGGAAAACAAAACAAGAAAACATACGTTTGGCTACGTGCGATTTAAAGTTATAAATTTCTTTACAAAATAGAAATACGTGACTTGAGAGGATTTAATGTATCATGGTCAACAATGTAAAATTTTGATGTTTACATGATGTGCTAAAACATTGCGACGAGAAATTAGGATAGTAACTACATGTAAATCTAAAGGCTGGCGCGATAAGTCAAAGTACAACGTCTCAATTAACAAAATAAACTGGGTAAACCAATTCTACAGGTGAATAGGTGGGTCTTTAAATAGCTCACGAGCTGATAAACGAATCAGTCCTCCTACGACCAAGGCACGCTTTATAGTTACTTGAATCAAGATAACACGCGAGGTTAAAATATCAAATTAAATAATAATTTAAGTGAAAGTTGGTGATTGAAAAATTTCAATAATAGTACAAGTGCAAATATACAACAGAAATTCACCGTCTAGTATCTAAAAACGTAAGTCCAAAATTCTAATTAAACATAATCTTTAATATTTTATTAACTTAGGGCACCAGGTATTATACCGAGTACTGAACCAAGTATTGAATTAATTATTGAACTAAGCATTGAACTAAGGGTTGAACTAAATTCAACTAAGTAAACGATTAAGTGTTAGACTGGGCGTTTAACCAAGCTATGCTACGCGATTCAATAAACAACTACCAAATCAAATTGATAAAAAACTGAAAACAATCCAACGACGCTGGTCAACAACACGCAGTGGCAGTTCTAAGAATTGGAGGGCATGCAGAGACGCGTATTCACAACAGGGAGTTCAACAGGGACAAGCGACAGGTCAGAGATAAAATTCATTAATAGCTTAAGGCATTAATTTCTTTTCAACATTTAAATTTTTGTATGCATTGAGATATTTATGGAAAGGATCATCATAAATTTTTTTTTGGTACGTAGAAAATTACGTAAAAGGGAAAGAATGTCATTGAAAGTTCAACGTACTTCAAGTAGTAGTATACAGAGTAATTTTTGCTGGCTTTAAACTGATTAAAGTTATAATTTGGAGACAAATCGATTTATATTGTTACTTTGATTCAGGGGTTTTCTTAATTGAGTGAATAATATTATAGAGCTACAAATCATACATATTTTTGGTTATTATATAAATTCTAAATAACTTTGTTTACCTCATTCAAATAGGAAGTGTTAGAGAAAAGAGGGTAAAACTTCTCTCTTATTGTATCGTCGTACACTCTGTGTAGGGTTGAACTGAGCTAGTCGAGGCATAACAAAATCAATTGTGTGAAATTTAAAATTTATCCTAGGTTATTTAGAGACACAGAGCGGTGGCCAGCAGCAGGCAACAACGTTAAATATATCGGAGTACGGCGATATTATAGCAATATATATATATATATATATATATTATAACAAAAATATTATTTACTACTTCATTCACTTTGTATATACGCCTATAGTGTAGCAAACTCTTGACGTCACACCTGTCGTACGTATTAAACACAAGATAAGGATGCCGATAGCCTGTTTCGGATTGCGGTTATGAATAGACGTGCAACGACTCTCGCGTTCCAATTTAAATTATTGTATTATTCGTTCTTGTAATTACTATTATAGTTCGCATTGTGTTATGTTAACCCTTTGCAATTATTTAATAATTTCATTAACTAACGTTATTGCTTTCGGTAGTTGTAAACAACATCTGCTATTTTGTTTATACTCAACTTGTAAACAAAACCACACGAACACTATTTAACGTTCAGTATGGTTTTCCATTCTGTTTTGATTGATTCAAGCCCGAACCCCACGACCCTAATCGTTGAGTTTAAATAAAGATAATATTATAGGCGCCTAATAACTCGATACCGCCGTGCTACAATATATTTATATATCCAGGGTGTCTGATTTTTATTACACAGCTAATATCTTTGTTAATATTAGAGATACGAAAAAATGTCAAACGATAAACCTTCTTAGTTAAATTCTGTCTTAAAATTAAGGAGCATAGTATTTTTCCATTGCCTACTGCTTTTGTAGAAAAATACTCGACATTGTTTTTTTAAATGGAACACTGCATTTTATTTTAAAATTGAAAAGCTTATAAAATTCAGAATTCAGTAGTAGCTTAATTTTTTTATTTACTTAATAAATAAATCAGTATTATTAAAAACATTATTTCTTCAAGTTGGCTTTGAAAATGTGATATTTATTAATATGAACATTAAAGTAATTTACATTTGAAACCGGTTAACAGCTATTTATACCTATTACTTCGTACTAGTTATTTCGCGAACATTCCAAAAATTCTGCAAATAACTTTCTCGAGAATCCTTATTGTCGACTATTGAATGCAAAGTCTTGGTATCTGTCAATCAAGGGATTTTACGCCCCAGGACTGTTAATCATATTTTGCGTACAAACCTTTTGTTTACGTTCCTCTGTAATTACTTTGGTCACAAGCAGACCAATCGGCGCCACAAATACTACAACTACTACGAAAGTTACTAACAACCTGTTCTTCAACTCCAAATTTATAAACATGCAATAATTCATAATCAGAAACGTAGCATCTTTGGTAGTAGCACGCCTACTCGTATTTAAGCCGAAATTATATAAACAATAATAAAAGTAATGAAATGATAATATAAATAAGAGCCATAGCAATAATAATAAAAGTTATAATATTATTGGTAGTAACGCGTCAGTATACTCACACGTACTCTACCGCAGGTGAACGGTTGCACCAATGCATGAACCAATGTTTACACATACGTAATTAATGCGTTTGTATGCACGACGGATGCAAAACATACGTATTCATTCATATTTCCTTGCAAATTTTTATCTGCAAAGGGTAGCTAGCGTGCCTGTAACTAGACACACGCACGCACATATGCACGCAAGCAGCCACGCACTTACGCACGCACGCACGCAAAACCTACCTCAAATCAAATTATCCACGCCCACAGAAAAATTAGCAAATCAAATCTTACGTAACTTAACTAGCTACCAGAAATGTCCTTTTTAAAATTTTAGAACAGTGTGATTTTTATTTTACCGTGTATATTATGCTCGTCCTCCTTTTCCACATCGTTAAAATTGCTTTCCTAAATACTATTACACTTCAAAATTGCATTAATATTCAATATACCAAGATCGTTTAAAATTTCATCATCAATTTAGCATAAAACCCGTTCCAGTTTCATAATGCTTTCATTCAAATTAAAACTTTATCTTGCCGTAATTCATTATTGTTTAGTTATTTTTCATTTTTGAAATCGTTTTAATTATCTACTTTCTTCAGGATAGCAATAAACCTTCGACGTCATCAATTAAACTTGTCTGTTTACTATAATACTTTACTTCATATTGGACTAGCATGGTAACGTTTAAAATAAGCATTGAACACCTGAAACTGCCTTCTTGATTTTTTTTTAGTTGGTTATGTTGTCGAGTTTTCGTGTTACGTAATGCGTCTAGAATACTTACGTTAAGTCTAAGTGTTACTACTACGTTTTCATCTTAGGAGTCAGCTTTGCGGCAAGCAACCTTCTTTTGTAACATAACAAAGTGTATATGCTAAAAAAACGTTACAGTAACACTTTAGCCTTATTGCTATACCCATTAGATTTTCTACTATAATATCTACAAGCGACATCTATTCAAGCACAAGCATGTCGATAGAGCAACGAAAATACTTACAACATCAGTATAACTCACCTGTAGGTTTCCTTTTCTTATATATCCTAGGAATCTTCGGTAACTTAGAATTTCCGACATTTACTAGAAATAAACTTGTTAGTTTGTAGAATGAAATGTTTTTTTTTAAATATAAGCAGCAAAACATGTTTCTTGAAAATTTGGTAATAAATAGCAGATTCTAAATTAGAAACCCTGGCAAGATTTAAATTGAATATAACTAAAACTCTTTAATTATAAATTGATTTATCAATCTAGGTAAGCATTTTAACCATTAATTTGTCATCATTAGTAGGAAAATTTTCTCTCAAGAGAATTTCAACAACAATTGTTTTAAGCAAGCAGATTGAAAATAGAGGTTTCCCAACATACATTTAACAAATAATACCTTAAATACTTGATAATATTCCTTCACCTAATAAGCTGGTAATCTCTACGGGTTCAATTAACATGTACACGCACGCGCATAAATACACACACACGTAGGTTTTCTTAGCACTATTTTAAAAAACTTTTATACCAAGCAGTTGTTGCGAACATGTTTTTTTGAATAAACTATTGCAAATAACAAACGTATTTCAAAGAATAGCTTTTAAAATTGATGAGGAGAAGCAAATGCTTGCTTGTTTCAACGAATTTTGCGAGACTGCAAGTCTATTAAAAGTGGTTTAACAATAGCATTTCAGAGAATTTATAAGCTGTTATAGGATATATTCCACGTACTTCTACACTGAGGGAAATTTTTATACAAGACGATTTAATGCGTATTTATTGAATTTGTTTAGCTTGTATAATTTGAGAATAATATAGAAAGGGTTTAGGTTACCATTTTTAGGAGGCGCTTAATTAAGGTAGTTGAAAACCAATGCAGAATCAATCCATTTCAAAAAGTTAACGTAAAAAACATTATTTAATACGCGTTCAGTTTATTTTAAAACAAGATCCGTTGCATTTCATTGAGTAATAACACTATACGCATGCAAATCGTATATTTTAGATTGAAAACTGTACCGCGTTTTTTGAGATAGATCTAGTTCATCCATTATATAGATGGGAAATTTCAAGGTTTATTCATCGAGCACCAAAATCCATAAATCAAATTAGATAAGAAGCAGTTGACATAATTAGCTTCAATATAACAAACAACATGAATAGATATTCCAATTAGGAAGCTTTAATGTGAGTTAAGGCGTTTAACAACCAATAAATCAAAAGGTAACGAGTGCAATACGTGCAATGATAGCTATTAATCAATCACAAATAAGCATTTTCACATTTATTCTTTAAACTACATCAATTGGTAACTATACTCACACATTAAACCATGTAGTACATCAAGGCTAAAAGCAATTTAGTGAAATAAATAGTAAAATAAGAACCTCAATTTACGAGAAAGTTGGATCAGCCGTTTGGACGAAACTAGACGGATTGTTCTAGATTGGAATGGAGTGGGGAATTCATACTATATAAGAGGATTGAGAATCATCACAGCATCTATTGAGAATTGTTAATTAATTGTGTTTAGTTCACGTTCGGGTATTACTACACGCTTAAAAATATCTGTCAATAAATAATAGTGTAAAACTATAACGCAGCTAATAAGTCGAGTAAATGACCAGTGCTTAACGACTGTTTTAACCATAGCAACCTGCATTGAAAGTGGATTTTATGTTGAGATTATTTGAAGTATATAATGAAACTGATTGTTTATGATGAATGGAGATTAATTCTACTTTAAGAAGAAGAATGTTACGGATCTTCAAATGATTGTTTAATAGTGGATTAACTTTAAAAATAATTGATGGACTGATATGGATTTGGAAAAGAGTATGTTCACTTTAGTGAACACAAGCTTACGATAACAAGAAAAAAAGACAATCAACAACCTGCTTTAAAATACTTTAAAATGTTTTAAAAGCATTTGTGCTTGTTTAATGTACTTAAGTGACTTAGATTACATAAGAATTTGGTACGTAGATTACTTTTTTCTGTAAGTGGATAAATTAATTTTTCATGTGTTTGAAATTCGATTAAATTTGACCATTATAAGAGAGTTGATTGAATGTATCTGATTAGCTGCGTTTGACCACGAAGCAAGAGGGATTATTAAAATTATTTATGTTATATTTATAAAAAATTTTATACATACCGTGATTTACATAAGGAAAGTTTGTGAAAAAGAGCTTTTAAGGTAGCCATAACACATTCCTTTAGACTTTAGACATGCTGACGATACTGAACTTTATTTGTAGATTTAATGCTTTTACGTAACCAATATTTTTTAACGTGTTAAGAAAGATGTCTGTGGATGTAGCATTATTATTTGAAGGATTTTTTACTGAATATTTAACATCATTATAAGCATGACTCGATATGAAATGATCATTTGGGCTTTTCATGTAAGTTTAAATTATTACTTCATCTTATTCACTGTAATACAATAGTATTTATCAACTTACCCTGTGTAATTAACTACCTAAAATATTTGTATATTTAATACTTGGCTTGCAGTCGTAAATTTGAGCGTTGCTTCCTGTCTGTAACTGACATAAGTCAAAAACTTGACAATTTGAGATATGATTGACGAAAATGCCAAACATAATTGAAAGAAAGTTTTATGTACAGTTGTGTATACGATTTAAATTTCTAAATTTTCCAATTGTCGTCATCGGTCTCGGTGGCGTAATTGGTAAACGCAGGGTCTAGAAAAGACTAAGATACAGGTTCAAGTCCTGTCCAAGACCTTATATTTTCCATCTTTCAATTACTAGCTCGATTTGAAATGATCATTTGGGCTTTGAATGAAAGTTTAAATCATTATTTCATTCTATTCCCTGTAATACAATAGTATTTATCAACTTACCTTGTGTAATTAACTACCTAAAATATTTATATATTTAATACTTGGCTTGTAGTCGTAATTCTGAGCGTTGGTTCCTGTCTATAACTGACATAAGTCAAAAACTTGAAAATTTCAGATATGATTGACAAAAATGCCAAACGTAATTAAAAGATAAGTTTATGTACAATTGTGTACACGATATAAATTTGTAAATTTTCCAATTGTCGTCACCGGTCTCGGTGGCGTAATTGGTAAACGCATGGTCCCGGAAACACTAAGATACAGGTTCAAGTCCTGTCGAAACCTTATATTTTCTATCCTTCAATTACTGGCTTGTTTTAAAATGATCATTTGGGCTTTGTAGAAAAGTTTAAATTATTATTTCATTTTATTCACTGTAATACAACAGTATTTATCAACTTACCTTGTGTAATTAACTACCCAAATTTTTTATATATTTAATACTTGGCTTATAGTCGTAATTTTGAGCGTTGCTTCCTGTCTATAACTGACATAAGTAAAAAACTTGACAATTTCAGATATGATTGAAAAAATGCCAAACGTAATTGAAAGTAAGTTTTATGTACAGTTGTGTATACGATTTAAATTTGTAAATTTTCCAGTTGTCACCGGTCTCGGTGGTGTAATTGGTAAACGCATGGGCACGTAAAGACTAAGATACAGGTTCAAGTCCTGTCCAAGACCTTATATTTTCTATTTTTCAATTACTAGCTTGATTTGAAATGATCATTTGGGCTTTGCATAAAAGTTTAAATTATTTACTGAATATATATATATATATATATATATATATATATATATATAAACACAGTTTAGTAGTAAGTGAAGGACTTTACATATTCCTATATTATTCCTCAACAACATATAAACACCGCCTTAATGCGATTAGATCACTAATTTGCTATCTATTAGTTTAAACACTCACCTAGTATTATTAATGCAATTTGTTGACGACATGCTAAGTTTGTTCGTTTATTTTTAATCAGAACGACTTGATTAGTAATATAACAACTGCATTACAATGTGCTCGTACCATGTTATTTTAAATTTTTAATATGTAAATTTGTGTTTGTTATATTTAAATGTGCTCCATGTTTGGACTATTTTATGATACTAGACAAGATCAAGTTTTAAGTATGTACGCAATTTATATGTACTTGACTGTTTACTTGTGGCATGTTTCAGAATTATGATTAAGATCGTAAAGGTCAACCTAAACGTCAATTATTAAAACAAATGATCAAGTAACTTGAAGTTTAGGGTGAGGAAGGCGCACGCGACCGTCTACGGGAAGGTGCCGACGACCTCCGCCACATCGTCGTAGAGGATAGGAAGATGGTTCGGCACGCCGTGGATGATAACCGCGAAGTGACGAACCAACTAATAGGTATGGCTAGGGCGCTGCGTCTTTGTTTAGACAACTCTGGGAGAGCTAGTGTTGTCGGAGAAAGTCCTGCGGCGGATTTTGTTGTTTCAGGGGTCCAGGATCTGCGGAGACAGGGAGTGTCGGTTCCGCGCACTTCCCGCGCAGCAGCTGCCGCATGTGTGAAGCCTACGTTTGCCGTTAGGGTCGACACCAAACCAGTCCAGAAGAGCGACGTTATGACAACCCTGAAGAAGAAAGTCAACTCAGCACGTGATAAGTTTGTTGTAGTCGGAGCTCAAAGGACTCGTAGGGGCGGGGTAGTAGTTGAGTGCGCGGGTCGTGATGACGCCAAGAAACTGCAGTCGAAGGTCGGCGGGCACTGCGAAAAATCAGTAGCAAAGACCATCGAGAAGAAGCGTCCACAGGTCGTTCTTCCGGGGGTCGAAGCGGGGATAAAAGCGGAAGAACTGGTGCGGTTGATTGTGAGCCAAAAATCCCCGCTTCGGCGATTTGAAGCTGGAAGACCACCTGAGAGAGAAGTTCAGGTTTGGCAGAAAGGGCCCTAGGAATCCCTTCGCCAACGTAGTCTACGAAGTGACCCCCACACTTCGAACGCGCATATTTGCTGACGCTATCAACCTCAGGTGGCGAAGGGTATGGGCCCGGGACCATTTCTTGATGACCCAGTGTTACCGGTGCTACGAGTACGGTCATAGATCGATGAGTGCAGGGAGAAGGTACAGTGGTGCGGTAACTGTGCCGAGGTCGGACACGAATTCAAGAATTGCTGGAAGGCAGTCCCCTGCTGTGTGGTTTGCGCAAGGGCAAACGATAGAACTGGCGGTGGCGCAAAAGTCGATACGGGCCACGACGCCAAGTCGAGTAGATGCCCCACGATGCTACGGCTGAAGAACGCAATCACACGGAACATCGATTATGAACCGTGAAGAAAAAGAAAGATTTAAAAGAAGCAAGAAAATTAAATTCGCGCAACTAAATCTCGAGAAAGGCAAAGGGGCAACAAATAACTTCGTAAAGTTATTATGCGGAGATAATATCGACATCGGGCTTATACAGGAACCGCACCTGTATAGCCACAAAATAACAAGTTTTGGGAGGGGGTTACCATCATAAACGCGAATAGCGAACGACCACGCAGCGGTATAATAATAAATAATGGGGCGTGCGCCGGAATAATATTAAACAATTTGTCTAACGAGTTTATTACCACCGCGGAAATAAAAACAGGGACAAACACGTTCTATGTGATAAGTGCATACCTTCCACCAGTCGACTCCCGGCGTGAAAATCCTCAACCGAGGACTTAATAAATCACATCGAAGGCATTTTTCGCCAAATTGGAAGGAATAAAAAACTAATAATTGGGGGAGACTTTAATGCTAAGTCACTGTTATGGGGTAGCCCTATAGAAGACGATAGGGGTTTACAGGTTGCTGATTTTTTAACGGATGGGATCTTAGTGTGATAAACACTAATGATTCACCTACGTTGGAGGGCCATAGAGGCAGCAGATTTATTGATGTTACTGCAGCCTCGCACGAGATGTTAGAAATCATTTGTGATTGGAAATTAAGGTCGGACGAGGAAACGCTCTGTCACCATAAATTAATAAGATGGGACGTTAAAACCAAAACAAGCGCAAACGAGCAGCTAACTATATTTCTGCGGTTCTGTAATAAAAAAGCAAATTGGGAGCGGTTTCAACAAAAATTTGGCGAAAGTATCCCTGCGCTCGAAAACGAGCTATTTAACTGCCGAGAGGCAGACAAAATAGAAACACTTGCGTAAAATTTAAACGACGCAGTGGTAGACGCGTCATCGTACTCCATGCCGCGAAAAAAACAATTAAAGACAGCGTACCCTGGTGGCCCTGGGAACTAACCACCAAGCGGGCAGAAACGCGTAACCTAAGGAGCCGCTATCAACGCGCTTCGGGAGATATAAGAGAACAACGGAGAATAGAATACAATCAAAGTTACCGCTAATATAAGTTATTAATAGAAGAAACGCGAACAAATAAATTCATAGAATTCTGCACGCAAAACTCACAGAAAAAATCTTGGGGAACCGCATACCGCGTAATAAGGGGTAAACAATAAAAAATCGCGCTCGGTAGCATAAGAAAGACAAATGGCGAATATACGGAAGGTTTTAAAACCACAGCGGAATATTTATTAAAGAAATTCTTTTCTTCGGATAATCCCGAGGAGGATGAGGGGTCGCACAATTTAGTACGTCGGGAAGCTACAAAGACGCAAGGAACAGGTGCCGATAAGGCAATCCTAGTTCACGAGGTCGTCAGGGCTCTTAGGAGGATGAACAGAAGGGACCGGGGCATGGCGGAATCTCTTCAGACGCAGCTCTGAAGGCGTGCCAGTTAGCCCCGTGTGTCTTTGTCAGGTTGTTTAATCTTTGTCTAGAAAGAGGCGTCTTTCCGCGTTGCTGGAAGGTCCAGAACGTGAATTCATACCTAAACCTAAAAAGGCAGATGCGTCAGACCCAAACAGCTATCGTCCAATTAGCTTGCTACTGGTGCTGGGGAAAGTTTTGGAGCGCGTTATGACTATGCGAGTTGAGCACTTAGTGCGTGACAGCGGCGGTTTTAATAACCGACAGTTCGGTTTTATGGAGGGAAAGTCGACTATCGATGCATTAGAGTTCGTTGTCGGGGAAATTAAACAGGCGAGAGATGCTAAAGACTACTGTGTTGTTGTTGCTTTGAACATTTCAGGAGCATTTGATGTTGCCTGGTGGCCATTGATTGTTTGCGAGTTGGAAAATAGGGATTGTCCGCGAAACTTGATGTTTTTGGTCAAGAGTTATTTCTCGGGGCGATTGGCACAGGTTGAAATTTCGGGTGAAGTTTTGTCGCGCGAGGTGGAAAGAGGATGCCCGCAAGGGTTATACTCTGGTCCCACATTATGGAAGTTATTGTATGAGAACATCTTTAGGGTCAAGTTGTCCACAAGATGCTCAATCGTTGGGTTTGCGGATGATACTCTTTTAATTGTCAGATCGCTATTGTTAATGGATATGCGCACAAAACCGAACGAGGCGCTTAATAAACTACACGAATGATTGCAGGCGGTAAAATTAAAATTTAACACGGCGAAGTCAGAGGCGCTTTATTTCGGAAAGAAACAAGGACAGCGATCCCCTAGGCTAGAGCTGGGAGGGGAGAAAATACCGTTTAAGGAAGCAATTACATACCTCGACGTAAAGATTGACGATAAGTTAAATTGCAAAGCTCAAGTGCAGTACGTTAACAGCAAAGGCAGCGAAATATCGAATAAAATGATGGCGGCTGCGAAAATAAACTGGTGTTTCAGAGGCGAATCGCTGAAAACGATTTATGCCGGAGCAATTGAGCCGACAATGCTGTACGCAGCTTCTGTATGGGCGGAAGGTTGTAAAGTCCGGGAGATGCGGCAATTGACAAGCGTGCAACGCATAACCGCACTCAAGGCGGCGAGGGCGTACAGGACCACCTCCACGGAGGCGGTCCTGGCGATCAGTAGGACTCATCCTATCGAATATGTCGTTAGGGAGATTAGAAATAGGAGATTAATAAATATAAGAAAAGGGTGCGAAATTATCGAAGGTATTAATCTTGATAATCGGAGGTAGAGAGAAAGATCGGTGTATCAGAGCTGGGGCACCCGGGCGATATTAGAGGAATGGAGTTTGTCGAAGGTGATGGGACGCGACAGGTATCAGAATTTACACGGACGGTTCACGTATAGATGACGGGCAAGCAGGCGCGGCGTTTGTCGTGTTTAAGCAGGAAATTGAGTTGTTTCGGTTTCAAACCAAACTCGCGAACTGGAGCACTATCTTCCAATGCGAATTGGTAGCCATACGAGAGGCTATCGATGACGTAATAAACCATACGGGCAGAGACGAATATTATATAATCAGTGATAGTAAATCGGCGCTGATGGCTTTAACAAACATGAATACCTCGACAGACCTCCAGACGTCTGGAGGATAGCGCATACGGCGCTCGAGTTTCGGCATTTAAAGTTCTGTTGGGTTAGGTTGCACGATAGTAACTTAGGAAACGATAGGGCTGATGAATTAGCTAAAGAGGTCGCGACGGGCAACTTTCGGATATCACATTCGTCGATACCAAGGTCTATAATTAAAAGAAAGCTGCGCGAAAAATCAATCCGACAATGGAAAGAGAGGTGGAACAACGCTGCCACGGGCAGCTTGACCCACAATTTCATACCGCGCATAGAAGCTAGAGGTAAGATCGAAGTGAAACTCGATCATAAAATAGTGCAACTGATAACAGGGCATGACGCCCTGAAAGCGTATTTACAAAGGTTTGGTTTAACCGACAACGACCGCTGCAAATGCGGTGAGGGCGCAGAAATCGCAGAGCACGTGCTCCTCGGTTGCCCACTCAAGGAAGTCAGGGAAGTGGCTAACCAGAAGGCGTTCTGAACAGTTTTCAAAGAATTTTCGGGAAGGGTCTCGAGATTAGACGGTAATATCCGCGCGTAAATCGGAGGGAGTAGGGGAGGATTGAAAATTTTTGATTTTGACTTGGCATGAGAAACGGACATGAGCATGATATAACCAAAACCTGTATAAAAAAAATTTATAAAAAAAAAATAAATAAAAAAAAATATATAAAAAAAATTAAATTAAAAAAAAAAGAAAAGCAAAAACAAAATCAAAAATCAATAACCATAATCTAATATACACGACAAACCCCGCACCACTAAAACAATCACTGTCCCACCTTATACGCGCGGAAAAATCGGAACCGAGAATAAACTAAAACAAATAAATAACAACAAAATGCAACGCAAACCGCACTCAAGGCGGCGAGGGCATACAGGACCACCTTCACGGAGGCGGTCCTGGTGATCAGTAGGACTCCTCCTATCAAATATGTCGTTAGGGAGATTAGAAATAGGAGATTAATAAATATAGGAAAAGGGCGCGAAATTATCGAAGATATTAATCTGTATAATAGGGAGGTAGAGAGAAAGATCGTTGTATCAGAGCTGGGGCACCCGGGCAATATTAGAGGGATCGAGTTTGTCGAAGGTGATGGGGACGCGACGGGTATCAGAATTTACACGGACGGTTCATGTATGGATGACGGGCAAGCAGGCGCGGCGTTTGTCGTGTTTAAGCAGGAAATGGAGTTGTTTCTGTTTCAAACCAAACTCGCGAACTGGAGCACTATCTTCCAATGCGAATGGGTAGCCATACGAAAGGCTATCGATTACGTAATAAACCATACGGGCAGAGACGAATATTATATAATCAGTGATAGTAAATCGGCGCTGATGACTTTAACAAACATGAATACCTCGACAGACCTCCAAGCAGACGTCTGGAGGATAGCGCATACGGCGCTCGAATTTCGGCATTTAAAGTTATGTTGGGTTAGGTCGCACGATGGTAACTTAGGAAACGATAGGGCTGATGAATTAGCTAAAGAGGTCGCGACGGGCGACTTTCGGATATCACATTCGTCGATACCGAGGTCTATAATTAAAAGGAAGCTCCGCGAAAAATCAATTCGACACTGGAAAGAGAGGTGGAACAACGCTGCCACGGGCAGGTTGACCCACAATTTCATACCGCGCATAGAAGCTAGAGGTAAGATCGAAGTGAAACTCAATCATAAAATGGTGCAACTGATAACAGGGCATGGCGCCCTGAAAGCGTATTTACAAAGGTTCGGTTTAACCGACAACGACCACTGCGAATGCGGTGAGGGCGTAGAAAGTGCAGAGCACGTGCTTTTTGGTTGCCCACTTAAGGTGGCAAACCGAGGGTTAGCTGATATGAAATTAGCTATCGCAAGAGCATGGCCAAAGAGCCTAGAGGAAGTCAGGGAAGTGGCTAACCAGAAGGCGTTCTGAACAGTTTTCAAAGAATTTTCGGGAAGGGTCTCGAGGTTCGACGGTGTTAACCACGCGTAAATCCGAGTGGGTTGGGGAGGATTGAAAATTTTCTACTTCCCTCATTTTTATCGTTAACCTATTTTTGAAATCCGAAAATTCTCTGTTTGTCTTATCTATTTTTTCACTTAGTGTTTTCCTAACTCCCGTTAATGTCTTATTCATTTGATCAAATTTCCTATTCGATTCAGCACTCATTTGCTCAAATTTTCTGTTCGATTTCGCACTCATCTTCTCTAACATTCTGATGATCATCTCATTTCCTTGGTCTCCCGATTCCGTTTTCGATTGATCCCTACTTCCTTCAACTTCCTCCATTTTTCCTTATTTCTCAAATAACGCACTACCAATTTCAACTCTTTGGCTTCTTAACCACTCCTTCCTCTGCATACGTTCAAATCACTCCCACACACACTCAAAAAATATTTATAAATTTATACCAGACACACTCTCTCTCTCAGTTGGCCAGTTTCCTGGAATAAAATGTTCAAATTTTATTTGGAACTCGAGCCTCACGTTCGGGTCGCCATAAAATTGTTGTGGCGACGGTGCTATCCAGAACCCCTTTGCTTCGACTAACTATGCGCTCAGCTCCACCAGATATTTATAGATGAATTACTCAGTCTACACCGAGCTCCGCGCTACCAATTACCATACATCCCAGCCTTCAAATGCTCGTATATTACACTTGTATTTATTTCTTTATTAAATTACTAGGGTGACATGGTATTGGTTGGACATCAGTTTAATTTAAATCACTCGCTACAACTCGCGTTAATAACTATATGGCCCCCAAATACCAAGTTATAAGAGCTAGTACTATATTACAAATAGATTTTAATACTCACAAAACTCTACTATAACGTCGGTTTGTTGTTATACGTAGTTGAAGCGATGCAAAAATCAGGAGTAGTAAAGAGAAACTTATTAACTTCCATTCCGTATTTATACGGTTCAAATGTAACCTTCCGGACCCACTTAAAGCGAAATACTTAATTGAAATAATATTTCTGCTAATTTTGGATATAACCGCCTTAAAGCTTCTAGAACTTTTAGCTCTTGAACACGCTATATATTCCGAAAATTGCATCTATCTAACGCGTGTTCGTCTGTTTATCAACTACTCGTTCCAACCAATGATACAGTCCTGTGGCATCATAATACTCCGCCTGTAATATTGTTATCTCCGTCTTATGCATATTGGATGTCGCGTTCCAACCTTACTTGAGTGGTAGAAAATCGATATTGCTGACCACGTCCACGTGGATTGAATACGTGCTGTAGAAATCGAATGCTGTTCTACCAGTCTCTATCTGTGGCATCTTATTAATTGTGCATCCCTTCCGCTCTTTAAGAAACTCTAGTTAGCTTTTATGCGAGGCCTCTGACGATTGATCAATATTTTCCTTGAAACCCGCTTTATTATGTTCACAAATACAAAGAAGCTGACCTTTCAAACCATGCAGGTGTTCCTAATTGATCGTTTAAAATAACAATTCTTAGAGCTTGTATTTCACGGTATCCGATATAATTAACGTCCGTGTTTGTTACAACGAAAGCTCTTCGCCTGGGCATTATTGATTTTATATCCCCCGATGCATTTTCTGACGTTATTACACGTTGAATTAAATAATTTAAATTAATTATGCGTTTCTATTTGTTTTTAAAACTAGTTTTCCATTATGAACCTATTACTTTTCAATCATTAATTATAAAAATACATCAATACTTGTTCGTTTAAATTAAATACATGAAATAAATTTTTTGCGTAAATTAATTGTCCCTTTCTCTATACAGGGTGTTTGAAATTGCATTGTTTACCTCAAATTTAACCCTTTAAATCCACTACAATATATATATATATATATATATATATATATATATATATATATTGAAGTTAAATCTATAGCTTTTCCGCAAACAAGCAGGGTGTAATTTCTAGTTGTATGACCATAGCAAAACATGAATAACCGATTAATTATTATATCTATTATTACTGAATGCTTGGACGAGACGCTGAGAGGATCGTCGTTTGCAAAATATGAGTGACGATTTTTGACATTACAAATTGGAATAAATGGCATACTCTAAATGTATGCTATTCAGATGCAAAATCCTTACGAACACTTGTGTCGTGTCACATTTGCTCAAAGTTATACACATCAACGCCTCTTTTCTACAACTACATCTATTAGTCCTGCAAAGCGACTTACATTTGCATTGGCTGTTTAAATCAGAAGATACGCAGCCTTTTGTGATTTGTTTTAGATATAGTTGCAATTTCTGAGTTCATAGCCAAAGTGTTTGAAATTTAAAGGTTCAAAAATTTATTTCTTTGCATATTTCTGTTATATAAACTTGAGCTGAAGTTTAAATGTGCAGATTTAGTACGTCAGATGTGCAAAATACTTTGGACAAATTGACAAAACCTAATAACTGTGTAGTTGTTTAATACTGAAAATAATCTGCTGCTGATGTTGATTTGTATGTGATGTACGTAAAGCTTTTTCTAGTTCATTGATTTTCTCGGGTGTAATAATTTTACTATTACCAAGACAATGATGTTGACTGTACCAGTAGCGAGCGTAAAAGGCTGAAACCCAAGGGGTTTGGAATGTCACATTCTTCTGAAGCATGCATTTGCGACGATGTTTTGCTATTCGTATTACCGAGCGATATGACAGTTGATTAGCAACCTAGGAGACGAGCACTTTGTGTGTGACAAATATCAAGCAACGCTGCTTTAGAGTTTAAGAAATGTTTACTCCATATATGTATTTCTTGTATAAAAATATCGGAATCATTTTCTTATAAAATGACAATAGAGTTATTTAAGTCTTTAACGGAATAAAATATATGACTATATAATATACTATTGCATTCTATAGGATTTGCTTTCAAGTCGGTAACTTCGACTTTTCAGAATTACAAAGTTTGTTGTACTGAGTTGGATCGTAATAGCTGGCAGCAGTGCACAGTTTGTTTTGTAATGGAACATCGGCATACAAATGACAATTTTCACGAGGAAATGTTTGAAGTTTATGTTTGTTTTCAACAGTACTAACGAAACTTTTGCTGTTTTTCAGAATATTCGTGTCCGGAACTAGTAAAACTTCCTTTTCCCCTGTTGTATCCTTGCAACGCGAATAAGTTTCTAAACACGTAATAGATATATCATCATAACTGCCAAATTCAACATGAATTTGTACAACGGATTGATGTGATAAAACGAAGTAAGTTTATTAAAAAATTTTTTCCAAAATCTCAAACAGCACTAAGTTTTGTAAATGTAACTTGTGAACTAGCGACATGCTATCAATCAGATATAATACCGTACTATTTGTATTCAAAATACTGTTTAAGCTGGATTCACTTTTAGTGTGTTATATTTCTACTTTTTTCATACAAGAAGTTTTTACATACCTCCGATAAAACTCATCTCTAATAAAAAAATATTTACGGTAATGCAGTAACTCTAAAGTTGACATTCAGCATAAATCAAATTTCCTCTAATAGAAATATCCGATGTATGGGAGCAACTTCTTTTGATTTATCTAATTTTATTTCAAGTATTGTCTTAGACGTCATTGTGTATTTAGAATTATAAAAAGGAGCATATTATATTCGATTAAATCCTGTTTTGTGTTTTTGATTTACAAATCCTCTATCACCCTTCCATTAGTGTCTAAATTTAATATATATATATATATATATATATATATATATATATATATATATATATATATATATATATATACATTTTTTGAAGCACCCAGTATATATATATATATATATATTGCTGTGGATTAACTAAAAATCATTCTCGCCCCACGAATTGGGCATCATAAAATTTCTCTGAAAAAAATTTTAAAACCATCTTCCAATACCTCTGGAACGCCTCCTTATTTCTGCACACCCCGGCTAGCTCTAAAATCTGCTTCTTGATAGATACTTACCATTCTATGTTCACCCTTTCTCACATATACTGTCAAATAAAATTACCACTCAAATAATGCAACGAAACATACAACCTTTTATTGATACAAATTAAAAGTTTCCATTCCAAATAAATATTTACACATTCGTATATACAGCTTCATAAAATATTACAATCTCAATTCTTACATCCTTTTAAAATTATTTCATAATTTCAATTTATTTTAACAGTTTTATTTTATACAAGTAGATGGGCCCGTTCTGAAACCTTAAATTGACTTCTATTCTGGTCTATGGTGAGCTCAGTATAAACCCAGTTACTATAAATGCTTATATACATTGCATCTTTGTTTAAAACAACCTTAAAGACCCGTTTACTCCTTACATCAAAAATTTTATGTCATTTGTTTACACTTTTAAATAATAACTACCAATTGTCCTTTACATATACCCTTTAAATGAGTTTTTATGGTCATAAAATACACCTCCAATGTGTCAAATCACTCAAGCACAAAATAACAGCAAAAAATGTTCAAGCAAAAGCAATAGAAATTCATTTCGTTACCTAAAGCAAGCTTTTTCTATCATCATCTCTAGAGATGTCCAAAAAAACCTCGTCGTGGCTTTCATACACTTCTCTGTTATACGTAGATCAAACCCATTTCCATTTGCTATCCAAATCTCAGCAGCCGCTTTCAGTGTTTCTACCCCGGTAATTATCTAGACCAAGCTTAAACACCTTTCGTAACTATCCAACCTCAAGCCTCCTCGTTCCAAACATTCTCATCTTGCTTACCCTAGTAACATTCTTCCGTTATTTTGTTGAATATAGTAACAGCACTGTTTACTAACTAGCACCTACTTGTGCAATTCACACGTTTAATTACTTATCGACGGACTGTACTAACACCGTTATATACACTTTTAAACTTGGAAGTTACAATGCAAGCTAAGCAAAGTCAAACAGATAAGCGAAGTAAAAGAGCTTTACCTAGTCTACTTGTGTATTTATAATCGTCAATCTACTGCTTCTGTAACCTATTTCAAACGAAAAGCTCCCCTACCGTAAATAATTTTGAAAATTTTGCACGTAACGGACTTGTGAAACCGAGAATTCTCATTCCATCCTCGCACTACTCTGAAAACTGCTCAACGGTCGCAATCTTCTTGAAAATTTTTAGCATTCGACCAATCATACACCTTTCCCCCATTCTTAGGTCCAGCCTTTAGCTATCTTCCCTCGTTTAATCCATGTTCATTGTCTCTTTTACAATCCCACTCAAGCAACAGAAAATCGATATTGTGGTTGACCTCCACACCTGTCGCGTACTTTAGACGCGTGTTTTATCCAACATTTGCTATATGTGATCTTTGTCATATTTACGCTATGAATATTCCGTCGCACTCTGCTTTCAAACCATCTGTTGTTTTAGTAATTTTTGCATCCACCGTTAAATACAATTCTACAGAATTATCTTCCAACGTTCATTTCAGTTCCCTGAACCTGTTTATTTATTTGTCTGGTTTCCTAAGAAGCAACAGTCCGTTTAAACTCGTATTTCCAAGTTTTAGAATTTCTTAGTATTTGTATTTAACGAACGTTTTGTTTAGTTAAATGGAAAATAGGCGTTTACCTTATTGACTTTATATAACCAAAAGCTCTGTTTAGTATCTGATGCGCTTGATTTACATCTTATTTAAAATATTAAAGCTAATTATGCGTATCCTCAAAGCTTCTACGCGTTATGCAAATTTAATATTCCGATTTATAAATACAAAATATGTTATTATCCGTCCGTTTTCAACGTCACAACTAATTAATTTGGCGCGTAAATAAATTATTCTTATTTCCTATATACACAGTCGTTACAAATTTATTATCTTGACCTATTTATCCCTCTTAACCTATAATTTTCACGACAATATATATATATATATATATATATATATATATATGTATGTATATATATATATATATATATATATATATATATATATATATATACTGACGTGATAAGGGCTCACGAGAAGTCACTGAAACCCAAATTGTACAAATAAATTCCAGTGATGTTTTTTTAAATGCAAATTACCTACCAAAAAAATGGAATTATTAAATACGATGAAGAGACAAAATTATTCAATATAACGCTATTTAAAAAAAAATTTTATTAAATAATTGAAAGGAATATTTAACCAGAAAAGTACTTTGGTAATTGCTGTTTGAAATGAAGATTTTTAAAGGAAACCTTTTAAGCTGATTTTACGTCAATTTAAAATAGAAAGATTTTTAATTACGAGGAACATTTTTGTGGATTCTTGAAAAATTATTTTTAGATTTATTTGTAACTGATATTAGAGTATTTATATCTAGTTTAACATAATTTTTTTTTGTGTAAAGGATTTTTAGCAGGAGTTTGTGTTCAAAGTTAGAAATACTATGACCTTTTCATAGATTACCTGTCAAGGACAGATGCGTGCCAATAAACACAACCAGGTAAACCATCCTCAAAAGAATAAGTTTAATTCTGTAAATATAAAATAATGTAAGCAATAATTTTTTTTAATAAATATTTCTTAGAAATTATTCTATGTTTGAAAGAAACAATGTTGTAAATGTTCTAAATGCTTTTGAATGAGAAAACATATTTCATCCTGTATAAATGTTTTGTAATATTGCTATCTTTTATTTCATTTTGAAAACTGCGTCAATTCCGTTGAGATAACCGGGCAAAGTTAAAAAAGGAGGGGAAGTGAACAATTTCAAGTTTGACAAATTGATTTATCATTTTTATATTACTCTTTCAGCGACGCACTCTTTTATTGGCTCCCAACGCAAGGTCATTGTCACAGAACACTTTTAGTGGCACCTCAACGTGCGGCCATTTCCATATCACTCTTTTAATTACGCCCTAAAGCGAGGCCTTGTCACAGCAATATATATATATATATATATGTATATATATATATATATATATATATTGATGTAATAAAGAGGTCAGAGGGGTCATGGAAACCCAAATTCTAAAAATAAAATCCACCCGAATAGAAAAAAACCGGAAAAATTAAAACTTCCAAATATTTATGTTGTTACCCTGCGCAATACGAGCGTATTTGTATGTCATTAAAAGACAAAGCTCTTATTAATTTTATGATTATATTTCCCGTGTGTAAATATTACAGCAGATGCCATTAATTTCTCCGTGTATTACTGAAAACGAGTTTTATTTTTGAGATATTATTTAATTTTCTACGCATAGAAATGCACTAGAACACGCTTCAAACGCCGTAGAGCAATGTACAAAGTCATTTAGTTATTATAAAAATACATTTTTCGTGCATAAAATAAATAATTTTGTGTGTAAAAAACGTTTTATTTACCGCAGAAACCAATTCTTTGTTCCAAATATTAGAATGCACATTAAGTTTAAGATATAAATAAAAAGCGTCTTCAAATATTAACCTTAATAGTTTACACATCAACCGGAAAAAAAGGAAACGCGTACTTTAACTATAATCATGTGGGTGTATATTTTAAAAATTAAATAAAGTTTTTTTCGAATATTCGGGACAAATAAAAAAAATCGAATGCGTCACGTTTTCTAAGAAATGTTTTAAAAGTCAATTCATTATTAGTAAATGCCGATACAAAGAAATCCGCTACTTATTAAAGAGTCGTGAAATGGAACAGAGACAAAATTGCGCGAGGTTCATAGTTTTAACTGCCTAACGTACAACAATACGACAGAAGGAGATAGTAGCGGCTAAGTCTGTGCATTAGCAAAGGATAAACGAGAAGCTTCAGGAGAAATATAAATCATTTTGACCGCGATAGTTTGACATTAATTAGATCGTAATACGCGCCATTCCAGTACTACTACATTAACTAGAGACTAATGCTTCTAGGTCGATAGGAAAAAATCTCCAGCGATGACCTATTAAGATAATTTTTAAATATAAGCGGAAGCATGTCATCCAAGCGGGAATAATTCGCGATTTATCACGAAGTAATATGTAACGTTGGGTAAAGATTTGAACGCATAAGTTTGACCGATGTATATGATTACGATCTGCAATAAATACCGTAGAACATTGCATATATATAAAACTTATAAATTTGAGTAGTTTCAAACAGAAATTATCAAATGCGATTATTAAATGAAGCATAATTTGTTTTGTAAAAATACTATGAAAGTTGAACATTCTTTGATCCAAAAGATTCTCTGAAGTTAATTAATTTAAAAAAAATAAAAAAAGATACACTTTTGGAAACTGATGTATTAAATGGAGATTTGAAATAATATGAACAAACTTGTAAGCTGAGATTCTAACGTCAATATAAACTGGAGTCAGAAGCTGTTATTGAAATTAGTTATGAGCAATATAAGCGCTATTTGATTTTATAAGTATACATTTAGGTTTCTTTGTTTGCTAATTGATAATATTTGAATATTTTGTAATTTAAATTTGGAACAGGTTCCGATTTTATTATTTGTAAGGATAATTTAAACAAACTTTAAGGTCACAGTTTGAGATACTTTGACCATTATTAAATAGACTATCTGTCAAAGATTTTTGGCCAAACACCCTTACAAGCGTGGGAATAAAGGATGGGTAGATTGTAACATACCTGCGTATCTATGAGTAAATATTAGGTAGAATTTTTGATTATTTTTTGTATAAACTAAAACTGTGAATTGTTTTATAAGCTGTTTAGTATGAAACAAAAATGTTTTTGAACGTTTAGACGTTTTCTAGAGATTGCTGTTTTATTTCATTTTGTAAATTTTACAACACCTGTTTAGCATCCACTCCAAAGAGGTTGTCACAGCAATATATATATATATATATATATATATATATATATATATATTTATATGTATATACAAAGTAAAAAGAATTAATGGCAAGTGACTCAAATTCAGCCACGAGGGCATCCTGTCGACGAGTTTTGTCCTAACTGGGGCTCATCAGCACAGAAGTAGCAAAGTTGTAATATTTAATACAGGTACATTATGGAAAGTACATCACCTAGCTTCAATTTGTGTCTTCGTGCCGTTACATCTGACATAGCAGGTTTTAGCAACAGTCGGCAAGGAGGAGATCCGGCTCAACTGCCTTTTTCCATAGCCAAAAGTTATAATTTAAAAGATAAGTAAGTTTAATAAGTCTTAAATTAATACAAATAAAATGAATTAAGTCAAAAGACGCAAATTCAGCCACGAGGGCATCCTGTCGACGCGTTTCGCCCTAATTGGGGCTCATCAGGACAGGAGTAATAAAGTTGTAATATTTAATACAGACACATTATAGGAAGTACAGCATCACCTAGCTCTCAATTTTTGTCTTCGTGCCGTTACATCTGACATAGCATGTTTTAGCATCAGTCGGCACGGAGGGATCCGGCTCAACTGCCTTTCTCCATAGCCAAAAGCTATAATTTAAAAGATAAGTGAGTCTAATGAGTCTTAAATTAATACAAAGTAAAAAGCATTAATGACAAGTGACTCAAATTTAGCCACGTGGGTATCCTGTCGACACGTTTCGCCCTAATTGGGGCTGAACAGGACAAGAGTAGCAAGATTGTAATATTTAATAAAGACACATTATGGGAAGTACAGCATCACCTAGCTCTCAATTTGAGTCTTCGTGCCGTTACATCTGACATAGCAGGTTTTAGCAACAGTCGACATGGAGGGGATCCGGCTCAACTGCCTTTTTCCATAGCCAAAAGCTATAATTTAAAAGATAAGTAAGTTTAATGAGTCTTAAATTAATACAAAGTAAAAAGAATTAATGTCAAGTGACTCAAATTCAGCCACGAGGGTATCCTGTCAACGCGTTTCGCCCTAATTAGGGTTCATCAGGACAGGAGTAGCAAGGTTGTAATATTTAATAAAGACACATTATGGTAAGTACAGCATCACCTAGCTCACAATTTGTGTCTTCGTGTCGATATACCTGACATCGCAGGTTTTAGCAACAGTCGGTACGGAGGATCTCCGGTCAACTGCCTTTTTCCAGAGCCAAAAGTTATTATTTCAATGATAAGTAAGTTTAATGAGTTTTAAATTAATACAAAGTAAAAAGGATTAATTGTTACTAACTCAAATTTAGCCACAAGAGCATCCTGTCGACGCTTTTCGCCTTAATTGGGGCACATCAGGGCAGGAGTAGTAAAGTTGTGATATTTAATAAAGACACATTATGGAAAGTACAGCATCACTTAGCTCACAATATGTGTCTTCGTGTCGTTACATCTGACATCGCAGGTATTAGCAACAATTAACCGTAACCAAGCAAACTCATTTATAATTACTTAGAATAAAGACAGTGTATGATTTATCAAGAAACAGCAGAAAGCAAGCTCTGCAATTTCCCACAAAACGATGTGAGACCGGAGGCTTCATGTTAAATGTAAGAAGCCTTAATCGCCAATCAGTCTTCGAACTTCATAACTTTAACACTGTTAGGTGTTCAAGCTACTCATTCCTAATCATTAATTATTGATTTATTTAAATATTAACTTGTAGTATTTTTCAATAGCGTTCACTTTAAGTATAATCCATTGCAAGCCAAACAAGTCATTTTTTGTAATTAGTGAATAAAAATAAATTTGGTAGTAGTGTTTTTGGAAATAAACCTTTTAAAAAGAAGCTTCCAAAAACTCAAAATCTATTTCGCATTTAAATAAATTCTTGATAATATTTCCTGATCGAGTACTTTTTTGGTAGCAATAATTGATGAGTAGTTTTTTCAAAACGTATTTTTACTCGTGCAATATACTCTATTCTTATATAATCACCTAAAATTTATTAGCTAATACGTCTATTTGTCTGTTCGATTAAACAAGTAAATATCGCCGTTTAAATAAATATTCGTATTGGGAACATGTAGTCCAATCATAATACAGAGATGCTAGTTTGGTTGCTAACAACAGGCGTTGGCTGTCTGAATAAACACTTCAATGTCAAACGACTTTGATATAATATGTACAGCGTGCCAACCGCTCACTCTGGCTGGGGCACCTGATACGAGCACATCATGAAAAACAATAGAGTTCTGCCAGCAATTTGCGTGTGGCATTATGCCTATGTGTTTAGTTCAAGTGTAATATACACTTGAACAAGTGTTTTTGATAATGGTAAGCAAATAGATTTAATCCCTTAAACAAACTAAATAATTTTGTTATAGCTCTCTTATCTTATTTTATACTATCTTTTCTTTTCGTCTCCGCTCTTCAATTTTACCATTTAATGTAAACGTTTTTCAAATTGATTGTAATATTCTAAATTCAACACGAGTTCTTCAATGTGGCGATAATAATTTTTGATATAATATGAACGTCTTTCAACTTGACTGTAATATTTGAGATTTAATGTAAACGTTCTTTAATAAAGCCGTAATACTTGAGATTTAACAAGAATGTTTTTCAATTTATTAGCAATTCTTTTGTTTTAATTAAACGTTCTATAATTAACATTTACGATAATCCTTTAATTGATATAATGTATTTACAAGTAATAATGTGGATAATTACACTCAAGATAATTGTTTGGTAACGATCGAAATGCCGTAATAGAAGGAAGCTTCGCATTTTTTGTGATAACTGTTTGATTGGATTTTGGTTTGTTTCGTTTTTGCGTAGGAGAAGTACGCTTTAAGCTTGTATAATTGGGTCCAAGAAGCGTACAGTTGATTGGCCGCACTACAACATGTGGACAACGACGTCATTTGTTTGTCGAGGAACTGTATGTATGTACATTTGGTTTAATACAATGTAACACTGTCACATAAACAAGAACTTGGCTATACAAGGTAAGCGTTCTTTATTATTTTCACATGACATCCGCATTTGGCCAACGTTGATACAAGGCAACATCTGAAAAATAACATTGTAATGACCTGTAATTATTATTTTGCTTAACAAACTATAAAGGACTTTTGATGTTTTAAAATTGTTAATATTTAAATCCAGCGTTATAACCGTTATTATTACTAACGAACTTAAACACCTTAATTGCGTTCTGATTAAAGTTTTCATTTATGTGTAATTATAGTTAAAGCATTTGAAAATTAAATTATTACATTTTTGATATTTCCATATAAACTTGTAAGCCTAATAACAGATCTAATATTTTGGGTATTGATTTGAAATAATTTTGTAGCAAAAAGAAATGCTTAACGTATTTGATATTTTATTTGAATTTATTATCCTACGTCTGTGTAGAAGAAATTAAAGTACCATTTTTGATATGTAAATTTTGTACATACAACTTTTTATCATGAAGCAATATTTAATTAAAGAATTATCATTTAATTCATTTAATTAATTGTTTTATTTTGAACAAGTGAGTTCAAAAATAGCGTAATTAAATCAAGGAGTAAAAGGCATACATACTTTCAATATAATAATATTTGTAGTTTCCATTTGACGAAGGAGCACTGATAGCACTTTCAAAATTTGATGCCTAATATTTGTGTCTATAAAAGTGTGTGCATAATTGATATTTATAGTTTTTCTTTTTATGAGGTAGCAAGAGTATACCTCTTGTGTCCTCCTTTGTTAATTTAATTCAACTTTTTTTACAGCTCCTGCGTAAGCAGTAAATACAATATTCCTCTCTAAGGACTCCCAAGTTCCCCTTAGGGAAACTCTATGTTTAAAACTTAATGACTTGGTGGCACCCTCCCCATACCTCTATTTTGGTATAAATTAAGCCACAGTAAGTAAATAATGTTTTGCAAAAAGAACCACGACCAATCCTCATAAGCTCTACACGTGGAATAGACCCCTAGCATAGTCGGAAGATAGTTGCGTTCTATCATTTTAAGAAAATCCTTCCATAAAGTTCACTGGTTTCTTCAGAGAATATTAAAGAACCCACGGGTTACTTTAATTATTTAATTAACCAAATAAATCAGTAACGATAAAAGGTAAGAGTATTACGAATAAACTTTGTAAATCACGGGGTTTATGAATTTTTAATATAATATATTGAGTGTTTGCATAAATACAGAGTGCTTCCACTGCATATACAAAGTTAATTGTAAAGACTGCAATGGTTCATATATCGGAAATACTAAACAATACATTCATCGTAGAATATATGAACACCAATACTCAATAAGATCACACAAGGGATACACATCCCTCGCAAATCATGCATTAGACAAGTTACATACATTTGATTTTAATAACATGAATATTTTGGGTACTAAAACAAATGATAAAAAACGAAACATTTTAGAAATGATCCAGATACAGCGCCATACAAACAGCATCAACAATAAAACAGATTACGAACCATTCACGCATATTTACCATAATATTATAAAATCATAAGTCTGAAGACCAACCTTGTATATTAGAAATAAGTTGCAAAATTATACAGTTTATAATAATAATAATATTCTATCAATGTTCCTATACTATCTGCCTAAATAAAACATGTATGTTTTCCATATTATCTCTGTATTGGCAAGCCGGTTTAATATATGTAGTTTCTATCAAAAATAATAAATCAATTTTTCATTCAATAATCAAAGAAGTACATAATAAATTGTGTTCTATGCTCTATATTAATTGTAAACTAATTCCTTCAATGTTAGTAGGTGAGTTATACACCAGTTAAATTTTCTTTTAAAAAATTTTTAGATTAACTTATTATAAATTATTTAAGTTTTAATATTTTTATATTATTATAGACTTAAACATGTGATCATGGTTTAATACACCGAAACGCGTAATGTTTATTACAAATATTAAAAAGCATTTTTACTTTTATGACCTGCATCCCAAGAAATTACACAAATTGAAATTTGAAAGGTCAAGAAACATTTTACATACACACACACACACACCCATATATATATATATGTGTGTGTGTGTGTGTGTGTGTGTGTGTGTGTGCGTGCGTGCGTGCGTGCGTGTGTGTGTGTGTGTGTGTGTGTGTGTGTGTGTGTGTAAATTCCATAATTAATTGTAATTAGGATTCTTTAGCTTAAATGTAGGCTCAGATCAACAACTAACGTTTGTAAATCTGTTTCGTCTTTGTTGATTCTAGATTCACCCCGCACATTATAGTATATTGACTAAATATCGTTAGTACCATCTGATTCCATTCGAACAAGGGTAACAAAGTTTGATGTATAGAATTCTTAAAAAGGTATAATTGTAATCAACGTTACATAGCTTTTTTATTTTGTATGATGCCGATTAGATCTCCTGTCACTGCAGAAGAATGAGTTTGTGACTGCTTCAATGCTAAATAGCATCCCACGGAATAAATCGTTCTCTTGGAATGTTTACTAATATGTTTGTTTTGTTTTCGAACTTACTTAAAGTCGGTTTGACGCAGCTCTAAATTCTTTTCTATTCTGAGCTAGTCTAAAAAGGTCCACATACCCTTCACAACCTAAGTCTCTAATAATTTGACTAATATAGCTTTGTCTAGGCCTTCCTACTCTATTTTTATTTGGTAGTCTATAATCTAAGACTTTACTAAATAGTCCCTCATGTCTTAACTGGTGCCCTATCATTCTATCTCTCCTGACCTTCAATTGTTTCCACATACAGGATCCTCACCTATCCTTCTATAAACTTCCTCGTTTGTTACTCTATCTGTCCAACTAATCTTTAACATTCTCCTATAACACCAAGTTTCAAAAGCTTCTATCTTTTCTTATCTACTTCTTTAATTGTCCAAGTCTCACTACCGTATAGTAGAACGCTCCATACGTACGACTTTAAGAAACTTTTTCTATTATCTAAACTAATACTATTAGCTATTAGTAAGTTTTTCTTTTTTAAAAACATTTTTCTAGCTTGAGCTATTCTAGCTACTATATCCCTTTTGCTACGTCCATCCTTTGTAATTATACTACCTAAATAGCAAAATTCATCTACCTCCTCTAACTCGGTATTACCTATTTTTAATTTTGGTTTAGAACTAGGCTGTAACTCACTTGTCATTATCTTTGTCTTTACTGAGTTAATTCTCATACTATAGTTACTCCGTAGTATCTCATCTAAAATATTTAAAAACTCTCCTAACTCTTTTCTAGACTCTGCTATAATGGCTATATCATCTGCAAAACGTAACATGTCTATTTTCTGTCCCTGTACACTAATACCTATCTCTTTTCTCTCTCTAGCTAAGTTTAAAGCTTCCTCAATATAAACATTAAAAATCAAGGGAGACAATATACAACCCTGTCTAACACCATTTCTAATCTTAGCTTCATTTTCTATTTCATCCAATCTAATTACTACGCTTTGGTTTTTATATAGACTGTAAATAATTTTTCTATCCCTATGAGAGATTCCTATTTTTTGCAAAACCCTGAACATAACGATCCAATTAACCCTATCAAATGCTTTTTCTAAATCTACAAACGCAAAATGAGTCTTTTTATTTTTTTGTAATCTTTTTTCGAGAACTAGCCTAATCATTAGTATCGGTTCTCTAGTCCCTCTGTCTTTACGAAAACCATATTGGTCTACGCCTAAATAATTCTCAGTTAAAGCTTCTACTCTATTTTTAATTATTATTGTTAGTATTTTGGAAGCATGAGAAGTTAAACTAACCGTTCTAAAATTCTCACACCTATCAGCTCCTGACTTTTTTGGGATTGGGATAATAATATTTTTTTCGAAATCTATTGGAACCTCACCTGTGTCATATACTACTTTTAGTAGTTCATATAATCTGTCTAAAGTTTTCTGACTTGCATATTTTATTAATTCTGCGGGAATATCGTCTATCCCTGACGCTTTATTTAGTTTAAGATCCCTAACAGCTCTATCAAATTCCTCTCTTAATATTGAGAACCCTATTTCAACATCCTCTTCTTGGTCGTTCTCTAACTCATCCATATCATCTCCCTTATATAAATCTTCTAAATATCTTTTCCATCTATCTGCTATCTCAACTTTATTTATTAGAAGCTCATTATTCTCGTCTCTAATACCATTATATTTTTCCTATCTTCCCCAAAAAACATTTTAACTGCCCTGTAAGCCCTGTCTGTCTTACCTACTCTCAAATCATCTTGTATTCCCTTACAATTCTCCTCCATCCATTTATTTCTAGCTTTTCTACACTCGTGTACTATCTTATTTCTAACTGTATTATATTTTTGCTTACTTTCACTATCCACTTCTCTGAAAGGTTTAAGTTTTCTTCTATTCTCTATTAAATCTAATATCTCCTTTGTTACCCACGGTTTTCTCGCTTCTATTTTTTTCTTACCTATAGTCTGTGTTGCTGTATCATGTACACTCAGTTTTATTTCTCTCCATCTATTTTCTACGTTCCCTCCTACAGCTATCTCTTTGCTCTTAATATCTAATACTTGTTTATATTCCTCTTTTACCCTACTATCATTAAGCTTACCTAGATCCCATCCCTCTCTTTTAACCTTTCTCAATTTTTTGAATTTTAGTTTACACTTCATTTTAACTAAGTTATGATCGCTATCTATGTCAGCCCCTGGATAACTACGACAGTTTTTAACTTGGTTTCTAAATCTTTGTTTAACTAAAATATAATCTATTTGGTATCTAGCCCTATCACCTGGCGCTTTCCAGGTATATCTTCTCCTAACATGTTGTTCGAATAGGGTGTTTACAGTTACTAATCTATGTTCCTGCAAAACTCAACTAATCTTTCTCCTCTATCATTTCGTCTGTCATACCCAAATTTTCCTACCATTTTTCCCTCACTACCTTCTCCCACTGACGCATTATAATCGCCCATAACTATTAAATTCTCATCTCCTTTTACTTTTCTCACTATACTATTTATATCCTCGTATACCTTTTCTACTTCCTCATTCTCGTACTGAGTTGTTGGCATGTAAACCTGTACTAAAACAGTGTCTGTGGGTTTTGTACTCAATCTAACCATAATTATTCTATCACTAAATTGTAAGTACTCTTTAACTTTATGCCCTAATTTTTTACCTAACACTATTCCTACGCCTGCCTGTCCATTAGTTGAAGAAGTTGTAATTATTCTATAATTATCTTTCCAAAAGTCATTACTATCTGGCCATCTCACCTCACTAATACCTAAAATGTCCAGCTTTTCCTTTCTCATTTCGACTAATAAATTCGTTAACTTATCTACTTTAAGCAATGACCTTACATTCCAAGTCCCTATCACTAAATCGAACTGTTGTTTTATATTCTTACGATGACGAGCCCCAAGTACCCCCTCCCGGAGATCCGAATGAGGGAGTATTTTACCTCCGGACAAGAATTTTACTTGTGAGCTCTCCATCATATGTATTTCGTGTTTTAGGCCACGCACACCTGGGAAATATTGTGGTAGGCTCCCATATCTTTCCACAACGCAGTTTTTAAAGATTTTAGCAAAAAGTCGTATCCGTCACGGCCAACCCCCAACAAGCTTGTAAATTATTGAAGATCGCCCGAGACCAACCGACCCTCCTCCAATATCTTTTAGCCAGCAAGGCTGCTGCCCCTAGATGCGCCTTTTAATCGCCTTTTACGATAAGCAGGCTTACTATAGTAGTATTCTTTATCCCCTACTATAGGGATAGTTTACTAATATACCATTATTAAATTCATTAACTACCGCATCTGGTAATTTCCACATCTCTTGAATGTAAAAAGTGATACTACAAATCTAATTGTAGTGGTTCATTGAAAAGATAAAAGGATAACATCTTTCGAGTATCTTGTAAATGTAAACCGAAATTTCCTACGCGAACGGCTCTAATAGAATCTAAAAGGATTTGTGTCATGTTGCAGTACTCACAGTAAAACTAAGATGTCTCACCATATTCGCTCCTGAGCTGTATAAGAAACTTGTAAAATCGGAAATAAAGTTTTGAAATCCATCTTCTGATTGTTCATAAAAGTTTCTTAGACGTATCCCATCGTGATCCACTATGACCCTCCTCATATGTAGCAGAAGGATCAATACGGTCGGAAGTTCAATTACATTACCGAGTCAATCGACATATTCCAAGGACTGTAAACACTGTTGTGTTTTTTGCATGATTTTGTGAATTCGAATGCATCTATTATACTGCTCTCTATTTAGAATACATAGGAAAGTGTCAACACCATATAAATCTAAATCTATAGCACTTTGGTCTAAACTACTACCTTCTGTGAACTGATCTAAACACATTATAAAGTTTTTCTGCAGAAGAAATGTACCTATTCCCAAAAACAAACTTGGAAACCATTTACGTGATAACTATAAAAATCGCTATTAGATAAATTGATACAGTCTTGTAAGTACTATTATCTTCACACCTAATTTGGAACATATGTGAACAAAATTATTTATGGTAGTATTAACGACATTCTGTGATGTTAGCGGACTAGGAATTAATTGAGAAAATCCTACATTTGAGAAGTGTAAATTTTATTTACACAAAATTTAAAAGCAGTCCAATCGGGTATAAAATTAATAGATGATATTTCAAAATCTCTTCTTGATGAGTTATACCGTAAACGACATAAAACGAACAGAAGCGTATATATTTGTGAAGATATTAAAATAGTTTTTTAAATAAGTATTGGGAACAAAAGGCCCTGTCAACGGTTTCTCGTTAAAATAAATAAAATGCTGAATGCTTTGATAATGTTCAAGTTGAAAAATCTTGTTTGGGTTTTAGTCCTGCTATTGATAGAAAATATAAGTGATTATTTTTGCCTGGCACAACATCATAGCTGTAACATGTATTGTATTCCTTCTACTAAGTGTTTCCTCATTAGAATGGTTATTATTCATTGCTCCATATAGAAATAGAGAGGAATAATTAGCAACATTAGTTGGCAAAGATATATTGCTTTCACTATGATATATAAAAGTCATTGTCAATATTTTTCGTTGCTTGATAACTAATACAAGGACCTAACATATCTAATATCATTATGATATGCTTATTCTTAGATAGATGATGAATTTATTGCACAAGAGAGATATGCTTTGGTATTACCTTTTTCATTATCGCATGGAATATGTCATTAAAAAATTATTTGGCCCAATGAAGTTTATTGTCCTTTAATTCTGTGCACTTACTAGAAAGAAGATCGCGAAAGAAGATGTTCCAGGTCGATGGTAGTATCATCGTTTTCAACGCAATATCGACACAATTTTCATCAATTTGATAGTTTTCTTTTAATAACTCAAGCGTTACAATTTCATCTTCCAACATTTTTGGGCATATTTTCAATATTGAGTCTATAGAACCTAGTTCACAAATGCGCTTTACTGTTTCATTTAAAGGTGTAACGTACATTATAACTAATAAACGCTTAGATATGTGAGCTGGGTGAAAAACAAAATGTTTTTTCCACATTTATTTACAAGCACTGATGTTCAAACTCCATTTTCTACCACAGCATTATCTACTCCTGTAAGAACATACATTTTATGAGAAAAAAAAGACTATTCGAAAGTGATGCTTTTAAAATCTTTGTTCTCATTTTAGTTACGAGCTGATTAACTGCACATAGATCTACCTTTTCAGAAATTTTGGTTGATGACACTCATACTTTTACTTGATGATCTTGGTTTTGTCACATAATCCAAGTCTGTGCAAATAAATCTTTTGTATCATCAACCACGCTGATATACCAAGAAGCGTTATCTTATTTCAGTCTACTTGTTGTAAATAAATTTATACTTGCACTCCATTCTGATAATTTAAGTAATTTATTGTTTCTCTTTCTGTGAATTTGTGCATAATATACATACATTTTGTATACGAGCTACTCAAGTAGCTTGCTACACACTTTCTATGCCAAGAAAAGCATGATGCAGGGAAGTCTGAATCAAACAATGTAATACATTTTTTCGTCATTTCGTCTACACATCTCCAAGAAGCTCTGAATGGTTTTAAATGCTTCAGAGTTTGTTTCTTCACAATACCGTCGGACGATTCACAAAACAAACAAAAAAAAACACATTTCCTGAGGTTCTTTCTCCATTTAATTACTATTACAGACATTTGAGTCACTTATAATCTCACAAATTACAATCAACTTAAGCTTCTGAAGGCAAAATAAAACCCGCCCGGTCCACTGAACCAAATACAAGCATAGTCTGGAGAGGCATGTTGGGTGGGGCCGTACAGAATAACGGCCCACGATGGTCAAGGACAGCATAGTTGTTATTGAAAATAGTAGGCAATAAAAATGACAAATTGTGTCACTCATATTTTGCTAACAAAAAAGTTTTCGGCGCATGCACTGGTTATAGTTTCAAATCTTCTTCACAGAGTAAATTTTGCTTTCATTTCTAATTTAGTACTAAAAATGAAAACAACCTTATACGTATATAACAGTATACAACTGAATGAATACTAAAGTGCCCCTTACCTTTGAGTTTTGTTTTAGCGTAACCTCCAGCAGTCGATTTGCACACATATACACCAGTGTGTTTTGAGCTCGCGTTTCTCACCAATAGGGTGCTTGTAATGGTATGTGCTGTCAGTCTATTAATGAAATCTTTCTCCGGAATACTTTTTAAAGAATCCTGAAAGTGCAAAAAATTAAAAAAGTTATATATATATATATATATATATGACTAGTTATTTGCAGTCCGCAATAAGGAATTGTGTAGAACAATAAAAAATAAGATGTATCTGTGAATAAAACTGTTGTTGGAGACTAATTCGCTCTGAAGAAGCTTAAGGAAGTTGAAACCGGCAGATCAGTGGATGTTTCTTCCCCTTACGAATTAATAAAGCTATTGTTATGTTAATGGCTATTAGCTCGATTTATATTGATGAATAAAGCTCTTATTAATTTTATAAGTTTTATTCACAGAAACATCTTATTTTTTATTGCTCTACACAATTCCTTATTGCGGACTGCAAATAACTAGTCTTTTATTATTATGAATTGCCTTTGGGGCAAGAAACGGGTGTCGTTACGAGAAGGTTTGTTATTTTGCAAATAAATTTTACAATAACATTCCGCAAATCTCAAAGGTAGACATACTTGTATAGCCATCTAGAAAACGGCGATGTAGATTCGAATCAATCTTTGTACCTCCACGCTTAGTAGTGTTGGTGTTTTACCACCTGATGGCGATATTATTTACTTTTGCCATAGTACAAGGATTCCTTCGAAATTATATTAGTATAATAGCTTCGATTACTTCATAGGGTTGTTGGAAACTAATTCGCTCTGAAAAAGCTTAAGGAAGCTGAAACCCTGGTCAGTGAATGTTTCCTCCTCTCACGAATTATTAAAACTATTGTTTTGTTAATGGCTATACAACTATTAGCTCGATTTGTATAGGTGAATAAAGCTCTTATTATTTTTATTAGAGTTTTATTCACAGATACATCTTATTTTATATATATATATATATATATATATATATATATAATAATCAGCAGTTCCTGAATTTTGGTCATCAAAATAATATGTAATTTATAGGTACAATATCTTTTGTCAGTATAATAAAATAGTTAATAAAAATATAGTATAAATTACATCAGTTTTTTTTGTTAAGACGCGTTTCGGTCAGCGACCATTTTCAATTAAAATTGTCTGTAATGTACAAAATAAGTTAATTAAAAATACTAATAAAACATTTATACAAACCAAATATACATTGGCAATACAAAACAATATATCCACAAGCGAATTTATGAACATAAATACACAATAAAAACGAACAATAAGAAAATCACAGCACTTGCAACACATACAATAGAAAACCTTCACCAATTTGATTTTAATAATGTTAGTATTTTAGGAACAGAGCAGAATGATAATAAAAGAAACATAATAGAAACTTTACACATACACAAACACACAAATGCCATCAATTCAAAAACCGATCAAGACGACTTTATTAATATTTACCACAACCTTATTGCTTAAATATCCAATTATCACTATTAACGCTAGAATGATTGTAAATATACATGTTATATGTACGAATATTAGTTATCTAACTTTTATGGTCACTCCCACTTTACACTGTGATCACACTTACTATACTAGTTTTAAGCAATTTATTTATTACCTTGTTAATAATGTACACTTGAAAACATTTGACTTATGGTCAAACTTATATTTAAACAAGTATGTATAATACCATCATAAAATTTATTATAATACTCTTTTCAAAGAAGAAGTTTTGGTTTGTATAAATATTTTATTAGTATTTTTAATTAACTTATTTTGTACATTACAGACAATTTTAATTGAAAATGGTCGCTGACCGAAACGCGTCTTAACAAAAAAAACTGATGTAATTTATACTATATTTTTATTAACTATTTTATTATACTGACAAAAGATATTGTACCTATAAATTACATATTATTTTGATGACCAAAATCCAGGAACTGCTGATTATTATTCTACTACAGATGGTCAAGAAATTATCAACAATTTATATATATATATATATATATATATATATTGCTGTGATATCCCCACGATTTGACGTACCATTTATTATTGCTGTGAAATCCCTTTAAATTTTCTATAACTTGTTCTGCCTTGGCTAGCTCAAAAACATTACATGCCCTACTTCACGATTGGTGCTCAATTAATATTGCTATGAAATAGCTCTTTTTTATCTGTTGAAATAATTTAAATGAAGCAATCCAAAGATTACACAATATAATAATTGATAATAATATGTACAATTTTATATAAATTCAAAATATAGCCCTTGAATAAAACATTAACATTTACCAAATTTATGATTTCCAGAAAGCCAGCAAAAATATCTTTATAATTACTTTTAAGTGCCTTCGAACGTTCTGAGATGCTTTCGAATTCTCAAATGACCTTTTTGTTGACTCTTACAGACATAAAAATATAGCACATATTAAAATTGAAACAGTCTTTAACTAATAAAATATTAAGATCGCTAACCTGCGTTTTTCTTTCCTTGTCACTGGAATTACCTTAGAGTATCTGTGTTCAGCATCCCTTGCTACACTCCTTTTACTTATTGCTTGTAGTTTCCCTCGGATTCCATTAGTGTCCTTACTTTTGTTTATTTGGCCGTATTTTCAGAAGTATTTTTATATTTTCCTTTTAGAGGTAATTTTAGAAATATATTCAGATATTTAATTTAGATGTGGGACGATATTGACTTCGATCAGTATCGAGATATTCATTTAGATCAGTATCAGGATATTGATTTAGAGCAGTTGCAAGATATTGATTTAGAGCAGTTTCAAGATATTGATTTAGAGCAGTTTCAAGATATTGATTTAGAGCAATTTCAAGATATTGATTTAAAGCAGTATCAGGATATTGATTTAGATCGGTATCAGGACATTGATTTAGAGCCCTGAATTGTAAAATATTAAAATAAATTTTATTTAATAGTTTAACTTACGTCTATGTGTAGATTGGCTATTATTCGTTGCACAAATTTGGCACTTTCAAATTTTTACTTATACTAAATTAAAAACTTTTCACTAATTAATACTGTCACGTAAATTTCTACTGCATACTGACGTGATTCTTGCCTTGCTATAGATGAACTAAATGTTTATTCATTCCCCATTGTATTTATAAACCCTCTTATCAATGATTTAATTGGTGTGGGTCGCGTCTTTATTGATAATCTCCGCCTATCTCTGTAGTCCTTGGGATTTCTCAATTTCCCTGGTTTCAATTGCTGTACCTTCGTTCTATTCATCACCTCTACATTCAATATATCAAAGCATCTTCTTAGAATTTCCAAATATCCATTGCAATTCTGTCATGTATTTCTATTTGTCGTTTAAAAGTCCAAAACTTATCGTACAATTAACCGTCTGGTGTTTATTTGTTATTAAAATATGTTGGTTTTCTAAACAAATGTACTATTTCTAGTCACGTATTTAATGACGTATTAGAATGCGTTTTCTTATACATGCGTTGATATTTTCGACGAAATTATTAAATATCAAGAATGGCAGTTTATCTATTTTTTCCGATAATGTATTTATATTGATGCAATTAGTTGCGTTTAAAACCTTATCTTAAAACCTATTACACGACGTACACATTATTATTTTAGCTAAATGGTATCGGATTATTGCAAAATGAGCTTCTTTCTTATGCATTAAATCAAATATACTATGTATACAGTGTGCTTGCAATTGACTTTTTCTAAAATAGTCGATTTACTCCTATAATAGATGGAATTATTTGATTTTCTTAAAGTTAAAATTATTTATATCTATCCTACGACCCCTATAACTTAATCTACTCTTAAACTACCCTCTTATCGTAGCATTATATATATATATATATATATATATATATATATATATATATATATATGTATATCTGGAAGTGCAAACAACTTGAACGTCTAAGTTAAAAATCGTTAGCTACTAAATGCATTCCACAAATTATTAATTCATTTCGTACGTTTGTATTCTAAAAGCCAGTAAATGGTCCTAACATTTTGATTAGTATCTAGTATACCAGCAACTGCAATGAATTCGTATACCAGCAGGTCCTACATAATGCACTGGAATAGAGTGAATAAATCTGCTGCTAATAAATCATTATCGCCAGACTCAGTTTATCACATTCTCTACCCCCGATCCCGCCCCCCGTGTGACCGTGTGATATTCAAATTTCCAATAACACCACTAACAAAATCTGCACGCTAAGTTAGTCATACGAATAAATCAACTCAGGCTTTTCACCTAAGTGCCGCCTGAAAACGAAAATGAAAACGTAAGTCCATTAATGAAAACACAAGAGTATCAGCAAGAGACCCTCCCGATTCAATGAGATTAACTAATATTGAAAATATATGCGACTTATGATAGACACTTAGAGATAAATCACGTAAAGTAGTAGTTGCACCCGTCGTATAATACAACGTTCTTTTTTCAATTCCACGACAATCCGGAGGCAAACTGGCACATAAGTAGTTTAGCTATAAAGAAACTGGAACACATACAAAAGCCTGTGATATCTTTGGAATTTGCAAAATATTTTTTGATCAAAATGGTATATATGTGTTGTGAGCATAGAGGTGTACCTGTGTGTAAGGTTGTTTAAAAAAAAGAGGTATTAAATAAGCTCCAGGTGTATGAAGAAACTGAAACAAATATAGCTATGTAGAAGCTGCACCACATGCAAAATCTTCTCATATGTACAAAAAATTCCAATATTTTTTTGGGTAAAAATAGTTTTATGTGTTGTGAACGTGTGAAGCTTTTTAAAGGGTGTTAATAAAAAAAATCCAGGTGTGTGAAAAAGCTGGCATACATGCAAGCAGAAGCTTTCATATCTATGAAAATTCTCAATATTCTTTATCAAAAATAGTATATATGTGTGATGAGCATCGATGTGTACCTACGTGTGAGGCGTTTTTACAAAAAAGTGCTACTAAAAAGTCTGCGTGATGTGCGAAAGAAATAGATGGGTCTTTGGAGTCACGCAGGTGGTTAAATGCAAGTGCGAATTAGAGACCGTCGCATGTCGCCTTCCCTCCGGTATATGCTATTTTATTCAGAAGCTATTAATCCTAGTTGTTAGATTTCTAAAATAAAGAAATAAACTCATTTAAGCAGAAGTAAAACACTTTATGTAGTTTTTTCTTTTACAGAACACCGACAAATATGGCCTAATTCATAGAATGCGTTGAAAAGTGTTTTAGGAAATATTTAATTGTCTTTAATTGCCCTGAGATAGGACATTGTAAAATAATAATGAATAAGCAATCGTTATTGAAGACACACGTGCAAGCTGCCTATTATTAATTTAAGAAGAATATGAAGCTTTGTTGAGTCATTGATAATTAAAATATGATAAGTTAATGTGCGGCTTTAATTTTAATCGTTCATTACAAATATGTATTGTACTAAATCGAATGGCAATCTATAAATTATTAGTTAAAACAACTGCAAAGTAGAGCAGATTTGTCCATATGCCGCCAAGTATGTAATTGCACGTTTAAAGTACAAGTTTGTGATCTAAGTGACTATGCAAATAAGAGAAGAGATAACAATTTATGTCAAGAGCATATTGCCGTATATCTGAGATTTAGCTCTACTACTACTACTGCTACCACAACCACTATATAAATTTAGCATTAAGTATTGTCGTTGGATATGAACAGTTAGTGTTAACTACTCGCACACAAAAATGAGCAAAACTAAGTGTAACTAGTGCAATAAGTCAATAGCAGATGGAAAGCACCTCCTATGCAGTTTTTGCGAAAATGCGGGTTGCAATGCTTGCTCTGGAATGTCAGAGCATACGTTTGCAAAATTTTCAACTGCTAAAAGAGCTATATGGCGTTGTAAAAATAGTAGAGCGGATAAATGAAGCTTAAAGGTTCCAAACGAGACAACATCTTACGAAACCGATGAGGTAAGGAAAATGTTTTATTCAATATCGAGGCAACTTGCAAAGTACAAAAAAGCATTGATAGTATAAGTGATGATTATATAAGTTTGGCTAACCTATACGAAGGTCTAGAACAGGAAGTGATTTCTTTGAGACAAGACAATGCTTCAAGGTAAACTAGCAAAATGACAATAAAATTTCATATCCAGAAATACACTTAAATGTGTTGGAACGACAAGGTAGATGTGTCAATTGAAATTCATGATCTGAAACCAATTCCGGAGGAAGCGGATGAAAATTGCAAAGAGTGAAGACTAACAGTAATTAAATTAGTGGTCACACTGAATGTCGAAATTGTAGGGTCTGATATACAAATCGCTCACACATTACCAAGCAAGCGCCCGGACACTGTTCCATCGGTAATTGTATGCTGCTCGCCCTAGGAAATTCGGGATAAAATATTGGCTAAAAGAAGGTCTATTATTACTAATATTGACATTTTGAATAATAGAAGCGATAAATGGTTAATATTGTTTGAAAACCTAACACGATATTATAAGCGGCTGTTGTGATTAGCGAAGTCGCGAGCTAGTGAAAAAGGTTGGAAGTTTGTATGATTCAAATTTGGAAAATTATTGGCAAAAAAAGCTGCTGACAGTCCTAGCGTTCTCAAAATTAATAATGAAAACGATTTAGAAAAGATTATTTAATAAACAGGAAGTGTAGTGGATTTAGTAAGTATAGTTTTAATAAATTTAGAATCAAGTTTTAGTTGACTAATTAAAGGATAGACATTTGTAAAATTGTTAAAATTCAGTTCGAATAACGACAGGTTTTACCAAAACAATACAAGTCGTTTTCAATCTTTTATTAGCATATTAGATTGGAATAAGGAAAAGAAAAACACATGAAAGCAGTAACGTCAATAATTGCACAGAGCTATCGCTTGTATCATTGAATATTAATGGTATAAAATCTTAATTCGATTAATTCAAAACATATGTCTCACAGTCTACATTTAAGATTATTATTTTTATTGAAGTAAAAGTCAAAGCAGATGAGCTATCAGCGTTTAATATCTTAGGTTCTAAAATATTCTATAAGTTACGTACACGTATACGAGGTGGTGGTATTATCTTGTACATTGCAAATAATATGATTTTTATTAAAAATAAATATAATATCTTATGCTACGAGTCATTAAAAGGAATAATTAGTGTAAGTACAGGAAATAAATTTAAAATCATAATCGTGTATAAGGCCGCCAAATAATAGCATTGCAGAATTTTTAAAAGAGTTTGGGAACCACATATATAATTGTTTGATATAATAAAAATATCATTTTAGCTGGTGATACGAATATTAACATATCAACTGGATAGCAATATTAATAAGTATACAGCGCTACTAAATTCCGGAGGATTTAATAGATGCATCTTAGGACATACAAGGGAAACTATTTACAGCGAACGTTTAATACGATCAAGCATAGATCATATCTATATTCGGGGTGTTTATGAAAGTGTGCTCTCGAAGGTTATCCACATTAGAATTTCCGATCACTACGTACTTGTTACTCGCACAGTTTTCAAGGGTATCAATGCATCATCAGCTTGTTTAGAACCAATTAGAAATGAATCTTATGTAAGACGCAAACTACTTAATATGGATTTTAGTTCCTTAAACCAAAATGACGATTTGGACTATCTGTATGGAAAAATGTAATATCTATTTAATAATATTTATAAAAATAGTAACTCCATCGAACCGTCTCAGCAAAGTATAAAACGAATCTTGCACGATACTTACCCAAAAAAAGAATGGATGACTCGAGCTAATTAAACAAATACACCTTAGGTATAAATTATTCCGTAAATGATCCGAAATAAGAATATAATTGCATAAGGAAGAGAATAATCGTTATAGAAATTGGCCAATATTACAAATAACAAAAGCACAAATATTTTGGTCAACGTTTTAGAAATTCACAATCCGACACGCAATCCATTTGGCATGAAATAAATAAATTAATTAGACAAAAAGCTGGGCTGTTATGTAAGCCAAAGGGTATCCGGTTAAATTTAAACAAACTTCTATTCGGGACACTAAAGGCAGTGATAGGTCGCAAGGATTTTGAAATAGGAACTTGACAGTAAGTACTTTTTATATCTAGTGAAGTTAGATACCTGGCGTCGCGTAGTTTATCAAGTGTAGCGTATCTAAAGGTAGGGGTACGCATCTCTCTCAGTTACCATATTTACTTTGCGGTAGTCCACGCAAAATCTCTACGAACCATCTTTTTTTTTTAAAATTAAAATAATGGGTGAAGCCCAAGGACTAGTTGAGGTACTAATTATACCGTCTTTTAACATTGAATCGTGTTCTATATTGACTATTTTTTTCTAGAGCCGGTGAGAGAGGATAAAACTGTTGCTTAATTGGCGTACAGCTAGTTTTAATAACATATTCAACCCTATCAGTACACCCTGAGGTATCGGACATCTGTATAAACAATTTATGGATGGTGGCATTTAGTAAGATTAACTGGTCAACCGACAAATGTGTTTCCGTTTCCAAGGTAGAAACAGCGGGGTTATCAGAAGCAAAATGCCATTGACCATGGCGTAAATCAGGGACTAGACCAATTTTCCTCCAGAAATCTGCGCCTAAAATAAGAGGCTGGGGTATCGATGGCACAACAAACACTTCGACTACTACAATTCTATCCTGTAACCTTATAGGTAGATTATAGTTACCTAATATTTCACATTTATTCCCGTTAGCTACGCTACATGTTGTAAGTTTACTACGGAATAATTTTAAATTTAGTGCTTTTGTGACTAAATAACCCTGGGTGCCTAAAATAGTATAAGACGCACCACTATCCAGCAGACCAAAAAGGGGTATACCAAAAACTTCCACTTTAAGATACGGACGTTCATCGGCAATCACATTTGCCAACACAAAATCTAATTTTATTTTAAGGTTAGGGTCAAGTACTAAATTTTCTTTATTTTTTTCTAAAATATTGTGGTGGATCGGGCTTTTAAAAGACAACGAGTACGTAGACCGACGTCTCGGGTACCGTTTTCTAAACATTTAGGACAATTTCTAAGTTTAAAGTTGGGGTTGCCACAACGGAAACAATGCATTTATTTTGTTGGGAACAAAACCGGGATTTGTGTCCATCTTTATTACAGCTCCAACATTTAATTGAAACAGTAGTTGACTGGACTGGGTTTCCTTTAATAACTGAGGGTTGGGGTTGCAAATCTATTATTTGTGAAAAAGTACATTCTCGACTTAATAGATCAAGACTGCTCGGATTAGCGCTATTAATATTTAGGGGTTTCTGGATTGTCGTTAATACAAGACAAATGTCCCGATTTAAAGAGCTTATCATAAACTAAATCAGGTTCGACAAGTGATCTATTTTTACTAAAGGGCGGTGGTTGAAATTGTTTGGCTCTAGTTTGAGTTTCTTAAATCACCCGACAGAATTTGGATAATTCGGAAGCCGTATTAGTTGGATGTAACGCAAGTTGTGCTTGAAAACCTGGCAAGTGACTGTTTAACCGCTCTATACCGTGTGAGTGCTTGATGACGGAAAATTTCTGAAACGAGCTCAGCTGGGCATTTTTGGAAACATCGCGAAATTCGCATAATTCGTCTACGCGTTGCAAAAATTTGTTAATGCTTGAGAAACCATTATAACTAATGTTCCACTTATAATTATCTGGGGAGGGTAACTGATTTTTGGACTTAAATAAAGCAATCTGAGTTAAATTTTTTAAAGTATTACTTTTGTGTGCGGATCAGTTTGACTAGAGACGAACCCACGCTCTAATTTAACTATATCGCACATTGTTTCGAGTTGAAATTGTGATTACGACTGGGTAGTAATACATTTGGTTCATCTAACACATGAAATTTCGTTTCTATTTGGCAAAATAACTGCAATTCTAGGTGATGAAGACTTCGATTTTCCTTCCAGTGCACTACAAAAAGTTTAATCTTATCACTTAATTCGCTTTTATTCCTATTATCCGAAGGTTAAATAATTATTTATATTTCCGGCTTGTTTGTTATCGTGCTTGACTAATCAGTTGAACCATGTTTGTTTACTTAAGACTTAAGTTTGAACTATCTCTGTTAGTTATTTGCTTTAGCAGATATAAAGCAACAAACATTCCCAAATAGCGTGATCATATAAAATTCGACTTGGACTTTAGTTTTTTCAAAAATGTGTACAGACCACCATGCCAAATGTTCCCGTGACTCCAACATACTACACAATATGGAAATACCATTCTGGTAGATTTTTTATAAGTTTTACCCTACAAACCAATTATAGTTTTAAAATCGACTTTGATCTAAGATTTTTTTTCTTTAAAATCGGTTTGTTCAAATAGTTTGAAAGAGAGAGCAACTACAGGTAACACCCTATAGCAAACTTACATCCACTAGATATGTTCTAGTTATAATTCGGATTGCTGTAGAATAATAAGTAACATCTAATTTTAATTTTGTTTACATAATATGAAGTACAGTATAGTAATAAATAAAAATCAATTTTAGTTTTTTTAACATAAAGTACATAACGTAGTACATACACATCTATACACACAACAGGACCATTTCCTTATTTTTACTGGTCAGCGTCGCCGGCGACGCTGACTTAACCTATCAATATTTTCTATTATCTAACCTAAGTTCACACAAGTCCAGCTAACCTAACCAAATTCCAGACAACGATAGCTAACTTAACTCCTGATAAGTCTAACTAACCTATCCTACCTTCAGACAACACCGACTAACATAAGTCCAAACAATGTAAACTAACCTAAACCCTCCTCCCACCACCCTACCTTGTCGTCACCCTTCTCTTGCAGCCGTACGACATATGTCCAGCATACATTCGACATATGCCCTATATATGTCCAACATATGTCGGACATTAAATCTATTCCTAATGGAAACGTAACATCAAGCGTCGACAACTACTAAAATCAAAAACAACCACGACGTATGCGGTCGTGCTAAAGTGCATTCCATCTCTTTTTCTTAATTTATCTTCATAAAACAAAACAACTTGGGATCAAGGAGGAAAATTGCATTTAGCACAACAATTGCATTGAGGGAAACCAGATGCTCCGAAAGTTAAGGTGAGCGTTATGGGAAATTAAACCGTAACAGTCGAACAACTAAGACCAAAAGCTTATAAATAAATTTACATATGCCTGGAAGAAAGCCGACCTGCGATGGTGTGACCTCATTGAACATCCAAATTCGCGCTTGCATTTAACCACCTGCGTCCCTTCAAGAATCTCTCTGGTTTTTTCGCACATAATGCAACGCTAACGCGGGCGAGCGAAATATTCACATACAAATACACACGTACCTGGGCTTTTTGGTAGTACATTTTTAGAAAAGTTTATTTCACACACACAACTATACATCTACGCCCACAACACATATATTACTTTTGATAAAAAATTTTGAGAATTTTCATAAATACGAAAGGTTCTGTTTGCATGCGCCCCAGGTTCTCCACACACATGTACTTTTTTATTAGCACTTTCTAGAAAATGCCTCACACACCCACTACACTATACTACTTATACCAAAATAATATTGCAATTTTTTCGTAGATATGAGAGGTTTTGGCATGTGCCCTAGCTTTTCCATAGCTATACTTGTGTCCCAGCTTTTCCATACACCTGGAACTTTCTTACTAACACCTTCGTTAAAATCACCTCACACTCCCAGGTGCATATCTATGCCTACAGCACATATATACTATTTTTGATCAAAATTTATAGCAAATTTAAGAGATATTACAGGTTTATGCAACTGTCCCAGGTTCTCCATAGTTAAACTACTCACACCAAGTGCTAAGTCTTTGAATTAGGTTACCTGTATCATAACGTTGATAAAGCCGTGCAACGGTATATTATTCAGTGTAAAATTTACATACATTAAAACGAGAAACTCTACAGCAAATCGCCTTTGCTCAAAAGTAACAAGTCAACCGCTGACCTGCTACATTTCTTCTTAAGCGCGTTTTGTTGCATTTATTTAGCTTTCGCGATTAAAATGACTTGACTAAATTACTGATTTCGGCGATTAACAGAATTTGATGCTACTATTATTTACTTATCATGCACGATTCGGAAAACTTACCTCTACTTCTCGATACCATTCGATAGATGTCTCTAACGGAGGTATTGCTGGTATACTGCAGGTCAGGTTGACTGCGGCTGTTGCGTTTAATTCAAGGTACTCTCCATTGACAATTAACGGATATGGATCTGAAATAAATAATTCGTGTAAGATTACGATTACTTGTTTAAGGTACATACACTCTAACAGTTAATGTTGGGTAGAGATAATAGGCTAGAAAGTTGTCCAATTTCAATATCGCTTTTAAACCAGCAACAATGTATATATGACACAATACGATAAGAAATTAATTTCCTGGTACTCAATGTTCAATATGGATAGTATATGATTGCAGAAACTATTTGTTAGTCAGAGTCGGAATGTGCCGAGCAAGGTCTGGGACAATCTAGTAATAGGTAAGTTCAACGCGGAACATAATGTTTTACGCGAGCAATATACTTTTAAGGAATTTAGTATAGTGAATCAGCCTATACCTGCCTTGGATGGTCGGCTGATTATAGAGCACTTAGTTGAACATTTTGAACCCCAAATAAGACAATATATCGCCCTTCAGAATATTGTAAAGAGGGATATTTCTGCGGAATATTCGCAGCAATTGGCGAGATGTATAAGCAGCGGCAGAGTGAATCGTTTCCTGGCAAGGGGAGTTTAGCTCAGATATGTTTGGTATAGGTTAGCCGAACTTTAGGGGGAATACAATTTTCACAGCGAGAATAGAATGAATTTTTCTTATTGCAACAAAATATGGCAGTAAATCAGAATCATAACGTGTGGATAATTGGTCACGCCTCGATAAAAACGCAGATAATACAGTAAGAAGCGGTAGGAACTTAGGAAGGTAAGAAATTATCTTTAAACGATGATTCGAAGAACAATAATTCAAAATATGTGTTCAGAATCGATTTGCAGCTGAGTATTATAACAATTAAGGATTCTGTTAAGCCTGGGAAACTAAAACAGAAAGCTTCCACTTATGACATCAATATTTCTACCCATAAATAGAGGAGAGTTTACAAAATTTTTTTATGTCGGCTTTTTGGTTTTTGATTTTTAACTCTTGTTGAACAAGGCTCTGATTAAAGTATAAGTCATTCTTAATTATGAACAGAAAACTTTTTATGGTTTATATAATATTGAAAGAAATCCTTTGTTAGAACGAAAAGCAAACGCTGCACAATAGAAATATTAAGAACTGTATTTTTATGGCATTGTGTATTTACACAGCTGGAAAAAGCAACTGAAATTAGGTAAATTACTAACAGAAAGAAACAGTTAGTAAAAGGTGACTAATTGTATGATGAGGTTGACTAAAAACGCAGTTAGAGAAAATTGTGTGTCAAGGCAGGTAACCATTTGCAAGTATTGGTAATGCTGCATTATTTGTAGATTTTTATAAAGGATTCTTGTTCAGGATATGTTATGTATAGATAATATTGGTTTTTCATTAGGAGTTATGACAGTTTTTTAGTAAGTACAATTTAGATACCACATGGATAAATAATTATCAATTGCCTTTAGGGGATACTTTATCAACATAGGTTGATAGCACTAAGAGAAATTTTGTAAATAACCTATAAGTCTTACTTTGCAAAGCGATCATATGCCTAATGAGGTGCTGGCCAGAAAATATTTGTTGTGGATTTTATTTTTATTTAAATGTTTGATTGTTGAGTAATAAAAAAAAATTAGACTGTTTTATTAATAACATTCTGTGTTTTTGTAAACAGTACGTGAATTCGAGGATTTATTTCCAGTTATTTCTTTCATAATAAAAACGATACTGTACAATATATGTACATGTTTGTCCATAAGCTATGCTAAAGTCCTGAATATATAAAAATTGCTCTGTTTGAGAATTACTGTGCAGTCCCAAGCTTTCTTCCGAGTCGATTGATTTTCTTCTTAGGGGTTGTATATTTTCAGGTTTCAGTTATTACACAGGCAACTTAACCTGGCAAGCTGTGAAAAATTCAGCCCTTTGCCTGTAACGCGTCCACGATACGTTAGATTAAACTAGATAAAATATAGTATTAGATTAGAATGAACAGGATCATTGTACGTGTACACTGTATATTATAATTGTATGAATATTTAACGTTAATTAAGCGTCAAACTTCCATTCTTTTGTTTCTATAAATGTAGTTCAGATAGTTACATTAAACTGTAACATCAAAACTAATAAAATTATTTTCTTTACAATAAATTAAAATGCGTAATAACTAAACACAAAGAAACGTGACACATTAGTATCTCGCAATATGAAACCTGAAGTTCGGTTATACCCATGGGCATATGATTGCAATAAACAGTGCGTCACACGATAGTAAACCGCAGATTATAAGTTAATACGTGGAAAACGCAGAAACTGCTGGAATACGGAGTAAACAAAACAATATTCGAGACGTTTCACGTCGCACGACTAGACAAGCAAGGGCGTGCGAAAATACCATAATTGCGACAGTAAAGAATATAGCAGAGAATGTATGTGACTTACCACGGACCAAAGGTACAATAACGTTATAGTCAGCACAGATCAGACGCGCAAAATCGTAAAAGCGGAAATGATTATAATAGACAGTTGTTACACGAAGACGGTAAGAGTTTGATATAACCACTAAGCCCAATAGGAATGAAACGAAATCAAAAGGTAACGGGCTGGGTATGTAAATCAGGAGGTCTCTCGGCGGCGGCATGTGACTGTTCGCGCGACCCGCGGACTATTGCCTTACAGTTTAAACCGGAAAGAAGTCCATTTACGTGTACCGTGGTATATAATTGTCGCGTTGGTCGAAAGTAAAGATATGACAATTACGGGTAAGCGTAAATAAATCAAAGGTAAAGAAATTCCGGGTTCACCGTGAGTAGTGATGTAAGGCCGGTCTGAATTCAAAACGCTGTACGCGTATGTTTTTTCCATGTAACATACACGTGCACCGTTTTGAATTCAAACCGGCCTTATATACGTTCAATGTAAAATACGTGTGGGCACATTTTGAAGTCAGACCGGCTTTATATTACTTTCAATGGAACATACGTGTGTGAATTCAAAACACACGTATGTTACGTTGAAAAATGTAAGTGCAGAGAAAATGTGGAGCTGTTTTAAATACGGTTTTCTAGCGAGAAGTTATAAGTAGGTCAGATGCAAAATATCGCGTTCAAGTCAATTGTGTTTAATTAAAGTAGATTTTGATTTATGTTTTTTACTTATGTTTAGAGGCTGCAAATACACATAGGCCGGTTTCAATTCAAAATGTGTGTTCACTCTTGTGATAGGTTGAAAAGTAGGTTGGCAAAGTACGCAGATGGTGGTATTCTGCTATATAAGGAGATATATTAAATTAATTAGTCGAAGTTTACTGCATATATTTACATACCTACATATACAAACATGTATATAATTGATATTTAGGGATTTAAATACAAGAAAAACGAGTTTGTGTGCAAAGAAATTGCGGTTTTGGACGTGTTGTTAGGTGATGTTTGGCATCAAATTTATAAACTGTCAATGCAGTCTAGTTGTTTAAGCCAAGATCATATAAAACATAACGACTGGGTGACAAGGAATATTCATGATCTTTCTTGGAATGAATCTTCAACGGCTGGAATGGTGTCATCATATATAGCACTTTATTTGAAGCAAATTATCCGACCCGGTAAAGAAGTATTTGTGAAGGGTCTAGAAAAGAAGAAATTGATTGAAACCTATCTAATGCAAAACGTTGTAACTGATATGCTTGCACTAGGTTGTCCTAAGCTATCGGAGTTAAAAATCAACAATCGTTTAATATATAACATCCATTGTTGTAGACAGCAATAATAATCTGCAATGTGCAAAACAAAATACCTTGTTATTAAAAGAATAGTTTGATAATAATAAAAAACAATAGAAAGATTGTGTTTGTATTATTTATTTTAATATAATTTTACAATGTTAGCCTTATTAAATATTATTATTATAACAACTTCTAGCAAACATTATTTTTATCGATCCAGCTATTGTGTACGTTAGAGAAGCCTAACCATTTTACAAATACTTTATTTCCACTCTTTCTTAGAACTTTTTCTACCAGGTAAATTCCTGGATGTTTAACCTTTTGCAACTCCATTTCATAAAATGCACCTTTGATTTTTTTTTCGTCTTGATCTTCTAATATATATGTTGTCGGATTGGTTACGTTTACCTTTTTAATCTTAAAAATTTTATTTGACCATTTTGGCGTGTAACCTTTTGTAAATGCTTCCCTGTGTTTACTAATCCTCACACTGTCTTTAATTGAATATTTTGGTATTTTGGTTGCAAGTTTGATGTGGGTAAATGATGATTTAAGAATAGTTTCTTTATTTGATTTATCAACTTTTACAGGTTTGACTCCGATAGTATTGTGAACTGTATTGTTGTATTGTTTCACAATATCGCTTAAATTTTTTATCCAATTGTAAGAACCGTTCAGGTTAAACAAGCGCCACATTTTTCCCTTTATAGTTCTAATTACACGTTCCACAATGCATGCTTTCTTTGTAGGGAAAACACTATAATGGTTTATGCCATATGTTGAAAGTGTTTGTTATAATATTCATTACCAAAATCAGACTGCAAATTTCTTGGTGAATTTTTGAATTTATTTAAAATTGTTTTCATTGCAGCAGTGACATCAATACCCGTTTTACTTTTAAGTGGTACAGCCCATACATATTTGGAGAAACAATCAATAACTACTAAAATGTATTTAAATCCTTTGTTTGTTTGCGAATATGGTAGCATTTCAATCAAATCGGTCTAAAGAAGGTCATTTAAACCTTTTACTATCACTTTGCGTCTTTTGAAATTTATTCTTGCTGGTTTATGAAGTTCATTTACTATATCCTCTTTCACTTTCGATTGAGCAACTATCATAATACTTTTTTTCTAATCAGGATTTATTAAATACACTTAATAAATACTTCTATGTTTGAATGTCGAGGGCACCACTTGCTTTGAAAGGAATTTTTAATATAAAATCAAGAAACATTGTGGTATTGTTTATGATAGCACCGCTGTCACGAAAGCTGATTACATCCATACGTTTAAGCAAAAATCCTTGTAACTGTGCAATTACATAACTTTTTTCGTTTATAAGAATTTCAATGTCTTGCGGGTATCCTTTAATATTCTCAATGACTGCTTCCTCATAAGGAAATTTATAATCATGTTTAATGTTGAAAATAAGGAATGTCTTGCAACTGTCGAGGAATGTACTAGAGTAAAACGTTGCTATAATGTAGCATATGTAACTTGTATTCAATCAAGGTTTCAAAACCTTCACTTTTGTTTTCATATTCCTGTTCACTTATATCTATTTTACGGTTATTTAAGTGCCTTCCAAATTTGTCAATTGTCATATCATCTAATCACTTTCGCCTCACGCAATTCTTCAATGATCGAATTTATTTCGTTGCCGTAACCTGTGTGTCCAGCAGTCTGAGATGAAACTAACAACAAGTTCATTGGGATCATTCCAATATAAACAATCTATGGCGTTATTTGATACTTCCATTGTCATACCGTCTCCAAGACGCTTTTTATAGGGTAATGTTCTAGGTCTACGGGGTGTTTGGGGAAGTATGTTTAATGTAGATATTATATTTTTGTATTTATATGAATTATTACCCTGAATTTGTTTTGTTTCAGAATAATATCTTCTATTAGCATTTGTTCTTTTCACAATATCAAGGTATGACTTTAGATCGTGCGATCTGTACCCGACAGGATATTTTTTAAACAGAAGTTCATATAATCCAGGAGTACCTTTATATTTCAAATCATTTATTAGAACATTTTCATCATCCAACGCGAAATTCGAATTGCCTATCATAAGACCATTTGAATCAGGGTTAAACCTAATACCATATTTATGATGAAATTTGTTCTTAACATCTTTAAACATATTGTAAATATATTCTCGAGGTAGCGGATGTAGCTGTTCGAGATAATGTGTCATACCAGGTAAATCGGCAAAGCTTTGTATATATTCCTGGGCTTCTTGAGCATTTCGATTAACTTCTGCTTCGTATTCATTATCAACATCATCATCATCATTTTCCTCTATGGCACATTTTTTATATTCGGTATATGCTGAGCAATAACCGGCGAATTAATATAGTCAATGTTTATTTTAAAGGAAATGGCGTGACCTAACAATTTGGAAAAATAAGAACTATACCATTGGCGTTTCTGGACGTCTTTATACTCTTTTGGTAGAAACGGTTTGTAAAGTACAAACTATGAGCAAACAAATATTTAAAAGTGATTTATAAATATATAGCGTAGAGTAGTTGACAATTTATTATCTATTTTTGAAGGCACATGTCTTCAAAAGAAATTAATGGATTTTATTCAAATTTGACTTGGGACGCACTGTATTTAGTTTTATTAATGTGAAGTAATTTTTAAGCAGTTTAGCCAAAAGTAGTAGGGTAAAAAATATATATAAATAATTTAGATATACACATGATTCACTTTTCGACTTAACGGTACACAGTAGTTTGTCCAATGGTGCACAGTGAATCGTTATGTTTTTTTTTAATTTGTTAAGGGAAACAGGCAGGACTATAAAAAAGGCTTCTGCAGTAAATCTATGTAAAGTGTTTATGTTAAAACTTACAACACGTATATAAACTAGCAGTAAATATGTAATTATTATATTTTGTGCGAATAAGGTAGTCATATCTCAAAAGCTAGTTTATTAAAATAACCAGTAAATAATAATATTGGATTAAACGTAGGAAATATTTAGCAATGAAAAATTTGGCGGAAGTTTATAGTATGATTGTCACCTAGCTGAACCACAAACTGTAGGATTTGGAAGAATAAATTCGATTTCTTGTTCTGTGACAAACAATAAATTGGGCAGATTAAGCACACAAAATTGTTGGAATTATTATAGGGTCTTAGAAACGTAACATAATATTCTCTACTAATATTTATAGATTCTAATACTTTTGCAACATAAGAAACTTGTTTTTATTTGTACAAAAAAGTGCAAGCACATATTCATCCGCGTCAGTATCACGGGATAAGTGATTTTGCACTTCAACCTTATTCAGCACATTTACATCGTTTTCAGATTCCTCTTCTTCATACCAGCTGTCATCAGTGTCACAATCATTACACGTACCTCTCCATTTTCAATTTTTCATATTTAAAGTTGCTTTGTGAAACTTTATACATTACTTTCTTTGACCTTTTCTTCTATTTCTTTTTTGTCTAACCTCTGATATTTAATTTTTTTTCTGGCGCGTCTGTAGCAATTATACTTCTATCCAATTTTCTTGCTTTACGTTTGTTTGTTCTAGGTTCGGCTTACAGCTGAGGTATATACCCTTCTGGGTTTATAAAAGCACTGTCTAAGCACGATGAACCGGCAACAACTTCATTCTGACAAGATAAATTTATGTTTATATTACGCAATAGACTTAGTGTATTAGAAACCTGCACAGTGCACATAGGAGTAGTGACTAAACGAAGAGACAGTTTACTGGGAATAGCTGATCGATTTGCCAACTGATCAAAGGTTAAATCTGTAGCTATAGGATGATCTGTTACGATACTGGTCAATAAATAATCTTTATTGAACACATCCCTATCAAAAGAGAAAATTCCAGCTTCTATGATTTCCTTAGTCATAGTAATAATGGCCGTTGCTTTAGTAAACGCTATCCCTATTAGTTTTCTAACATCATACAACGCAACTGGGCAGCATAGGTGATGTATAAGCCAAGAATCAATATTGTTATTGTATTAACTTTTGAACGGTGAATATACCTCGATGTCCAAAGGCTGCATTCTTGCAGATGCATATAGATAAAGCGTAGTATAGTTACTCCATAAATCTTTGCTAAGTATAGAGCTCCAGCTTTTAAATCAGATTTAAAGTAATTCATGAATTGTCTGGAGTGGTTTGGCAATATTTGATGAAATGTTGCATGCCGCTAAGAAACATCTTGTTATTTATCCAACTCGATTATGTTGACAATATTAATGTATTAGGTAAGGTCCCGATGCTCATCCAAGAGTTTGTATCTTTGCGGAGGAAAACAACGGCTGGTGATAGTGCCTGGCCCGCAGCACTGATTATGCAGCAGATTGTGCACAGTGTACCAGTTTTACGCTAGAAATTTACACAAGTTTTGTATCTCTTTGGTCCAAAAACTTTTTGAAGTTTCTGAACTGTTTTCGTACCTGTCTCGTCTAAGCTGAATATTCGAGTTCCGACAGCAAATGTTTTTTGGTTTCTAAAAATTAGCGTTCCTAAGTTATGGAAGCTCGTTCTGTTATCCTTGAGTCAAGATGGCGTTCGTGAAAACGTCTAAACTAATCTTTTCCAGTTAACTTGTTCACATCCCAAATGGACAGAATTTCAATATTATTAACTTTTGCCATTTGATAGGTCGTTTGGCGGCAATCTTTTACCAAGCGGCAATAAAAGAGCAACGCATATTGTTTGTAATAATCCTTTAAAGCATCTTGCAAATCAGAAAACACTTTATTTACCGAATAGTTAGAAACTAAACGCAACTCCGTATTGTGTTCGGCATTAATTTGTTTTCCCTATAACACTGTAATGTAGTAAAAGCAATAATTCTTTTTTTGGAAGCTCGAGAAATGCTTAGGCCAACTTTAATGAGTTGTAGCGGTGTTTTTATCTCGCTTTTGATATGATTTCCAATGTTTCCTACATTTCGTTTTTATCGGGGGATTTTGAATAATAAGAATATAAAAATTATTCCTCAGAATTAATTCATTTTTAAATATAAATCACTGGTAAACTGTGGATCATGATCCATTGTGTATCATGCGCTTCTGATCAACTGTTCACTACCCTAAGAGTAATTTGTTAAACAAAATTTCAAACTAAATCCCAATAAACAAGAGTGCTTTAAAGAATTAAAGGTTATACTCAAACTGATAATTAATTACAACAACTAGAACATTGTATAGTTCAAAGAGGAAATTATTATAGTGTTGTAATCAAAATTATATTTACCTCACAATTAAACAGAATGCTAAAAAAGTTAAAATACTTAGTAACACGTCTGTTCATCATAATAGCTTACAAACATATTGGTTTAGTAAAAAGTGGGCTAAGAATACTTCTGTGGCAAACACTTAAAAGGTCATAAGTCAAGTTTTTACATAATTGGAATTTTCATTAAATATTCATGTTTTCAATACAGCACGTTGAACACAAAAATTTCGAAAATATTAGTTGTCTTGAATAGCCAGAAAAGAATACCGAAAATTTGACAAAAGTAAAAAATTCCAAATGCAATTTAGTCAAAAGGGCATAAGTAAACTTATTTCACTGTTGAAAATCGCTTAAACGGATACAAGTAGGCCTCTAACTGAAATTGTGTAATTGAACCATCTTCAAAAATGTCATAAGTGGACATATACCCTTTTAAAAGTTTATAATTTAACAGTTTGTGAAATAACGGGGCAGTTAGAAGGGTGTATATACAGTTGTGTCCATTTAAGTATAACATTCTTTTATATGTCAAAAGATACATGTATACATATAACCTATTAATTATTTCTTAAAGCTAAGCTTTGTATTGTATGTTTGTTATGGTAAAACCATGGGTCAGGAAGAAAAGTAAACGTTGGGGACAAAAATGGTACCCGTAATACAAAAAAAAGAACCGACGGCTAGCAGTAGTCGTAGATTGGGGGGTGGGTAGGACTAATATAATCAAGAATTGACAATGAAACCCTTTGTATCTCATAGGGCATAGTATAACATGACAGCACGAATTTCTATCTACCAACCTATAGGTAACAAAAAAAAGCACAGCATATTACTAAAGCTCGGTTTATTATTAACAGGCAGAAAATAACTCCTAAGTATGTTTTGAGTGTTTTACAAGTCACAAAAAGAAAAAAAAACGATCTTAAGACTGTAGTGCACGCTCACAGTCAAGCGGAAATATCAGTGACTTAATGTTAAATATTACTAAAGTTTATGAGCTCCCTATCGTGATCACGTAATACAAAATTATCCCTAACGGCAAATATCTAAAAATAAGGGATTAAAAATTCTCATTTAGTACACCATACGTCCGGCAATTGGTACATAAGCTGTTGTCGTAAAAGCTATTTTCTGCTCTGGTTAGGCCCAAAAGCAGTAACTTCGGACAAAAAACAAATAAAACAGATGATAATACGTGGACTACAAAAGTCCTAATTACGACGGCATATTCGCCACTAAGCTTTAGTAGTCTCCTGCAGTAGTAACTTTTAAGGACACAGATAAGCACTTGACAATGGTAACAGCAATACTTCCTGAAGGGAATGGTTAACTTATCGATAGCCACTGTTAGTAGGTTAATAGAATATTCACAGGCAGCCTCCGTAACATCTTTAAGAGAGCTACCGCATTAGTGATGTATTAGAGCTTCAAAAACTCACGCGGGGTTCCAAGTTCCTGTACTCATCGTAACAGTAGAACGGACTTTATCCCAAGTATAATTTCGTATCCACTGAAGTTGTTCACTGGGTCATCGGTCTTATAAGCAAAGCAGAGTGTAATCCAATCAGCACCAAAACTAGTTACCATAAGCGATAAGATAAAATAAGACCAGTAAAAAAAGAACAAGCCGCAGGTGGTAAAGAGCTAGAAGTAACAATTATGTAACCAAACAAAATAGTTTTCACACTTACCAAATACACAGGAAGTACAGAAAATCAGCAAAACCACGTGTATTTGCTCTTCAGGACAGATTGAAAGTAACCATCGAGTGTTGTTCGCCACACAAAAATTCAGAAACGAGAGTGCTCGCTTGCTATTTTATTAGCACGTAATCTTCACACCAATATGTTGATATCAAACATACGAAAGTGATAAGCACTTCGAAACAAGCTGTTTATAATTTTCGATAAGTTGGGAAGTAATCACGAATAATCCAATTTAAAATTCATTCCTTGCTAATTATTTTTTAATGAAAATCGGTCTTCAATTAATCTACGTTTAAATTAATACACACGAGTTAAAAATGCATACAAACGGCGATCCCAAAGAACGACGCAATTTAAGTACGCTGACAGGAGGGGAGCGTAACATGTTGACTTATGCCATTTTAAGTAAATAAAGTTTGATTTGTTTTACTGCACATGTGCACATCTGACCATTTGACAGTTACAAGTTTTAAAAAAGAATTGCCGTTTCATAATGGTATTGTATTATGAACTTGGTGGTTATGAATGGTGGTTAGTCTTATTTTGTGCTGACAAAAATGCCAAAAACACGTGGTGGCAGAACCCACTTGAGAGAAATTCGTTCTGCAAGAATTTTAGCAGCATGTAGGTCTACTCTAAGTATATAACTATTATTGTTCCTGTTCCATTTTTAGCTTACCAACATTGGTTGTAGGTTCACGTACAACAACTACTGGTTCGGCATTTATCACCAATGCTTTTCCGCAACAGAATGTAATTGTGGAACACCTAAGAGTTCTTGATGTGTACTATTTTATTAAACGCTTTTTTGGTTTATATTTCTATTGTTGTGGAATTTAAATTTTAACTTTTAACAGAAAATAAAGTGGTGAGTTGAGCGGAAGATCCACTTCATACAACATCAAATTCAATAACATGACACTAGATTTTTCTGCAGCTGTAAATCCAGAAGAACAAACAGCTAACGATGAGCCAAGTGCAAGTATCGAAGATATTAAAATAGATTACGAAATTAATAGTGATTCTATAATCTTACATTTAGGTCTCTATAGGTTTACTTTCACATGGGTTAATAAATAATTTTAATTTTTTGTTTATGTATTTAAGCTTATCTGATTTTACATATGTGGATATCTAAAATGATAGATATGCAATACCATAAACAAGCAACCCGAGGGCTATCATTACCTTTGTACAAGTGTAACAGTTTTCGATCAGTTTCTACTGATATTTTGTTAGATTATTTTTTACAAGTTTTAGATAATTCACTGGGTTTAGCTATTGAGGGGATGGACAGTGCTGTGAAGTTGAATGATGTAATTTAGAATTTCAGTAAAGAATCACCACCAAGTGGCAGCATAATATTGGAAAGTGATTTCGAAAACATAGAGAATAGACTATTAGTACATGAAATAGGTACGTAGAAAAATGTTATCTGACAACGCGATATGCAGAATGTGAAACCAAAATGCAGGTAATGATCTAGATGTTATTATTTTCCAAGATAAAATAATGGATTATATTTATGCTCTCATTTTTTTTAGAAGTTCTCGAACACGAAACAAATTACAACGGTATTAATGATTTTACAGGAGAAAATATTATAAACATAAATAGAAATTACAGTATTAGGTATAAAGCAAAATCAGGCAACAAAAATTATTTCAGTGGTAATATTATATTCATAGCTACAAATCTACCTACCCACTCATTTGTTTATAGAAGTTATAAAGTCTGCTGTAAGAGAAATTATGAAACAGACAGATATAATATCAGGATCACTAGAGAATAATAGTCAAAATTACGACTGCAATACCAATGGTGAATCAGTTAGTTCCAACAATACAACACAAGTAGCAAAAAAGTACATTCAATCAAACTGGTTCAAGAGAGAAAACAAAGAAAAAGTGTTGGCAAAAGCTACGTTACAGCATAAAGAAAAATAGTGAAAAATAGGTGTTTAAAACCTTAAAGAAATAACTGCAGAACCAAATGTAAAGATTTTCTTACTGAACCTTATAGCTTTTTTGCATAGAATTAAACTTAGTTTAATGAGAATTTCCGATAATTAAAAAGGAGCCCACGGCAAGTTCGGATGGAAGGTGGCTCTATGTTGAGGAAATCTCGAAGGTATAGCGGCTAGTCGAACTTATATGCTCTAGGTAGAGAATGAGCTGTGGGTCGGGGTGTAATTGCAACCACTAATAATAAAAATAAGGCGCCACCGTATTTTTTTATACTGAGAAGACCTGATACAAGTCCCTTGTACAAGGCTAATGCGGAAACCTTTCTCCTATAACCGCTATATAATTTCAAAGACCACCTAATCTTTGAAATTTCTTACCTTATGGCTCGACCTTGACCTTAGCAATCCTCCATTGCACCTGTGAACAAATTAAACAAAGAAAAGCACTGTTTGTGCATTCAAACTCAAAAATAATTAAATACAATCAGAATCGACTTTCATTCCTCTTAAATAAAAAATAGTCTTTAGTCCGAAAATAAGAATCTATTCTTTTTGGTATCCAATAAGGTAATTTTCTACAAAAAAATATGTCTTCCTTTATAAGTTAATTTAAATTAGAAAGAGTTAATTACAATGGTACTGAATATATCCGTACCACTTACTATTTAATGAAGTTTATTTAACAAATTGACAAAGCATAGAATTGCTTATTTATAGAAAAAATTAATTATGGTAGATCTACCTTAATTTTACAGTAGATAATTACAGATAATTGTTCATAAAATATCAAATGTAGAAATTTAATTTCTAAAGGTTCAAAGTTATAAGAATTTACTTTATCTAATTAGTAGTGACATCTTCTGATGTTTCATTGAGTTAATAAAAGAATTTGTAGGAACAAATTACAGATTCATATCGTATAACTACGAAAAATATAATTGAGGTCTGTCCTTGACCTGTTCAAAGTTAACACAAGTCGGTTAAAGTAAAATTTATCTCGTTTCTACGTCGACAGTTCAAACAACATACGAATATAATTTTTGTACATACCAGAACTCCAAATTGCACCTAAATACTTGCTTGAAAGCTGATGCATGTATTAACAACGAAATATTCCATTTTAAACAAACAGCTGCGCTGCATACTGAAAAACACGTCACTTGGCTTCCATTATCTGCGTTTCAATTTACAGATGTTCCAGGCGTAATTCACACCATAAGAAAGCAAATGTTGTTTGTAATTAACTTGAATAAATTATATATGTGATTCCATATTATACAAGAATAGAATTGTTTTCATCAATTTCGCAAATTTCGCATAAATACCATTCAGAAAAGTTGCTTATTTATAATTTACGTTGCAATATATTTTAAATTAAATTATTCCCAAAGTTACACTGAAAATTTTAATTAATATTGTTATAGAAACAAATTCACTTACTGTTCCTAACGGTACTTTAACAAAACTTCATCGTTCTCCACGACTGGTTTCAACAAAAAAACGGACCATTCAAAACAATTTTGAAGATGGCTTGTACGTGCAATCTTCCATCGTGCACGCTTCCAACACCAAAATCAATGAAGGACATCGCTCCTAAGAACAACGTTCGACCTGCTTTAACCCCAGCTGTGTTAGAAGTGCGGGCCGAGCTTGTCGCTGCCCGGTAACAGCGTTACCTTGCAGTTTCTGAGTAGAGGGGCTTTAGGAAGGATACCAAACAAGAGCTCATATATTGTCACCGTAGAATTTAACTTTTAACATGAACTAAATACTAGTTCTTTATTGGACAATAGATGTTATTAAATTAAGTGGATTGGATAACATTATAATGTATTATATTATTTAATATTTAATAAAAGGATTGATTATACGGATATATATTAGGTGGAAAATAAAATTGCTACACTGCCTCTTTCTAAGAGAAAAAATTCTGGAATAAATGCGAAGAATTTTTTTTGAATTTATTGTTACATATTCACAACTTATTATTATTAATTTTTTACAAACTAGAAACAAAATTACCACTTAAGATACAACATAACTGAAAATGAGTGACGAGTAACTACGCGTACTATACGCCACAAGGGGACAAATTCGGAAGTCTTAATCGGTAGGGTGTCATTATCGTTTAATCATATTCGGGGTTATTATATCACTCATTTATACTCGAAACTTAAACAACAAAACATATAATACTGCCGTATTATGATTCCTTAATGAAAATATCAAATTATCATGACAAACATATTTTTACTATATTAACCGTAATTTACATATTTACAAAAGAAGAAAAGGACTCTCACTACTTTTGAGATCCACGACAAACATAACTTCAAAACGGCAACCATGTCTTGAAATCACTAACGTTCAACAATCTACCGCATGTATATGCAACCAAAATGTAGAAATATCTCTTTCCCAGAAGAGACAAGTAAAACGTCACCACGTCTTACTTCTCACAAATCTCACTCACGCATGAATGAACAAAATAGAACATTGCTATCTCACACAATATTCATATTAAACATAGAACATTGCTATCTCACGCAATATCCATAATCAAACATAGAACATTGCTATCTCACGCAATATTCATAATTAAACATAACTATCATAGTTACTAACAATATTGACCTCCAACCAATATTTAATATGGACTCAAACTACTTGATTCCCAATATAATTATCAAACACCTTAATCTTAAATCCGAAAGAAAATAATAACCAACTATATACAACTTTATTTATCAAACACTTTAATCATAAGAATACCTATATATTCCTTTATAACCTTGAACTAGAGAATCATACGACAAATGAAATCATTTGACAAACGGAAACATGTAACTTTTATCTTGACTCAAATGAATAACTTGCAACTAACAATATCAGCACAGTCTAGTATCAACCTTACTGCACTACAAAAATTCTTTTATACTTCTTATCCAACATCTAAAATTTTTAGACTACCAAACAGTATTCCAATACAATATTTAAATCCTTTACTAAAAGATAAGACAGAAATAATTCCTACTATCAACCATTAAATATATCAACAACACTAATTAATGTTCAGAAACGTTCTCATTTTCAATATCACCACTGAACTCTGAATAAGGTTTTAAGTCCTTAACATGCCATCTGCCTGCCCTTAAACCATTTTCATTAATCAATTCATAAATTAAATTCGAAACCTTCTTTTAACAATGCTCAAAACATATTTTGGCGCAAGCTTAGCTGTAAACTTATCACTTGCTTTCGAAAGAACTTTATTTGACCTCCAAACCTTGTCACCTACTTCGAAAGAAATGTTACGTCTCCTTAAATTATACGAATTACTAGACTGCATGTAACCTTTTCTGTACGTCTATAAAAATATCAAATAGTCCTTTATGATCTGACACATACGAAGGTCTATCACTAGAAATAAAATCAATATCAACTGAGGGTTCCACATCAAGACCATAAAATTTTCCAGACACTGGAACATGTCTACCAAAACTAAGAAATTTGGCGAATAACCAGTGGCATGATGTTTTGCAGAATTAATCGCATACTGAATTTGGGGTAACTCTATGTCCCAAGTATCATGTTCTTTAATATACGAACGTATAGCTGTTCCGACTGTTCTATTTATCCTCTCTACAAAATTACATTGGGGAGAGTAAACTGCATTAAACCAAATTTTTTGAACGTCATATCTTTTACATACTGCCTTGAAATTTCTACCACTAAATTGTGAGCCATTGTCACAAATAATATATTTGGGAACGCCATAAACTAAAAAAACTTTTTCCTCCAATACACGTTCTATTATATGCGCTTTTGCACTACGTAACAGAAATATTAACGTGAATTTTGAGAACCAATCACCAATAACTAATAACCATTTGTGTCCAACCTTGGACCGTGGAAATGGGCCCATGAGGTCTATAGCGATAATCTGAAAGGGGAACTTCACTTCTTTTTCTTTTCCCATTAAACCAAGGGGTCCTCTATTCGATGCCTTCTGTGCACCACACGTTAAACAATTTTTACAAAATTTCAACACATCATTACGCATTTTTGGCCAATAAAAACTCTCTTGTATGCGTGCCAATGTTTTAAAAAAACCAAAATGACCGGCCACTGAAGGGTCATGATTTATCCGAATAACCTCTTCCTTCTGTGATCTAGGGACTAAATATTTCCATTCCCTTACATTCGACGAGAGTGGTAAATTTGATGAAAGAAATTTAAATACATAATTATCTTCGACCTTCCATTGTGGGTAATCATCAGGTGAAGCTAAAATTTTCTCGCGAAGAGACACATACCAGGGGTCCACATTATCTAACTTGATCTCAACTAAATTATCAACATGACTCACGACTGGAACTGCGCGACTAAGACAATCTGGAACTACATTAAACTTCCCTTTTCGATGAACCAACTCAAAAGTATGCTGTCGTAAACGGACAGCCCATCTAGCTAATTTTCCGGTTGGGTTTTGTATATTATTAAGCCATAACAAGGAAAAGTGATCTGTGATAACAGTAAAACGGGTACCTTCTACCCAAGGTCGAAATTTTTCTATAGCGAAAATTACAGCGAGACATTCTTTCTCCGTGACTGAATAGTTTCGCTCAGTTCGGGTAAGTGATTTACTGGCATAAGAGATAACGTGCTCTACATCATCGATTTTTTGAACTAAAACTGCTCCGAGTCCTGTATCACTAGCATCGCATTCGACAATAAATGGAACTGAATAGTCCGGTTGCGATAACAATGGAGCGGAAACTAAAGCCTGTTTAATCTGTACAAATGAGTTCTCAGCCTCAGATGTCCAAACAATAGATTGACCCTTTTTTCTTCCTTTTACCAAATCACTAATCGGTGACACTAAAGATGAAAAGTTTTTTATAAAACGACGATACCAACTACACATTCCTAAAAAACGTTTGACCTCAGTAGTTGTCTTAGGTCTGGGGAAATTTACCATCGCAGAAACCTTTTCGGGGTCTGTACGAAGAGAGTTCGATCCAACAATATAACCAAGAAATTTTAACGATTTCTTAAAGAATTCACACTTTTTCAAATTAATCGTAAGGTTTGCTTCCTTAAGACGTTCCTTCACCGTTTCTAATAACTTCAGATGTTCCTCAAAAGATGATGAACACAGAATAATGTCATCTAAATAACAAAAAACATGTGGCTCAAACTTCGGTCCAAAAATTGAATCAACCAAACGCTGTTGCGTCTGAGCAGCATTCTTTAATCCGAATGGCATGGTGACAAACCTATATTGTCCTTTCGAAATAACACTAAACGCTGTTTTATCCTTAGATGTTTCGGAAAGTGGGATTTGCCAAAACTCTTTCTAAGGTCTAAACTAGAAATGTAATTTGCACCTCTAAGTAAATTTATAATCCTATCGATATTTGGCAATGGGTAGCTATCATGTTTAGTAATATCATTGAGCGCTCTTCCGTCAAAACAAAATCTGTACTCACTGTCTTGTTTTTTAACCAACAGTACAGGGGATGACCATGGACTCTGACATTCTTCCACTACTCCCAATCTCAACATCTCATCTAACTCTTTATCTAACACCTTGCTCATAAAGGGGACATGACATATGGTTTTTTGCGAAATGGTTTTGCATCACCAGTATCAATATCTAAAACAATTTTATCGGTACGCCCTAGTCTCTCTTCACTGCTAATTTCCTTGAAAGATTCTATTGCTATTCGTGCTTTTTCTTGCTGTGTTTCCAACAAATCATCCAAACTAAGTAATTGATTACTACAACTTAAGGGTACTGACGAATGACCAATATACGAAATACTATTGTTATCATAATCTTGAATGTGCCATGTATTGTTTTTGAAATCTGCTATTAAACCAAAGGATTTTGCGAAATCGCTACCAAAAATAAATGTGTGAGGAAGAGATGGTACAACCAAAGCGTTAACAATACGATATTGTCTTCCAATTCTAATAGGTAAATCAACTGAACCAATAACTTCTTGAAGAGCACCATCAGCAGTGGAAACTATTCTCTTCTCAGTTTTAAAAACTTTTAAATTTAATTCTTCCAGAACAGAAAACGCTAATGAACCAACAACGGTAGTAGTACAACCAGAGTCAAACAAACCTGTGACGTCTCTATCTAACAATTTTACCATAATGTACGGACGATTGTCCTGAGGTTTCCTTAAAAATAACGCGTCAGCTTTTGGCTTGACGTTCCCTTGACAAAAATCTTTAACGATGTCTAGCCATTTTGACCAATCATCTATATCAAAAAAATTTTCCTGCTTACACAACATAACCGTAGCCTTTTGCATAAAAGCATGATGCCGGCCACTCTGCATCTGCCTACCTAACGAACTTGAACACGACGGACAATTTATTGACTTAACTCCACTATATCCGCAGCTATAACAAAATATTTTACGAGGAATCTTACACCTCCAAAAGTATGACCTTCATCCAAACAATTCCAACATGTAAGTTTATTTAATTTATATTTATTTCCGGGGACTCTACTAGAGGATTATTATTATTACTATTACTGTTGCCAAGAGATTGTATTTGAGGGGAAATGATTGATTATAAAACTACGACCAGTTCGCGCTGAAAAGTTTTTACAGGAGCTGACCACTTATTTTCAACTTGAAATTTTGAATTTCCTAATGCTTTCGGAACATATTTTACTGGACTTTGTACTAATTTATGCTTGGATGCATATGCTTCTTCCAATTTCTTACACAACTTTATTAATGTAGACATACTATCAATTTCCGTTAGAGCTAATTGACAAATAAATTCCGGTAATAGATTCTTTTTTACCATTCTAACTTTTGTACATTCCGCAGGTGATTGTGGTAACCTACTAAACAAATTCTCCATATGAGCTATATAAATGACTACAGACTCTCCTTTTTGTTGATGACGCGACCTAATCTTTTCCCAAATCTCGTCCTCTGAGTGTGATGGTAAGAAATCTTCCTTTAATCGAATAACTAATGAATTCCAGTTTGTTAAAGAATTTCGAACACAACGATACCATTCTAAACCGTTACCTGTAAACAATTCTACAGAAGCATTAAATAAATCTTCTTCAGATACTTTACGCGAGTGTGCCAACTCAGCTACTCTATCTAAAAATTGATGAACCTGTTTTGGATCTCCAGAAAATTTTACTGACCACGAACCAATTGGAATAGGGGGTACTAAATATGAAACAGTATGAATAGGAGCACTGACAACAGCTGGAATGGTTTCTCTCATAGAAAATTCACCATATGCGTTTACATCTTCATTCTTCTTAAGCTTTTCATGTAGCTCTGCCTCCATGGTAAGAATAGTTGCCAATGATTCATTCTTAAATAAAGTTACTTCATCTGAATTATCTAAAGGGATTTTTATTCTCCTAACTCGACCATCAAGATGTATCAATCTCGACTGTATCCTCTTAAATGTAGGGTCTGCTAATTCACCTTCAAATTCTAATAAAACATTTCTTACTGACTCTATCGAAGCCTCAATTTCATCTCGTTCATCTGAATAATCTACGACATATGAGGAAGGATCAATTAAACGACCAGGTAATGTTGTTTCTTTGGCTAATAATCGGCCTAACATTTTCCTCTTATCCTGCATCGGTCTGCTGCTAACAACTCCACGAATTCTCAATTCATAATCCAACTCATCTTTATGCAAATAAACTACTTGATACGTCTCAGCCATCATGGGATAGACTAACTAACTAATTACAAATTAAACTCAATTAAACAACAACATCAATAGACTAAACCAATCTGAGGGTAAATGAGTTACGAATCACAAGTGTAAACAACCAAAGTCAATCGAAGCCTATACTTTATGTGTTTATACAATTGGTACAGCAATCGAGGCCTACACGCTGGGCGCTATTTATAGCCTTTTAGCATAGAATTAAACTTAGTTTAATGAGAATTTCCGATAATTAAAAAGGAGCCCACGGCAAGTTCGGATGGAAGGTGGCTCTATGTTGAGGAAATCTCGAAGGTATAGCGGCTAGTCGAACTTATATGCTCTGGGTAGAGAATGAGCTGTGGGTCGGGGTGTAATTGCAACCACTAATAATAAAAATAAGGCGCCACCGTATTTTTTTATACTGAGAAGACCTGATACAAGTCCCTTGTACAAGGCTAATGCGGAAACCTTTCTCCTATAACCGCTATATAGTTTCAAAGACCACCTAATCTTTGAAGTTTCTTACCTTATGGCTCGACCTTGACCTTAGCAATCCTCCATTGCACCTGTGAACAAATTAAACAAAGAAAAGCACTGTTTGTGCATTCAAACTCAAAATAATTAAATACAATCAGAATCGACTTTCATTCCTCTTAAATAAAAAATAGTCTTTAGTCCGAAAATAAGAATCTATTCTTTTTGGTATCCAATAAGGTAATTTTCTACAAAAAAATATGTCTTCCTTTATAAGTTAATTTAAATTAGAAAGAGTTAATTACAATGGTACTGAATATATCCGTACCACTTACTATTTAATGAAGTTTATTTAACAAATTGACAAAGCATAGAATTGCTTATTTATAGAAAAATTAATTATGGTAGATCTACCTTAATTTTACAGTAGATAATTACAGATAATTGTTCATAAAATATCAAATGTAGAAATTTAATTTCTAAAGGTTCAAAGTTATAAGAATTTACTTTATCTAATTAGTAGTGACATCTTCTGATGTTTCATTGAGTTAATAAAAGAATTTGTAGGAACAAATTACAGATTCATATCGTATAACTACGAAAAATATAATTGAGGTCTGTCCTTGACCTGTTCAAAGTTAACACAAGTCGGTTAAAGTAAAATTTATCTCGTTTCTACGTCGACAGTTCAAACAACATACGAATATAATTTTGTACATACCAGAACTCCAAATTGCACCTAAATACTTGCTTGAAAGCTGATGCATGTATTAACAACGGAATATTCCATTTTAAACAAACAGCTGCGCTGCATACTGAAAAACACGTCACTTGGCTTCCATTATCTGCGTTTCAATTTACAGATGTTCCAGGCGTAATTCACACCATAAGAAAGCAAATGTTGTTTGTAATTAACTTGAATAAATTATATATGTGATTCCATATTATACAAGAATAGAATTGTTTTCATCAATTTCGCATAAATACCATTCAGAAAAGTTGCTTATTTATAATTTACGTTGCAATATATTTTAAATTAAATTATTCCCAAAGTTACACTGAAAATTTTAATTAATATTGTTATAGAAACAAATTCACTTACTGTTCCTAACGGTACTTTAACAAAAACTTCATCGTTCTCCACGACTGGTTTCAACAAAAAAACGGACCATCCAAAACAATTTTTGAACATGGCTTGTACGTGCAATCTTCCATCGTGCACGCTTCCAACACCAAAAATCAATGAAGGACATCGCTCCTAAGAACAACGTTCGACCTGCTTTAACCCCAGCTGTGTTAGAAGTGCGGGCCGAGCTTGTCGCTGCCCGGTAACAGCGTTACCTTGCAGTTTCTGAGTAGAGGGGCTTTAGGAAGGATACCAAACAAGAGCTCATATATTGTCACCGTAGAATTTAACTTTTAACATGAACTAAATACTAGTTCTTTATTGGACAATAGATGTTATTAAATTAAGTGGATTGGATAACATTATAATGTATTATATTATTTAATATTTAATAAAAGGATTGATTATACGGATATATATTAGGTGGAAAATAAAATTGCTACACTGCCTCTTTCTAAGAGAAAAAAATTCTGGAATAAATGCGAAGAATTTTTTTTTTGAATTTATTGTTACATATTCACAACTTATTATTATTAATTTTTTACAAACTAGAAACAAAAATTACCACTTAAGATACAACATAACTGAAAATGAGTGACGAGTAACTACGCGTACTATACGCCACAAGGGGACAAATTCGGGAAGTCTTAATCGGTAGGGTGTCATTATCGTTTAATCATATTCGGGGTTATTATATCACTCATTTATACTCGAAACTTAAACAACAAAACATATAATACTGCCGTATTATGATTCCTTAATGAAAATATCAAATTATCATGACAAACATATTTTTACTATATTAACCGTAATTTACATATTTACAAAAGAAGAAAAGGACTCTCACTACTTTTGAGATCCACGACAAACATAACTTCAAAACGGCAACCATGTCTTGAAATCACTAACGTTCAACAATCTACCGCATGTATATGCAACCAAAATGTAGAAATATCTCTTTCCCAGAAGAGACAAGTAAAACGTCACCACGTCTTACTTCTCACAAATCTCACTCACGCATGAATGAACAAAATAGAACATTGCTATCTCACACAATATTCATATTAAACATAGAACATTGCTATCTCACGCAATATCCATAATCAAACATAGAACATTGCTATCTCACGCAATATTCATAATTAAACATAACTATCATAGTTACTAACAATATTGACCTCCAACCAATATTTAATATGGACTCAAACTACTTGATTCCCAATATAATTATCAAACACCTTAATCTTAAATCCGAAAGAAAATAATAACCAACTATATACAACTTTATTTATCAAACACTTTAATCATAAGAATACCTATATATTCCTTTATAACCTTGAACTAGAGAATCATACGACAAATGAAATCATTTGACAAACGGAAACATGTAACTTTTTATCTTGACTCAAATGAATAACTTGCAACTAACAATATCAGCACAGTCTAGTATCAACCTTACTGCACTACAAAAATTCTTTTTATACTTCTTATCCAACATCTAAAATTTTTAGACTACCAAACAGTATTCCAATACAATATTTAAATCCTTTACTAAAAGATAAGACAGAAATAATTCCTACTATCAACCATTAAATATATCAACAACACTAATTAATGTTCAGAAACGTTCTCATTTTCAATATCACCACTGAACTCTGAATAAGGTTTTAAGTCCTTAACATGCCATCTGCCTGCCCTTGAACCATTTTCATTAATCAATTCATAAATTAAATTCGAAACCTTCTTTTTAACAATGCTCAAAACATATTTTGGCGCAAGCTTAGCTGTAAACTTATCACTTGCTTTCGAAAGAACTTTATTTGACCTCCAAACCTTGTCACCTACTTCGAAAGAAATGTTACGTCTCCTTAAATTATACGAATTACTAGACTGCATGTAACCTTTTCTGTACGTCTATAAAAATATCAAATAGTCCTTTATGATCTGACACATACGAAGGTCTATCACTAGAAATAAAATCAATATCAACTGAGGGTTCCACATCAAGACCATAAAATTTTCCAGACACTGGAACATGTCTACCAAAAACTAAGAAATTTGGCGAATAACCAGTGGCATGATGTTTTGCAGAATTAATCGCATACTGAATTTGGGGTAACTCTATGTCCCAAGTATCATGTTCTTTAATATACGAACGTATAGCTGTTCCGACTGTTCTATTTATCCTCTCTACAAAATTACATTGGGGAGAGTAAACTGCATTAAACCAAATTTTTTGAACGTCATATCTTTTACATACTGCCTTGAAATTTCTACCACTAAATTGTGAGCCATTGTCACAAATAATATATTTGGGAACGCCATAAACTAAAAAAACTTTTTCCTCCAATACACGTTCTATTATATGCGCTTTTGCACTACGTAACAGAAATATTAACGTGAATTTTGAGAACCAATCACCAATAACTAATAACCATTTGTGTCCAACCTTGGACCGTGGAAATGGGCCCATGAGGTCTATAGCGATAATCTGAAAGGGGAACTTCACTTCTTTTTCTTTTCCCATTAAACCAAGGGGTCCTCTATTCGATGCCTTCTGTGCACCACACGTTAAACAATTTTACAAAATTTCAACACATCATTACGCATTTTGGCCAATAAAACTCTCTTGTATGCGTGCCAATGTTTTAAAAACCAAAATGACCGGCCACTGAAGGGTCATGATTTATCCGAATAACCTCTTCCTTCTGTGATCTAGGGACTAAATATTTCCATTCCTTACATTCGACGAGAGTGGTAAATTTGATGAAAGAAATTTAAATACATAATTATCTTCGACCTTCCATTGTGGGTAATCATCAGGTGAAGCTAAAATTTTCTCGCGAAGAGACACATACCAGGGGTCCACATTATCTAACTTGATCTCAACTAAATTATCAACATGACTCACGACTGGAACTGCGCGACTAAGACAATCTGGAACTACATTAAACTTCCCTTTTCGATGAACCAACTCAAAAGTATGCTGTCGTAAACGGACAGCCCATCTAGCTAATTTTCCGGTTGGGTTTTGTATATTATTAAGCCATAACAAGGAAAAGTGATCTGTGATAACAGTAAAACGGGTACCTTCTACCCAAGGTCGAAATTTTTCTATAGCGAAAATTACAGCGAGACATTCTTTCTCCGTGACTGAATAGTTTCGCTCAGTTCGGGTAAGTGATTTACTGGCATAAGAGATAACGTGCTCTACATCATCGATTTTTTGAACTAAAACTGCTCCGAGTCCTGTATCACTAGCATCGCATTCGACAATAAATGGAACTGAATAGTCCCGTTGCGATAACAATGGAGCGGAAACTAAAGCCTGTTTAATCTGTACAAATGAGTTCTCAGCCTCAGATGTCCAAACAATAGATTGACCCTTTTTTCTTCCTTTTACCAAATCACTAATCGGTGACACTAAAGATGAAAAGTTTTTTATAAAACGACGATACCAACTACACATTCCTAAAAAACGTTTGACCTCAGTAGTTGTCTTAGGTCTGGGGAAATTTACCATCGCAGAAACCTTTTCGGGGTCTGTACGAAGAGAGTTCGATCCAACAATATAACCAAGAAATTTTAACGATTTCTTAAAGAATTCACACTTTTCAAATTAATCGTAAGGTTTGCTTCCTTAAGACGTTCCTTCACCGTTTCTAATAACTTCAGATGTTCCTCAAAAGATGATGAACACAGAATAATGTCATCTAAATAACAAAAAACATGTGGCTCAAACTTCGGTCCAAAAATTGAATCAACCAAACGCTGTTGCGTCTGAGCAGCATTCTTTAATCCGAATGGCATGGTGACAAACCTATATTGTCCTCTCGAAATAACACTAAACGCTGTTTTATCCTTAGATGTTTCGGAAAGTGGGATTTGCCAAAAACTCTTTCTAAGGTCTAAACTAGAAATGTAATTTGCACCTCTAAGTAAATTTATAATCCTATCGATATTTGGCAATGGGTAGCTATCATGTTTAGTAATATCATTGAGCGCTCTTCCGTCAAAACAAAATCTGTACTCACTGTCTTGTTTTTTAACCAACAGTACAGGGGATGACCATGGACTCTGACATTCTTCCACTACTCCCAATCTCAACATCTCATCTAACTCTTTATCTAACACCTTGCTCATAAAGGGGGACATGACATATGGTTTTTTGCGAAATGGTTTTGCATCACCAGTATCAATATCTAAAACAATTTTATCGGTACGCCCTAGTCTCTCTTCACTGCTAATTTCCTTGAAAGATTCTATTGCTATTCGTGCTTTTTCTTGCTGTGTTTCCAACAAATCATCCAAACTAAGTAATTGATTACTACAACTTAAGGGTACTGACGAATGACCAATATACGAAATACTATTGTTATCATAATCTTGAATGTGCCATGTATTGTTTTTGAAATCTGCTATTAAACCAAAGGATTTTGCGAAATCGCTACCAAAAATAAATGTGTGAGGAAGAGATGGTACAACCAAAGCGTTAACAATACGATATTGTCTTCCAATTCTAATAGGTAAATCAACTGAACCAATAACTTCTTGAAGAGCACCATCAGCAGTGGAAACTATTCTCTTCTCAGTTTTAAAAACTTTTAAATTTAATTCTTCCAGAACAGAAAACGCTAATGAACCAACAACGGTAGTAGTACAACCAGAGTCAAACAAACCTGTGACGTCTCTATCTAACAATTTTACCATAATGTACGGACGATTGTCCTGAGGTTTCCTTAAAAATAACGCGTCAGCTTTTGGCTTGACGTTCCCTTGACAAAAATCTTTAACGATGTCTAGCCATTTTGACCAATCATCTATATCAAAAAAATTTTCCTGCTTACACAACATAACCGTAGCCTTTTGCATAAAAGCATGATGCCGGCCACTCTGCATCTGCCTACCTAACGAACTTGAACACGACGGACAATTTATTGACTTAACTCCACTATATCCGCAGCTATAACAAAATATTTTACGAGGAATCTTACACCTCCAAAAAGTATGACCTTCATCCAAACAATTCCAACATGTAAGTTTATTTAATTTATATTTATTTCCGGGGACTCTACTAGAGGGATTATTATTATTACTATTACTGTTGCCAAGAGATTGTATTTGAGGGGGAAATGATTGATTATAAAAACTACGACCAGTTCGCGCTGAAAAGTTTTTTACAGGAGCTGACCACTTATTTTCAACTTGAAATTTTGAATTTCCTAATGCTTTCGGAACATATTTTACTGGACTTTGTACTAATTTATGCTTGGATGCATATGCTTCTTCCAATTTCTTACACAACTTTATTAATGTAGACATACTATCAATTTCCGTTAGAGCTAATTGACAAATAAATTCCGGTAATAGATTCTTTTTTACCATTCTAACTTTTGTACATTCCGCAGGTGATTGTGGTAACCTACTAAACAAATTCTCCATATGAGCTATATAAATGACTACAGACTCTCCTTTTGTTGATGACGCGACCTAATCTTTTCCCAAATCTCGTCCTCTGAGTGTGATGGTAAGAAATCTTCCTTTAATCGAATAACTAATGAATTCCAGTTTGTTAAAGAATTTCGAACACAACGATACCATTCTAAACCGTTACCTGTAAACAATTCTACAGAAGCATTAAATAAATCTTCTTCAGATACTTTACGCGAGTGTGCCAACTCAGCTACTCTATCTAAAAATTGATGAACCTGTTTTGGATCTCCAGAAAATTTTACTGACCACGAACCAATTGGAATAGGGGTACTAAATATGAAACAGTATGAATAGGAGCACTAACAACAGCTGGAATGGTTTCTCTCATAGAAAATTCACCATATGCGTTTACATCTTCATTCTTCTTAAGCTTTTCATGTAGCTCTGCCTCCATGGTAAGAATAGTTGCCAATGATTCATTCTTAAATAAAGTTACTTCATCTGAATTATCTAAAGGGATTTTATTCTCCTAACTCGACCATCAAGATGTATCAATCTCGACTGTATCCTCTTAAATGTAGGGTCTGCTAATTCACCTTCAAATTCTAATAAAACATTTCTTACTGACTCTATCGAAGCCTCAATTTCATCTCGTTCATCTGAATAATCTACGACATATGAGGAAGGATCAATTAAACGACCAGGTAATGTTGTTTCTTTGGCTAATAATCGGCCTAACATTTTCCTCTTATCCTGCATCGGTCTGCTGCTAACAACTCCACGAATTCTCAATTCATAATCCAACTCATCTTTATGCAAATAAACTACTTGATACGTCTCAGCCATCATGGGATAGACTAACTAACTAATTACAAATTAAACTCAATTAAACAACAACATCAATAGACTAAACCAATCTGAGGGTAAATGAGTTACGAATCACAAGTGTAAACAACCAAAGTCAATCGAAGCCTATACTTTATGTGTTTATACAATTGGTACAGCAATCGAGGCCTACACGCTGGGCGCTATTTATAGCCTTTTAGCATAGAATTAAACTTAGTTTAATGAGAATTTCCGATAATTAAAAAGGAGCCCACGGCAAGTTCGGATGGAAGGTGGCTCTATGTTGAGGAAATCTCGAAGGTATAGCGGCTAGTCGAACTTATATGCTCTGGGTAGAGAATGAGCTGTGGGTCGGGGTGTAATTGCAACCACTAATAATAAAAATAAGGCGCCACCGTATTTTTCTATACTGAGAAGACCTGATACAAGTCCCTTGTACAAGGCTAATGCGGAAACCTTTCTCCTATAACCGCTATATAATTTCAAAGACCACCTAATCTTTGAAGTTTCTTACCTTATGGCTCGACCTTGACCTTAGCAATCCTCCATTGCACCTGTGAACAAATTAAACAAAGAAAAGCACTGTTTGTGCATTCAAACTCAAAAATAATTAAATACAATCAGAATCGACTTTCATTCCTCTTAAATAAAAAATAGTCTTTAGTCCGAAAATAAGAATCTATTCTTTTTGGTATCCAATAAGGTAATTTTCTACAAAAAAATATGTCTTCCTTTATAAGTTAATTTAAATTAGAAAGAGTTAATTACAATGGTACTGAATATATCCGTACCACTTACTATTTAATGAAGTTTATTTAACAAATTGACAAAGCATAGAATTGCTTATTTATATAAAAATTAATTATGGTAGATCTACCTTAATTTTACAGTAGATAATTACAGATAATTGTTCATAAAATATCAAATGTAGAAATTTAATTTCTAAAGGTTCAAAGTTATAAGAATTTACTTTATCTAATTAGTAGTGACATCTTCTGATGTTTCATTGAGTTAATAAAAGAATTTGTAGGAACAAATTACAGATTCATATCGTATAACTACGAAAAATATAATTGAGGTCTGTCCTTGACCTGTTCAAAGTTAACACAAGTCGGTTAAAGTAAAATTTATCTCGTTTCTACGTCGACAGTTCAAACAACATACGAATATAATTTTTGTACATACCAGAACTCCAAATTGCACCTAAATACTTGCTTGAAAGCTGATGCATGTATTAACAACGGAATATTCCATTTTAAACAAACAGCTGCGCTGCATACTGAAAACCACGTCACTTGGCTTCCATTATCTGCGTTTCAATTTACAGATGTTCCAGGCGTAATTCACACCATAAGAAAGCAAATGTTGTTTGTAATTAACTTGAATAAATTATATATGTGATTCCATATTATACAAGAATAGAATTGTTTTCATCAATTTCGCATGAATACCATTCAGAAAAGTTGCTTATTTATAATTTACGTTGCAATATATTTTAAATTAAATTATTCCCAAAGTTACACTGAAAATTTTAATTAATATTGTTATAGAAACAAATTCACTTACTGTTCCTAACGGTACTTTAACAAAAACTTCATCGTTCTCCACGACTGGTTTCAACAAAAAAATGGACCATCCAAAACAATTTTTGAAGATGGCTTGTACGTGCAATCTTCCATCGTGCACGCTTCCAACACCAAAAATCAATGAAGGACATCGCTCCTAAGAACAACGTTCGACCTGCTTTAACCCCAGCTGTGTTAGAAGTGCGGGCCGAGCTTGTCGCTGCCCGGTAACAGCGTTACCTTGCAGTTTCTGAGTAGAGGGGCTTTAGGAAGGATACCAAACAAGAGCTCATATATTGTCACCGTAGAATTTAACTTTTAACATGAACTAAATACTAGTTCTTTATTGGACAATAGATGTTATTAAATTAAGTGGATTGGATAACATTATAATGTATTATATTATTTAATATTTAATAAAAGGATTGATTATACGGATATATATTAGGTGGAAAATAAAATTGCTACAACCTATTAGAGACAAAATATTTAATGAACATTGGTCGTTAGGGACTCACGATCGAAGAGTAGCATTTATTGCAAGCCTGGTTAAAGCCGAAAATACTCAGATTAAAAAAAATACGAAGGCAAGATACATATAAATAGGCAATATCCTTATACCTATAAATTCTTAATTGACAAAAGCGAACATAAAGTTTGCAAGACCTGTTTCCAAAATACACTTGAAGAAACTGAGAATTTTATCACTTGTTCCATGCTAAATAAACTTTCTTCTAATAGCGGAGTAACTCACGAGAACCAACGTGGGAAACATACTCCTGCACATAAAGCTAGTGACTCTAGAATTCATGAAGTAAGAAAGCATATAAATTCATTTCCAGCTTATAGGAGTCACTATTCAAGAAAGGACAGTGACAAAAAATATTTGCCTGCTAACTTAAACTTAAGTACCTTGCATAAACTATATTGCGAGAAATATCCAGATAACCCAGTTTCTATAACAATCTATAGCAGAGTTTGCTAAAAATGGGTTTGAAATTTAAAAAACTAAATAATGACATTTGTAGCAACTGTAGTGCTCTGATAGTTCAAGAAAAAAATTCTGAGGATGAAAAAGAAAAACTAAAACTTAAAAAAATGTTAGATGACCATCAAGCTGCAGCGGAATTGGCTTATGAAGAGAAAATACGCGATAAGGAGATTAGCTTATATCTAATGGACAAGAACTCACTTGTGTATTTGACCTACAACAAGTTCTACCAACACCTTGTTTATCTACCAACAAGATGTTCCATTTAAGGCAGTTGTCAACATATAATCTAACCATACACAACTGCAACTCTGTTGAATCGATTCATTTTATGTGGCCAGAAATAATAGAAGGTAGGTGAGCTAATGAGATTGCTTCCTGCCTGTATAAGTTTATTCAACTGATTTCAGAAAATGTTAGAACTGACACATTTATTTGGACATCTGTGGAGGGCAGAATAACAATAACATTGTTTTGTCAATGTTTCAATATGCTTTTCATAAACATTCAAGTTTGGAAGTAATCTGCCATAAATTTTTAGTCCCTGGTCATACGCATTTAGAATGTAATGTTGATCACTCAGTGATTGAAAGAGCAAAAAAAAGATCTTCTTTGGATATTCATACTCTACGAGATTGGTACCAACTGGTACGATCGGCAGGCAATAAAAAAGTTTAAAGTGAGTGTGATGCAGCTGGCTGATTTCTACGCATCTTCAGATTTATGCACCAAGGATCTTGTACAAAAAAAAGAATTTAAGCTGAACAACATTAGTTGGCTAAAATTTGGAATAACTCATAATGTGGAATTTAGTGGCGAAGAAGCATTTAAAACTATTAGTTTCTTCAGAAAAGGCCAAGGTGTTGCAAGTTTCATCGTAACGTTAAAGTTACTTATTTGGAACCTGTCAAGTTATCTGCATGAAAATTACTGTTCATGAAATTTATTGGCTGCTGATACTTAACCACCAGCCTTATTGAGTCATCAGAACCATTGCAATTGTGGAGCTTATATTACAGGTCGTATGTTAATTTTAAGCATATGTCATTCATGTTTAACAGTCAACTTAATTGACAGCAGTGAAATTTAATAATTCAACTACCCCTTTATTAAATTAAAATTTGCTGCAACCACCCGTACACTTTTGTCAGATGAAGGATTGCCTTTATTAAATTAAAATTGTAGTAGTTGTTTCGTATTAGTTAAAACAAACTATAGTGGATTTGAATTGTGCAGTGCGCTTGCGTCTCTTAAATAAAACGCGTGCGAAAGTGGTTTTGTGACGAACAGCGACGACTCTTCTTTCGACCTAGTAACGGGAAGGTTGTGCGTGACAAACTATATCCAATAAGTATAGTGCTTGCAACAGTGCATTCAACCAACTCCCCCGGGGGCATTCCAGCAACATCGAAGAGGACCGCACACCAAGGACAATTTGGTGAGTGAATTTATGCCTTTTGTTTGTTAATATTTTACATGCATACAGTTTTCGTATTTAAAGCTCGCGTTTTGTTCTATTTTCGAATTACAGTCCACGATTAAATAAGACGCGCCAGCACCTTTATCTAAGTTTAATTAATTGACAGTAGTTGACACCTATTTGCTATTTAGGGTGTCATTTGTGAAGGTAAAAATATCGTGTGCTTTAAGTTCCTGCAAATTAATTATTTTCATTGATTATTTATGTAAATCTGTTTACGAGTTTTGAGTTTGAGAAAATTTGTAGTGGTACAAAACTTACCAACCATATTGCAATTTTGTGGCCATAAATTTGTGTATGTGTATTTTGCTTTTTTATTATTTACAGGATTAGGTACTGTATCTTGTGGGCTCGTGTTCAGAAATTTAAGTCAGTCATTTTGTATATTACTTGTGCAATAGAGCCCCTCCATATTATTATTGTGAATTATTTTTTTTTATATATTTACGTTACTAATTGAATTTCAGTATTTCTTAAAGGTAAATGTTTAGAGGCTTCACATTTGTAGCTATCTTTTGTGATTACATTTGTGGTAACTTGTTGAGAAGTAAGTTTGAATCAATAAATTTTGTAAAGTTGTATTTTAAATTAGGTCTAATATATTGTGGTACTTTAGGGTTTGTCCGAGAACGTGGAACAATTCTTGCAGCTGCTTTTAGCTCCAGTTCCTGGCGCCCTTTTATTCTAGCTCCTGCTAAGAAATTTCAGTCGTTCCTTAGTGTTTACTTTCTGATTGTTTTTGGAACCTACACCTTGAAGAGTCTTATTTGAGCTAGTCCGGAGCAACAACATACTCCAAGGAACGTCTTGTATCATTCAATTTCTAAATTTAACCGTAGCAACGTCAAAAAGACGATCATTCTTACTGAACATCATAGCTAGTATTACTGAACTTCAGTTGTAATAACAGTTGTGCGAATTGTAATATTGATTTAATAATAAAATGAAATATTTTTTTATTTAAGTTTTCACACCTGAAAACATAATTGGTGCAGTCACTGGTAGGATTCAAAGGGCAATAGTTGCAAGAAGGAAAAAGCACCGGAGAGCCGTGGGTTACAACCATTAACTTTGTAGAGAAGCGAATACAAAACAAGGAGCAAGAAACTTTGAAAACTGCTGAAACAAGTAAGTTTTGACTTCTTTGCTTTTCCTATCCTTTCGTATGAATTATAAATAAAAAATCAAGTGAGTAACTTAACATTTTTCTGAATATGCCAAGTGAAGTAGCAATTAAATCTTTAATTGAAAATTTTGAACAAATAAACATATTCGATATGGCGTCAGTCCAAGCGGCAAAAAAAAATTGCAAGCACAATTTGACCTTTCTCTGGACGCAGCGAACATCTCAAATTTTTCATTAACTCTGTATATGGATACTATAATAGATACGGAAGAACTACGGATAATAGTTTAAGCGAATTTGTTTTCGCCTCGATATACTCTAAAATAGTCGATGAAGCTGGCGATTTTATTTTATGTCGACCATATTTAACGACTTGGCCCGCAATTAAAGAAGTGACAGACTAGATATGCACGTTTTACAACAACAATTTATATATTTGACGAAAAAGAAGGAGAAAATATTATAGACTTTTAGACAGATTAAAATTAATAAAAAAGCAACTAAACTTAAAAATAAACTCCAATTCATCGTTATCGGAAAGCACTAAAGCTGCGTTAATTTTGAAAACAACGCAACAGCTGTTACAGTTTTAATATCAAACACGCACACGGAATTAAGAACACTTCTAATGCTACAAAAACCTAACACGATAGACGAGGCAACATCGTTAGTTGTTAACTACATCTTAATGGAACAGCAAATCAACTACAGACATCAACCGCAGCATAATAGCCAAGTCAACAAAAATCAAAAAAACTATAACAATAATAAACCGTTCCAAAATCCACAAAGTAAACCGCAATACCAGCGAATGTATAACTCCAACAATAACAACCACTTTCAACAAACCTCACAAAGAGCGCATAATCCCTTTTTTTATAACAATAATTATCCTGATCATAATAAAATCCCATTTCCGAGTCAACCTATAAACAAACAAACTAAACAAATTTCTCAAAAATTCCTCCCAAACAAGCAAGTATTCGGGAAACCAATTAACGTATTCGCACCAAAGTATTCAAATAAAGCCCAAGGTACACCAGAACCGATGTCGATAAGTTCAAGAATGCACTGAAGAATTCCAAACAAGTAATGACAATGATAATTACAGACATAATAATTATAATGAGGAAGACACTATTTATATAAAAAACCACATAAATAATGACTTTAACGAGCAATCTAATGAAGACAACTACCTTGATGTAGATTTTCCAATAACAAGCCCCTTACTAGACGGAACATAGTTGATTTAAACATCATAATTATAAAACTCGTTACCATACATTACGCAAACCACCCATGACGTTACTAATTGATACAGGTTGCCATCCTTCAATGATCAGACCGTATTTCGCAGAAACCTTTTTTCCGGAAGCAGTATTTAAGTCCAACACACCAATCATTACGTGCACGGGAGAAAGCGAAGCTAAATTTAAGGCACGCATTCCTATACTCGATGAATTCAAACCTTTGCGAGAAAAACTAGAATTTATTCTATTTAATTTCCATGATTACTTCGATGGCATAATTGGAATTCGTGACTTACGGAGATAAACATTAGCATTAACTTAAAAAATAAAATATTGTATACTAATCAATTCCAAATCCCCTTGAAATTTAGAAAAGACTTTACAACTCAAAAAATCGAAATACCATCGTCCACAAGAACGATTAATGAAGTAAAAGTAAATCTACCTATAGACCAATTAATTATCTCGGAACTAACTATCGGGCACATCTCAATCCCAGCCGGACTTTTAACATTAAAAAAAAAGTACAACCACTTTCGAGTTAATTAACAAATGCGAAGAAACAGAAATATTAGAAGTTGACTTTAACCCCCTAAATCAACATTACTCAAAATATTCACCAACCTTACATGTGATTTTTTTCCAATTCTTCACCCGAAGGTACTACATTGGCCAGGAAGCGAGTTTTTATACCTGAAAAATATTGAATTTTGCCAAACCCTTGCTGTTGCAACAATCACACACGGGACTTCCATTTTACCTCTCATCCAAACGAGGGCGTATTTTTGCGAAAAATGCTCGCCTAACATTTTTCTAACGGACCGTATCGGGATTCGAACCCGGGACCTTGGACGTAGTAGTCACACGTATACCAACTATGCCACGGAGCCGCCCAATATTCACCAATCGCTTTCAAATGTTATAACATAGATTCAATCATTTCTACACACGAATCAAACAACTCCGAATTTGATTTCTCAAAGCTTAGAACGAACTACCTAAATCAAGAAAAAGAAGTTTTAAAAACCTATTAATCAAGTATAAAGGCATAATGTATGACCCAAACCAGAAACTGAGTTTCTCAAATAAAATAAAACACGAAATTAAAACCACTGATAAAATACCAATCCACACAAAATCGTATAGATATCCGCACATACATAAAGCGGAAGTACAAAGACAAATAGCGAAAATGCTTGACGATGGCATAATAAGACACTCACAATCCCCGCGGAGCGCACCAATTTGGATCGTTCCAAAAAAATGGATCACAGCGGAAAACAAAAATGGCGTATAGTCACGGACTATGGGTAATTAAACGAAAAAAACCATTGACGACCGTTACCCTATGCCTAACATTACGGGCATCCTAAACCGCCTACGAAGAGCACAGTATTTTTCCACAGTCGACTTAAGTCAAGGATTTTTTCAAATTCAATTACATCCCAACTCAATACCTAAAACAGCCTTCAACGTAGAAAATGGATATTACGAGTATCTCAGATTACTTTTAGGACTAAAAGGTTCACCAGCCACCTTCTAAAGAGTCACGAATAACGTCCTCAGAGACATTGTTAGCAAGATTTGCCTAGTTTACATGCATGATATAATTATTTATTCAACTTCATTACAGGAACACATGAGTAATCTAAAACAGGTATTTGATAAACGTAAAGAAGCCGGACTAAAAATTCAATTAGACAATCTAGCTATAGTATGGGCAGTAAAGGATTTTTGACAATACTTATTCGGAACAAAATTCAATATAATAAGCTATTATAAACCACTACAATGACTATTTTTACTCAAAGAACACAACTCCAAACTAGTTCGTTGGAGACTCAAATTAGAAGAGTATGAATACGATTTAATTTATAAAAAAGGCAAATTAAATACAAATGAAGGTGAACACAATGTAGGCTACTACACCCAAAGTCCCGGGTTCGAATCCCAACACGGTCCGTTTGAAAAATGTTAGGCGAGCATTTTTCACAAAAATACGCTTTCGTTCGGATGAGAGGTAAAATGGAGCTCCCGTGTGTGAGTGTTGGTACGCACGTTAAAGATCCCTACCTTGCTTGGAACAGCAAGGGTTCGGCAAAATTCCAAATTTTCCAGGTAAAAAAAACTCGCTTCCTGGTCAATGTAGTACCTTCGGGTGGAGCATTGGAGAATCACATGTATGAACACAATGTAGAACAATTATTAAAAGAACTAGACCAAGACATCAATAGACAAGGTCAAAACCCCTATTCCTTCGAAGGAAAGTTTTTAAATTCATATTACCCAAATCAGACGACAATACCATACATAGTGAGCATGAAAACCCAACATTACAAATTCCGTATACAGAAAAAGCATTAAACATATTTAAAAATCAAATTATAATTACCCCCTCGAACAAAAACATATATACTTTAGAAAGACTGAAATTTTTTTACAAAAATCGCATAAAAGTTTTTATATCTAATAATAAAGACAAAGAAAAAATAATGACCTTTATTAAGCAAAATATGATTTTCAAACAAACCTATTGTTTTAACTTCTCAAATAAAGAAATTGAACTAAAATTTATTAATATATTGAAAAACTATTTTAAAAACAATTCCTTTACACTTTTTATATTTAGCACAATACTTACAGACGTAGTAGACACGGACAAACAAAAAAAAAATTCAAAAGATACCATGAATCAAAAACGTCGCATCGCGGAATACAAGAGAATTTAAAGTCCGTCAAGAAAATATATTACTGGCCCAAACTTGATCAAGACGTTAGAAATTACGTAAACTCATGCGAAATATGCCAAGAAACAAACTACTAAAGACACCCCAATAAATTAATGTTCAAACCAACTCCTATTGGATACGAATCATTCGACCATCTTTACGTCGATACATACAAAATGCACGGACAATATTTTGTAACAATAATCGATAGTTTTTTGAAATTTGGAAAAGCGTACGCAATAAGAGCATTGACATCAGTAGAAATAGCAAACAGACTAATACAATACTTCAACTACTTTGGAATACCCAAAAACATTACCACAGACAATGGGAGCGAAATGGAAAACGAGGTAATTCAAGGACTATGTCAAGCACATAATATAGAAATTCATTATACTACACCATATAACCCTAGTAGTAACAGCCCAATAGAAAGATTTCATTTCACCCTAGCAGAAACAATCCTCACATTGAAAGGTACCAAACCTCCCGAAAATATTGAGATACTGATGAATTACGCATTACTATCCTATAACAATTCCATCCATAGCTCCACAGAGTACACACCCTTTCAAATAACCAGAGGAAGATTAGATAATAAAAACCCATTCGAAATCGAAAAGAAAACCAAATTAAACCAATACCTACAAGATCACGTAGAAAATTTAAAGGTCATAAATGAAGCAATATCAAAACACCTCCATAACAACCAACAAACGAATCTGGATAAAAGAAATAAAGAACTCCATTCTTTCTGTACAAATTAGGCATAGTAAAATCATTATTTCCAAACACACGTTCATGTATCATGTAAATCTAACATTTCTCGAAAAATCACTGAAAAGAATTAAAACAGACCTGAAATTTTTAGAAAATGTTGTAACAGAATCAATTTCAATCTTACTAAAAAATAAAATTTCAAATGCGTTATCTCTGACATCGATCTCAGCAGTCAAATTAATTACATTTTCTCACAATATTAGGATAAAATGAGGGTTAATAAACGGTGTGGGTAAATTATCAAAATGGTTATTCGGCACACTAGATTCAGAAGACGAACAACACATGAACTTGTAAATGACGCGAAGAAAACACAACGAATTAAATTCACAAAAAACGTTACTACAAGAAATGACAAAAGTTTACGAACGCAATTTCAATACCCTACACGAGAATCAAATCCTATTAAGAAACCAATTAAACAATTTAACGTTAGGACTAACCGAAATCATTACCCTAGAAAAAGCATTTTCACTTTCGAGTATCATAGATAGTTTAGTGACACAATTGCATCCAATACAAAATTTGGCCAATAATTTGGAGCTAGCAATGTCATTTGCACGCCTCAATATTTTGCACAGTTCTATAATTGAACCAAATCAATTACATGGAATCATTTCAAAACTAAACTAAATATATGAAAATGAACAAATCTTTAACTTGCAAAAGTTCATCAATTATTACTTTTTATTTTATACACAAGTAACAATTCTGAATAACTTGATATTGTTTAAAATTCATACTCTTGTCAGAACAATTTAAATACCTCCAATTATACCCAATACAAATTTCCAATCTAATCATAAATCCAGAACAACCTTACTTGCTGATAAACGACGAAAACTACTGGACCACTATGAAGAGATGCCCAGAAGTAGAAAACTTTTACTATTGTCAACAATACAACCTACACAAAAGCCAACCTTGCATCGCAAATTTAATAAAAGCCGAAGAAAATACATGCCAAAGTACTCGAATTCAATTCTTAGACTCGACGATAATTCAAATAAATGCTAGAGATATTTTGGTAATTCCTGCAAAAACTATAATTATATAATCACAATGCAACAATAAAGGACTTTTTGAAATCAAAACACCTAGTGCTATATCAAAAGAAAAATGCCCAATAAAAATAAACGAAAAAATGTTCTTCCTTAAAGATACTATACACGAAGAATTCGTATACCAACAACCCAAATTCAACACAACGTTTGATGAAACGCGAACAAATCACCGTCTGATGCAACTCAAAGAAATCGACAGTGAGAAGATTAAACATCTAAAATTAATTGCAGAAAGGTGCAACATATAGACCTAGAAGAGCCTGTGAAGACATCACTTTCCTGGATTAACACATCGTTCTCAATACTTTTTATCTTAAGTGTAATTTCTATTATAATTTATGTAATACTTGGTAAACTTAGATTTAAGAAAAATGTAATTTTAACACCGAAAATAGCAGAACCACTATTTTCTAACTTAGGTAGGGAAGAGTAATGTTATCGATATCCGCGTTAGGTAAACAAAAGCAGGATATGACCATTTTAGATTGTACCTTTCCATATTATATTGTTATTAAACTACTATTAAGTTAATCTTAAGTCAATTGGGGTAAATTCCTAATGTAGCAATTCTTTTGCCTTTCTCTACTTTCATTTAGATAGTAAAACATATAAAAACAATAGTCGACGTCAATAAGACGATCATTCTTACTGAAGGTCATAGCTAGTATTACTGAACTTTAGTTGTAATAACAGTTGTGCGAATTGTAATATTGATTCGATAATAAAATTAAATATTTTTTTTTAATTTAAGTTTTCACACCTGAAAACATAATTCATGCCAATTTTATGTAAAGTAGCAAATACAATTATTTTAATCTTTATTTAATAGTAAGAGGATTTGTGTTAGTTAAAAAACACATTGATTTAAGTATAAACCATTAAATTTGATAGCAAAATGATGTGTTTTTGATTAAAAAGTGAAGTTAAATGACCCCGTGTTCTAAACACGACATAATGGTTTTAGATAAGTAAAGGAGGCATCCAATTACTATAAAACCCAAAGCGGTTGAAAAACAAAGAACTCACGAATTCTGGAATGTTCATAAGCATACGCAACTGACACCCACGTTCTCGAGCAAACTCGAAAGTGAAAATAACATATAAAAAAACAATTTAATTAAAGGCGAAGACCTTCGGAGCTGCTACGTCGTAGAGGGCTCGCTTTATAAATGCAAATATATGCTTAGTGGAGAACAGTCTCGATTGAGACTTTGACATAAGCATACTGTCTATAAAATTAGATAATACATTACGTAGTTGAAGTGCTACAGAAAATGTACACTATTTGATAGTAAGGACAATTTAAATACATTATAAAAGATATGAAACCAATTAAAACTGTAGTGGCAGAGAATTTGCTGAGAGATATAAAAATTAATGGAAGATCGATGAACGTTGATATTTAATGGATAAATTTGCAGGGAAAAATTGAAGATGTGAAACGATTTAAAAGAGGATGAAGCAGTGAATCATTATGTTTTGGAAGCGCCAAACAACAAGAAGATCTGTCACAGTAAAATTCAAAGCAATTTGTTTAGATATTTAAGTAATTTCTAAAGACCCATCGATTAGTTTAAGTTAGAGTAAAAGTTATGTGTAGAAGTAAATTGATTTAATTTTAAGGGTTTAGCAAACCTATGATACAGGTTTAAGTCACTACATAGGATAACAATGGAACCTGAATAAACTCAGATAAGTTTAATATGGTTTTAACGGGAAGGATATTACATGATATGACATATAACGGTAATTACTGCACATATTAAGAGGTATTTAATTATGGAGTTGTTAATGAACGATAAACACGTGTTTAAGATAAGTGAGTGAAAAAGATATTCTGGACTTTCTATTTGGTACATAAGACATGTGTTGTGACGAAGTTATTCTATATCAATTTTTTAACTAGGTATTATATGTTAGAGAGAGTTGCTATGGATGTATTATTCTGTATTTAAAGGATTGTTTGTTTGTTTTACAGTAGTTTTACTAATTCAGAGAGCTAGTAGGCAGAACGCAATTAATCCTTTCACAGCAATAAAATTTGACGCATAATCTAGGACTCGGTCTGATCATCGTTAATATCATAGCAATAAAATTTAGCGCCCAACACCATTATCAAGCACACTATCACAAATAACTTTAATTCATGAAAGAAAGCTCATTCTTCAAAAATCATATTATATTTAGTAAGATAGATATCTTGTACGGCGTATAATGCATTTTAAATTAAATATACAAACATAATATTGAAAGGAAATACGCAGAAATAACGATTTAAACGCAACGAGCTTTATTAGAATAAATACGCACTTATTGAAAGTAAATAACCTGCCATGCTAGCTATAAACAAATCTTATTCAAAATATTAACGCATAAATAAATAAACCCATTCAAATACGTCATCATAGAAAATTTACTACGTGACCAACAACATTGTATTTTCATAAAATCCAACAGATTTTAGAGTACTATATAACAAATAACAAATGTTTGGTTACACGATAAAATTTGAATAATAGTAAATACAAATAAGAGGACGTGACTTAAATGAAAGTAGAAATTGGATTTTCAGAGAAATACGCTATGCAAAGTACGTGCCTACGTGACAATATACATTACATCGACACGGGTCTGGATGGTAAATTTGTAGAAAGTCCGAAGGCTGCAACGATAAAGGCAAAGTACAACGCCTCAATTAACAAAATGCGCGAGTAAAGCCAATAGCACAGGTGAAAGGAGGGAGTCTTTATATAGAACACAGACTTAGTAAATAATCAGTATATCTTCGACCAAGGCACAAATATACAAATTCAAAGCTGAATATCATGCAAATGAAAATAAAAAAATTTAAATAACTATTTAGTGACAGAAGTATTTTTAAAAGTCGTGATAATTCAGTGCCAATAAATATAATAGAAGTTGCCGTTTACTGTGAAAAACTTAAGTAATAATTGTTAATTAAACCTAATATTAATGTTTAATAATTTAGGGCTCTAAGTATCTTCTAATTATCTTCCGAGTATGCTCTCAGTATCTTCTAATTATCCTCCGAGTATACCCTAAGTGTCTTCTAAAATGTCTTCTAAGTATAATCTAAGCATATTGTAAATCCATTTTAAATATACTTTGGTCTAAACATTGAAAGTTGAGCATCGAAAGAAAAATTGATCAACAAAGAGTTATACTAGGCGAAATTAAATGGAAACAATCCAGGGGTGCTGATCTACCACAGGCAGAGGCAGTTCTAAGAAGTAGAAACGAGCAGGGAGAATTTAGGTCAGAGATAAAAGTATTATTTTCTAGTATAAGGCTTTATTTCAATTTTTAACACTTATAACTTTTATATATTGAAGTATTTAATTTGTGAGGGGTCATCAAAAATCTTTTTAAAATTTATGTAGAGAGAAAAGGTCATTTGAACCTTCAAAAGTGCTTCGAGTAACAGACAGTGGTACTTTTGCTGGCTTTAAGGGAGTTATGATCTGGGTATAGTAATATAGATATTGTTATATTGATTCATGGGTTAATTTTATAAATATCAGATCAAAGTATCAAAGTTATTAAACTATAAAGTGTACATATTCTTGGTCATTATACAAATTTGGTTTGTTTCGTTTATATCATTCAAACAGAAAGAAGCTAAAGTAAAAGAGGGATTAAAACAGTCTTTGTTGTCGTATCGGCGTGCGCTCTGTGTAAATTGGACTGAGCTAGTCGAGATATACATATAAGAAGAGGTATCTTTAAAATTTAAAAATAGAGGTTATAATAAAACAAAAAGGAAGCACATAAGAAAGGCAACTCGAACATCACAACCACACACATATATATATATATATATATATATATATATATAAATATATATATATATATATATATATTAGGTAGTTATTACACAAGATAGGTCGATAAATACTAATGTATTATTGTTGATAAAATGAAATAATAACTTTCAATTACTAGCTCTATTTGAAATGATAATTAGGACTTTGCATAAAGATCTAAATTATTATTTTATCTTATCAACCATATATACATATTATATATATATATATTTATATATATATATGTATATATATGTATATATATATATATATATATATATATATATGTAGTTGTGATATTCGAGTTGCCTTTCTTATGTGCTTCCTTTTTGTTTTATTATAACCTCTATTTTTAAATTTTAAAGATTCCTGGGTTTGAAGTCAGCTGGTAAAAAGAAAACTCTTTTATAATGCCTAAATTTTCGGATTTATTTAATCCTTGATCACAGGCTTCTATAAATGTTACAAACAACTAGGCTAAATTATACAAATATTAATTGCAACTTACAAGATGAGTAGTTTTAAAAATTTAAAAATTTTTATTTTTACATTTCTTGTTATACAAATTATATATCCTTCTCACATTAAAAAGTGAAGAACTAAAAAAGTTATGTTTAATATTTAATTTCGATGTTAATTTTTAAAACAACTCATCTTGTAAGTTGCAATTAATATTTGTATAATTTAGCCTAGTTGTTTGTAACATTTATAGAAGCCTGTGATCAAGGATTAATTAAATCGGAAAATTTAGGCATTATAAAATTTTGAATAATGAATTATAAAAATACGTCAATACTTGTCCGTTTTCCCTAAATGACTCAAATTAATTTTACGCGTAAATAAATCGTTATTTTCTATATACAAGGTGCTTGAAATTTTATTGTTTACCACTGATTTAACCCTTTGAATCCACAACAATATATATAAAACTTAGGTGGATTTCGACTATAAAGGTGTGATATTGTAAAGTAAATATCGGGTAGTAGTCAATTTGGGCAATTAGTAAACTTTTTTAATCAATTCAAGCTTTCGAAAAATGTATTTTCTTCATCAGGAAAAGATTATACAGTCTAGTTAATAAATAAGTGGAACATATTAGAATACGCTGCCGAAATTGATAAAAAATTCCAAACACAATAACTAGCTTAAGTAATAATTAAATTTAGTAGCAAAATAATTAAATACTAGTAATAAAACAATTTGAAAGCTATTAATTTAGAAAATGTCAAAATATAAAATTTTATAGTAATAAAACAAATTAAAAGCTATTAATTTAAAAAATGTCAAAATATAAAATCTTATATTTTGACATTTTCTAAATTAATAGCCTTTAAATTGTTTTATTACTAGTATTTAATTATTTTGCTACTGAATTTAATTATTACTTAAGCTAGTTATTGTGTTTGGAATGTATTTTTCAATTTCGGCAGCGTATTCTAATATCTGTTATGTTCCACTTATTTATTAAATAGACTATATAATCTTTTCCTGATGAAGAAAATAAATTTTTCGAAAGCTTGAATTGATTAAAAAAGTTTACTAATTGCCCAAATTGACTACTACCCGATATTTACTCTACAATAAATATATATATATATATATATATATATATATTACTCATATTTAGACCAGGGTAGAAAATTAAATAATCACATCAAATAATTTTAATCACCGTGTATAATGAATATTATTAGATAATACGCTTTATTAAAACCATGAAGCATAAATAAATTCGGTCGTTTCAGTAAAAATAAGAAATTTAAAATCATGTACAAGACGCTTTATATCAAAAGAAACAGTATTAACAAGCTCTACGGGTAATGTAATTATTCCTAAACAAATGGAAATTACGTGCAAAATTTATATTAATTAACCCTATTTTAAGTAACCAGTAGTAAAACAAAGTGTACACATAATAATTAATAGTTAACTTGTATTCGCTAAAATGAAAGGATAGAAGTCAATTTTAATTGGAGTTAATTAAACCATTATTAATAATAAGCATAAAAGTGTGAAAATCCAAGATTATAATACCAGAAAATAAAGCTCTGAGAATTAATATTATTTTGAACACCTGCGTAGTTTAAATATCACGTACGGCGAAAATTGTGTAGATAACAAATGGTTTCAAAGAATCTTGAAGAAACCGTGGCTTAATATTCACGAGAAGGTGCGATACGGGGTTATTTAACCCAGATAGTCCACATGGACTAAAATAAAATCGATAATAAAGAATATCAATTTGCACCAATGCGAACAGGTTAGAAGAGGAAAGAGAAAATGCGTCAAGCAAAGACACATATAGTAAAAGGCGTGATCTAAGCAACGTCACGAGGGTCACAATTGGTTGAAAATAGGATGCAAATATCAGAGGTAGAAACAACGATTTCTGTACAAAATTAATTAGCTTTTCTCGGACATGTTTGCGTGCCGTGTGAGAATTTCTGAGATTTTAACTGGGGCGAGTGAAAAATTGTAAAAACCGACGCGCGAGCGACGGACTGGGAACATGGCATGAGAAATTCTTTAGAATTACCCGTTTTGGAGAACAGACCGACAGACAGGCTTTTTGCTATATATACCGAGGTGAATATAAACAAGCTCTCTTAGACTTTTGACTATTCGATGCGTTAAAAGCTCTTATATCCGCGACTTGATTGAAGATGTTAAACAGTGCATTTTAGTTTGATAAAGTAATTTAAAGTTTGCTCGTATATTTTAGTGATTCAAAATAGTTTGTTATTTACGTGCTAACATGAATGTACTTCAGTGCACTTAGATACAAGGTAATAAAATTTAGTATCACTGTACCAATTAGCAAAATTTACAACGACAAATGTATACACAAAAGTAGGCAGTTTTGGCGTATATTGGTGAAAGACGCATGAATTTCTTTGCTATTTTTCGGGGGTGTTAATAATTAAATGGTTCAAAACGTGTCTGGATCCACGAAACAAGGGTCAGATATACACAGATGAGTTCCGGAAAAGCCCAGAAACAACTTTAAATAAATGGTGATGGAGAAAATTTTAAAAGCGTTGAGAATCAGAAGCTGTAAATATAATCCAGTTGGAATGGTGTGATTAACAAAAGGGACGATGTACATTGAAGCTACGAGTGCTTAACCTTCAGGTAAATTATACTATTTTGTTTGAACTTTGATATTTTTGTGTGTGTTGAATAACTTTATAATTGATTTACTTTAAATGGACATTAGTGAAATTGTGCTCACAATAAAATTTTAATTTTAAGGTGAAATTTGCTTGTTTAAGTAGAAAGGGGTATTTAGTATTGATGTTTGGAATTATGATGAAAATTTGGGTATGTCTTTGAGCTCAATTAGACGAACCTGGTTAATTAACGTAAAGGGGTGGTAGATGCTCCCTTTATACTCAGACTCCGGTCTGCATATATTGTTATATTAATTAGTAAGCATCCTACAAGGACTTTAATTCTGGATGCACATTAAAATGATAAGAAAATTAATCTTGAAATTCTTTTTAAAACTGAAATTTATGCGGAGTTTTAATTTGGAAATTTTAATGTATTGTGAATATTGATGTAAATAGAGTTAACGTTGATGTTTGTGGTAGGAATGTGTTTGTTTTTTTTATGAATGAGGAGGTTTATAAAATTAGGTGAGCAGCCGAGGCGAAAACAGGATCACAGCAGTTTATGACGCCCAATCGGTGGGACTAGAATTTTTTTGTTGAAAGGACCCAGTTCCCGCATTCAAAGGAGCATTTCACAGCATATTTGGCGACCCAAAAGTGAGGCTCGAGTTCCAAATAAAATTTTTGTTATTTTATTCCAGGAAACTGGCGATCTGAGAGAGAGAGTTTCTGTGTGAGTATAAATTTAAGAGTATTTTAGAGTGTGTGAGAGTGATTTGAACGTATGCAGAGAAAGGAGTGGTTAAGGAGTCAAGGAGTGGAAATTGGAAGTGACGATAGTGCATTGTGTGAGAAAAATTCTAAAATGGAAGAAGCTGGAGGCAGTAGAGATCAGTCGAGGACGGAATCAGGGGATCAAGGAAATGAGTTAATGATGCGAATGTTAGAGGAAATGCGATTAGCTAGTGAAGAATCGAATAGAGCGAGGGAGGAGTCCAACAGAAAATTAGAACTGCTAAGCGATGAATCTAATAGAGCTAGGGAGGAGTCCAACCGAAAATTAGAGCAGATAAGCGGGAAAATTGAACAAAATACTAAAGAATTTACAGAATTTAAAGATAGTCTTACCGTGAATCTGGGGGAAGTAGAAACTAGGGTTGAAAAAATGAGCGTGATATTACAGGTCTTCGACAGGAAATGGGACATTTAAGGTCCGAAGTACGCATTTTCTGTGAAGAAGAGATTAATGTAAAAATGACTGAAGTAACGGACTCATGTAGGGATCAGTTAGGCAGGGTAGAACGCGAAGTTAGTAGTATCAAATACAACATGTCAAATTTAACGGGGATGGTCCCAGATTTTATACAGGTGGAGTATCATTGGAACAACACATGAAGTTTTATGGCGATAACAGGGTAAATCCACAAATTTTTATTAATAGCGTAAGAAATCTAGTGGGAAATTTATTTGACGAACAGACTAAACTGAATACGATAAAGGCTTTATTAAAGGACAACGCGGAAGCATGGTACAATTTAGTAGGACAGGACATAGACACGTATCAGGACTTTGAAAACAAATTTTAAAGCACTACTGGAGTGACCACAGACAAGACCAGGTACGAGACGACTTAATCACAGGAAATTTAAGGGAGAATTTTCAGGAAGTAGGAGCAATATGCTATACGCAAGTATAGCATAGCAAAGCAACTGAACCCACCACTGACGGACCGACAAATTATTAAGTATTTATCACGACACTTCGAGGTAGACATAAGACAACACGTAGCACTACAGAACATAGTGGACAGAGAAATGTTTTTGGAATACCTGCAGAGGTACGACGACGTAAGTAGTGGACGACCCCGGGAAAATAGGGAAAGACAGATCAATACAGTTAGGTTTGACAATAGACGGGACAACTATGCTAGAAGGGGGAATAATTACGGATACCAGCGACAGAATTGGGAACAGAGACGACCATACGTTAGGAGTAATAGTTTAGGAAGGGGACCTGCACCGAGACCGGGACCTACCAGAATGAATAGTTCACCAGACATGAGCGGGACTGCTAATACAGACACGGAACGAGTGGAAACGCCTAGGACGTACGCTGAGGTGACGGCTAGACCAGGACCGAGTAGGGAAAACAGACCTGGACAGGATTTTTAGAACGCGACAGACCACTAGATTTCAGTGTAAATGTATATGAACATCCACGTGAATTTTTCAAAATTGAGGAGGAAGTAGAGCCAGAAACTGAGGAAAAATTATGTTTGCCAATTATTAATTTAGAAATTTTGAGAATAATGTAGAAGTATTACTTGATACAGGGGCAGAGGCGAGTTTAATATCGGAGGAATTCGTCAGCAAAATTAGGGATAAGGCTTGTGATAGAATTATGCCTATAAAGCGTAGTCATTTAGTAGCTCCAAATAAAAAGAAGTTTGCTGTAGTAAATAGTGTTGTGGTGCTTAGGATAGATATAGGAGGTTTAAGCTGTGAACAGGAGTTTGTAATTGTACCTGGACTGAAGTTTCAGAGCATTTTAGGTGTTGACTGTATGATGAAGTTAGGGGTTTTGATAGATATGGAACGGAAGGTAATAAGGATTAATGATAGGGTAGTGCCATGGAAGGGCAGTTATGAAGTCACAGAGGATGACACGGGGTTGAATATTAATGTAGTAGAGGTAGAGGATGATGAAGGTAAACAGATCAACACAATAAGATGTCCAGAGGATAGGAGAGTAGAGGTTCAAGCTTTATTACAAAAAAATGCAGAAGTAGTGGGGGTAGAAGCAGCATATCAGGAGCAGGTGAAGGCGAAATTAAGTAAAGATGGCAAGTTTGTTTTTAATAAAGTAGATTTAAGGAATTCATTCTGGCGGATTCCATTACATAAGAATTCTAGAAGGTACATAGGATTTTCCGTAGAGGGAAAAATCGAGAATTGTAAAGTAGTATCGTTTGGTTTGTCGGCAGAAAGGGAAACAACAATAAATGAGAAACAGACAAGTGTAGGGACTGAAGAAGAAGTAATATTTAAGAGTCAGGATAAGAGGGATGATAAGTTTATTGTATGTGAGATAATAGAGATGTTAAGTATAGATATAGAAGGGGGAGAGATAGGGATGAAGAGTATTAGGATGGTAAGAAGAAAGACATGGAGGGTCAAGAAGAGAGTTAGATTTAAATAGGATAGGGATAGAATAGGTGTAGATAGAAGAGTAGAAGTAAGTGTTTATAGAAAATAAAGCTAGGTATAGGATAAATATGGGAGATAATTAGGAATAGGTTTAGGATGAGAATAAAGAGTAAATGTAGGAAGAAAATAAGATAGGTTAAGTGTAGATATTTCATAGAAGATTAGTGGAGAGTTAGGAATAGAGTAAGAGTAGGATAGGCAGATAGGATTAGGTAGGGGGAAGTAAAGTATAGTGAAGATTAGTTAAAAGTTAGGAATAGGATAGGTATATAGGATGTATATAGGATTAGATGAATAAGTAGGATGAAGTTAGGGATAATTTCAGTTTATAAAATTAGGTGAGAGTTAGGAATAGGATAGGGATATAGGATAGGTGTAAATATTTTTTGGATTGGAGACAAAGTAGGTAAGTTAGATAGATAAGGGTAGAGCGAGATAGGCAATTTTTTTTGTAATTTTTTTTTGTCTAAATGCTTTATATTTAAGGAATTCATTCTGGCTGATTCCATTACACAAGAATTCTAGAAGGTACATAGGATTTTCCGTAGAGAGAAAAATCGATAATGTTAAAGTAGTATCGTTTGGTTTGTCGGCAGAAAAGAAAATAAGAATAAATAAGAAACAGAGAAGTGTAGGGACTGAAGAAGAAGTAATATTTAAGAGTCAGGATAATAGGGATGATAAGTTTATTGTATGTGAGATAATAGGGATGATAAGTATAGATATAAAAGGAGGAAAAATAGGGATGAAGAGTATTAGGTTGGTGAGAAGAAAGACGTGGAGGGTCAAGAAGAGAGTTAGATTTAAATAACTTGATGAACAAAGGATAGAGATAGGTGAATTTTAGTATAGATATAGAATAGAGAGCAGAAGTAAGTGTTTATAGAGAATAAAGCTAGGTATAGGATAAATATGGGAGATAATTAGAAATAGGTTTAGGATGAGAATAAAGAGTAAATGTAGGAAGAAAATAAGATAGGTTAAGTATAGATATTTCATATAAGATTAATGGAGAGTTAGGAATAGAGTAAGAGTAGGATAGGTATATAGGATTAGGTAGGGGGGAAGTGAGTATAGTTAAAAGTTAGAAATAGGATAGGGATATAGGACAGGTGTAAATAATTTTTTTTATTGGATAAGGTAGGTAAGTTAGATAGATAAGGGTAGAGAGAGATAGGTAATTTTTTTTGTAAAGTTTTTTTGGCAGTCTAAATGCTTTATATTTGCATTCAAATAAGTGGGATTATTTGTATTCAAATAGGGGGAAAATACTCATATTTAGACCAGGGTAGAAAATTAAATAATCACATCAAATAATTTTAATCACCGTGTATAATGAATATTATTAGATAATACGCTTTATTAAAACCATGAAGCATAAATAAATTCGGTCGTTTCAGTAAAAATAAGAAATTTAAAATCATGTACAAGACGCTTTATATCAAAAGAAACAGTATTAACAAGCTCTACTGGTAATGTAATTATTCCTAAACAAATGGAAATTACGTGCAAAATTTATATTAATTAACCCTATTTTAAGTAACCAGTAGTAAAACAAAGTGTACACATAATAATTAATAGTTAACTTGTATTCGCTAAACATGAAAGGATAGAAGTCAATTTTAATTGGAGTTAATTAAACCATTATTAATAATAAGCATAAAAGTGTGAAAATCCAAGATTATAATACCAGAAAATAAAGCTCTGAGAATTAATATTATTTTGAACACCTGCGTAGTTTAAATATCACGTACGGCGAAAATTGTGTAGATAACAAATGGTTTCAAAGAATCTTGAAGAAACCGTGGCTTAATATTCACGAGAAGGTGCGATACGGGGTTATTTAACCCAGATAGTCCACATGGACTAAAATAAAATCGATAATAAAGAATATCAATTTGCACCAATGCGAACAGGTTAGAAGAGGAAAGAGAAAATGCGTCAAGCAAAGACACATATAGTAAAAGGCGTGATTTAAGCAACGTCACGAGGGTCACAATTGGTTGAAAATAGGATGCAAATATCAGAGGTAGAAACAACGATTTCTGTACAAAATTAATTAGCTTTTCTCGGACATGTTTGCGTGCCGTGTGAGAATTTCTGAGATTTTAACTGGGGCGAGTGAAAAATTGTAAAAACCGACGCGCGAGCGACGGACTGGGAACATGGCATGAGAAATTCTTTAGAATTACCCGTTTTGGGGAACAGACCGACAGACAGGCTTTTGCTATATATACCGAGGTGAATATAAACAAGCTCTCTTAGACTTTTGACTATTCGATGCGTTAAAAGCTCTTATATCCGCGACTTGATTGAAGATGTTAAACAGTGCATTTTAGTTTGATAAAGTAATTTAAAGTTTGCTCGTATATTTTAGTGATTCAAAATAGTTTGTTATTTACGTGCTAACATGAATGTACTTCAGTGCACTTAGATACAAGGTAATAAAATTTAGTATCACTGTACCAATTAGCAAAATTTACAACGACAAATGTATACACAAAAGTAGGCAGTTTTGGCGTATATTGGTGAAAGACGCATGAATTTCTTTGCTATTTTTCGGGGGTGTTAATAATTAAATGGTTCAAAAACGTGTCTGGATCCACGAAACAAGGGTCAGATATACACAGATGAGTTCCGGAAAAGCCCAGAAACAACTTTAAATAAATGGTGATGGAGAAAATTTTAAAAGCGTTGAGAATCAGAAGCTGTAAATATAATCCAGTTGGAATGGTGTGATTAACAAAAGGGACGATGTACATTGAAGCTACGAGTGCTTAACCTTCAGGTAAATTATACTATTTTGTTTGAACTTTGATATTTTTGTGTGTGTTGAATAACTTTATTATTGATTTACTTTAAATGGACATTAGTGAAATTGTGCTCACAATAAAATTTTAATTTTAAGGTGAAATTTGCTTGTTTAAGTAGAAAGGGGGTATTTAGTATTGATGTTTGGAATTATGATGAAAATTTGGGTATGTCTTTGAGCTCAATTAGACGAACCTGGTTAATTAACGTAAAGGGGTGGTAGATGCTCCCTTTATACTCAGACTCCGGTCTGCATATATTGTTATATTAATTAGTAGGCATCCTACAAGGACTTTAATTCTGGATGCACATTAAAATGATAAGAAAATTAATCTTGAAATTCTTTTTAAAACTGAAATTTATGCGGAGTTTTAATTTGGAAATTTTAATGTATTGTGAATATTGATGTAAATAGAGTTAACGTGGATGTTTGTGGTAGGAATGTGTTTGTTTTTTTTATGAATGAGGAGGTTTATAAAATTAGGTGAGCAGCCGAGGCGAAAACAGGATCACAGCAGTTTATGACGCCCAATCGGTGGGACTAGAATTTTTTTGTTGAAAGGACCCAGTTCCCGCATTCAAAGGAGCATTTCACAGCAATATATATATATATATATATATATATATATATATATATATATTACTGTGATGTTACGGCTCTAATTACTCAAGCTCCTCCGTTGGGAAGTCATAATACTGTGATGTTACGCTGGAATCATGCCTCACAAATTGGGTGCCAAAAGAATGCTGTGTAATTACGCTCAAATCTTGCCTCGACTGCTCCTGAATCGTCTTCTTAATTTGATTCTTCTTATATATTGCATACACCTACTTGTTACCTCAAAAAAAACTTCCTCTCATTGTCACCATAGAAACCTAAATAGAAATCCACATCAATCGTGCATTTAAAAATAACTCAATTAACCAAAGTATCACACTCTATTTATCTGAAATCCAAATTACATTTTTTTTCAAATTGAAAATACCATCGCTTTATATACATTCATGTTTCACTAAATTTTATAACAATCATTTTGCATATTGATAACCCTTTTAACACATAACTTTTTATTAAAGTAAGAGGGCATTCCTTATACCTTACGTTACTCTTCGTTCTAGCATGAGCTCATCTTAAACCTTTATAGATGTGCATATAAATTCTCGGCACGACCAAATATCAAAAACCCCTTTATACCTTTTTACAACTTTTGGTTATCTGCATATTAATAAATAAAGCTCAAAAATCAATCTCGTTTTAACAGCCCTATAAATGTCTGTTCAAATAAAAATCAACTCAAGCAATAATAAAACACATCAAAACACCACAAACACTGAAAATATTTACCATAAAATGTTTTATTCTATCTCCTACCTTGTAGTTGTCTTCGTACTGCGGTCCACCAACTAGCCCCTTTTAGATGTTGCCGTCTGGTAGGTCCTCCGTCTATCCATTAATTCCATGGTCGAATCCCCATGTGTACCATACATTCCTCTACTCCAAGAACTCTTCTTTTATAAATTCCAATCAAAATATCCAATCTCCAAATTTCGTTATTTTTATTGCAAATAAATTATACTACCCAACCTCGCTTTTATCCTCATCCAAACAATTTTCAAATTCCACTATTTCTCGTGCATCCAAACAAAAATCTTTGTACTTACATCTAAACTTCTCTATTTAATAGAATCGCTTTATCAGCTTTAACGTTTTTTTTTTTACTTAGTTACGTATTCTCTATAAATTTAATATTATGCCTTAATAAAATCAAAACATAATTTGTGTCTGGTGACAAAAGATAGCTTATTATGTGTATATTGTATAATGGGTTCTTTCCGCTCAGATATCTAAGTTACTAGGTTAGTTACTTATGTGTCATTTTTCGCAATCACTTTTTGACGAGAGCTTGAACGAGAAGCAGCTCGGCTGGTGATAAGAAAAGTCAAGATGATGCCAAGCAAATTTGCTTGGCATCGTGTTCGTATAAAAGAAAATTAAATGATTAAAATCATCGTGTCATAGTCTGGTTCCTGATAGCTTTTAGTGTAGATTGATTTGAATTCCACTATGGGTGAGGTCAGTTTGATTCCTGCAGACACGATGAAACATTCTGCTGTACATTATTAATGCAGTTAGTATGAAATAATTTTATAAAATTTATTTATACGTTTTTCGTAGTGCAATAATGGAAAGGTAAAAGTTTTACATAAGTTTTGAAATAATGAAAACTTAGATACATCAAGAGAAGATTTTATTTAATTTAATAATATTTTATTAAAAAGGTTTTTGTGGGCTCTAATTTAAATTCAACGTTTCAATATGAACATCTTTTTGTGTGGATTGCAGATGGTTTAAATTGGTCGACATATGGCGTTGTTTTGTTCTGGTAAAAGCGTTCAAGTTTTTTTTTTTGGTTCCAACTGTACTTCGTGCACATGAGTGATCTTGACCTTAAAGCATATTAAATTTATTTAAAAGTTCCAAGTTAGATGAAAGATTAATATATTATTTTAATGTCGTTATCTTGAAGTGGGTTTTTGTATAAACACCTTATTTTTGTATTAGTAACTTTATAAAAAAATTTTTAAAAGATGGCAGTATTGTAGCCTTGAATATTTAATCGTTATGGGAACAATTATTAGCTTCACTAAAAAGTGGTATTGAAACCACATGTCAAAATATCTACCATTTTTAGATACTATCACCACATATTATTTTAAATTACATTAAAATATTTTTGCTTATTATGGAGAATATGTAATTTAACCTTAAAAAACGATAAACTCTTAAAGGACAAAATGATAAAGTTTTTTTGAATGGTACAATTTAGTAACACTTAAATAAAATATTTTTGATCGTTAATTGTAAAGTCTATTGTAGTACAACTCAGGGCTATCTTAATTCCAAAGTGTAATATTATTAAGGAAACGAACAACTTAGACTGATGACATGTGATATTGAAAATCTTATGACATTTATATTATTCTAGAAAGAACACTATTAGTTTTCTTACAACTAAATTTTTATTATAATTGTAAGTACTTCTATTGAAACAAATTAACCAAATTTAAGTGAATAGAATCTCTTTAATTTTGCTTAATTCTTTTATTATTAAAAAGTCAAAAGAAATTTCTTGGTTCTTAATAAGCAAAAGGTTAACTCTGTCTAATGTTAACAGGTACCTTGGGTATATATATTTTTGGAACTTAAAAGCAGATATGTTATTTATTGGTGAATATTTTTAAGGACACAAACGGGGTTCCTGTTGTGCATTTGTTTGTTCATAGGATATGCCGAGACATCTGCAATACATCTGGCGAGTTACATTTTGGTAAGTGCTTTGCAAGGTTGATATTTAGGTTTTGTGGCTACATAAGCGGTGTAAACTTCAGGTTTCTGCATTCCCCTAATACAATTACACGTATCTTTGTATGTTGTTGTGTTGAAAAATACGGTGGCGCTCTTTTTCTATATTTTTGATCGTTTGTCAACCCATGACCCATGCTCATGATCCACCCAGAGCTAACACTCTACTAGCCGTTTATCTTTAATGAATTTTTCTTTTCCTCGAGCCGTTTTCCATTCAACTTTACCTTGGGCTTCTCTCATTAACAAGAAATTCTCGACCTTGTGATATCAGGTAAGGTAGGCGTTTACGTTATATGGAGGTCCAATTTGCTATCTAATATTTTTATTTTGCAAGCTTTTACATAAACTTTATTTAATTAGACTGCAGTAATTCACTTGGAAGTAATCTAACTGTATCACAGATGGAATAAAAGAGAGCGAGACCCCTCTCTGTTACTGATTATATAATGCAAACTGTCTTCCCCCTGTTTATAAAATATTACGTACACTTGTTTAACCGATACTTTATTTTCCCCGAAAATCACCAACGACCGTCGATTTCTCGTAATTTTTAATACCACAACACCACAGTACGTGGTAATCCACTTCAAACCGTCAACTGTCGTTTCAAATTCTCCGGATTAGCCCCTATTCCTTGCTTGATACCCGCCTTAGACTTCAAGCAAACATTGTTTATCTTCCTTGTACATATATATCACTTTATCGCACACATATGTCTCTACCACTTGAATTTTTAGCCCTTCTCGTTTACCTTTTACCAATCATGTCGCTGGGCTCCATTTTCCACTTTTTTGAGCGATGCGTGCTTGTTTACAACTATTCTTAAAATTATCGATTTTTGATTCTCCTCTTCTGGATATACTTTATGTTTCTCGCTTGTATTCATAGCCCTTTATTCAATCTTGGTCCTTTGATTGCTCCTTCCGACTTTATATCTAAGATTAAAAATCAATATTTTAACTAACGTATACTGTGTTTACACCAATTCTGTGTGGTTTTGTTTACGTCCTTGGCTGGTTTAATTCTAACGGCTGTTCGTTGCAATAAGCTATTATGTTTGTTTGTAGCAACTCTACTAAGAAATATATCTTTCCCCCTGTTATTTAAAACGTGTTGCTTTTTACGTTTGAAACCTAGAAATCGTTATTTTTAAAATGCTCAACGCTTTTAAAACTGTTCCATAGTACTTCATTCTCAATCCAATATGTTATAATTTTACCCCAAATTATTATTTCTTATTCTCTTTTACATACACACTATAATATATAGTCCCTAACTAAATTTAATTAAGATAAATTATTCCTACATTAATCACGCGTTAAACTAACTCGATATTCCCCTATTATCCACTATTTAGGATAGAAAATAATTGTTGAAACTCCCCTATGAGTTCACTTATGTCCTTATGTATTCTATTGACCCTTTTAATTACACGATAATATATATATATATATATATATATATATATATATATATGTATATAAAACACATAACAGTAGCCGTGAGTCGAAGAGAATATACAAACAAGGTAATGTAGAATATTTAAAATATGACTATTTCGTAACCGGAAACTACAACTTTATCTGTATGGTTTATATGTAATTAAGCTTTGTTAGGCAAGTTAATGAAACTTTCCAAGGTTAAGAAAAGTTGAACAAAAAGTGCAACAGAAACAAGAAATAAAGGTTTATGGTTTTTAAAGCAGTCACAAAAAGTATTAAAAAAAAAATCATTGGACAACTTTTAGTAACAATATCGTGAGCGAAATTACGACGGACAATGTACTTTTTATAGTATTTCTTTACTGAGTACAAAGTCCATCAAAGTGCAGTCTATTAAGTAAGAACTTATTCTACTTACATGATACCTCTAAACGTACAGAAAAACGAAGTTTAGGTTTGGTGTGTACTTGACACGCGTAGAATCCGCTATCGTCGATTGTCGTGTTTTTAATATATAAACTATACTCCTGTGTTTCGGCCTCCCACTCCGCTTTGTAGCGATCGCTTGTAGTAGTATTGTTCTTGCTAATTAACAAGGAGTCTGCTACTCGCACCCACGATACCTGAAATAAATTGAAAGTGAATGAGATTACCCGATGTTTAAGATGATTTTGTGGTGACGTTGCAAAATCTAAAAATGCAAGGGCCACTGTGAATTTATTTTCTGTAGATATACATAATTAACAAATTTTCTGGAGATTAAACTTTAGATTTATTAGAAGTTAAACGAGGAGGCGACCTTTCCCTCATCACCTTGTACATTATAAGCTTTTAAAAGGTTATAAGTCCTTAATTTAAGAAATGTGGATAAAGACTGATTGGCATTTATTACTTTAAATGATTTAACCAAAAACTGTTAAAAAAATATGTGTATTAAATTTAATTTGTATTTTCTGCCTTAAAATAGAATAAAAAATACCGTATTGGGATACTATTATTACAATACGCAATAAATTACAAAACTTTAAATTAAATACAATTTATTAATTTATATTGAAACTAAACTAAATAATAATAATAGAAATAAAATATCTTATTGGTTCTTGGGCAAGAAAAGCTGAATATTGTGAACTCTACAGTGTCGTGAATGTAGATGTTATATGGTTTAAGACAAACAGTTTGAAAAACATTTAGTCAATTACAAAACTCTGTGTCCTAGGGCATTTAACGACCTACTAGATTAGCGGCAGAAAGTTTTTTTGGAACAGTGGGATTCATTGTATAGCTATTACTTGAAGTATGATCCCATTCATCAAAACAAAGGATGTCCAGAAAGGAGCTTACAAGAAAATTATAGCTTTGATTAAGCAGCATAGTATAAAAGCTCAAATAATTGCTAAGGAAGGTGCAGGCTTGTTATTAAATATACTACTTTTAGGCGGAATGGATTTTGGTCCATCGTCTTTACGTTAAAGGTAAACAACAGATGATCAACGTTGGTGAAGCTGAAGTTGAAACTGACATTTCTATATTGCTCAGTGGATGGAAATGGTTAAAATTTGATAAGTATTTGCAGATGATGGTGTAGCATTTGAAGATTATTGGCAGCATTTGTTCTCCATACAAAACTTTTCTGCTGAGGATAAATATCCAACTATGACGAAAGCTTTAAGAAGGTGATTTCCACATCTCCTGGCGTTGTGACCAATAGCAAAGTAAGTATAAACGAACATGGAATTAATCCGCACTTTAGTAATTGTCTACTCTGTCGTTAATTTATTTATTCAAAAAACGCATGTGCTTTTCTTCTATGGGTGGATATAACTCTTTCTATAGCAAAATATTTCTATCAACAATTTTGCTTGAAAAGTTGATTTTTGGTTAAATTACTGATTGGCAGAATTGTTTCCTTACCAAGAGAAACTTATTCGATTCAGAAATCTCACGTTTTACTGTTGAAAATTCTAAGCTTGATTTAATATACGTTTGCGATAAGGTCTGTATACGGTTAGATGGGTGCATTATCGTTCTTGTTGTATAGGTACTTACATATTAATTTCAGTATTACCAGTTTGGCTATTTTACAAATGTATCGTTTATTATGTGCTCAACTCTAATGCTTTTTAAATGACTACCTATTACTTTTTCACAAGAAACAACACAAAGCTGTTGTTTACATAGCCGGTATGTATATTTGAATTTAAGGTTTAACTTATCCGTACAACAATGATGTATCTCGGAATCACCTTCTATTTATTAATTTGAGAGTGCAGATTATAGGACTAAATTGTACGGGGGTGCCCATATAATTGTTTTCTGTTAATAGTTATAGAGGTGTATTGCTCCGAAAGTAATAAAGAAGACTTACAAGAATCCAACATTTTTAGTTTCACGATGGCTACAAAATTACCTTGTAGCGGGGAACAGCATTAGTTATATCTTTTTCTTAGGTTTCCAAGAAAATAAAAACATTCCTTCCAAAACAGGCGCTATATAATAAGGGGCTATTGGAAAAATTATATTTATTTAATACTCAAACATTTGAAAGGAATATTATTGTTTCTTGGTTTGATTAGTACGGTTAATGTGTTGGATAGGAAAAGCAGATAGCGTTGGTTTGGTGTGAATTAATAAAATGGATCTACTCGCTTTATCGGCAGAACTAAGGAATCAAAGCAGCATTTATGAAATTCATAATTTTGGCGGTAATGCTAAAATTAATAGTTTAGTTGGAATAGATGCATTTGGATAATGTTTGACAAATTTTTTTTGCACAGAAGTGAAAATTGCATAAAATATAAAAGGGTTGAAATGAAGTAATCTTTTTTAAAAATGTTATGTAGTTGTTTTCAATAAAATACCTTATAGTATGTGTAGTTTAGCATCAGCTTTCCAAACTATTGATGTGGTATGATTTTAGTAAATAGGTTAAGTAATCAAGGTAACTTATTTTGTTTAATAAGCCTGCCATTTAGGGTTATTCATATCCCTGCCCAGGTTGCAAAATGAAGAAAGGCATAAGTCAATTTTACAACAAAGGAGTGCACTAGTTGAAGGAGGGGCAAAGAAAACAACCGCTAAAAAAGAAATTGAAATTAGAAGAGAAATCGACAGTACAATTGCACTGAAACCCCATTTGGCAAACTTTTCTATACAGATGATGATAAAAACTGTGACCTCTTCAACCCATTAAAATGGTGGGGAAAACAAAGATACGCTTTCCCGATATTAAGTGAAGTTGCGTGCCGATTATTTGCGATACAGGCATCGTCAGCGCAATCGGAAAGAAGTTTCTCTAGTGCCGGAAAAATAACTCGTAAAGATAGAGCGCGCCTAAAGGACGATGAAGTGGAAAGTCTTGTCATTGTTTCAGAGAGTATTAAATCAGGGCTTGGAATTAGCAAAATATAAAATATATGTATATTTTTATGTCTTTGAATGCAGGGTGATCACTTTTTTAATGCTTACCATTGGGATCTCGTAAACCGTAAGAGTTACACGATTGGTTAAATAGAACAAAAGTTGTCTTTTAGAGAACTTATAAAATTGAACTTTGCAAACATATCCAGGGCCGATTTCAAGTTATAGTGCCAGTAAAAATAAAAAAATTTAGAGATTTCATATTTTTCTTTTAAACTTGAAAACGGTTCTGGATATTTTGTGTCTGCAAAGTTCGTTTTTATGAGTTTTCTAAAAGACAACTTTTGTTCAACTTAGCCAGGCTTGTAACTTTTACGCTATACGAGATCCTATAATAGTGAGCATTAAAAAAGTGGTCACTCTAAGGAAAATTTGTTTCATTTTGTGTAGAATTGTAAATAATATTTTCCTTTACATTTAATTTTTAAGAAATTAAATGGATTTGTATGAGTTTAAGTGCAGGTATATTATTTATGTACTATATTTTGTATCAGTGTATATGAATATTGCTAATTTAGGATCAAGTTGTTTATGATTGACAGTAGTAACTGAATAAAATTGTATGTACACTGACAGAGTTTTTTTGGTCTCATATAAAATTGTGTTGTTACTTAAAAATAAAAGGTCAAACGAACCTATAAACATAGCCATTACAGTCCACTAGTGTTTTATTACCTTACACGATTTAAAAAGCTAACCTAGCTTTAAGTTTCTAACATTTAACATCGGTACATAATAAAAATATTAAACAAAAATGTCTCTTTCTGGTTTTTTTCTAGCAACTAGCATCTACCACCATGAACTCAACGATTTAAGTTTATATAAAGTTTATCTAGACATAAAGTCTGGAAATAATAATTTTCATGAAAACAATGTATATTATCTACTTATTTTTATCACCATAAAAACTTAATCCATTGAACGGATACTGAACTATTAGGTAGTTCAGGATTGAGTGTGGGTTACTTGACTTCTCCAAAAGAGATTATTATTATACACAGATGAAGAATTAAGAATCAAAAACGGCAAAAAAATTAATCTATTGCAGAATGGTGGGTCCGTTTTTTATTAGGGTTCCGTACCTTATATGGTAAAACGGAACCTTTATAAGAACACTCTCGTGTCCGTCTGTCTGTCAGCCACAGAGGTTTTTCTCAAAAACAATGTAACGTAGGTATTTGAAATTTGGCAAAATGCTAGTTCTTTATGATGTGCACACATATCGATAGTCAACAAATACAAAAATATTATTTTTAGATTAAAATGGCGGGGATTAATTCGGTCAAAAGAAAAAAAGTTTTAATAAATATATCGTGTGGGGTATCATTTGAAAGCGGATTCTAAAATGATTCTAAAAATTAATTTTTTTATAAAACTCGGTCCAGTAGTTTTCATGATATAGCTCAAAATTTGCCAAAAATGACCACCCCCACCACCTGTTCTTTTACATTTCTAAAACTAAAATTTTGATTTTAATCAGGTTCGTAGATATTGAGCCATAGATTATCAGAGAGCTATAGGTTTTTTTGACAGTGTAATAGTTTCTGGGAAAATTTTTTAAAGTGAAATTCGTGTTTTTTTCATGCGTATAATAATTTCCATACAATAGTATTCATAAGTCTACATTTTACGCTGTTAAAATTTTTTATTCTATACTCCGCCATTAAATAATAAAAATATATTGCAATTATATAAGAAACAGTTTTTTAGCTATCACTTTTAACTCGAAACCGGCATAGTTATCTATAAAATTTCTTATCGCTGTAAATGATTCATACAAATCAAGTTACCTTGTTTATGTCAAACGCGTGTAAAGTGTCAATCATAAAATGTTTAAACCAATGACAGTGCGTAATTGGTATATTGTTTTAGTTGTCTAAATTTGTAAAAAAATTGTGACACATTTCAGACGTTTAAGCCTCTTGTTAACTTAAAATATTATGAATATCTATTTAAGATTATTCGTGTCGAAATGTTATTGAAAGATATTAAAATGGTCAAAAGGTTTATTAGTCGTTTTCAACAAAACTGAACGCAAAATGGCCCACTTCCAAAAGGCATCGTACGACTTTTTTGCAAAAGTATAATTATTATTGGGAACAGATTGATTTTTCATTTTCAATGGTATTTATTTGAAATTTGTTTTGAGAAATTGGTCTATTGACTGTTGTTCCCTGAAGTATTGGCACGGAACCCTAATTGTGCGAGCTCGACTCGCTCTTGGATAATTTTGATTTACGTATTTGGTTCACTTTGGTGTTTTCAACTTCCCTATTGAACTTGTGTTTCCGGAACAGTTCAGATCTTGGGATCAGTTTGAATCACTTCGCTCGAGTCACTAGGACCGCCAATTCTGGTTTTCGGGTCAGTATTTACGGGTCGGTTCGGGTCACCGGGTCAGTTAGTCACCGGTTCATTTCGCACCACCGGGTCACCAAGTCACTTCGGGTTACTTCGGGTCCCCGGATCAATTTGGAACATTTTGGGTCACCGGATCAGTGTTGGGTCACGGGGTCAGTTCTGGTTCCGGGTCAGTTTGTTTTCGGGTTACCGGGTCAAAAAATCGTGACCCGGTTCAACCCTGGTCCTACTGGTCCTTAATTTCATATTTTGCGGAACCAACAGTTTTGCCCATACTTGGGGGTAGTTCTTGAAAAAGCTTTTTCCAAGTAGTTAATGACTTTTCTACAGACGTGTCACCGCTTTCAACGTGATCATAATAATATACTTTTGTGACACTCCATATGCATTCAATAGATTTTATAATTTCGTTGAAGGGCCACCTCACTTGTAGATTGGTAACACTTACTGTCAGGTTAAATGCTAAATAATAAATTATCAATACTGTTAGCTACAAATTGTGCTTTGCCATAAAGCATCGTCCCTCCTCTTTTATTATACTTGCTTTGAAACCCGTCCAAGTTAGCTTTTGCTACACATGCCCTTAATTGACTTCCAATATGGTATTTGTAGAGATATATAAATTACTCTTTATTTGCTATATAACATCTTTAACTATTAACTTCAACGATTGTTGTACCTTTACAGTTGTATCCTGAACGTTTTAAATTTTTTCGTTACACAGGCTTGAACTATCAATGATTTGATTGCCCAGACGCAAAAATTCCTGATCTAGTTTGTTTAGTAGTGTAGTAATGTATGTATTTGTATATAAAAGCAGCATATCCAAATATGTTTTATTAGTGGAATCATTTCTAATAATCAATACCCAATTTTGCTATCATTTACAATATTACTGCGTTTAGTTCCTATTGGGTTACATAAGTTGCTGGCTATATTTCTAGTTAAGCGTTTGAGATTGCATCGTCATCTTCTTATAGTAGAGCCACCCGCACCGATCTCATGTTGTCGTATTCGATGTAATCATCATACGAACGTATGCAAATTCGTCAAAAGAATGTTTACCGACAAAAATAGTGTACGTACATAAGGATTTACGTTATAATAAACAATTCACATATTTTAAAATGGAAAAAGGTCCAAGTACATTTATTTTGGCTGACAATTCCGTGGATCAGACAGGTTCGCGCACAAATGCTGATGCCTTGGTCCAGAGTTCATTTCCAGATACCGACGGTTTGATAAACGTTAGGCGAGTATTTCTCACATAAATATGCTCACGTACGAATAAGAGGTAAAATGTAGGTTCCGTGTAAGTGTTGTAACGCACGTTTAAAATATCTACCTTGCTTAGAATGGCAAGAGTTCGGCAAAAATTCAAAATTTCCAGGTAAAGAAATACTTGCTTTCTGGCCAATATAGTACTTCGGTTGTGGCACCGGAAAGTCAAGTGTAGGGGTACAATTATTTAGAGTAGCAAATGGTGACTTTTAACTCCCGTAAAATTTATTGGGATAACAAAATATACGTTTTCAAGAGTTTCTCGTTAAAATTCATAGAATATCCCTCTTGACTTGTTTCTTGCACATAATTTGCAAACTAGGTACTAGATCACAGCACTTTTAACGATTGCTTACTCATTAAACCATTTCGACAAGAACCTATTAAATTCCGCAACGGAAAACAGATGTATCTATAGTGCTTTGAAACGGATGTGACAAAATTCTGCTACATAAACCTTCCAGGATTAGGTTTAACAAGCAATTTTTCTCTACGCTGGGTTTGTAAATCGTTATTATAATTGCCTTTAAAATCGGTGTATCTTTTATTCACAATGTATCTAACCTACGTTGTAAATATTTTTAGATACGTTTGATATTCTACTCTGTTAATGAAATGTTCATAATCTGAGGGAACACAGTTCGTTGTTCCACTATGTATTTGTGGAAAACTTATTTTGTACGCAAAGTTGTATCTGGTGGTATTGTACTGCTACTAGTAGGAATATAAATGGTATTGGTTGAGCAGGTGGTACAGCATTATGCACCAGATCCACAAATCTGCATTTTTCTTTTGGTGTGGATGTAACTGTAAACTTGTCGCAAATAACTATTGTCCTGCACCAAACTTCGTTCTAGGCAAACATTTAAGCAAACCCATACATAACGCTATTATTTCTTTTATAATTGATGCGCATACTTCCATTCTCTTACATACGCACTTTTGTTTAAAGACCGTAACTTACGCTTACATATATTTCGTACTCTAATAAATTCTTGTATAATGCACATACTAACTGCCATCTTCTATAGATTACCCAAAAGTGATATTTGTTCACATGACCGTTGCATACATTTCAAGCTAAATTCGACTTGTTTGAAAAGAACTATAACATTTGAATTTTCTCGAATCAACTGCTTTAGCATTTGTGAAAATATCAGAGACAAATACAAAATATCCACTGCCGTATGACGCGCTATAGAAGAATACTTCCTCATTTATTGCCAATTACGTGCCACATATTCAAAGATAAATATTGCATTAGGCTTTGCATTGGATAAAGCAATAGTTGCATCAGAAAAATTAAAGGTAGATTATTCCTTTTGTTGATCACAACAATTCCTAGTTGATACAATGATTTTGAGTACACATAGACGTCTTCACCGTTTTAAATGTACCTGCTCCAAGAAGAAGTTCTTGATTACTAGAACGGGTAGAATAGCTTGCATGTTTTAGTGAGTTAAAGAGCTGAACTATAGGTTCAACCAAATTAGTGGGGTCTTTAGTGAGGAACCATACTAAAACAGGTACCCGAAAAAGGGCAGCAGCTTTTTCGGTATTTAGAGTAGCAGAGATCATAGGGTTTAGTATGGCATTCTAAGGCACTACTGCGATGCGGAAGGCAACGGAAATCACTACATTACCTCCCAAGTACACAGCGTACTTTAATTGTTATTTAAAATTATGGCATCCTCTGAGGTAAAAGACTCCGGAGTTAAAATAGCCCACCATTCGGATCTCCAAGAGGAAACTACTTCGTACGATGTGATCCCAAAGTTCAAAAGAAGACTCAGGAACATTTTGCGACTCAGAGCGTGGAATGTCAGAAGTGTGAAGCAAGTAAGTAAGCTAGAGAACTTGAAAATTAAAATGGATAGGTTAGTATTAGACATAGTGGGGATTAGCGAAGTTTGGTGGGCAAAGGAGGGTGATTTTTGAAGAGGAGAATTTAACATAATTCATACTGGATCATAGGAAGGAAATTTGGGTGTGGTTATAGTTATGCAAAAACAGATAGGACACTGTGTAGAAAATTACTTACAAAAGTACGAAAGAGTACTCACGGTTAGATTAAAATCTAAATCGGTAAGTACAATAATAATACAGGTATACATGCCTACCTCCAGTTACGGTGAGGAAGAGGTGGTGGTGATCTACAAAAATATCCAATACATACTAAGATACGTTGGGGTCATGAAAATTTAATAACTATGGGAATTTTAATGCAACGGTAGGGAGCGGTAGTAGGTTTATTTGGGTTATGCACAAGAAACAACAAGGGAAATAGGTTGGTAGAATTTTGCGACAAAAACAATTTAACCATCTCCAACACATTATTTCAACATAATGTTAAAAGACGATACACGTGGAAGATGCCAGGAAATAAAGGAAGATATCAAATAGATTACATTCTTGTTAGACAATGGTTTAGGAATCAAGTAAAGGAATGTAGATGTTACCTGGAATTAGATATAAACACTGACCACAACATCGTAATTATAAAGGCCGCGCTTAAATTTAAAAAAAGAAACAAAAAAGGCACCTAAACTTTGAGAAGCTGAAAGATAACGATATTCACGAAAAACTTGAAAGAAAGTCTAATAAATTGCTGAAAGACATCTGGAAATTTTCTTATTCTAAGCAAGTAGAAACAGAATGGAATAACATTAATCCAGCTTAGACATGGTGGCCAGAGATATTCTGGGATATATAAAAAAGAAAATAAGAAACCAGGAATAACAAAGGATATCCTGAATTTAATAGGAGCAAAACACAAATACAAAAACCGGTCAAACAAAGCAAGAAAACAGAGATACAAAGCCATGAAATGGAAAACTATTCGCAGATGCAGGAAAGCTAAAAGATAATGGAGATACAAACTAAGATGGAAATCTATATCTAAATGCATCTTTGATAGATAAACCAAACGTCAACCGTTTAGCTACCCCTACACCCTTCTGTTGATGGTTCTTATTTTTTCTTGCAAACCAAGAGTAAGCTAATGCTGATCTTAGGATCGTTAAAGAGTACCAACAAAGTAGTATCAATTAACGTCTTTCCTGTTATTTTGCGAAATGTGTATAAACTTTTACACGCTTGTGATTTTTTTTTTCAATTTACCGACAATTGTCAAAAAGAACTTAAGTTGAAGTACAGAGTGATTCAGATAAGTCAGAACAGTAAATATTAATGCAGTTTGATGTAAAAACAATAATGAATGTTGCTTGTAACTTAGAACGATGTGCTTGGGAAACATTCTGTAGAATCAACGCACGCGTTTCCTCAACACGCAGGTGTTGGTTTTAGACTTCTCCTACGCACTCTGCCATGATGCTCACGCAAGATCAGAGGATCTCATTATTGGAAACTTACTTCAAGGTAAAATATTACAAGAAGTGCGTATAGTTGCTTTTCTGATGTCTTTATTCCTGAAAAAAGCTGAAGTGCATAATATTCTGTAGCGTTTTCGTAAAACAGGAAGTGTTAATAATAAGTCGCAAAGCTATCAGCTTGTTGTGTTAACACCGGAATTTTCAGAGCGCGTTCAACAGCCTCTACAGCGATTTCCTGGCATATTACTTCGTCGTTTTTCTCAACAGCTTGGAGCATCTTCTTTAACATGCCATAGAGCCACTGAACATTTGAAATTGCGGCCATATCTAATTCTAGCAGTTTAAAAACTTCGTCCTTTAGATTTAGAAAAATGTGACGCCTATTGTAGGTGGTTCAAGAGATTCATTAGTAGAAATGTAATTCACCAAACAATACTTTTTCATCGATGAAGCTTCGTTTTATTTAAATGGATATGTTAACAACTAGAACACTCACTTCGCTAAGAAAAAATTAAAGTGTGGTTTGCCATACCTAGACGGGGAATTGTAGCAATATTTTTTAACACAACTGCAACTTCAGTTGTCTATGGAGACATTAAATACTAATTTGTAGTCTTGCTTGTAGAAAATAAACGTTATTGCTGGTTTTGACAAAACAGTCCAACGTGTCGCACCTCAAAAATACGATGTTGACGGTGTGTGAGTTCTTTGGTTATTGATTAATCTCTAAATTCATGGTCCTTCACTTACCAGACCTGACTTCGCCTATATTCCTTTTTGGGAAACCATCCTAAGGTGAAGATGTTTTGCAATAATCCGAGAGCGCTGGAGGATTTAGAGACAAACACAACCGTTACTGCAAGGGAAGTCACAGTACTAAGACTAGTATCTGCATATCTATGCCGACGAGTGAATGTATGTTTACTACAAAATGGTACTTTAAACGTATTAAATGATAATGGTAATCAAATGTAGTTAATATTCCCATCTTATTAAGTTTTTAATGTTTCATTGTCCATTTAGTATTTCAGTTCTGACTTATCTGAAATACTCAACATAAACACTTTTATTATTAATAGAAAACGGAATACTTGTGTTTAACTTACCAGATAGTTACTACGATTATATATCCGACAACTAAGGAATGCTGTAGTTCCTATTATCGTATGTGCATAGTCTTCAAAATGAATGTCTATGCACGGTGAGATCTTCCTCTCGTCCGTGGATACTAAGGTAGTTGGGTATGGCATACATCCTGTTGGATGAGCGTGGCAGAATTTTTTATGACCTGAAAATAAAATACATTTAATTCAAATATAGCTTTGAGAAACAACAGAAAAAAATATAAAATTTGTGCTTGCTGTTAAAGTAGTTAACGAGGCAACACACCATTCGAAAAAGCTCAAAGTTTAAAAGTTTCTTATTGCAAGGCGGTGAGGGTTTCTCTCGGAGAGGATAGTTTGTTACGTTCCGTCTCTGAAATTGAATAATTTGGTGCATAATTTAAGTCCAAATCTTATAATTCCGTATTTCTTCTACGGTTAATTGCGTGTAATAGCGATCCCGGTTGCCTTAGATCAATTTAAACGATTACTTGTTTTCATCACCTTGTAGAATTTTATTAGTACATTTAGTTTAAGTCAAAGTACCTCAATCTATCTCTATTGTTTGATATAACATCGCAAATGTATTCGGTTATCAGCAACCGTTGCTTTCTGAAAGGATATTCTCGCTTTATTAAAAGTAGTACCACGAGTTTGTATAGAATAGATTTTCTACATATGTGATTAGCGAAGGTGATTCATTTTGAATTTGCCGGTTTTCGTATCTATACATGCATTTCTTTAATAGGTGTCTTAGTACGCTTGTTATAATATTTCGTGCAGACACCAAAGAAAGCAGTAAAGTCAGTAAAGAGAATTGCCTACACCAAATATCGTAACAAAACAGGAACAGAATGGTAGACTCGAAAAGCAATAGGTTGGAAAGTTTTCGATTATCGATCTTTAGTTGGGACTGGTTGCAAAGTAAGAACAAGCACGGTATTCAGTTTTATGTTATGGTTCCGATAAATAAGATTCGCACTAAAGACTGGAGATGTTACGTTTGTTTAAATAAATAATATTATTAATTTGTTGATGAAAATTCGTGCGATAAATACGGTCGTTGTTTAACAGCTAAAATAATACTAAGCATGAAATGGTACTTAAAAACGTTCCTTAATCAGTGCGTTGGCGTAATGATTATTTATTCTTTATGGATGCCGATTGTTCCTGCTGCTAGAGTACTGTTCGTGGGACATGTAATTCCTTCAACTTCCGGAATAATCTTATCCATGTTAGATTCGCTACAATATTTGCGAGGGATAAGATTTAAAGTCAAACCATTCACGTGCAAGGACAACTATTGGATAAACAAAGTATTTATATCGATTGGAACCTTTTTCTTTATTGTAGGAATTGGTGTAGAAAGGTTATAGAAAAGATTTCTGCTCGGAAGGCGAAAATGTTCTATTTATTTAAGCATACAATTAAGGTGCAGGGCATCACTTCATTTTGTAAAATCTGCAGTTGTAAGCTGTTGATTTTTATCTCAACAAGTTGCCATAAATTTGTTTCAGAACGCATCACATTATAAGCACTGTGTATATAAATTGCCGCCTGAAAATATTTAGGTTAGTCGATATTTTAGGCATTTGTTTGCTATTGTTTAAAAAATATAAACTGATTGGTTGTTAGTAGGTAAGTAAGGCCGGTCTGACTTCAAAACGGTGCACGTGTATGTTTTTCAATGTAACATACGCGTGCACCTTTTTGAAGTCAGACCGGCCTTATATTACTTTCAATGTAACATACGTGTGGACGCGTTTTGAAGTCAGACTGGCCTTATATTACTTTCAATAGAACATACGTGTGTGACTTCAAAACTTGAAAAATGTAAGTGAGTGCAGAGAAAATATGGAGCTGTTTTAAATTCGGTTCTCTAGCGAGACGTTATAAAGTAGGTCAGATGCAAAATATCGCATCTAAGTCAATTGTATTTAATTAAAGTGGATTCTGATTTATGTTTTTTACTTTTGTTTAGAGGCTGCAAATACACATAGGCCGGGTTGACTTCAAAACGTGTCCACACGTATGCTACGTTGAAAAAAATGGCCAAAGACAGACAGACTGATTGCACCAATTTCCCACCTTGCTAAAAAATATGGCGTATCTCATTCGACTCCTCTTGTTCGCTTTCAAATCAAAATCGTCACTTGTAGCCGGTACAGATAAGAGTAGAGACCATCACTAACTTGAACAACAACAGTAGGTAGGTTAGGCCGGTCTGACTTCAAAACGGTGTACGCTATGTTTTCAATGTAACATTCGCGTTCATCGTTTTGAAGTCAGACTGGCCTTATATTACTTTCAATGGAACATACGTGTGGACACGTTTTAAAGTCAGACCGGCCTTACATTACTTTCAATGGAACATACGTGTATGACTTCAAAACACGCGTATTCTACGTTGGAAAATGTAAGTGCGTGCAGAGATAATGTGGAGCTGTTTTGATTTTGGTTCTCTAGCGAGACGTTATAAAGTAGGTCAGATGCAAAATATCGTTTCTAAGACGATTGTATTTAATTAAAGTGGATTTCGATTTATGTTTTTACTTTTGTTTAGAGGCTGCAAATACACATAGGCTGGTTTGACTTCAAAACGTGTCCACACGTACGCTACGTTGAAAAAAATGGCCAAAAACAGACAGACTGATTGCATTAATTTCTCATTCTCGCTTTTTAAAAAATAACAAGTCGTAGTTATTAAATCGCGAACACAGTTATCTGCAAGAAATATATACTGATTTGTCAAAGACAGCCAGAATGATTGCATCAATTTTTCATTCCCGCTTTAAAGAATAACAAGTCATAGTTATTAAATCGCGAACTCAGTTATCTGCAAGAAATATAAACGAAGAAATTTACGAAATGGTCCAACTTCAAAAACTAGAAATAAATCTATTGAAATATATGCCATGAGTTATTTACTGGTTACTGGTTTCCCAATGTACAAATATTTCGAAATTTGCCAAAGACAGACAGACTGATTGCATCAATTTTTCATTCTCGCTTTTAAAGAATAACAAGTCGTAATTATTAAATCGGGAGTAATGTGAAATGAAAAACACAATGTATTTTTCTTTATTGTAATTTATAAAATACATATATATATATATATATATATATATATAATATATATATATATATATATATATAATATATATATATATAATTAGAAAATACAATCTTATGTACTCTAGAATAAACATACTATAATTCACCTAAGTTGTATCTATCTTCGTTTTTCCAAATGAGCAAGCATCCCAAATATAAAGAACAGTTCTAACTCACTCCAACTCTGAACGGTAAAATATTACTTTTTTGGTTCTTCTTCATCTTTGCGCGCGGTCGTTTTTGGTTGTTCTTCTTCTTGTTCACCAAAAAAAATCAGATGAAGATTAGATCAAGTAAATGCATTAAGAAAATTAAATCTATATTAAGCCAACGAATACATACTGTGTATTGGTGCCATCAGGTCGTACGTTGCAATTGGCGGATCTGCTCACGGAGCCAACGATTTTTCCAACACTTCATTTGGATTGACTATAAACTACTCAAGAATTTTAACCCAACCACTATCATTATTCTTTCCTGACAAGGGCAATTTTAAAAAAGTTTTTATTTTTGATTTGTTCTATAGAACACAACTGCAACTTGACAATAAGGATTGAGCGATTATCACACACATATCTTGAGTATATAAAGATATTAAACAACAAGAACAGCAAAAAATTCAACCTATGTCAGCAAGAATTTAATGCTAAGGTATTGTCTAGATAGCAATTGTAGAAATATGAAATCTGCAGAAAAATTTAATAAACTCAGTCCTGTATAAATTTAATGCTGACGTCCGTCGAAAAATAAAATAAATGTATTTAGCAAGAAATGTTGACATCAGCAGAATAATAAATAAAACCACTCAGTCAGCATGAATGAATAAGGCTCCAAACCCTGAAAGCAATTATAATTTATCAACGCAATCTAAGATTAGCTGGTTACTAGTTTCATATAGATTTTAAACACATTATTATACCAAATTTAAAATTAAAGTTGTCAATTGCAAAACCACAAAATTAAATTTACCGAGAAATCATTTTGAAATATTTACTTTTTCAGTAAAACTGAAAAAAATTGAGAAATTTCTTCCGTAGGTTGTTTCCAGATGTTTCATTTTTAGCACACTTTCACCCATGCTGAATTATAAATGATAGATTTTTACTATATTTCGTTACTTTGATATTTACTAAAAATGAAACATCTGGAAACAACCTACGGAAGAAATACAGTCATCCTAATAAGAAAATTATCGATTATTTATCGCAAGATTGCCAACACAAAGAATAGAAGAGTATTTCTTTTAAGATGTAAACACGAAAAATTAACACCTATGTTTTTAAAGTTTAATATGGACCATATTAGATTCAAAAATGTAAACTTGGAACGGAAATTTCACAAAAATGTAGTATATAAATTTAGGATTAATTGTTTGAATTTACTCATATCTAAAGCATTTTACAATTTAAATGAATTACAAAGAGAAAAGTATAGTATTGAAAAGTCATTAAACAAGGTAATACCACTAGACCTATTTACATTGTTAAATAATAAACTAATAGCCAACCACACGTTTGAATTCAACAAAATCAATATTTTAATAAACAAAAATAACAGTGGAAAACATAAGTCAACGACCCCCACAAACTGGTTTGAAAATCTATCAGTTCAAAACATCCCAAATGAAGTAATTGAAACTCTTGCACTAGGACCAAATTTTGCTCTACCAATACAAAATATTTCTCAAATACCACTCTCCGACATTATTTCCAATGTTGAATGCGCAATCAGTAAGTTTAATTCAGACAAAAGAGATGAGATACGCGCTCAAACATGCAACATAATTACTAATTATAACAACAAAATTGAGTACTTAAATAAAAAGTTAGAATATAAAAACAAAAACAGAGACAATTTCTAAAGTTAAAAAAACTAAATGCTTCTTAAAATAAAATCCAAACTTATTGGTTTTAAAACCGAATAAATCAAACAAAACTGTGATCATGAACCGCGAAACGTATGAACATAAGATAATTGAACTTTTAAGTGATAATAACACATACAAACCAATAAGACAAAATCCTTCCACCCGATACCAAAAAATGAATAACGACTTAGTTAAAGAATGGGAAAAAAAGGCTACATCTCGCCCAAAAATTAAAAGATTTGTCTATTAACAATGCGTTACCTCCCAAATTGTACGGGTTACCAAAAATCCATAAAGAGGGTATACCACTAAGACCGATTATTGACACAACACAATCCTCATTTAACGGATTATCAAGATTCCTAAAAAACATACTAACAAACGTTGTATACCAAAATAAGTACTACATTAAAGATTCATGGGACTTTAAAGAAAAGATTACGAACATCAATATACCAATATAATTATACATTAATCTCTCTCCATGTCACGTCGCTGTATACAAATATTCCCATTAACATTGCTATAAACTTAATTAAAAAAAAAAATGGAGTAATATCAAAACCCACACTAACATTCCTTTAGAAGAATTTATTAAAGCCGTCGAAATAATTTTAAACTCTACATATTTCATATACATAAATCAATATTATCAGCAAATCAATGGCTGTGTTATGGGTTTAGCGCTATCCAACGTGATAGCGCAAATTGTAATGGAGGAGCTAGAAATATATGCAATAAAAAAATTACAGTTTCCCCTACCATACTTGTTTAGATACGTAGACGACTGTGTATGCGCGGTCCCACAAAACCAATGCAATCACGTAATAAACCAGTTCAATAGTTTCCACCATATGCTACAATTTACAATCGAAGTTAAAGAAAACAATAAGTTAAATTTCTTAGACATGACACTACATCACATTAAAAATAAAATTAAAACTGAATGGTATACCAAAAGGACCTGGTCAGGCAGGTATTTAAATTATAATTCACAACATCCTATTTCCCAAAAAAAATCAGTAATAATAGGCCTGGCTGATAGAGCTATCAAGCTATCAGATGCGAAATTCAGAGAACGGTCAATAAAAAAAGCAAAATACACACTGATAACAAACAACTATCAAAAAAAAAATGGTGGACAACATTTTCAAAAAACGTATACACAACTACTATAATAATCAACAGGAATCGAGATCTAACATAAATAATAGCAATAAAAATGAACAATAACTGCCCCATAAATTTGTTACTATACCTTATATGCCTATACTTTCGGAAAAACTACAAAAAACTTTTCGCAAATATAACCTCAATGTAGCACATAAAGGTTTCAATCTACTAAGAACGTATTTCAGCAGATTAAAGGACGCTACCCCGCACAACAAAAACACACAATATACGAGGTACCGTGCCAAGATAAATGCAAACCACTTAAAGCCATTAAAATCAAATAACTTAAAAACAGTTGAACTTCAGAATAGGACTTGTTACATAAAGTTACCTTAAAAATGATTGACCAATTTGAAAATATCAAAATATACGGGGTGTTCCATTTAGAAAAATTGACTTTACAGATAACAAAGATAATATCGACTTCCGGTACAACCGGAAGTGCTATCAAAACGAAAATATTTTAGTTCAACTCGCAATGTCGAACAATCACTACATATAAAATTTCATACTTTTATCTTCTGTACTTTCTGAGAAAATATCTAATGTACGGTCGTCGTGAAAAACCCTATATATATATATATATATATATATATATATATATATATATATATATATACTCATATTTAGACCAGGGTAGAAAATTAATGGAGTACATCAAATAATTTTAATCACCGTGTATAAGGAAGTTTATTAGATAATACGCTTTATTAAAAACCCGTGGAGAATAAAAATTCATTCGTTTTATTAAAAATAAGAGATTAAAATTATTTACAAGACGCTTCATATAAAAATAAGCAGTTTTAAAATGCTCAACGTGTAATTTAATTATTCCAAAGTAAAGAATCAAATGGAAATTACGTGCAAGATTTATATTAATTGATTCAAGTTTGGGCAACGAGTATTAAACGAAATGTACAAATAATAATTGAATATTTAATTAGGATTCACTAAAAATTAAAGAGTATTAATTGTAATTGAAGTTAATTGAACCGTTAGTAACAGATAATATCTATAGAAACTTGTAAAAACCCAAGATTATAATACCAGAAAATAAAGCTCTGAGAATTAATATTATGTTGAACACCTGCGTAGTTTAAATGTCAAATACGGCGAAAAGTTTGTAGATAATTAATAGTTTTAAAGAATCTTGGAGAAACCGGGGCTTAATATTCACGAGAATGTGCGATACGGGGTTATTAAACCCAGATAACAGTCCACATGGACTAAAATATAATCGATAATAAAGAATATCAATTTGCACCAATACGAACAGGTTAGAAAAGGAAAGAGAAAATGCGTCAAGCAAAGACACATATAGTAAAAGGCGGGATTTAAGCAACGTCACGAGGGTTACAATTGGTTGAAAATAGGATGCAAATATCAGAGGTAGAAACAACAATTTCTGTACAAAATTAATTAGTTTTTCTCGGACATGCTTGCGTGCCGTGTGTTGAAATTTCTGAGATTTAACTGGGGTGAGTACTAAATTCGTAAAAATCGACGCGCGAGCGACAGACTGGGAACATAGAATGAGGAATTCTTTAGAATTACCCGTTTTGAGGACAAAAGCGACGTGCCGGCTTTTTGCTATATATACCGAGATGAATATAAACAAACCCTCTTAGACTTTTGACTATTCGATGCGTTAAAAGCTCTTACATCCGCGACTTGATTGAAGATGTTAAACAGTGCATTTTAGTTTGATAAAATAATTTAAAATTTTGCTCGTATATTTTAGTGATTCAAAATAGTTGGTTATTTACGTGCTAACATGAATGTACTTCAGTGCACTTAGATACAAGGTAATAAAATTTAGTTTCACTGTACCAATTAGCAAAATTTACAACGACAAATGTATACACAAAAGTAGGCAGTTTTGGCGTATATTGGTGAAAGAAGTATGAAGTTATTTGCTATTTTTCGGGGTGTTAATAATTAAATGGTTCCAATACGTGTCTGGATCCACGAAACAAGGGTCAGATATACATAGATGAGTTCCGGAAAAGCCCAGAAACAACTTTAAATAAATGGTGATGGAGAAAATTTTAAAAGCGTTGAGAATTAGAAGCCGTAAATATAATCCTGTTGGAATGGTGTGATTAACTAAAGGGACGAGGTACTTTGAAGCTACGAGGACAGTAACCTTCAGGTAAATTATACTATTTTGTTTGACATTTTGTGTGTGTTGAATAACTTTATAATTGATTTACTTTAAATGGACATTAGTGAAATTGTACTAACCATAAAATTTTAATTTTAAGATGAAATTTGCTTGTTGAAGTAGAAAGGAGTATTTAGTTTTGATGTTCGGTAATATGATGAAAATTTGGGTATGTCTTTGAGCTCAATTAGACGAACCTGGTTAATTAACGTAAAGGGTGGTAGATGCTCCTTTATACTCAGACTCCGGTCTGCTTATATTGTTATATTAATTAGTAGGCATCCAACAAGGACTTTAATTTTGGATGCACATTAAAATGATAATAAAATTAATCTTGAAATTCTTTTTAAAACTGAAATTTATGCTGAGTTTTAATTTTGAAATTTTAATGTATTCTGAATATTGATGTAAATAGAGTTAACGTTGATGTTTTTGGTAGGAATGTGTTGTTTTTTTTATGAATGAGGAGGTTTATAACATTAGGTGAGCAGCCGAGGCGAAAAGAGGATCACAGCCGTTTATGACGCCCAATCTGTGGGACTAGAATTTTTTTGTTGAAAGGACCCAGTTCCCGCATTCAGAGGAGTGTATCACAGCAATATATATAAATATATATATATATATATATATATATATATATATTAATAGTTATTAAGATGAAATAAAAACCCAACTTTGTATTTAAAGTTGAATTATCATTTCAAATCAAACTAGTAATTGAAAACCACTAAAACTATTAATATTTATTAAGCATTCATTTGCATTCCAAATGTGGATTGTTCTTCTCTATTAATAATGATATAATTACATGTCTGTATTATTCCGAACGTTGCAAAAATGGGATGATCAAGTTATTAGTACATGAATTATGTATATAACTAGATTCAATTTCCTTAAATGCAAGACGTAATTGAAAATCGTTAACAAGAGCCAAGCTTCAGTAGTATTAAGTATAACATCATCTAAACAATTAGGCTAGATAGCTCAATTGGTTAGAGCACTGATCCGGAAAATCAGAGGTTGCAGGTTCAAGTCCTGCTGTAGCCGTTCTTTTAGTGGTTTTCAATTACTAGTTCGATTTGAAATGGTAATTCAACTTTAAATACAAAGTTGGGTTTTCATTTCATCTTAATAACTATTAATATATATTAAGCATTCATTTGCATTCCAAATGTGGAGTATTCTTCTCTATTAATAATAATATAATTACATGTCTGTATTATTCCGAACGTTGCAAAAAATGGGATGATCAAGTTATTAGTACATGAATTATGTATATAACTAGATTCAATTTCCTTAAATGCAAGACGTAATTGAAAATCGTTAACAAGAGCTAAGCTTCAGTAGTATTAAGTATAACATCATCTAAACAATAAGGCTAAATAGCTCAATTGGTTAGAGCACTGATCCGGAAAATCAGAGGTTGCAGGTTCAAGTCCTGCTGTAGCCGTTCTTTAAGTGGTTTTCAATTACTAGGTCGATTTGAAATGGTAATTCAACTTTAAATACAAAGTTGGGTTTAAATATTAGGCATTCATTTGCATTCCAAATGTGGATTATTCTTCTCTACTATATATATATATATATATATATATATATATATATATATATATGTATAAAAGTCAATTTTTTTTAGTTTTACTGAAAAGTAAATTATTTCCTCCAATAATCTAAAACTTATTCAATATTACTGTATTAGTTGATCAAGGGTCACTTGCATCGCATTTACTTTAAACGACGTTTAACTAATCTAAGTTTTATTTTACTCTATGCTTTCGGTGAATTTTAAAAAAATTAATTTAAACCTCCGTCATGAGATAGTTTTACTACGTTCTAGTTTTTGATAACTAATACTATAATTAATCCTACACCTGATGAAGAAATAAGAGTAGTTTTAAACAAAGTTTTATGGAAAATGTCATGCGTTGCACAAAATTAGGATTTGCATATTCCATTTAGAGGATGGCATGAATATCAACTTCTACAAGAAACGCAACATCAGATTAATAGGTTCTATTTTTTTCCTAAATTTTCACTTAAACAAAATGGAAGTATTTTAGTATTTTCCATGCAATATATATGTTAATTGCGAGATTGTTGAGCTTCTCAAATTTTTAAATTTTTTTTAATGCAATTGGAAACTGAAAGGGATTGTAGCGTAATACTGAATCAAAAATGTGGATAGCTAGATATTCTATAAAGATTTTGTAAAGCAGAAATCAAGGCTAATAGAATGCAATGTTCATCGTTATCATTATTTTTGCTGAGAGCATCATTATTTTTGCTTACATACTGTTTTTTTATTCATTAGAACAATTAGATAGCTGAATATATAAAATTTTCATTTGTAATTTTTTTTTTTAAAACGATACAAATTTGTAATTTTTTTTCTAAAGTGTAATAGACTAGACCCTCCTTGCAACAAAAGAAAAACGCTGTGGTGTGCGATTTTGTTTCAAATTGCACACAACGCTATTACTAGGATAACTGCAGTATGTTTTAATACTGGTTTTAAAAATTTATGTACCTAATCACAAGCAGATTACTTTAAACGACGTTTAACTAATCTAGGTTTTATTTTACTCTATGCTTTGGTTGAACAAGAAAAAATGCTTATGGTGTGTAATTTTTTTTGTAGTCAAGTACTTAAATTGCACAAACAGAAAATTCTTTCAACGTTAAATGTAGGATAACTGCAAGTGGTTTTAAAAATTTGTGGAATTTTTTCCTCATGTACCTGCAGGTTTTAAGATTGTCGAGTGCCCACCTACGATTATATTTCAAATTACACCCAACGTACTGTTTCAATACTGAAATGAATAAAAAACAGTATGTAAGCAAAAAAAATAGTGGTGCTCTCAGCAACATAACGAGTTTGGTTCATTGCCTGAAAAATTGCAAATATGCATTTTTATAGTTATTATGCAAGATTTCGAATTTGCTTTATTTTCTGAAAAAATTGCAACTGTCTAATTTTATAGCTATCCATAAAATACATTTTTTTTGATTGAAAATCGTCTTTATTTACCTTAGGTCATGAATCAAAACGTAAATAAAGATGATTTTAACAACTGCTTCCAAAAGCAATTCGCTATGCAATTACATTGATTGCCGAAGAATACATGATAAGATTGTAACAGTTTTTTTGACCACTGCAGAGCACCAATAAATTATTGGTTGTATACACCTTTTGTCTAGTTCATTATACCAGTAAACATCTTCAATTAAATAAATATCTGTATTAGAATCGTGTGGTCTAATCGCAATGCAGAGATGCTAGTTTGGTTGCTAACATCGGGCGTTATTTATTAGTATAAATATATTAAGGCCAAACACCTTTCCTATGTTGTGCACAATGTGCCAGCGGTCATTTTAGCTAGAACACTTGTCACGAAGTTAACATGGGGAACCTGAAGGTCCTAGCAGATAATTTGCATGTGGCTTTACGCCGTAGTAGAAGAACTCAAGTGATTTTTAATAATGGTAAGCAATTAAAAATAATTTACTAGACAAACTAAATAATTTTGTTGTAGCGCTCTTTTACATAATTCTTTTACAATACAATAAAATATTTATTTAAATATTTCTTTTACGCACTTTTAAAATTTTTATTGGAATATTTATTTTACAAATTCTTCTGCAAATTCCTATGAATACCTTTTAAATAATCGTTTCGTAAATTCATTTGAAAACTCCTTCGCATATTCCTTTGCTAGAATGATTTCGTTTTATCTGGTTTTATAAAAATTAGGCCGTTTAAATGTTGTATTTCAAGATGATGTTGATCCTTTATTTGCATCTACGAGTATCGAGTTAGAGTTCAATCACGTCAATGTTGCGATAAGAAAATATTGGTCTAGCATGACCGTCCTTCACTTTACTATAATAGTTAGATTTAATGAAAACTTCTGCGATGAAAATGTATGTTTTAAATTCTAAGGAAATGTTCTGCAAAGTGGATAGCAATTTTATGGTTTGAATCTAACGTCCGCTAATTAATAATAATGATCTTTTTGAAATTGCCAGTATGAATTTACAAGTAACTATGTGGACAATTACACGATGGTAATTATTTTGGTAACGATCTACACATAATAGTACATCTAAGTTTTGTAATGGATTTTAGTTGGTCCCGTTGGTGCGTATAGGGAAAACGCTTTAAAAGCATATGGTCAAGTACAACAATCACGCAGCTGATTGTTTGCAGTACAACACGTGGATGCGACGTCAATTGTTTGTCCAAGGACCGTATGTATAAACACCTGTTCTAACATGCTGTAGTGCCATCACACAAACAACACCTGTTGAAACCAAGTAAGAGATTTGTATTATTCTTACATCACGTCTACACTTGGCGAACTTTGATACAAGGCTGCACCAGAAAATAACTTTGTGATGACCTATTACCATTAATTTGTTTAACCAACTAGAAAGGACTTTGATGAAATTTATTTGCCAATATATATGCAGTGTAATAACAATTATTATTTTTAATGAAATTAAGCAAATCCATAGAGTTTTGATTAAAGTTTCATTTATGCATAATTTTAATTACAGCTTTTGAACATTAAATTATTTGACAATCTAGATATTTTTATATATATATATATATGTAAATCGAATAGCAGATCTGGTATTTTTGGTATAGATTTGAGTTAATTTTTGTAGTAAAAGAAACACTTAAAATTTTTGATATTCCTTTCGAATTCATAGTCCTACCTCAGAGTAGATGAAATTATATTATCTTTATAAACGTAAATTTTATACATGCAATTTTTTATGAAGAAACAACTTTTAATTAAAGAATCAACATTTAATTCTCTTAATTAATTGTTTTATTTTGCACAAGTGAGTTCAAATATAAGGTAACCAGGTCAATGAACAAAAGGCATAAATACCTTCGAGGTAATGATAGTGGTAGTTTCTAATAAACAGAGAAGCTCTATTTGTTTTTTCAGAATTTGAAGCCTAATATTTGTGTTCATAAAATTGTGTGCATAATTTAATCTTTTCAGTTTTATTGTGAGGTAGCAAGAATATACCTCTTGTGTCCTCACCTTGTTAATTTAATTAAATTTTTTTACAGCTCCTGCGTAAGCAGTTAATACGATATTCCTCTCTAAGGACTTCCAAGTCCTCCTTAGGGAAACCCTCTGTTTAAAATTTAATGACTTGGTGGCGCCCTCACTAAACCCCTGTTTTGGTATGAGTCAAGCCCAAGTAAGCAAATAATGTTTTGTAAAAGGAACCACGAACAATCCTCATAAGCTCTACCCGAGGAATAGACCCCTAGCATAGTCGGAAGATATTTGCGTTCCACCATTTTAAGGAAATCCTTCCTTAAAACTCACTGGTTCCATTTGGGGATATTAAAGAACCCACGGGTTACTTTAATTATACAATCAAACCCAACCATAAGTAGTAAATTAGGTAAGAAGATAGTCAAATACAATCCGCTCTCAAACAGCATAACAATATTATAATTACTTTACTACTGTACCTTTACAAATTATGAAAAAGAAAAATAATAAATCATTTAGCAATCACAGTCTATTTATTATTTTACATGTTTTTTACAATATCATGTCAGTAAAACCGCTAATATTTACAAGCAATTTAAATAAAAGTTTATACATTTCTCAAATAAACTAACTGGTACGTTATTAACAAACAACTGGATTTTTTTTTAACAGAACGGTTACTACTATTTTTCTCTACAATACATTTATACTAATATAGTTCGGCTCGGATTGATTGAAAAGTATCATATTTTAGACACATCCAAACAAAAAACGGTGTACTTGTTGCAGGTATAAACATAACACAGAAGTTTTTATAACTAAAAAAAATATTATATGTTAATCAAGATAAAATAAATTGCATTCTTTATTTGAGTCAGTGGTTGAAGCTTTACAAGTCATTTCTGAGTGTATAGCTATACTCCCAAGGTTTAGTATCAGTGGTTGAGGTACTAAGAATTCTTTTATCATCACTTGGATTAAGAACAATTTTGTTTTGTTTTATAGTAAACACATCATGTTTGACTGATCTAATTAAACATTGCTGTTTCTGTACAGTCTGTTTATAAAACAAAGCATTCTTATAATCATCAAAAGAAAATTGCTTAATACTTGCTAAGGAAGATCGCTTTGACTTTTTTATTATCCTATCCTGAACTCTGTAAGTGTACATTTTAGATCTAAACCCTACAAACTCTAGCATGATATTACCATTGTTTTTATCTTTCATTAGACCAGGAACCTTTTTATTTGATAATTGGATATGATATTTATTATTGGGGTCCTAATCGGAAGTATCAGATCTATGAATACCTTGTTTGATATAAGAGTAAATATCTTCAACGCTAAACTTGTATATCAAACTATCCGTATCTGTGTACAGAAGCTTTGCTTTGTTAGCAAAGTGCGATTTTATATAACTATAGTGAAATTCATATAAATAGGTTTTCGAAATATCTAGAATAGAGAAACTTGCATAAATGGGTTTGTTTAAATAAACCTCTAATTTATTCATTTCTATTAAGACAAGATCTTTGTCTAACACAGTGCAACTGTGAAAATTAGGTTTTGCTATGTAACTACGAGTTTCAAACCGCCCTTCCCATTTGGTCACTAATTTCACATCTTTCCATTTCCGTACGTTTTCCATCATTTTTTCATAAATCGAATTTATCATATTTTTATAAAAACATATATCGAAACTGTTTTTTGACTGTTGTCTTAATTTCGTATTCAAATCAATGTATTCTTTTAACCAAAAAGCTTGTTTAAACCGAAGAACCTTATGGATCTTTTTTAGTTCTAAACCGTAGCTTAAATACATTTTTAAATTCTTGTATTGAATAATATAGTTGAGTTTTGGATATAAAGTTGTAAGTAATTTCTTTAGGTTTGATTTTTTAGAAGGTACTGGTGGTATCATATGTTCAGGCGCCAACGGTAAGTCACTGTGAATTTCATGTAAAGATACTGGGTAGTGTAAATCGCATTCAAAAATATATTCTACATCAGAATCATCGGGAATATTAAGTATGTCTAAATGTACTATATCTGGACTGGTGTCATCTAAAAATTCAGATTCTCCATATGGAAGATATTCAGACATTGCAGCCCCATATAAATATAAACATTTAGAATCGAAATTCGGATCATAATCTGCATTCATATATTTGTTATTTGCTTTGGCATATCTATTCGAACGTTGAGATACGCCACCTCGAATTCCCTGTTCTAAAAACATTATTTTTTCAATATCAGTAAGCAACTCGAAGTAGATAAATAAGGCCGGTCCTAATTCAAAACGCGACAGACGTATTTTCCATGTGTAAAATACGTCTGTCACGTTTTGAATTAGGATCGGCCCTATATAATTTCAATGTAAAATAGTTGTGAAAACATTTGAATGTAAAATAGTTGTGAAAACTTGAATTCTTATATACTTTCAATGTAAAATACTTGTGGGCACGTTTTGAATTAGGATCGGCTTTATATTACTTTCAATGAAACACACACGTATGTTGAAAAAAAAATGTAAGTGCAGAGAAGAATGTGTGTAGCTGTTTTGAATTCGGTTTTCTAGCGAAAAGTTACACGTGCACCGTTTTGAATTAGGATCGGCGTTATATACTTTTAATGTAAAATGTGAAAACCTGAATTCTTTTCAAATGTAAAATACTTGTGGGCACGTTTTTGAATTAGGATCGGCTTTATATTACTTTCAATGTAACACACGTATGTTGAAAAATGTAAGTGCAGAGAAAAATGTGTGTAGCTGTTTTGAATTCGGTTTTCTAGCGAGAAGTTACACGTGCACCGTTTTGAATTAGGATCGGCGTTATATATTTTTAATGTAAAATGTGAAAACCTGAATTCTTATTATACTTTTCAAATGTAAAAATACTTGTGGGCACGTTTTGAATTAGGAACGGCTTTATATTACTTTCAATGGAACATATTTCAAAACACACGTATGTTGAAAAATGTAAGTGCAGAGAAAATGTGTGTAGATGTTTTGAATTTGGTTTTCTAGCGAGACAGTATGACAGATGCAAAAATATCGCATTCAAGTCAATTGTGTTTTAATTAAAGTGGATTCTGATTTATGTTTAGAGGCTGCAAATACATATGGGCCGGTTTCAATTCAAAATGTGTTCACTCTTGTGATAGGTTGAAAAGTGGGTTGGCAAAGTACGCAGATGGTGGTAATCTGCTATATAAGGAGATTGCTCCTGATATTAATTTAATTAGTCGAAGTTTACTGCATATATTTACATACAAACATGTATATAATTGATATTCAGGGATTTAAATACAAGAAAAACGAGTTTGTGTGTAAAGAAATTGCGGTTTTGGACTTGTTGAAAGGTGTTGTTTGGCATCAAATTTTTAAACTGCCAATGCAGTCCAGTTGTTTGAGTCAAGATCATATAAAACATAACGACTGGGTGACAAAGAATATTCATGGTCTTTCTTGGGATGAATCTTCAACGGCTGGAATGGGTTTATCATATATAGCGCTTTATTTGAAGCAAATTATCCTACCCGGTAAAGAAGTATTTGTGAAGGGTCTAGAAAAGAAGAAATTGATTGAAACCTATCTAATGCAAAACGTTGTAACTGATATGCTTGCACTAGGTTGTCCTAAGATATCGGAGTTAAAATCAACAACCGTTTAAAATATAACATCCATTGTTGTAGACACAGCAATAATAATCTGCAATGTGCAAAACAAAATACCTTGTTATTAAAAAATGGCTTGATAATAATAAAAAACAATAGAAAGATTGTGTCTGTATTATTTATTTTAATATAATTTTACAATGTTAGCCGAAGCAAATTATCCGACTCGGTGAAGAAGTATGTGTGAAGGGTATAGAAAAGAAGAAATGGATGGAAACCTATCTATTGCAAAACAAAATACTTTGTTATTAAAAGAATGGTTTGATAATAATAAAACAAATAGAAAAGATTGTGTATGTATTATTATTGTAGTCAGTAAGAAATCTTTAATGCTGATGTCTGCAGAAAAAACAATTAAACTCAGACAGCACGAATGGGACTCTCAACCCTGAAAGCAATTATAATTGATCAACGCAATAGCTCTTTACTGGTTTTTACAACATTTAACAAATTGTACAGATATCTCGAAAAATTTGCCAAAGACAGACAAACAAATAGGCAGACTGACTGCACCAATTTTCTCATTCTCGCTTTTAAAGAATAACAAGTCGTAGTTATTTAAATTACGAACTCAGTTTATCTACAAGAACTATATAAACGTGGAAATTTATGAAATGCTCCAACTTAAAAAAAAATCCACTATCATTATTTTTTCCTGACAAGGGTAATTTTAACAAAAGTTTTCATTTTTTTTTTATTTGTTCTATAGAACACAACTACAACTTGACAATAAAGATTGAGCGATTATCACACACATATCTTGAGTATGTATATAAAGATATTAAACAATAAGAACATCAGAAAATTCAACCCATGTCAGACAGCTTTTTTCTTGTCAACGATGGTCTAGTCTAATGCTTCTTCAGCATTTGCATTTCCATATTTACGTACTGAAGGCAACTCTGCAATTTTAGATCACATGCATTTCTAATTTCAATTACAAAAAATATGAAAGCATCTATTTGAAATGCATTTCTAACTTTAATCGCAAAAAATGAGAGCATCTATTCGAAATATGCACTCAGATTAAAAGTCAAAATTGCTTTACACCGTTCTGTAAACTGAGATTACGTAGTTATTAAATCGGGAGTAATGTGAAATGAAACACACAATGTATGTTTCTTTATTGTAATCTGTAAAATACATATATATATATATATATATATATATATAATGTTATGTACTCTAGAATAAACATACTATAATTCACTTAAGTTTCCCAAATATAAAAGAACAGTTCTAACTCACTCCAACTCTGAACGGTTAAAAAAATATTGCATTATCAATTCTATGAGGGCTGTCTTCTTCATCTTTGACGCGCGGTCGTTTTCTGGTTGTTCTTCTTCGTGTTAACTAAAAAAGATTCAAATGAATATTATATATCAAGTAAATGCATTAAAAAAATTAAATCTATATATTAAGCTAACGAAATACATACTCTGTATTGGTGTCATTAGGTCGTACGTTGCAATTGGTGGATCTGCTCACGGCGTCAACGATTTTTTCACCAGTACTTAATTTGGATTGACTATAAACTACTCAATAATTTTAGCCCAATCACTATCATTATTCTTTCCTGACAAGGACAATTTTTTTTTTTAAAAAAAAGGTTTTTATTTTTGATTTGTTTTATAGAACACACAACTACAACTTGACAATAAAGATTGAACGATTATCACACACACATATCTTGAGTATATAAGGATATTAACAACAAGAACAGCAGAAAATTAAACTCATGTAAGCAAAATTTAATGCTAAGGTATTGTCTAAATAGCAATTGTAGAAAAATATGAAATCTATAAAAAATTTAATAAAGCCAGTCATGTATAAATTTTTTTAATGCTGACATCCACAGGAAAAATAAAAAACGAGAAATTTAATGCTAACATCAACAGAATAATAAATAAATCCACTTAGACAGCATTAATGGAAGACCGGCCTGGCTTCGAAACTGTGCACGCGTATATACCATATTTTAAAATTAAAGTTGTCAATTGCAAAACAAAAAAATTAAATTTTACCTAGAAATCATTTTAAAATATTTACTTTTTTTCAGTACAACTGAAAGAACTTGACTTTTATACATTTTTTTAATCGATATCATAGACTTTTTCTATACTGTTGGTAAAAAATCTACGTGAAGTATTTATATTAAATAATAAACTGACCTGTTAGAAAAATTAAAATTTGCATCGTTTTCTGAAAAAAATTGCGTACTTTTTCAGTACAACTGAAAGAACTTGAGTTTATACATTTTTTAATCGATATCAGACTGTACAGAAACAGTAATGTTTAATTATATCAGTCAAAAACATGATGTGTTTACTATTAAACAAAACAAAATTGTTCTTAATCCAAGTGATGATAAAAGAATTCTTAGTACCTCAACTACTGATACATACGACCAGCGACTACTGTGTTAAAAATTGTTTTCGTTGCAGAAAGTAACATCAATTCCCGTCAATATTACTGTATTAGTCGATTAAGGCATGAGTTAATTTTTTACGTTTCTTTTTATTCGTTTAGGGCAATGCAGAGAAAGAAGTTAGAATTGAACACATTTTTATAATAAAAATAAACCTTGATACAAAAAAATCACATTCAGTTTTACTGAAAAGTTACAATTTACATGCATATATAGGTAATTTGTGTGAAATTCTTTAAAACCATGAGTGTGTAAAAATTATTAAACAAAGACGGTTTAATTTGAGACATTTTTTTCAAAATTTGCTTTGTTTTTATTTAAAATATTTCATATGTAATCATAATAAAAAAAATAGCGCTGTAATTATAATGTATATTCTGTACACATCATAAATCAAAGGTCGTATATAAACGCAACTGAATGAAAAAAAAATGATGTTGTATGCTAAATTCCTTTTGTAATGGGTTTTGCTCAGAGCTGCCTTCAGTATGTAAATATTGGAAATGCTGCATAGCGAATTTTTTGTCATAGTTATGTATTGAAAGCAACTCTGCAATTTTTTAGATAGCATGCACGATTCAAGCTTGAAAATCGTCTTGAATAAAGACGTAAATATAGGAGATTTTTTTTTTAACAATTTGCATCCAAAGCAATTTGCTATGCAATTATTTCTTTTACAGTTGTTTTTTGCTTACGCGTTTTTCCGTAAAACTCAGCTGAATGAAAAAAAATTAAAATTCATACTGTCTCGCTAGAAAACCAAATTCAAAGCATCTACACACATTTTCTCTGCATTTACATTTTTTCAGCGCTTTATTTGAATCAAATTATCCGACCCTGTGAAGAAGTATTTGTGAAGGGTTTAGAAAAATAAGAAATTGATTGAAACCTTCACAAGTACGCATTTTTTTTTCGTTTTGGATTTATCTAAAAATAGGATACCTTTCAATCTACCCGAGTTTAACTATATTAGCATAAATGTATTGCAGAGAAAAAAAGTAGTAGTAACCGTTCTGTTTAAAAAATCCAGTTTGTTATTGTTTAAAGATGAGTTAGCATAAGGTTGATGAGTATGTTTTTCAATATTAACAATTGCATTATCGAAGTAAACTTTTTCACGCACGTTCAGTATTTCACTATTCATTTTACATTTTAATTAAATAAATGCAGTCCTAACGATTGTAGAAACAACGGCTATTTAGACAATACCTTAGCATTAAATTTTGCTTACATGAGTTTAATTTTCTGCTGTTCTTGTTGTTAATATCCTTATATACTCAAGATATGTGTGTGTGATAATCGTTCAATCTTTATTGTCAAGTTGTAGTTGTGTGTTATATAAAACAAATCAAAAATGAAAACCTTTTTTTTAAAAAAAAAAATTGTCCTTGTCAGGAAAGAATAATGATAGTGATTGGGCTAAAATTATTGAGTAGTTTATAGTCAATCCAAATTAAGTACTGGTGAAAAAATCGTTGACGCCGTGAGCAGATCCACCAATTGCAACGTACGACCTAATGACACCAATACAGAGTATGTATTTCGTTAGCTTAATATATAGATTTAATTTTTTTAATGCATTTACTTGATATATAATATTCATTTGAATCTTTTTTAGTTAACACGAAGAAGAACAACCAGAAAACGACCGCGCGTCAAAGATGAAGAAGACAGCCCTCATAGAATTGATAATGCAATATTTTTTTAACCGTTCAGAGTTGGAGTGAGTTAGAACTGTTCTTTTATATTTGGGAAACTTAAGTGAATTATAGTATGTTTATTCTAGAGTACATAACATTATATATATATATATATATATATATATATATATATATTGCTGTGAAACCTCCTAAATTACCTGGTCCGTCGACTTTCTTCTGTTAATCGCCTCGGCTGCTCCTCTAGATAACTTTCATCCTCAATCATAAAAAAAACAAACACATTCCTAACACAAACATCAACGTTAACTCTATTTACATCAATATTCACAATACATTAAAATTTCAAAGTTAAATTTTGGCATAAATTTCAGTATCAGAAATTTTCAAGATTACATTTATTATCATTTAAATGTGCATCCTGAATTAAAGTCCTTGTTGGATGCCTACTAATTAATGTAACAATATATGCAGACCGGAGTCTGAGTACAAAGAGAGCATCTACCACCCCTTTACGTTAATTAACCAGGTTCGTCTAATTGAGCTCAAAGACATACCCAAATTTTCATCATAATTCAGAACATCAATACTAAATACCCCTTTCTACTTAAACAAGCAAATTTCATCTTAAAATTAAAATATTATTGTTAGTACAATTTCACTACTGTCCATTTTAAATAAACAAATTAGAAAGTTATTCAACACACACCAAAATCTCAAAGTTCAAACAAAATAGTATAATTTACCTGAAGGTTACTTGCACTCGTAGCTTCAATGTACATCGTCCCTTTTGTTAATCACACCATTCCAACTGGGTTATATTTACAGCTTCTGATTCTCAACGCTTTTCAAATTTTCTCCATCACCATTTATTTAAATTTGTTTCAGGGCTTTTCCGGAACTAATCTGTGTATATCTGACCCTAGTCTTGTGGATCCAGACACGTTTATGCACCATTTAATTATTAATACCCCCGAAAAATAACAAAGAAATTCATACTTCTTTCACCAAGATACGCCAAAACTGCCTACTTTTGTGTATTTATTTGTCATAGTAAATTTTACCAATTGGTACAGTGATACTAAACTTTATTACCTTGTATCTTTTTTTCTAAGTGCACTAACGTACATTCCTTGTAGCACGTAAATAACAAACTGTTTTAAATCACCAAAATATACGAGCAAACTTTAAATTATTCTATCAAACTAAAATGCACTGTTTAACGTCTTGAATCAAGTCGCGGATGTCAGAGAGCTTGTTTATATTTACCTGGGTATATATAGAAGTTAGCCTGTCTGTCGGTCGAGTCCTCAAAACGGCCAGTTTCTAGAATTTCGCATGCTCTGTTCCCAGTCCGTAGCCCGCGCGTCGGTTTTACGAATTTTGCTCTCGCCCCAGTTAAATCTCAGAAAATTTCCACACGGCACGTAACGTCTGAGAATACCTAATTAAATTTTATGCAGAAATCGTTGTTTCTACCTCTGATATTTGCATCCTACTTTCAACCAATCGTGACCCTCGTGACGTTGCTTAAATCACGCCTTTTACTATATGTGTCTCGGTCTTGTGCATATTATCTGTCTCTATCTAACCTGTTCTTATTAGTGCAAATTGATATTCCTTATTATCGATTATTTCAGTCCATGTGGACTATCTGGGTTAAATAACCCCGTATCGCACCTTCTCTCTACAAAATTTTCGCCGTACATGACATTTAAACTACGCAGGTGTTCAAACATAATATTAATTCTCAGAGCTTTATTTTCTGGTATTATAATCTTGGATTTTCACAGACTTTTATGCTTATTATTAATAATGGTTTAATTAACTCCAACTAAAATTGACTTCTATCCTTTCATTTTTAGCGAATACAAATTAAATGTTAATTATTATGTGTACACTTTGTTTAATACCGGTTACTTAAAATAGGGTTAATTAATATAAATCTTGCCCGTAATTTCCATTTGTTTCTTTCTTAGGAATAATTAAATTACACGCAGAGCTTTTTAATACTGTTTCTTTTGATATAAAGCGTCTTGTACATGATTTAAATCTCTGATTTTTACTGAAACGACCGAATTTATTTATGCTTCATGGTTTTAATAAAGCGTACTTTTTTCCCAAAGTTTCTACACGGTGAATAAAATTATTTGACGTGATTATTTAATTTTCTACCCTGGTCTAAATATGAGTAATATATATATATATATATATATATATATATATATGTATTTTACAGATTACAATAAAGAAACATACATTGTGTTTCATTTCACATTACTCCCGATTTAATAACTACGTAATCTCAGTTTACAGAACGGTGTAAAGCAATTTTGACTTTTAATCTGAGTGCATATTTCGAATAGATGCTCTCATTTTTTTGCGATTAAAGTTAGAAATGCATTTCAAATAGATGCTTTCATATTTTTTTTGTAATTGAAATTAGAAATGCATGTGATCTAAAATTGCAGAGTTGCCTTCAGTACGTAAATATGGAAATGCAAATGCTGAAGAAGCATTAGACTAGACTATCGTTGACAAGAAAAAAGCTGTCTGACATGGGTTGAATTTTCTGATGTTCTTATTGTTTAATATCTTTATATATATACTCAAGATATGTGTGTGATAATCGCTCAATCTTTATTGTCAAGTTGTAGTTGTGTTCTATAGAACAAATAAAAAAAAATGAAAACTTTTGTTAAAATTACCCTTGTCAGGAAAGAATAATGATAGTGGATTTTTTTAAAGTTGGAGCATTTCATAAATTTCCACGTTTATATAGTTCTTGTAGATAAACTGAGTTCGCGATTTAAATAACTACGACTTGTTATTCTTTAAAAGCGAGAATGAGAAAATTGGTGCAGTCAGTCTGCCTATCTGTTTGTCTGTCTTTGGCAAATTTTTCGAGATATCTGTACAATTTGTTAAATGTTGTAAAACCAGTAAAGAGCTATTGCGTTGATCAATTATAATTGCTTTCAGGGTTGAGAGTCCCATTCGTGCTGTCTGAGTTTAATTGTTTTTTCTGCAGACATCAGCATTAAAGATTTCTTACTGACTACAATAATAATACATACACAATCTTTTCTATTTGTTTTTTATTATTATCAAACCATTCTTTTAATAACAAAGTATTTTGTTTTTGCAATAGATAAGTTTCCATCCATTTCTTCTTTTCTATACCCTTCACACATACTTCTTCACCGAGTCGGATAATTTGCTTCAGCTAACATTGTAAAATTATATTAAAATAAATAATACAGACACAATCTTTCTATTGTTTTTTTATTATTATCAAGCCATTCTTTTAATAACAAGGTATTTTGTTTTGCACATTGCAGATTATTATTGCTGTGTCTACAACAATGGATGTTATATTTTAAACGGTTGTTGATTTTAACTCCGATATCTTAGGACAACCTAGTGCAAGCATATCAGTTACAACGTTTTGCATTAGATAGGTTTCAATCAATTTCTTCTTATCTAGACCCTTCACAAATACTTCTTCACCGGGTAGGATAATTTGCTTCAAATAAAGCGCTATATATGATAAACCCATTCCAGCCGTTGAAGATTCATCCCAAGAAAGACCATGAATATTCTTTGTCACCCAGTCGTTATGTTTTATATGATCTTGACTCAAACAACTGGACTGCATTGGCAGTTTAAAAATTTGATGCCAAACAACACCTTTCAACAAGTCCAAAACCGCAATTTCTTTTCACACAAACTCGTTTTTCTTGTATTTAAATCCCTGAATATCAATTATATACATGTTTGTATGTAAATATATGCAGTAAACTTCGACTAATTAAATTAATATCAGGAGAAATCTCCTTATATAGCAGATTACCACCATCTGCGTACTTTGCCAACCCACTTTTCAACCTATCACAAGAGTGAACACATTTTGAATTGAAACCGGCCCATATGTATTTGCAGCCTCTAAACATAAATCAGAATCCACTTTAATTAAAACACAATTGACTTGAATGCGATATTTTTGCATCTGTCATACTGTCTCGCTAGAAAACCAAATTCAAAACATCTACACACATTTTCTCTGCACTTACATTTTTCAACATACGTGTGTTTTGAAATATGTTCCATTGAAAGTAATATAAAGCCGATCCTAATTCAAAACGTGCCCACAAGTATTTTACATTGAAAGTATATAAGAATTCAAGTTTTCACAACTATTTTACATTCAAATGTTTTCACAACTATTTTACATTGAAATTATATCGGGCCGATCCTAATTCAAAACGTGACAGACGTATTTTACACATGGAAAATACGTCTGTCGCGTTTTGAATTAGGACCGGCCTTATTTATCTACTACTCGAGTTTAACGTTCGTCGTTTTTAACATTGCGTCTAGAGCTAAACCAGGAGCCGTAAAATAGTGAAGTGGATCTAATTTATACGTGAACATGCAAGTATTTTTAAAGTTGTCAAATATGTCAGTCAAGAGCAGTACTACTGTTTTTAAATATAGATCTGAATAGTCCCCTAGTGTTTTTATAGTAAATGTTTGCTAAACGTATTTAGCAAGATTGTAGTCTTCATCTGAGACTTCTTCATTGAGCAAACGATTGAAGAATACTGTTTTACAGAGTAAATTGCTTTCATTGAGCATACCTCAAGAGTTAATGTAATCATAGGAAAATATGCCTTTACGCGTAAGTAACCGAAACTCATTATCAGTGCTACAATTCCACCTAGTGATGGATTTTTTATTATCATGTAAGTAGGAAGCTAATTTTTCGATGTTAGATGCCATCAACCTGAATGAATCGATAAATCTAAAACTAGCTTTTGTACCTTTTATGTATTTTGTATAAGATATGTATTTTCCTCTATTTATTGGTAGAATGCTTAACGAACCCGAAATCCTAACGCGATTTTTTAATAATGAAATGCGAATCGTAGCATGATAAGTTATGAAAAACTACTGGTATCATATTAGAATTATGATAATTGATGTTGCAATCTTGATGAGCCGCTCTTCAAAATTCACCTGTAAAGTGATATACTAAAGTGATATACTAAAAGGTTTATTGCAAATGTAACAGTGAAGAGCAAATTTAAATGCTGACTTTTGTTCTTCTGTTAAAGGGTTCATAGGTTTTGAGTTACAGAAAATTTTATTCGTCGTTTGTGAAATCAGTTTCAATTGAGCAACAAACCATTCTATACAATCCTTTCCGCGATACAATTGGAATTTGGAATATTTATTATCATACGAGCATTTCAAATAGTACGCTATACTAAAGGGTATATGTCTTTGGTAACGGACTGTGTTTAATATTACCTCCGGCTGATTGCATAATTCTAATATACTTTCGAGATCTGCATAAACTACAAATGATACCTTTTCTTGGTAGTAGAAATGTTTAAATATTAGATACTTTTCAGATTCTTTGGGTAATCTTTTTGAGCAAGTATTCTGTTATTCGCAATGATTTAAATGATGCGTAAGTAATGCTGTTGTACTAAAATTATTTAAACATCTATGACAAAAAAAATTTCTATGGTGATGTGAAGACAACTGTTTTGCAAATAATTTTGACATAGCCTTAATCCAAGTAAAATAAAAGTAATTTCCATTAGCATTTGTCGGACGAAAATATTGTAAGAAATCGTTATCTAAAACTAGCAGACTAATAGGTTCTATTTTTCCTAAATTTTCACTTAAACAAAATGGGAGTATCTTAGTATTTTCTATGCAATATAGGTCAATTGCGAGATTATTGAGCTTCTCAATTTTTTTAATGCAATTGGAAACTGAATTGAATTGTAGCGTGATACTGTAACAAAATGTGGATAGCTAGATATTCTATGAAGATTTTTTTTAGCGGGATGTAAAGCGGAAACCAAGGCCCAAAGAAAGCAATTTAATGTATCGCATGACTAAAAAAATTTATAAGAACGCTCAGAAATAGCAACAGGTAAGAAATCTTAAAATGAGGGTAGCTCCCTTGGGGGTGATGCTATCTGAAAAATTCCTAAAAATTCGGGTAGCTGAGAAAACTCTAATATTAATTGATACCAAACAAGATAGGTTTATCTCAAAAGATGAAAAATGGCTAGTCGAAGAAAACTATTTGGTTCAGAATGTTAGCGGTAAAAAAATCTTAAAATGATGGTAGCTTTCTGGAGGGTGATGCTATCTAAAAAATTCCTAGAAATTCGGGTAGCTGAAAAAATTTTAATATTAATTGATACCAAACAATACAGGTTTATCTCAAAAGATGCAATGGCTAGTCGAAGAAAACTATTTGGTTCAGAATGTTAGCGGTAAAAACATCTTAAAATGATGGTAGCTCCCTGGAGGGTGATGCTATCAAAAAAATTCCTAGAAATTTGGGTAGCCGAGAAAAATCTAATATTAATTGATACCAAACAATTCAGGTTTATCTCGTGGGTGGATATGTGGATGCTCATTTATCTCGAAAGATGAAAATTTAAGATATATTTATCTCGATAGATGAAAAATGGTTAGTCGAAGAAAACTTTTTGGCCCAGATGTGTGTGGAAATGTGGGATTCTCCTCATTTCCACCAAATTATCACCTCCTCCACCACATTTCCTCCTTATGGGAATTTACATGTAAATTTGGGAGGAAATGTGGATGCTGGAGGAAATGTGGTTCTGAAAACCTTGTCAACCATCTACTGACATTTTTTAAAATAATTTTCTCCCGTCTGCCATTAAAGGTGGTTATTTTTTATGTGAAATAAGTGTAATTCCAAAGAGCACTGCATGTGACAACATGCTGATATGCAAAAATTTTTAAATGTTAAAAATTATTTACAACAACCTAGATTTTCTCTCATTCATTTTGTTATGATTAATCGTAAATATAACAAATTTATTTTGGCAGACTGGAGGTCATTGTTCCACTTGTCCAATTTTGGTGACATTTTGAATTTAGTAATATGATACTTTGTACTAATTGGGGGTTTCTAACGTTTAGCTTCCGTTTATTTTTTCCTTTATATTTACCTTCGCGAATACATGGCAGGCTGGAGAATATTGATCCACAACTTCACTTTTAACGACATTTAAAAATGTGTACATAAACGGGAGAGCACCTTGGCGGTCAATTTGGTATAGTTGGATTTATAAACAATTACTTGAAGTATAATACATATTCGTTGTTCGCAATTCTTGCGCATTTATAAAATATGTTTGACGCACATTCCCTTGCTCAAATTAGAACGATGAATAGTAAAAGTAACAATTAGTTACTTTGAATAGCACAAATGCCATAATATTACAATAAGATAGCTTGATATAGAAGTCAAAACGAAGATCTTCGGCGAGATCTTCAAATTCAAATAACTCCGAATCACCACTACCATTAATAAAAGTTGAAGAGGCTATAAATCAGCTTGAGAAAATTGTTTCTACTACTAATACTGAAGAAGCCCTCCTATGGTTAAAAGAGTCCTGTGATCCTTGGAGCACTGTTGAATTGTACTGGGAACAAACTGCAAAAGCACGGTTCACTCAATTATCTTCAGCTTCACTAACAATTAATCAATATTTCAATGAATTTAGGGCACTTAGCCAAGCACGTGGTTTATATCTGGTATGTAACTATGTCATGCATTAGAGCAGACAATAATTATTATGTTTCAGTTGCTCTCAGACTTTACAACATTATATCCTGAATACACTGGTAAACTGCATGACACTTGGCCCTTATATAGAGAAAAAATTGTAGAATTAGCTGGAAAACTTCATGATCCTACATTGAAAAGCCATTGTAGATAATATTAATGGTGAGTATTGTAATCTCCCCCAGTGCTTAACTCCTAACCCAGACACGCCAATGGCTTAACCTGTGATTGTCAAGCAGTGAGGGTCCCTATGCTATCTGTATACCTTCCTGTGCGAGCTATATGTCAGAACGCATTGTAGTATCGTTCATTTCAATATTGGACTGTATTATAACAAACATTATACCAATGTAATTTTAATTATTGGTATTTAATCATTGTTAGAAAACAAAATATGTTGGACATTACTTAAACTTTTTACTTTTAGACGCGAAGTGCTTTGCATGACGTGGTTTGTGTTTATGCCAGTCGTGGAACAGCTCCCCAGACAGGGACACAAAGTATGTGTAGAGTGCCATCCTCGAGTTAGTACCGAATGAACAACCTCTAGTAACAAAATAAATTTTGAAAACGGTGTCGTATGTTACGAATGGAAATATCTGTAAAGCAAAAAAATCAATAAATGGCTTTATTCCCACTATTTAAAGTGTATGTTTGACAATCATATAATGTATTGAATAAAACACTTCAATTTTTTAGTTAACTAATAATGTGTGTTGTATTTTAATCATATTGCTTAAACAAAAGACATACTGTATTAATTTTATTCACTTAAGCTAATATGTTTTTATCATTACAGAAAACGAAGATGTTCGCAATATTGCAGCATTCATATCGCTTCCAATCCTCATGAATACATCTACCATTAGAAAAACAAAGTCAAAGAAGCAGTGGAGGCCATCAAAACTAAAAGTGTTGGATGAATTTATAACCCATGTAAAGAGTTCTGCAGAAGTGGAAGAATCAATCACTCGTCGCAAAGAATGATTAGAAAATTTGGGTTTGAACTTGCAACCTTATATTTTAATAGTAGGGCCATCTTGTAACGTATTTTTTTTCTAATTACACTTCGTTCTTTAAAATAAAAATAAAACAGCTATAATTTAAAATATTTAATTTGTGAATTACCGTCCAATAGAAATTAATACATAAAATTGATACTAACACATAGATTCCTTTACCTTTATGCTCTAAAGTTCGTTATTAAGCTCTGTCGAGTTGTCAATTTGTTCACTTCATTATCAGCGTTCGAACGAGCAAGCTGCTCTGCAGGATAAGTGAAGTCAAGATGGCCGTGTGTAAGCACGTGGCTTCTAACAGTGTTAGAAAAAAGAAGATTAATTGATTGATTCTTGGTGTCTGGAGGTCGAGCCTAACAGCTGTAGCGTGAGCATGATTTTCTATAAGTTTCACTCAGAGCGGTTCAGTTGATCCCTGCAGGCCTAAGGAGATGGAGGCCCCCTTTGACATCATTAATAAAGTTGGTATAAATTAATTAAATAGATTATACTAATATTTTTCATTTTAGTGCAATATCTTAAAGCAATATCTTAACGCAATATCTTGACGCAGTATCTTAAGGCAATATTTTAAGAAGGCAATTACATGTGTTCCGTATATTTCAACTTCACCAATAAATAACATCGAATAAGTAAATCTTGGAGCTAAAATTTTGTTGGAGAATTAAATTCATTCAAGCTGAGGTTGGTTTCTTTATGTAATAGTTGTATTCCGAAGAACTTTGATATTCGATGGTTATGGAAATTTCCGACAGCTGAGGTCAAGGTCCTATATCTTTAGTTCAGAGCAGTTTCGTAGCACGTGAGTATACCTTAGGATTTAATAACTTTGAACATTAATTAAATTGCAATAAAGAATATAACATTAAAAATTTGAGTAACGTAAAAAGCTTTTAATGAAACAGCAAATTAAATAACAAATCTATTGTGTGTCAGAATGTTTACACGTACACAAAGTGTACATTTGGTAAAGCACTGAATGACATATTAGATATATAGAAAACATAGATTCAGTTGTCCTATCTAGACGTCACATGTCGTCTTAATTTAATTTAAAATATGTTTAAATATTTTGAGGTAATGAACTTGCATTTTTCATCGACATGTGAAATTCGCGTACTTACTGTTAAATGAAAAATAACTTAGAGTAATTACATTCTACAATATCAGCACTTTGATAATTAAATTTTATTGTGAAGGTCAAGGAAGTACTTCATTGATTTAAAGAAATTTATGTATTATGAGTAACTTGGAAAATTTTAAGTCAGTATATTTAAATTTTGTAGAAAGATCCATTCAGAGATCTTCCTATTTTTGAATGCAAAGCTTTACTAGTATATTTCTGTCCTAGAAAAATAATTAAATGAAAATTTTTTTAGAGATACGAATTTAGATATTATAATTACATGAATCCAGAAATTTATCTAAATAGAATCTATTTTGTTTTTGAATGACTTTTTATTATTTAGAATTCAAGTAAAAAAAAAAATTACAAGTCATCCCCGATTAGAAATTGTGTGTAATGAAAACAAATTCTCTGGGTATATATTTTAGAAACCTAAATTCTATTATTTTATTTTTGGCAAATATTTTTGAGGACACAAATGGTGTCCATGTTGTACCTTTGTTTGTTCACAGGTCAAGCCGAGACATCTGTATGACATCTGGTGTTTGAGGTCTTGGTAAGTGTGTTTTAAAGAGTGAAATTCAGGTTTTATGGCTATGTTAGTGGTGTTGACATATGATTTCCGCATTTCCCTAATACAAGCACAGTTAAATTTTGTTGGTTATTATATTGAAAAATACGGTGGCGCTCATTAAATATATTTTTGGTCTTTTCACAACCCATGATCCAAGCTCATGATCTACCCAGAGCTAACACTCGACTAGCCGTTTATGTCTTAAGAGTTTTTCTTTATCTCAAGCCATTCTCCATCCAACTTTACCTTGGGCTTACATTAATAAGAAGAAATTCTCGACCTTGTGATATCAGGTTAGGGTTTAGGAAATGTAAAGGTATAATTTTTTAGCTGATAGTCACGAGGATAAAGTTAATAATAAAAAAAATCAAGCAAGAAATGATTATTTATTACACTTGCGCTCACAACGTGGGGCTGGAATAATTTCACTTGGAGGCTCGAATAATTTCACTTGGAGGCTCGAATAATTTCATTTGGAGGCTGGAGTAATTTCATTTGTACACTGGGGCTAAATAGTTTGCAATTATATTCATTACACTTGTACTCAGCGACTGAGGTTTAAATCGATTTTAATAATGTGATTTTGTAGTTTCATTTTTGTTACAGTATATAGTGGATTCTTAATATTGTTAGGACACCCTTTTGATTGTGAATTCATCTTCAAAGATTATATTGTTGGGATACTTTAGTGAAATATAGATATTTAATCATGGCAGAAATTTATAGCATCGTTCATTTACTTAAAAATGAGTTAGAATATGAATTGAACATTAGAGGCATTGAAAATTCAAGACCAGTTTCAGATAAAAGGAAAATTTTAGCAAGGTTGTTGGCCAAAGAAGCAGATAAACCAGGCTGTTTGATTGATCTTTCAAGTTATAAGGTGATTTCGAAATAGAGAAAGAAGAAATTGAGTTTAGTATAGAGTCAGTTAAAAATGTTTTGTTAGAATTTATTGATGATCCTGCCGATTCTATTTTTAAAAGGATACGGTCAAGATTAATACATCTTACAGGTAGAATTCAACGGTTAAAGCTCCCTAAATAAAATTTTGAGGAAGTTGTGTTATTTAAAAATGAAAGTTTGGCTAATATTCTTGTTGTGGAGGCAGATCTTCATGAGAGATTAAATAAAGATTTAAGTTCAAATCATAATGATATAAGCATAAATTCTTGCGTTGCATCTAATGTGCCCACTCCAACGGTCACATATGTCACACAGTCAGTTCCTATTGGATCATGGTCTATCAAATATTCAGGAAACCCATCCCTCTTATATCAATTTTTAGAAAACATTAGTGACATTGCACAGTCACGAAAAGTATCTGAAGTGGAATTGTTTAATTCTGCAGTTGAATTGTTTACTGGTGATGCATTGGTATGGTATCGTTGCGTTCGTAGTTCATTAACAGATTGGAGTTCGTTGGTTAGTAGATTAAAGGAAGATTTCTTACCAGCACATCCTGAGGACGATATTTGGGAAAAAATTAAAAGTAGATTTCAGAAAAATGGTGAATCAGTTGTTTTATTTATTGCTAATACGGGAAGTTTATTTAACCGATTACCTATTATTCCTGCAGAACATACTAAAGTTAGAATAGTCAAGAAAAATTTATTACCATATTTTATTCAGCACCTTGCTCTTACAGAGATAGAGAATATTAGTACTTTAGTTAAATTATGTAAGAAATTAGAAGAATCTTCTTTAAGTAAACAAAAATCTGTTTCAGCTGTGTCATATAGTAACAAGCAACCTATTAATTATTCTACTCCACATTTTAGAAGTAAACCCCCTAGTTCATTTCAGAATGCTTCAAGTCGTGTTTATACCCCTACGTCTTCACATTCTCCAGTTCAAGTTCTTAATTCTGCTACCCCCATATCAGAAACGAGTGGAGTAGGTAACCCCTCTATTAAACATAAATTAGTATGTTGGAATTGTTCACGTTATGGACATACTTTCAGTGTTTGTAGATCTTTTAAAAGATTATTTTGTTATGGTTGTGGTCGTAAAGGAGTGACTAGTATCACTTGTCCGTCGTGTCCAACTAAACGAGTAACGGAACAGAAGTTGAATAGCGAATTTCCTGGTTTTAGACAAAAAGGTACAATTATGTTGTGTGGTCAAGAAGGTCTATGTTGTAAGGAGGAGTGGTCACAATGGCTTCAGGTAGTTAGAAATTTTTGCAAGACTAGAGTTCCACCTAAAGCTAATGCATTATTTGAGAAAAAGCCTTAAGATAATCGCCTATATGTGATGGTAAAGTTGTTTGATATGCATATTACAGGTTTATTTGATTCTGGATGTACTACATCGATAATAGGTTCCCTCGCCGTCCCAGTGATTGAAAAAATGAAGTTAAATGTTTTTACATCTGAAAAGAAAGGAGTATCGACTGCAGATGGTTCGTTAAAATTGGTAGAAGGTTCAGTTGATTTACCTATCCGTATTGGATCGGAATGTCGTATTTTGAACGCGTTAGTTGTACCTTCGTTGCCTCATGCCTTTATCTTTGGGAGTGATTTTGCTAAATTGTTTGGTCTAATTACTGATTTTAAAAACAATTTTTGGTATATTAGTGATGACGTGGGAAATCATATTTCTTATGTTGGACAGTCGTCCTTGCCTTTAAGTTGTAAAGATAGTTTGTATAGTTTGGAAGAATTGTCAACCGAGCACAGAAAGCAAGCTCAAGCGGTTATTGATTCGTATAATGAAATAAGTAGTGAAAACAGATTGGGTCGTACTAATAAAATTGAAATGTTCATTGATACAGGTGACTCTAAGCCAGTTCGTAGAAAGCCGTATGTTATGTCGCCATATATGAACGAAATATTGAACAGAGAGCTAGATGATATGCTAAAGTTAGGAGTTGTAGAACCTTGCGTTAGTCCGTATTGTTCCCCGGTATTATTGGTTAAAAAGAAGTCCAGTAATGAGTATAGATTTTGCTTTGATGGCCGAATGTTAAATGATGTTACCAGGCATGACAGTTACCCTATGGCAAACATAGACGGGATTCTTAATTTATTACGAGGTGCAAATTATATTTCTAATTTAGATATGAGAAAAAGTTTTTGGCAAATCTCTCTTTCAGAGAGTTCTAAAGATGAAACTGCTCTTAGCATTGTTTCTAGAGGTCAATATCGTTTCACTTGTGTACCTTTTGGACTTCGGAATGCAGCTCAAACCCAACAAAGGCTTGTTGATGCTATAATTGGACCACGTTATGAACCTCATGTTTTTTGCTATCTTGATGATGTAATACTAGTGTCTTCTACTTTTGAAGAACATCTAGAACTTCTTGCGAATGTTAAAGAACGTCTCAAGGAAGCAAACTTGACTATTAATTTGAAGAAATGTGAGTTTTTTAAAAAATCTTTAAAGTTCCTTGGTCACATAGTTGGCTCTAACTCTCTTCGTGCTGATCCTGATAAGATATCCGCTATGGTAAACTTCCCACGTCCGAAGACTACGACAGAAGTTAAACAATTTTTGGGTATGTGCAGTTGGTATCGTCGGTTTATTCGAAACTTCTCTTCGTTAGTGTCGTCTATTAATGACCTTATTAAGAAGAAAAAGAAAGGACAAGAAGTTATTTGAAATCCTGAGGCTGAATCGTCATTTATACAGATTAAACAAGCTCTAGTTTCTGCTCCGTTATTATCGCAGCCGGATTATTCGCTTCCATTCATTATCGAATGTGATGCCAGTGACACTGGATTAGGAGCTGTTCTGATTCAGAAAATTGATGATATTGAACATGTGATTTCGTACGCGAGTAAAACGCTAAATCGAGCTGAAAGGAATTATTCGGTTACTGAAAGAGAATGTCTGGCAGTAATCTTTGCGATTGAGAAATTTAGACTATGGGTTGAAGGCACCCGCTTTACAGTTGTGACAGATCACTTTTCTTTGTTGTGGTTAAATAATATTCAAAATCCGACTGGTAAATTAGCCAGGTGGGCTGTACGTTTGAAACAACATACGTTTGATTTAGTTCATAGAAAATGTAAATTTAATGTTGTGCCCGATTGTCTTAGTCGTGCAACCCCTCCGGGCAATCCTGTTGTCGACTTAATTGAAGTTAATTTAGAAAAATTAGATTCGTGGTACGTTTCCTTAAGGAATAAAATTTTGTCTTCTCCAGAAAGTTACCCTCAATGGAAAGTAGAAAATAATTTTGTATTTAAATTTCTCCCCTCCAATTTACCCGTATCTTCAAATTTAAGTGAATGAAAATATTTAGTACCTATAGCTCAGCGAGAGGAAATTATTCGTTCTTGTCATGTTCCTTCTGTTGCAGGACACTTTGGTTTTGCTAAAACTAATTCTAGAATACAAGAACATTTTTATTGGCTTAAAATGAATATAGATGTACTCCGATTTTGTAAGAAGTGTTTAACGTGTGGTGCTCAAAAGTCATCGAATGTTGGTCCTCTTGGTTTAATGGGTAAAGAGAAAGAAGTGAAGTTTCCTTTTCGGACAATAGAGCTAGATTTTATGGGTCCGTTTCCACTTTCGAAACTTGGACATAAATGGTTATTGCTAGTAGGTGATTGGTTTTCTAAATATACTTTGTTAGATCCTCTACGTAGTGCAAAAGCACACAGCATACAACGTTTTATGGAAGAAAAAGTTTTTCTAGTATTTGGCGTTCCAAAATTTGTTATATGTGACAATGGACCTCAATTGTCAGGTAGAATTTTTAAAACCCTTTGCAATAAATATGATATTCAGAAGATATGGTATAATACGGTATATTCTCCGCAGTGTAACTTGGTGGAAAGGATCAATAAAACTGTGGGTACTGCTATTCGTTCGTATATTGATACACACGATTCGTGGGATTCAGAACTGCCTCAAATTCAGTATGCTATTAACTCTTCAAAACACCAATCTACAGGTTATACCCTTAATTTTTTACTTTTTGGTCGCAGTGTTCCAGTTAGCGGAAGATTCTACAGTGGTGGTTCTATACCTAAAGAAGATATTGAATTTATTCCGGGTAGTCGACCATTATATGTATCAGATCGACAAGGTCTCTTCGATATTTTATAGAGGTGCATGGTAATTTACATTCAGCTTATGAGCGAGCAAGTCGCCAATATAACTTGAGAAGAAGAAATGTGTGCTTTGAAGTTGGTGATAAGGTGTGGAGAGTAAACAAGGTTTTGTCTAGTGCAGGCAATAAATTTACTGCTAAACTTGCACCAAAGTTTGTTTTATGCGTGTTTAGAAAAAAGATTTCTAATTTAGTTTATGAGTTGAGTAACATAGATGGTTCTAAGGCAGGACGATGGGATGTCAAAGACTTGAAGCCATACTCTGCGATAGGTGATGATGAAGATGAAGATTTTCAGAATGTTTCTGCTCCATAAGTATTTTCCAATTATAGTTGATGTCCGTCGTAATTTTTTTTTGTCCATGTTTTGAATTCTTAAGTAGGACAAGATTAAAGTTAGTTAAAATTTTTGATTTGCTTAAAATAATTTTTGGTTTTAGTAGTAATAGAGCTTGATGTGTCTATTGATCATGATATTGCATGTGTTTAATGATGTATTTGATGACGTTAATGATGTGTTAGATGATGTATTTGATGACGAAAATGATGTGTTTATTGATCTTGATAATGATGTTTTTTTGTGGAAGATGATGCGTTTTATGGGATGTTTCAGAGTGCAGCATGTGCTTAGATGTGTTGCATGTATATAGTGATGAGTATGCAGTTAGTGATGAAGTACGTATTTAGTGATGAGTATGCACTTAGTGAAGAAATACGTATTTAGTGATGAAGTATATGTTTGAGAATATAGAGAATGTTTAGTAATGTAGTAAGCATATAGTAATACAGTTAAAGTGAGATGGTATAGTAAGCATTAGAGAAATGCTTAAGTTTTGGTTTAGTGGTTTGAGACTAAGCTTGATGTGCTTATTTTAGTTGAGAGTTTAGATGAGCTAAGATAGTTCATGAGAAGTTTTTAGTGAGTTGCGGGTGGATGTCTCCCAGTTGGCTCAAGTTATAGTTTATTGCTGACTAGAAGCGGTTTGTAGTCCCTACGGGACTACTTTGAGCGCCTCAAACTCTCTGCGTCCTCACACTCTCTGCGTCCTCACACTCTCTGCGTCCTCACACTCTCTGCGTCCTCACACTCTCTGCGTCCTCACACTCTCTGCGTCCTCACACTCTCTGCGTCCTCACACTCTCTGCGTCCTCACACTCTCTGCGTCCTCACACTCTCTGCGTCTTCACACTCTCTGCGTCCTCACACTCTCTGCGTCCTCACACTCTCTGCGCCCTTACACTCTCTGCGCCCTTACACTCTCTGCGCCCTTACACTCTCTGCGCCCTGACACTCTCTGCGCCCTTACACTCTTAAGTTTAACACGTATCTCCGTAATGAAGATTAAATGTTATTGACAATGGTTTTGAAAATGGGAGATAGACCTAATTCTTTGAAGAGCAAAATTTCCTTAATAAAGGCATTTAAATTTTAGTTACATTGAGCCAGAATTTGGATTTCACCAAGGTTCCATGGTTTTTGTGTTTATAGAAAAATCGTTGGAAAAGTAAAAAAAAGCCTAGAAAATTGCCAAAAAGTCTAGACAATTGCCAAAAAGCCTAAAAAGTTGCCCAAAAGCCTAGAAAATTGCCAAAAAGGCTAGAAAATTGCCCAAAAGCATAGAAAATTGCCAAAAAGCCTAGAAAATTGGCAAAAAAGCCTAGAAAATTGCCAAAAAGCCTAGAAAATTGGCAAAAAGCCTAGAAAATTGCCAAAAAGCCTAGGAAATTGCCAAAAAGCCTAGAAAATTGGCAAAAAAGCCTAGAAAATTGCCAAAAAGCCTAAAAAATTGCCAAAAAGTCTAGAAAATTCCGCCATAGTTTAGAAAACTCCGTCAAAAACTAGAAAACCCTGTCAAAATCTAGAAAACTCCGGCAAAATCTAGAAAACCGTCAAAACCTAGAAATCTCCGTCAAGATCTAGAAAACTCCGTCTAAATCTAGAAAACTCCGTCAAAATCTAAAAACTCCGCCAAAATCTAGAAAGCTCCGCCAAAATATAGAAAACTCCGCAAAAGCTAGGGAATCCCGTCAAAATTGAGAAAACCCGCCAAACTTGGCGAAAATTCGCCAAAATTGAGAAAATTCCGTCAAAATTAAATCAATTCCGTCAAAATTGAGGCAATTCCGTCAAAATTGAGGAAATCCCAGTCAGCCAGACAGTCAGCCAAACAGACAGACAGTCAGTAAGCCCTACAGACAGACAGTCAGTCAGACAGACAGACAGACAGTCAGCCAGGCAGACAGTCGGCCAGTCAGCCAGGCAGACAGTCGGCCAGGCAGATAGTCAGTCCGGCAGACAGTCAGACAATCAGTCAGGCAGACAATCAGCCAGGCAGATAATTAGCCAGGCAGACAAACAGCCAGGCAGACAATCAGCCAGGCAGACAATCAATCAGGCAGACAGGCAGACAGACAGCCATTCAGACAGCCAGACAGACAGCCAGTCAGACAGGAAGACAGGCAGGCAGGCAGTCAGCCGGGCAGACAGTCAGCCAGGCAGGCAGCCATGCGCGACAGCTAGCCAGACAGACAGCCAGCCAGGCAGTCAGTCAGTCAGGCAGACAGTCAGCCAGGCAGACAGTCAGCCAGGCAGACAACCAGTCAGGCAGACAGCCAGCCAGACAGCCTGGTAGCCATTCAGCCGGGTAGCCAGTCAGCCTGGTAGCCAGTCAGCCAGGCAGCCAGTTAGTCAGTCAGTCCACCCAGGCAACCCCAGCCAACTCCAACCAACCCTAGTCAACCTCAGCCAACCCCAGTCAACCCCAGACAACCCCAGTCAACCCCAGTCAACCCCAGACAACCCCAGTCAATACCAGGCAATACCAGCCAGTACCAGCCAGTACCAGCCAGTACCAGTCAATACCAGCCAATACCAGTCAATGCCAGTCAATGCCAGTCAACACCAGCCAACACCAGCCAATACCAGTCAAGCCCAAGCCAATCCGAGCCAATCCCAGCCAATCCCAGCCAACCCCAGCCAATCCCAGCCAATCCCTAGCCAATCCCAAGCCAATCCCAGCCAATCCCAGCCAATCCCAAGCCAATTCCAGACAATTCCAAGCCAATCCCAGTCAATGCCAGCAAATCCCAGCTGTTACCAGCCAACTTCAGTCAATCCAAGCCAAGCCAAGCCAATCCAAGACAAAACAATCCAAGACAATCCAAGCCAATCCATGTCAACCGCAGCCAATCCAAGGCAACCGCTGCAAATCCAGGTCACCCGCAGTTAATCCAAGCCAACCGCAGTCAATCCAAGTCAACCGCAGTCAATCCAAGTCAACTGCAGCCAATCCAAGCCAACCGCAGCCAACCCAAGTCAACCGTAGCCAATCCGAGCCAATCGCAGCCAATTTCAGACATTAGAGTTAAATCCAGTCAACAGAATCAATCCCAGCCAGTAGAATCAATCCCAGTCAGTAGAACCAATTGCAGCGAGTAGAATCAATTGCAGACAGTAGAATCAATTGCAGTCAGTAGAATCAATTGCAGTCAGTAGAATCAATTGCAGTCAGTAGTGTCAATGCCAATGGCTAGGGTCAATCCCAATGGCCAGAGTCAATCCCAATGGCTAGAGTCAATCCCAATGGCTAGAGTCAATCCCAATGGCTAGAGTCAATCCCAGTGGCTAGAGTCAATTCCAATGGGTAGAGTCAATCCCAATGGGTAAAGTCAATTCAAAGCAGTATAAGCAATTGAAAACAATCGAAAACAATTGAAAACAATCGAAACCAATTGAAAACAATTGGAAACAATTGAAGCAATTGAAAACAATTAAAGCAATTGAAAACAGATGAAAACAATTGAAAACAAATGAAAACAAACGAAAACAAACGAAAACAACCGAAAACAATGGAAAACAATGGAAAACAATTGAAAACAATTGAAAACAATTGAAAACAATTGAAAACAATTGAAAACAATTGAAAACAATTGAAAACAATTGAAAACATTAGAAATCATTAGAAAACAATAGAAAACAATAGAAAACAATTGAAAACAATTTAAAAAAATTGTAAACAATTTAAAACAATTTAAAACAATTGAAAAACAATCTAAGACAAATTAAAACAATTTAAAACAATCTCGAATGCAGCATAAGAAATAAAAACAAAAGCAGCACAAAATTTAATCGTGTAGAAATTGTAATAAAGTCATGGTTTAGAAGAGGCATATGCGTCATGAAGTGTAGAAAAAATTGCCGAAAGCAATGTTCCTGAATGAAACAAAGTTCAAAAGTATTTTAAAAACACAGGATCCGAAGGTTTTTCCTTTAGCAGCGTGAAGAATACCAGCTGCATTTTCCTGATTACAGTAAGTGGGAAATTGTTTATGTAGACATAAAAACGCTAAATATATCAACTTCTCTAAATCAGCACGAACCGAAGCCATTATGTTTTGTAGTTCGTGTTATTGGCGGGTAACGTATATGATTCGTTCAATGCAATAGTTCGTTTAGGCTGACGTTTGGCATATTAGCAGCAAGTGGCTGGTAATGAACCTACATTGTTTAAAAATATTATAATACAAGCAGCCAATCCAAATTGAACAATATTTAGTAATTGTTAACGTAGTCAGTCTTACGTATGAGCATATTTTGTATAACGTGCTCGTTAATAGGAACTCATTTTAAGCAAAACGTTCGGCTGAAGTAAATGCAAGTAATTGTACAGTTATTGGTGCAACTGAAAAATGCGTCTTTCATGCCGTAATATGCGTTGAACAGAGCTCCAATAAATGGTAGAAATGAATGTACGCAGGGGTTAACGAATGTAGGTTTTACGCTTAAAAATTTTGTTAGTAGCAACGAAGTTGACCACCAACTGTTGTAACCCTAATAAGTAGGACATTGTGTATATGCGTGTACCACAAAAAACTTTTTTTTATTGCAGACATAAAATTAGACACAGTTATGCAAGTTGAAAATGCAGTGGGATCCCCGGAAATGTTCTAGAGACGAATATCTGAAAATGAAATTATATATAATGTGTGTAATGTAGGCAACCCGAAATACTTAAATGAACTGCGACCTGCCTACAATCGCCAGATAGGAAGGCACCTCCAAAAAATAGACCGCGCATACTAATATATTCTTTAAAGTGGGTATTATTTAAAGTAGATATTGAATTAGATATTAAATTAGATAATAAATTACTCCAGCTTTCTATATATAGGAAAAATGTTGTAAATGGTTCTAGGATACGGTTAGTGTTTAATGATGTATATTTGAAATGTTTGAAGTAACTTGAGTAACTTAGAAAATTAATTGGTTCATACATCTTTCTCGCACTAACGGTAACCGACATGTTGGTGCTGTCGGTGAACGCGCTTCGTGTTTTTTGTTTCAATTGTTCGTACGTTATGTAATGCATAAGCTATTTTTTTCCAATAACTTTGACAATTCCAGGAAAGTCAAATTTTTTTTTAAACAGTTTTAGAGTAAGTGTATGTTAGATTTTATAAATTATAGACATTATAGACCGTTGCAAAGCGTATGAGAAATGATCTGATTCTTTTTATGCATACTAATAAATAAAATAAATGCAGATGGTTGTTTATAAAGTTGACGAAAAAATTAAAAAAAGTAAATGGAACTGGTAATTGAACCATTAAACTTACGCTTGGTAGCCAGATATCATAGCATCGCGCTATGGAGGTGTCCGTATTTGTAAATTGGTTAGTAGTATACTTTCAATTACTTTTAATTACCCCCCTGAATTACTTTCAATTTAGCGGACCAAACACGAAATACACCGAATTCTGACCAAATCACGGCCTATTGAAAATGCTCGGCTATCATCGTGAAGAAACGCCAAAATGAAAAATTTATTATTTTTGAAATAAATAGCCAGCGTATGTGAAAAAGCGACGTTTTCCTATAATTTAAATCAAGTAACGGTACTTCTAAATCATATTGGTTGAATTGTAATGGAAAATTCCAGAAATTTGAAAGGAAGTATGTTACCATAGATTTTGAAGGTACACGCTCGTACTTTTCCGTTGGTGATCGTTACCTGATTTTGACGTTTGTCGAATAAATTATACAATTTTTAATAAGTGTTTTAAGAAAAAACTGCAGTGGTAGCCCGCAAATGGTGAATTATTCAGTTTTTAGAATACGAATAGCGTTGTTTGGCATATATTAGAAATTTTTCAACGCCCGAATACGAATTTTACAAACCAACTCGATCTTTTCTTCTCTCTCGTACTAACGTCAACGGAACAGTTCCTGACCTCGTCGCACGACTGGTTCGGTTTTTAGATCGGAATTTTTTGAGGAATCCAAGCTTTTTTAACACGTTAACGAATACGTCGCTTCAAATTAATCTTTTCCCGGAAAATCCTTATTTCTCCGCAAGTTATCGGTTTTCCGCCATAAAAACCGGCCTATCCTAAGCACGCAAAAATTCTCCACCTAACCACCACCCGTCCGCGCCCCCCAACTCCGAAACCCTCGGACGCAAATCCCAATAAGCGATCGATTCGAGCCTCTCAACTTTAACACAAAGACGGGCATACAAAACTTATAGTTATTAGACTAGAAGCGGTTTGTAGTCCCTACGGGACTACTTTGAGCGCCCCGCCCTCTTTGCATTCCGCCCTGTTGCGCCCCGCCTTCTTTGCGCCGAGCCCTCTTTACGCCGAGTCCTCTTTGCGCCGAGTCCTCTTTGCGCCGAGTCCTCTTTGCGCCGAATCCTTTTTGCGCCGAGTCCTCTTTGCGCCGATGCCTCTTTGCGCCGAGTCCTCCTTGCGCCGAGTCCTCTTTGTGCCGAGTCCTCTTTACGCCCCGCCCTCTTTGCGCCCCGTCCTCTGTACTCCCCACCCTCTTTGCGCCCCGCCCTCTTTACATCCCAGCTTCTTTACATCCCAGCCTCTTTACATCCCACCCTCTTTGCGCCCCGCCCTCTTTGCGTGCCAGTCCTTGCACCACGTCCGCTTTGTGCCCCGCCCTCTTAGAGACCAGCGCTCTTAGCGCCTCGCTCTCATAACGCCCCGCCTTTTTTTGCTGAAAACAACCGGGAAACATCATAAACCACCGAGAACCATCGGAAACGTTCGGAAAACGTCGTGACCCACCGTGACCCACCGTGACCCACCGCGACCCACCGTGACCCACCGTGACCCACCGCGACCCACCGTGACCCACCGTGACCCACCGGGCCCCACGGGGCCCCACAGGACCCTACGGGTACCCACCGGGTACCCACCGGGTACCTACCGGGTACACACCGGGACCCACCTGGAACCACATGAAAGCACTTGGAAAATATCAAGATTACTTTGCTCTGGTACACTTTGTCAAAATCAGCCGGGGGAGTTGATCCGATATAGAACACTTCGCCCTAGTAGACCTTGTCGAAAACACTTACAGCCAGTCGATCGGGTCAAGATCACATTGTCCTAGTCGACTTAGTAGACTTAGTCGAAATTACTCAGAGGGAGTCAATCGGGTCAAAATCACTTTGCCCTAGTAGACTTTGTCGACATCACTTCAGGTAGTCGATCGGATCAAGGCCACTTCGTCTTAGTAGACTTTGACGAAATCACTTCGGGTAGTCGATCGGATCAAGGCCACTTCGTCTTAGTAGACTTTAACGAAATCACTTCGGGTAGTCGATCGGGCCAAGGCCACCTCGCCCAAGTAGACTTTGTCGAAATTACTTTGGGGAGTTGATTGGATCAAGACCACTTCGCCCAAGTAGACTTTGTCGAAATTACTTTGGGAGTCGATCGAATCAAGGCCACTTCGCCCAAGTAGACCTTGTCGAAATCACTTTGGGGAGTTGATTGGATCAAGACCACTCCACCCTAGTAGTCTTTGTCGAAATCACTTCGGAGAGTCGATAGGATCAAAACCACTTCGTCGTAGTGACCTTGTCGATATTACTTCGGAGAGGCGATCGGATCAAAACCACGTCGCCCTAGAAGTTTTTGTCGAAATCACTTCGGGGAGTCGATAGGATCAAGACGACTTCGCCCTAGTGACCTTGTCGATATCACTTCGGAGAGTCGATCGGATCAAAACCACGTCGCCCTAGTAGTCTTTGTCGAAATCACTTCTGGGAGTCGATAGGATTAAGACCACTTCGCCTTAGTGACCTTGTCGATATCACTTCGGAGAGTCGATCGGATCAAAACCACGTCGCCCCTGTAGTCTTTGTCGAAATCACTTCGGGGAGTCGATAGGATGAAAACCACTTCGCCCTAGTGACCTTGTCTATATTACTTCGGAGATTCGATCGGATCAAAACCACGTGGCCCTAGTAGTCTTTGTCGAAATCACTTCGAAGTGCCGTCCGGACCAAGACCACTTCGTCCTAGTGACCTTGTCTATATCACTTCGTAGAGTCCATCGGATCAAAACCACGTCGCCCTAACAGTCTTTGTCGAAATCACTTCGAAGGGTCGATCGGATCAAGATCACTTCGCCCTAGTAGTCTTTGACGAAATCACTCAGGGAAGGCGATCGGATAAAGATCATTTCGCTCTAGTACACTTTGTCGAAATCACTTAGGGAGAGTCACTCAAGGAGAAAAAGCAAAAAGCAAAAAGCAAAAAGCAAAAAGCAAAAAGCAAAAAGCAAAGGGCAAAAGGCAAAAGGCAAAAGGCAAAAGGCAAAAGGAAAGAAGCGAAGAAAAGCAAAAGGCAAAAGGCAAAAGGAAAAAAGCGAAGAAAAGCAAAAGGCAAAAGGAAAGAAGCGAAGAAAAGCAAAAGGCAAAAGGCAAAAGGCAAAAGGCAAAAGGCAAAAGGCAAAAGGCAAAAGGCAAAAGGCAAAAGGCAAAAGGCAAAAGGCAAAAGGCAAAAGGCAAAAGGCAAAAGGCAAAAGGCAAAAGGCAAAAGGCAAAAGGCAAAAGGCAAAAGGCAAAAGGCAAAAGGCAAAAGGCAAAAGGCAAAAGGCAAAGGCAAAAGGCAAAAGGCAAAAGGCAAAAGGCAAAAGGCAAAAGGCAAAAGGCAAAAGGCAAAAGGCAAAAGGCAAAAGGCAAAAGGCAAAAGGCAAAAGGCAAAAGGCAAAAGGCAAAAGGCAAAAGGCAAAAGGCAAAAGGCAAAAGGCAAAAGGCAAAAGGCAAAAAGCAAAAGGCAAAAGGCAAAAGGCAAAAGGCAAAAGGCAAAAGGCAAAAAGCAAAAGGAAAGAAGCGAAGTAAGGCAAAAAAGCGAATAAAGACAAAAAAGCGTAGAAGGGCAAAAAGCGAAGCAAGACAAAAAGCGAAGAAAGGCAAAAAGCGAAGAAAGGCACAAAAAGGCAAAGAAAAGCAGAGAAAAGCAGAGAAAAGCAGAGAAAAGCAGAGAAAAGCAGAGAAAAGCAGAGAAAAAGCAGAGAAAAGCAGACAAATGCACAGGTAAGCGGAGAAAAGCACAGAAAAGTGCAGAAAATAACAGAAAATTACAGAAAATCGCAGGAAAGCCCAGAAAAGCCCAGAAAAGCACAGAAAAGCGCAGAAAAGAAAAGAAAAGAAAAGAAAAGAAAAGGAAAGCAAAGAAATAATAATAAAAAACAATGAAATAATAATAAAGCGTTATTATATAACAGTTGCATGTGTTGTTATCTGTAAAAAACAGAAATTGTGTGCAATAAAAGTAATGTAAGTTAAGCTCCTAAGCATGTTATTATAAATACATCAATGTAATGTTCATATAGCGATAGGAACAATATGAAGAACACATTCTGATCTACATTCTGATGTACATTCTGATGTACAATAATTGTTAAATAAATAAAGCAGATATAAAAACGCAACAGATATTATCTAAATTGGTCAAAAAGTCGATTGCAATACATATCAATTACAGAAAGCTTAAGCAACTGCCGTTTAAGATTTCAAGCCATGTTACCGAACCTAGTCTATTGAAATTATGAAAATCAGTTGATCGTCTTATTTTATTTGATGTTTATTTAATTGATTTACTTGATGTTATTGAAAATAAACTTACAGCTAATTTAGGTAATTACTGGTTTTACTTTCTCAGTCGTATTTTTATTATCCAATTCCATGCCGTCTCTATCTAACAGTGTATAAGTATTGTCCTGAATGAGAAATGGAATAGAACAAATAAAAATCCATACATGCAAATAATATGATGTTAATAATGCGTTGTTAATGATACGTTGTTAATAATACGTTGTTAATAATACGTTTTTGAATGAAAATAAGGAATAAATAAAATATTCTATTCCGTAGTATGGCCGTTATAATTTACATATTTTGAAATAGTATAACAGCTATCAAAATTGAAGAATCTTTATTAATTGTTAATGTAGTTAGTTTTACATATGAGCATATTTTTTAATAGGAACTTATGTTAAACATAACCTCCACCTGAAGCAAACGCAACTAATTGTACCGTTATTGATTTAATTGAAAAATGCGTTTGCCATGCCATAATATGCGTCTAACTTTTCTCAATTAAATTATAGAAATGAGTATACGTAAGCGGTATTGAATGTAAGTTTCACGTTTAGAATCTTTTTTTGCAGCATATATTCGGTATTTTATAAAGACTTTCAGTTAATGTAGGTACCGCTTGGTTATACCTTGTTGGTCATACCTTGTTGGTCATACCTTGTTGGTCATACTTTTAAAAAACTACACCATGGTGCCTAGCTTTTAAAAAGTATTGGGTATTCTCGTTAAGATAAATTGTAAAAAAAATTAACGTAATCAATGTGACCTTATTTATAAATATAATACATACGTGCAAACTCAACTAAAGACCTGTTTTGTAGTCGAGTCGATAATCTCCCCGTATGTTTTGCATTGGTTCATGAACAATTTCGAAATTCAACAGTATAGGTTGTGAACAGTAATTTGGAACGTTTATTTTGCTGCAAAATTGCGATAAAACTCGGTTGAATAAATAACAACAAAAGCACGTTAATATTATGGGTATGTTTAATATTTCAAAGGCGGCATTATTTAATCAGATATTATTTTATTCCAGTTTTCTATATATAGCAAATGTTCTATGTTATATAGATATAGTGAAATGTTTGAATTCTATATTTGAATATGTTCTATTGAAGGCGTATGACAATAACCTAACCACAAACTTAGTTTATAATAAATGTAAACATTTAGTAATTGCAAACGGTATTAAAAAATGCCGAAACTGTATCATATTCTGAAAAGTAGTACATTTGAACAATATTTATAGCGTGAAATAAAACTTTATAAATGATTAAAGTTTTCATATTATAGCATAAGTTGTACATAAGGAGTGATCAAAATAAATAAGAATGGTGTGTGTGTTCAATCCTAAAAAATACAGTTCTAATCAAAAGACAGAAAAATTAACGTTAAAAAAGGAATGTATTATGGTGTAATACGGTTCAATATCAAATTAAAACCTCTATTGGTACAACTTAAAGTAACGTTCTTCAAAAGATGTTTAATTACTAACTACAACCTCCTGGAAATTGTAAATTGGTAACGTAAACAACTTTTAAGAAAAATACTAAAATATGATACCATCTGTAGGTGCCGTTCCTTGCGCAGGCTTGTTTTTACAATAGTTGATGCTCTTCAACGTAGGCTATCCAAGGTAGTTCCTGTAGAAACACAATTCCAATCGTATTAAGGTGTTGTTAACCTTTTGTAAATTTCAGATTACCATCGTTGTGGCACACCAAATTACAAATTTCAAAGAAAACCATTTTTAGCGTTGTAGAGACAGATATATGTAATATAGACCTTTAACAATGTTTTATACGTTTTGTTAGCAGAAGGTTGAAATAAAAGCAATATGTTTTAGATTTTCTATCTATCGTATGTGCACGATTGAAATCTAGTTGAAATCCCCCTAATAATGTACTTCTGACGATTACATGAAATAATTTGTAATGTATGTAATGAAGTAATACAGACACAAACTTTATAGCATGTTATGACAAATTTGCACAAAACGTTGGACGTGTGTGTAAGCGATTGACTGTCCCTTTATCAGAAATAAGAAATGGGTAGGACATCCACCTGCAAGCTGTGAACGTTGAAAGTAATAGTATTATGTTTGGGCATTGCACTTAGTGGTTTTTTAGGTATGCACAAATACTGCTTAAAAAGCTTTTCAAAGCATCGATGAATTTGCCTTTGGATTCGTTCACTGAAACCATACCTACATGCATAGAATAAAAATTAGAATTCAATTGCGGGAAGAAACATAAGAATTAATCTCTATTTACATAAATAATAAGCCAAGTAATTAATATTTATTAAACAATTTATGCTGTTTAAAGAACGTTAAGAATTATGACAGGTAAAATTTGAAAGTATGCCAACGTACATTAGCAATTTGTGTTATTTCCGAATAAGTAGCTCACGTAAAAACACCACAACCAGTGATACAAACGTCACACCATCTACCAAGGAACGCAGAAGAGATTACGTTTGTGGAATAAAGAACGACAGCTATTTTTGTAAAAGTTCAAAAAAGTAACGATAAGAAATTAATAGCACAAAGCATAGTTCATTCATAAAAATGCTATTCATATCCAGGGATGAGTGGGTGTTTTTCGTTGACCGATGAAAATGATGTAGTACAGGTTTGATATAAATTGAATGCCAATCATAAAAATCACCTATGCAATAACTTGTAGGCAATAATAGTAGATATTCGAATGATAACAGGTAATAGACAGTATACGTCCGCTAAGTATAAATAAAGTGTTAATTTAGAGCTGCGACGTATTTCAGGATCGAGCCCCAGATGCTGTAATGCAAAAAGCATAGCAATGTTTAACTAAAAATTGTCAATTGTTGGTGTTTCAATAGCAAATGTATGTAATATGGAGCTCAAATAATGTTATATACGTTTTTACAGCGTATAATGGAAATAATAACAATAATTTTTAGATTGTGTATTTTATGAAAAGTAACAGATGTCGTATATGTAATATTCAAAAGGTCAATCTCAACATGTAGGTGACAAACCAACGCAAAACATTTTAGTAAATGCTGGTATATGTGTCGTAATGATTTTAGGTACGTTTCAAACCATCTGCATGCCACTTAATGATGAAAGTAATGCATTAAAGAGTCTGAAAAGGAAATTTATTATGGATGCATATTAAGAAGAGAAAAGTAACCTTAAATACCACGACAGGCATGTTTTAGTAAACGTTGAAATAGAAACTTGCTTTTGCGACTTAGTGTGCGTGTGTATATGCAACAGCGGGGCTGCTGAAATACAGTAAAGCTGGTGGAAGATGTCTTCTTGTACGTTTGTGCAATATCGTAGGCCGTATAGCTAGAAAATTTTGCAAATAATAATAATTTAATCAAGCCAGGATCTTTATTTGTTCGATAGGTTCTTCCTTCTGAGTAATAGCAACGAATTTATAAACCTGTAGTAGATTATTTAGTTGAAAGTCATTACAGAAGCATGTGTTCAGGTAATTGCGATAACCAAGTGGAATAGGTACAAACCTTCCTTGTATTACAGGATAAATTAAATAAGCAGGAACCGAACTAAAAATAATTTTTATTGAACTTGTTAATAACTCATATTATTTATCAAGATTTCAATGTGGAAAAAAAGTGCAATATGTAGTATAAGAAAGTAAAGAATGTCACGTTCAATATCTGTCGTATTGAGATCTCTCAAGAATAGTAAGCGAAAGCCAATTAAAAAACGATTATGCGAGCAGGCTGTGGTTTTTGTGCTACAAAGAATAGTAGTAATCCAAACGCATTTCTAAAAATGGAAGTTAACCTCCACAAACAGTGGGCCCCCCATGGTTTGTTGCATGTGGGTGTACGTTTAAGAAACTGAAACCACTGAAAATGTAAAAAAATAAACACTATATAAAACATAATAGAAAATGTATACCTATTGTTGTAGCCGCCTGCAAAGGAACTCCTTGGCGCGAAAACGATATACTACGCACCGTACTGAAATCGTTGAAAACCCCCTTAGAAGGAACACCAAATCACCTCGCAGGGCAGCCTATAAGTGATAAGAAAATTCCTGGCAATCGAAAGTTATAAAGATACCGTACTTTGGAGTTGTAGGATCCTTTGGTTGTTTTCAGGAATAATATTAATGTCCAAATAAACGGAATTGATTCGGGGCGACGTAAATGAAACATATCAACGTTATAGCAATATAAGTATTGGGTAATTATAAAATATTTACCTGTATTTTTCACGTATATAGTTGATGTGACGCATTATAGTTATGTTTTCTGTAGAAAAAACCTGCAATAAATGTTATAAAAGTGATATCAAGTAGCGGGATAAACGGGAAGCGTCCTAAATTGTACTTGTAGTCAATATGGCGATTTTTTAACAAATGATATCGTTACTGAAAGCTACGCACACTCGATATTTTTATTAAACGTTTTAGAACAATTGTATGTAGGACCATGTCCGATGTATAGATGGCGCTATAGGTTGTTAAAAGTAATAATGAAATAAAAAAAAGTCCACGATAGCATTGAACCTTCAACTATCTGAATGGTAGCTGAATGTGTTAGGCCTGCGCTATGTCGCTAGACAAATTTGAAAATGCCGAAAGTGGTATATGTGTTGAATATATCACTACTGCAACATTAGGAATAATGGTAATAAATCGGGCGAGCTCGGTAATTTACGTCGAATAAATTTTATAACTTTTCTTTAAATTTAGATCCTCTATATTAAAAATTGATTCGTCTTTAACTGTTTAATCGATTCTAAAGCTTAAAAATGTATATTAGATCTTTTATTTCGGCCCAGTTTAAAAGTGGCTAAAACAATTCTGTTACGTATTATTTTGATGGTAACTCGTCGTGCGTCTACGCCGACCCTCGTAACCGGCCTTTGACATTTCTCGAATAAATTGCGCAATTTGAAATGAACTTTTTCGAAAAAAGTGTAAAACCTACAAAGGAATGGTTAAGAATTCAGATTTTATTATAGAAATACTGTGTTTTGGCGTATATTACATAATTTTTATTTATCGTATAACAATTCTGGTAACCGGGCGGATAGTCCCTCTCTCTCGAATCAAGGACATCGGACCACCGACTGACCTTGTTGCACCGCGCGCTCGGGTCCCCAGTTCGGAAAAATTAGGCAGATCCAAAAATGTTTCGACACGCATACCGCCGCGTAGGACGAAAATGAGACTTTTAATAAAAACTCGATTTTATCCAGGAACATCTCCTTTGACGCCACCAAAACCCCCCTACGCAACGTACGTCGACGTCCCCCATCAGACTCCAACACTCCCGAATCTCCACCACCTACGCCCTCGGAGGAGATACGCGAAAAGCGATCGATTCGCACCTCTCAACTTTAACACAAAGTCACGCTATCAAGATTTATAGTTTTTAGATTTTGGAGTTCTTTAGTGTTGAATCACTGAAGTTATAGAATTTTTGAGTGAGATAGTTGAGTCTGTAGTAGAGTAGTGATACAGAAAATATTATGAGGTGCTCACTCAAGGATTAAAAGTATTTTGTTGATGGATAGGTGTTGTTATTACTTTGTCTGCTTCTCGAGTATTAAAGATTTGTTTCGTAAATGGACTTAGTAATAAACATTCTTTGGTACCTATTAAATTCATCGATTAGTGTAAATATAACAAGCACTTGGAAATATATGTACATAAATATTTATAACAAGTAAAGTAAAGTTAAGAAGAGTATTTGTTGTACGTATTATTGTTTAGTAGCGATTTTGTCATACTATCAATTTTGTTCATTCTAGTTCTGATTTATAGTTAAATTTTTTTTGCTTTTGGTTAAATTTTTGACTTTGATATGGTTATTGTGTTTGAAACTTTTTGATGACATGCATCTACTGAGTGTTAGATTCCCCTAAATGTTCTTAACCGATTAAATGTAAATACCGATTATGACTTCTCGAATTTGTCCCTTTATAGGCGTGTAGTACGCGTAGTTACTGATCACTCACTCCCATGCATTAATATCCCCCCATATCATTTAGTGAATGATTCTTATTTTTTTTGGTTAAACTTGTCGTTAGTTATAGTTAAAGATTGTGCTGTCTTATATTGAGTAGTTAGATGTTTATACGGTTAATATGAGTAGTTTTGATTCTTTAGTCGTTAAAGTTTTGTTAGAAAAAATTCTTCTATACCTCGAATTTTTTCTCTTGGAAAGAGGCTGTGTAACGTATTTTTTTCTAGTTACACTTCGTTCTTTAAAATAAAAATAAAACAGCTATAATTTAAAATATTTAATTTGTGAATTACCGTCCAATAGAAATTAATACATAAAATTGATACTAACACATAGATTCCTTTACCTTTATGCTCTAAAGTTCGTTACTAAGCTCTGTCGAGTTGTCAATTTGTTCACTTCATTATCAGCGTTCGAACGAGCAAGCTGCTCTGCAGGATAAGTGAAGTCAAGATGGCCGTGTGTAAGCACTTGGCTTCTAACAGTGTTAGAAAAAAGAAGATTAATTGATTGATTCTTGGTGTCTGGAGGTCGAGCCTAACAGCTGTAGCGTGAGCATGATTTTCTATAAGCTTCACTCAGAGCGGTTCAGTTGATCCCTGCAGGCCTAAGGAGATGGAAGCCCCCTTTGACATCATTAATAAAGTTGGTATAAATTAATTAAATAGATTATACTAATATTTTTCATCTTAGTGCAATATCTTAAAGCAATATCTTAACGCAATATCTTGACGCAGTATCTTAAGGCAATATTTTAAGAAGGCAATTACATGTGTTCCGTATATTTCAACTTCACCAATAAATAACATCGAATAAGTAAATCTTGGAGCTAAAATTGTGTTGGAGAATTAAATTCAATCAAGCTGAGGTTGGTTTCTTTATGTAATAGTTGTATTCCGAAGAACTTTGATATTCGATGGTTATGGAAATTTCCGACAGCTGAGGTCAAGGTCCTATATCTTTCGTTCAGAGCAGTTTCGTAGCACGTGAGTGTACTTTAGGATTTAATCACTTTGAACATTAATTAAATTGCAATAAAGAATATAACATTAAAAATTTGAGTAATGTAAAAAGCTTTTAATGAAACAGCAAATTAAATAACAAATCTATTGTGTGTCAGAATGTTTACACGTACACAAAGTGTACATTTGGTAAAGCTGTGAATGACATATTAGATATATAAAAAACATAGATTCAGTTGTCCTATCTAGACGTCACATGTCGTCTTAATTTAATTTAAAATATGTTTAAATATTTTGAGGTCATGAACTTGCATTTTTCATCGACATGTGAAATTCGCGTACTTACTGTTAAATAAAAATAACTTAGAGTAATTACATTCTACAATATCAGCACTTTGATAATTAAATTTTATTGTGAAGGTCAAGGAAGTACTTCATTGATTTAAAGAAATTTATGTATTACGAGTAACAGAAAATTTCAAGTCAGTATATTTAAATTTTGTAGAAAGATCCATACAGAGATCTTCCTATTTTTGAATGCAAAGCTTTACTAGTATATTTCTGTTCTAGAAAAATAATTAAATGAAAATTTTTTTAGAGATACGAATTTAGATATTATAGTTACATGAATCCAGAAATTTATCCAAATAGAATCTATTTTGTTTTTGAATGACTTTTTATTATTTAGAATTCAAGTAAAAAAAAAATTACAAGTCATCCCCGATTAGAAATTGTGTGTAATGAAAACAAATTCCCTGGGTATATATTTTAGAAACCTAAATTCTATTATTTTATTTTTGGCAAATATTTTTGAGGACACAAATGGTGTCCATGTTGTACCTTTGTTTGTTCACAGGTCAAGCCGAGACATCTGTATGACATCTGGTGTTTGAGGTCTTGGTAAGTGTGTTTTAAAGAGTGAAATTCAGGTTTTATGGCTATGTTAGACGTGTTGACATAAGGTTTCCGCATTCCCCTAATACAAGCACAGTTAAATTTTGTTGGTTATTGTATTGAAAAATACGGTGGCGCTCAGTAAATATATTTTTGGTCTTTTCACAACCCATGACCCAAGCTCATGATCTACCCAGAGCTAACACTCGACTAGCCGTTTATGTCTTAAGAGTTTTTCTTTATCTCAAGCCATTCTCCATCCAACTTTACCTTGGGCTAACATTAATAAAAAGAAATTCTCGACCTTGTGATATCAGGTTAGGGTTTAGGAAATGTAAAGGTATAATTTTTTAGCTGATAGTCACGAGGATAAAGTTAATAATAAAAAAATCAACAAGAAATAATTATTTATTACAATCTATTAAAGAAATTAATGCTCCATACATTGTTATAAATGACGTTAAATACACTACTAGTCGGGATGTAAGATACAACTCAATATCTATTGCAAATGCTGCAGATGCTTGTTTTAAAATATTATTTGTCTTAAATGCTCAGTACCAAGCAGAAAGTGCTTATATTTGGTTTTTTATTCAGAAGGCTATTTTTAAATTAGTCACCAAATATGACAAAATTTACACCACTGTAAATTCACTTAAAATTGATCTTGGTATAAATTTGAATCGATAGGTTAAAGTATTGCTTGATTGAAATCATTTTAATCAGTATGCCTACATGTTTTTTATGTTTAAAAGTTCTTGACAGTGCTGCTAAGTTAAATAAACACTTCGATAGTTTTCATCTTAATCACAACTTTTCAGTATATCGATGTGTAGATGATAGTTGTACGCGAATTTTTCACTTAAAAAATACATTTTGCAAACACCTTAATAAGCAACATAAATTTGAAATTCATAATCATAGTGATATGGTTGATCTTGCTTTTGTCCATAATTCTATCGTCTGTACAAGTACAAACATGGACAACTTACAATTGTCAGAATATGATTTCCCATATGAAGTTAAAACAGCTATCGATGTAGATTGTGCATATGAATCAACTTCCTTGCCGACTTTTTTGGCTTCTTTATATGCGCATCCAATGTTGCCTAGAAATGCAGTCCAAATGGTGTTTGATGGAGTGAGCAAATATGTGTGTGGAGGTATATCAAACAGCATTGAAATAGTGTTCGAGAAAACGTTAGGATTATTAAAAAACGGCCAAGATATAACTTCATTTAAACATGAATTTTTATCTGCAATCCGAAGTCCTTTCGATGAATTTAAAACAGAGCATGGGCGTATTAAATATTTTACATCAGCAGGCTCTTATATAGCACCTAAACAAATAGCAATTGGTCAGAGAATAACTACCATTCAAAAATGTGGTTTAGTTTTAGTTGTCACAACCGATTGTTATGAACAGTTAATTCCTCTTCGACTAATCTTAAAATTTTTTTTTCTCTTAATGGAGTTTTAGCCGAAACACTAAACTACATTAATTGTCTTACTTCTCAAGAAGAAAATGTGCTTATACAGAATTTTATTCAGGGAAACTTTTGGATTAAAGAAATGAAAAAACATAAAGGCAAATTGGTTTTCCCATTATTCATGTTTTTTTGATGATTATGAAAGTGGAAATGTTCTTGGTTCTCACTCTGGCATTCACAAATTACGTGCTGTGTATGTTTCCGTGGGATGCATTCCCCCCGATCGAGCATCTTTATTATCTAATATCTTTCTTGCTTTACTTTTTCATTCTTTAGATAGACATGCACTTGGAAATGCAGTTGTTTTTTATCATCTCATTGACGAGTTCAACTATTTGTTGGAAAATGGCATAGAAATAAATGTGCCTGCATTCCAAGGCAAATTATATTTTCAGCTCGCTCTCATAATTAGAGATAATCTTGGCATTTGCTCAATAATTAGCTTTAATAAAACTTTTTCATCCAATTTTCCATGTCGAGTTTGTAATGTTTCCAAGGAAGTATTAAAAACACAGCTGTATGAATGTAAATAACTCTTTCGTAATGTAAAACAATATCAACAACAAATAACTTTATCTAACCCTTTATTGACTGGTATAAAAGAAATGTGTGTATGACTTTCTGTAAAAAACTTTCGTTTGCTTGATCAAGTGGGCGTAGACGTTATGCATGATATACTTGAGGGAGTTGCTTTTTAATAACCAAATATGTTAATGAATTAAAATTTTTTTTACAACTTTTTAATGACAGACTTTCATGCTTTGATTATGGTCCCGACAGTGGTAGCAAACCTTCTATGTTGATTATGGATAATTTATCGAAAAGTAATGTACGCTTTTCTGCATCTGAGATGCTAACTTTTATTCGTTATTTTGGTTTGCTGATAGGTGATTTTATTCCCTCTGATGAACAGTACTGGAATTTATATATCACATTGAGGAAAGTTCTTGATATAGTCATGTCACAAAATATAAGCTCTGGTGTTTGTGATTTATTAAGATGCTTGATAGGCGAATTAAATGAACTTTACTTGACACTGACTCATTCAGCTTTGAAACTAAAATTTCATTTTCTTTTGCATTACCTATCAATTTTGATGAATTATGGTCCTGTAGTTAATTTTTGGTCCATGCGATATGAAGCTAAACACAGATTGTCGAAAATTTGTGCTCGTTCAACTTTTAACAGACGTAATCTTGCATTAACCCTTGCTATAAAACATCAAATGCAACTTAATGAAATATTTTTTAAAGATCACTTAAAAAATAACATTAATGTAGGGGTTTCCCTATAGTAGGGGATAAAGAATACTACTATAGTAAGCCTGCTTATCGTAAAAGGCGATTAAAAGTCGCATCTAGGGGCAGCAGCCTTGCTGGCTAAAAGATATTGGAGGAAGGTCGGTTGGTCTCGGGCGATCTTCAACAATTTACAAGCTTGTTGGGGGTTGGCCGTGACGGATACGGCTTTTTTCTAAAATCTTTAAAAACTGCGTTGTGGAAAGATATGGGAACCTACCACAATATTTCCCAGATGTGCGTGGCCTAAAACACGAAATATATATGATGGAGAGCTCACAAGTAAAATTCTTGTCCGGAGGTAAAATACTCCCTCATTCGGATCTCCGGGAGGGGGTACTTGGGGCTCGTCATCGTAAGAATATAAAACAACAGTTTGATTTAGTGATAAGGACTTGGAATGTAAGGTCATTACTTAGAGTAGATAAGTTAACGAATTTATTAGTCGAAATGAGAAAGGGAAAGCTGGACATTTTAGGTATTAGTGAGGTAAGATGGCCAGATAGTAATGACTTTTGGAAAGATAATTATAGAATAATTGCAACTTCTTCAACTAATGGACAGGCAGGGGTACGAATAGTGTTAGGTAAAAGATTAGGGCATAAAGTTAAAGAGTACTTACAATTTAGTGAAAGAATAATTATGGTTACATTGAGTACAAAACCCACAGACACTGTTTTAGTACAGGTTTACATGCCAACAACTCAGTACGAAGATGAGGAAGTAGAAAAGGTATACGAGGATATAAATAGTATAGTGGGAAAAGTAAAAGAAGATGAGAATTTAATAGTTATAGACGATTTTAATGCGTCAGTGGGAGAAGGTAGTGAGGGAAAAATGGTAGGAAAATTTGGGTATGGCAGACGAAATGATAGAGGAGAAAGATTAGTTGAGTTTTGTCAGGAACATAGATTAGTAACTGTAAACACCCTATTCGAACAACATGTTAGGAGAAGATATACCTGGAAAGCGCCAGGTGATAGGGCTAGAAACCAAATAGATTATATTTTAGTTAAACAAAGATTTAGAAACCAAGTTAAAAACTGTCGTAGTTATCCAGGGGCTGACATAGATAGCGATCATAACTTAGTTAAAATAAAGTGTAAACTAAAATTCAAAAAATTGAGAAAGGTTAAAAGAGAGGGATGAGATCTAGGTAAGCTTAATGATAGAAGGGTAAAAGAGGAATATAAACGAGTATTAGATAATAAGCGCAAAGGGATAGCTGTAGGAGGGAACGTAGAAAATTGATGGAAAGAAATAAAACTGACTGTACATGATACAGCAACACAGGCTATAGGTAAGAAAAAAATAGAAGCGAGAAAACCCTGGGTAACACAGGAGATATTAGATTTAATAGAGAATAGAAGAAAACTTAAACCTTTCAGAGAAGTGGATAGTGAAAGTAAGCAAAAATATAATACAGTTAGAAATAAGATAGTACATGAGTTTAGAAAAGCTAGAAATAAATAGATGGAGGAGAATTGTAAGGGAATACAAGATGGTTTGAAAGTAGGTAAGACAGACAGGGCTTACAGGGCAGTTAAAAAGTTTTTTGGGGAAGATAGGAAAAAATATAATGGTATTAGAGACGAGAATAATGAGCTTCTAATAAATAAAGTTGAGGTAACAGACAGATGGAAAAGATATTTAGAAGATTTATATAAGGAAGACAATATGGATGAGTTAGAGAACGACCAAGAAGAGGATGTAGAAATAGGGTTCTCAATATTAAGAGAGGAATTTGATAGAGCTGTTCGGAATCTTAAACTAAATAAAGCGCCAGGGATAGACGATATTCCCGCAGAACTAATAAAATATGCAAGTCAGAAAACTTTAGACAGATTATACGAACTAGTAAAAGTAATATATGATACAGGTGAGGTTCCAATAGATTTCGAAAAAAATATTATTATCCCAATCCCAAAAAAGTCAGGAGCTGATAGGTGTGAGAATTTTAGAACGGTTAGTTTAACTTTTCATGCTTCCAAAATACTAACAATAATAATTAAAAATAGAGTAGAAGCTTTGACTGAGAACTATTTAGGCGAAGACCAATATGGTTTTCGTAAAGACAGAGGGACTAGAGAACCGATACTAATGATTAAGCTAATTATCGAAAAAAAGTTACAAAAAAATAAAAAGACTTATTTCGCGTTTATAGATTTAGAAAAAGCATTTGATAAGGTTAATTGGATTGTTATGTTCAGGGTTTTGCGAAAAATAGGAATCTCTCATAGGGATAGAAAAATTATTTACAGTCTATATAAAAACCAAAGCGTAGTAATTAGATTTAATGAAATAGAAAAGGAAGCTAAGATTAGAAATGGTGTTAGACAGTGTTGTATACTGTCTCCCTTGATTTTTAGTGTTTATATTGAGGAAGTTTTAAACTTAGCTAGAGAGAGAAAAGAGATAGGTGTTAGTGTACAGGGACAGAAAGAAGACACGTTACGTTTTGCAGATGATATAGCCATTATAGCAGAGTCTAGAAAAGAGTTAGGAGAGTTTTTAAATATTTTAGAGTAGATACTACAGAGTAACTATAGTATGAGAACTAACTCAGTAAAGACAAAGATAATGACAAGTGAGTTACAACCTAGTTCTAAACCAAAATTAAAAATAGGTAATACCGAGTTAGAGGAGGTAGATGAATTTTGCTATTTAGGTAGTATAATAACAAAGGATGGACGTAGCAGAAGGGATATAGTAGCTAGAATAGCTCAAGCTAGAAATATGTTTTTATAAAAGAAAAACTTACTACTAGCTAATAGTATTAGTTTAGATAATAGAAAAAGTTTCTTAAATTCGTACGTATGAAGCGTTCTACTATAGGGTAGTGAGACTTGGACAATTAAAGAAGTAGATAAGAAAAAGATGGAAGCTTTTGAAACTTGGTGTTATAGGAGAATGTTAAAGATTAGTTGGACAGATAGAGTAACAAACGAGGAAGTTTATAGAAGGATAGGTAAGGAACCCTGTATGTGGAAACAATTGAAGGTGAGGGACTATTTAGTAAAGTCTTAGATTATAGACTACCAAATAAAAATAGAGTAGGAAGGCCTAGACAAAGCTATATTAGTCAAATTATTAGAGATTTAGGTTGTGAAGGGTATGTAGACCTTTTTAGACTAGCTCAGAATAGAAAAGAATTTAGAGCTGCGTCAAACCGACTTTAAGTTCGAAAACAAAACAAAAAAAAAAGTAAATAAAAATCAGTTAACTAAATGTCACCATGACATAACTCACAATTAGTTAGCGGTCTGGCATGTTGATAGCGATTCGTTGCTTAAGCCTTACCATAACATATAATTTAATAAACGTCACCATGACATAACTCACAATTAGGTAGCGGTCTGGCATGTTGGCAGTGATTCGTTGCTTAAGCCTTACCATAACATATAATTCAACACTTTTCATTTTTTGAAGCGGATAACCAGGTTATAGTTCATTTCTTTATAAATGGTAATCATGTAAACATGTTAGAGTTCTTTAACAACCATCAGGTTGCTAATATCTATGTAGAGCCAGGTGGATAGGAAAAAGATAGAAGGATATAGGAAGACCTAGATTAAGCTATATTAGTCAAATTATTAGAAATTTAGGTTGTGAAGGGTATGTAGAGCTTTTTAGATTAGCACAGAATAGAAAAGAAGTTAGAGCTGCGTCAAACCGACCTTAAGTAAGGTCGAAAACAAAATGATGATTAATGTAGGGCCTACTATAACAACCACTAGTCAAATGCGGGAGGAAATCATAACTGTTTTAAATCTTTTAATAGATGAGCCTTTAATTTGTGTCATTTGGGCAGATTTTAAAGGTACAAAATATAAGAAGGGTAGCATATTTATTAAAAATATGGGAGAGCTGGGGGAATATGAATTTATGTCTGTTAGAAATATTTACATTTATAGTAGAAATAGGGTAATTTATGAATGTACTTCTATGTATACAATTGAATTTGATCAGCACTTGTACTGTTTTGAGGTTAAAATACCTACAGTTAAAAACAATATCTATATTTTTCATGATTCTTTAATATCCCATGTACCTCATCATATGAATATTGCTTCGAATGGTAAAAGATATTTAACATTAAGGACTCGCTTGTAAACTTAAGATGTAACATTATTGAAATATCTTTATGATAATGTGTCATAGATGTTGCTGACTGCAATGAGTTTTATAAAAATGATGTGATTTTCAAAAACTTATTTGCTTTAATGATTTCGGGCTATTAAACGTCTGTCTACGTTTATAACACTTTGCCGGTAGGTAAACCATGACTGTATCCTGTATGTGAAATTGTTAAGGTAATACTAACTTACTGAAATGTCAATTGTCGACATTTGTTAAGAAATAGGAAACCAATAAATGTAAAAACAAATAGATATATGTAAGATTATTTATTCATACAGAGAGAGAACTGGAAACAATACCTAGTAATTTAAAACTGACAATGAAAATGCCAAGAAAAATGCATTTATAATTTTGCTTTTAATCTTTGTCAAAATAAACATTGATAATCCAATCTTTCAAATCAGTTTATTTGAAACTGTATCCAGGTGTCACATCAATCCGTAAAGACCTGATCAATTTCAAAATTGAAATCACGATATAATATCTATGTAATTAGAATAATCTTAAAAATATCTTCATTTTCCGAAACTGATAAAATCTTGAATATATTGCGGAGGTACTAATGTCATAACAGCTTTAGTTGTATTAAAATCCTTGCCCTAAGAACTTAAATTTCAAAATGGCACCTGCGGCTGTTATGACAGTCATTACATCCTAGATATAGTTCTACTGCATTTTTCTTGGCATTTTCATTGTTATTTTTAATTATTAGGTTTTGTTTTGAGTTCTTTTTCCGTTTGAATAAATAATGTTACATACATTTATTGGTTTTCAATTTCTTGACAAATGTTGACAATTGACATTTTGCTAAGGTAATATTACCTTACCGATTTTGTATATAAGATAGTTATGGTTTAGCTACCAACCAACTTGTTTAAATGTAAACTGGTATTTAATAGCCTGAAACTGATAATGGCTAATTAAATGTCTACGTTTATAAGTGAATGACTTGTGTCTATTGTTTTACCAATTCCTAACAGCAATATTCAAGGCATCGCTATTTTTTAGAACTATAAGTTTGTTTCTTTATAAAATTGAATTTGTGTTAATAAAATAATACATGTACTAATTGCAAATATAATGTGAAAAATTCTTAACTTCTTTCTGTTTTTTTTTTGATAGTCTTGAAAAGTAAAATACATCATATCCAAATTACTTCACTATTTCAATGTTGTTTTAATGGTCTGTATTGCAGTTGGAGCTTTGAAGCTGGTTGAGGGAAGTTCAGCATGGTGCTCTTCAGGAGCAGTTCAAATACTGCTAAATACTTAAAAACAATTGTTGAAATATTAATTATAATTCGAAGATTGTACTGAATGGTATTTCTTCTGAAAGTTTAGTAGACGGTAGTTAAGGTACGTTAGTTATTTTCTACTAAACAAGTTTATTTCTACAGCTAGGCAAGTTTAACTAATATTAGTTAAACTGTTAAGCTGTAGAAAGAAAACTGTTTAGTAAAAAAATAACTATCCGGGGTAGTTATTTTTAACTAAACAGTTTTGTTTCTACAGCTAGACACGTTCGTTGTTTATAGCTAATATTAGCTAAACTGTTAAGCCACAAACAACAAACATGCCTAACTATAAGAAACAAATCTGTTTGATAAAAAATAACTAAACTGGTTAGTTATGTTTTACTAAACAGTTTTCTTTCTACAGCTTAACGGTTTAGCTAATATTAGCTAAACAGTTTAGTAAAAAATAACTAACGGGTTTAGTTATTTTTTACTAAACAGTTTTGTTTCTACAACTAGACAGGTTTGTTGTTTGTAGACTAACAGTTTAGCTAAAACTAGCTAAGCTGTTAAGCTACAAACAACAAAAATGTCTAGCTGTAGAAACAAAACTGTTTAGTAAAAAATAACTAAACCGGTTAATTATTTTTTACTAAACTGTTTAGCTAATACTAGCTAAACTCTTAAGCCGTAGAAACAGAACTGTTTAGTAAAAAATAAATAAACCAGTTAGTTATTTTTTACTAAACAGTTTTGTTTCTATAGCTAGGCATGTTTGTTGTTTGTAGCTCAAAAGTTTAGCTAATATTAGTTAAACTGTTAGTCTACAAACAACAAACTTGTCTAGCGGTAGAAACAAAACTGTTTAGTAAAAAATAACTAAACGTTTTTAGTAAAAAATAACTAAACATATTTAGTAAAAAATAACTAAACGTATTTAGTAAAAGACTAGTAGCTACTATTAACTAAAGTTTAGCAGTCACTGAAACAACTAAACTTTTTGTAAGTAAGTACTAAATTTTTGCTGTGTACATCAAATATTTTTTTCAGTGTAAAAGTGATAAATGATGGGTGGCAGGAATAAGCGCAGCTTAGATCTCCACGGTGATGAAAATGTCAAACTTGGAAGCCTTAAATATAAGGACGTACCCAAATTGGACGTGTTTGGAAGTTATAAATCAGACGAAACCATAATAAAAGAAGATTATTATACATATCTTCCCTTTACATTGAATGCAGAAAAGAACTATCGGATTTCAATTGAAATCCAGAGTAGCGATAACATCACATACCCCCATGAAATTTCATATTTATAAGGGGTACCTATAAGCCTCGGAAACATTAAGAGAAACAACAACAACTGTAGATCCGATTAGAGCAGCAGAACCAGATCCTAAAGCTTACGAGTTTACTAGAAATGCACCATATTTTCTGTTTGAAGAAATTCAATCCAAGTTGGGTAATAATCAAATAATAGATGTCTGTCGAATTCCGGAGATTACTCGAACCATTAAAAGACTTATATCCCTCAAAGAATCAGAAACAAAGTCCATCACACATACCGGATGGAAGTCCGATGCCATATTCCAAGATGGGCGGTTTAGTTGTGCTATACCGCTAAAAACCATTTTTGGGTTTTTCAAAGATTACAAGAAAACTATCGTCAACATGCCTCATGAACTGATTTTAATCAGATCTAAATCGGACGTAAATTGTTACAAGTCGATTGGAAGTATAGTGACGTTCAAAATACAACATATTTCATGGGAGGTTCCGCATATAACATTAAGTGACTTCGTCAAGGCTTTGCTGCTATCAGAAATGCAAAATCAATCATCTATAATGGCAGCTTTCAGAAAATAGAAACTACACGAATTACTATCTCTAACACAATCAAAGTCGCAAGTGTGGAAAATTAAAGCATCGAACGAAACAGAAAAGGCTCGGTGGATATTACTGGTGCTGCAAAATGGGAAATATGACAGGAAAGAAGAAAATGCTACAATCTTTATGATAATAATCTATAGGAACACTGTGGCACGATTTAAATAAAATTAAATAAAAACCCTTAACCACAAAAAATATTTAAATTACTATATACGTATTTCGACCACTATGTGGTCATCATCAGTAGAAAAAAAAAAAAATTAGCTGTATAATTTACTATATTGTTGCTTTAAACACTATCGAGGATATTCTCCTCACCCGCAGGCTGGTGTTCTCAACAACAAACAAGTGAATTGTGACATTATAACTTAAATCTACCTAATTTATACTAATTCTAAATCTACTGAAGCGGAACCACTTTAATCTTGCTTTCTCATTGGTTGTTGACCAATAGGGAAAGTAAAGCAGATGACTCTATTGGCCCTTTATCGGTGTTTAAGAGGGGTCCTTTATGTTTAACAATTTTAATTGATTCATAGGCATTTAAGGAGGAAAACGTTGGTACCGCTTTTAACAATTTAACATTTTCTAGTTTAACGGGGTGACTGGTTTCAAATATATGTTTGGCGACCTGAGACCTTTCATATTTACCATATTTGAAGTGAGCAATGTGTTCTTTAAATCTTGTTGTTATATTCCTCTTGGTCTGACCAATATATTTTGAAAACACCCTGGCCCTGCACAACTAATTTCATAAATCCCCGACTTTGCAATTTTCCACCTTGTCTTTTGGATTACCTAGCAAATCTTTAATTTTATTAGTATTAGTGAAAGCAATTTTGAAATTACACTGTTTGAATATTTTATCAAGACCCTTTGTGGTTTTGTGAAACGAAAGTTTAACATATTTAACATTATCGTTAGAGGTGGTTGATTGCAAAGTCGTTGATTTACGGATGTTGATCCTATTTTTACACTTTCTAAAAATATTATCTATAATATCAGAAGAGAAACCATTGTAATTCGCTATTTGTTTAATAAGAGCAAATTCCTTATTAAATCTGTTTTTATTTAAAGGGAAATTCAATAATCTATTAATTAAAAAGTTAAATGAAGCCAACTTATGTTGTATGCTATGATTAGAGGAAGACAAAATAAAGCGATTTACATTGGTTTCTTTTCTATAAATGTCAAATTCTAATTTATTACCATTTCTAATTACTAATGTATCTAAAAAGGGTAATTGTCCATTATTCTCTAGTTCATACGTAAATTTTATGCTTTGAAATTTTGAATCTTTATGAATTCCAATATAACCAATGTCAAGGTGTTTTTAAACTCTCAGGCTTTTCCCTCAAAATCGCATGAATTTAGACTGAACAGAATGACTACTTACCAGCATACATATCGTACGCAACATTTATTGAAAAATACTATTGGAACAAATCGTCAAATAAATGTTTAATGGACTACAGCAAGTTTAAGGAATCGCCCGTCTTTGTAACCGACTGTCGCCATCAATTTGAAAGCATCAACGACGCAACGGTTGACGTAAGAATGGAATTAGAAGCATCAAGAAATGTTAAACCGTCGATGAAGGTTTATGTTTTAATTATACATGACTCTATGTTTGAATATAATCCGTTTACGGAAATTGTTAATAGATTTATTCATAATCAACTATTTTGTATATATATTTTTAATAAAATAGTAAAAAAGCGATGAATTAATTTGTTTCAGTAAGTTTACTTTTATCTGTCGAATGGTGAGCATCTACCACTCTGTAAATAAGTTCTAGTTGTTTTAGAGCGAATTTATCTGCATCAGAATAGGAGGAAATTGTCTTATACGGTGAAATTGTTTAATAGGGTAAAATTGCCTCATAGAGTGAAATTGCTTTATAGGGTGAAATTGCCTTATAGGGTGAAATTGCCTCATAGGGTAGAAGTGCCTCCACCTGTATTGGTTAGCATGGTTAGCAATTATATAAGAAAACGAAGCAGCGGATACAGTAAAGAAGCTTTAGAAAAAGCTATAGAAGAAGTTCGACTAGGTAAATCAAGTATTTACTCCATCAATAGAAAATACAACATACCGAAAGAGACATTTAGCTATCACCGCAAACAGCAGCAACAGCAGGCACGCGCTCGAAGCAATATGGAGACTGCGAAACAAAAAATTACAATACCTATACAGAATTATGATAACTTTGCTATTGATAGTGCAAAAGAGGATGGTAAACATGGACCATTGTTCCCGTCTAACATATGAGCTATATTCGCTGGACTATCAAACTGTTGAAAAATCAACGCTTTAATATCTCTGATCTTGCACGAGAATGGGCTAAGATTTCAAGATGTCCATGTATTTTGTTAAGAAACGTATTTACACCATTAAAAAGAGAAATTAGCTACCATGAGTTTGAAAATTACGATGATTTGATTGAACCCGGAGATACCAAAGAAGATTCAATTATTGTCTTTGATGATATACCTGCAAACGAAAAAAGCAAGGTCACACAGTTTTTCTTGTTTGGGAGACATAAGAGCATTAATTTCTTTTACTTATGTCAAACGTATGCTAGTGCCTTAAAACATAGACTCAGAGATAATGCCAATGTAACAGCAATCTGGAAGCAGGATGACACAAATCTTCGTCATATCTTTCTTGATCATGTTGGCAGTGATATGCCCTTTATAAAATTTAAAGAAATGTGTATACAATGTTGGGGCGAGGATGAGTCAAAACACAATTTTATAACTATTGTGAAAGATTTTGATTTGGATAAGGGGCGATATAGGAAAAATTTCGAAGAGTATATAAATATTTGACATTATTCAAAAATAGTTAGTTACCATCCTGAGTCTGATGATGACGGACATTAAGAATTTTATCGCAAATAAACGTAATCTTCAGTTAATTCAAGATGCTGTACGAAAAAAGTTTGTGGCATTCAAAAAGGGAGCCACTACATCTCAGCAATAATTCAAAGAGGCTCATAAACAATTGATCGATCCCTTGCAATTAACCGCTTCCCATTTACAAGCAATCACCAAAAGAATTCTTATACCTACAACAAAGGTTAAACTCGGAGACATGGAAGCACCTATAAAGAAAATTAAGCAACTCGTTCCAGAAGAACCGTTTCATCTTTACTATGCGGACGTGTTAGCTAGAGACAAAGACAAAAATATTGACAAATCAGTTTATGGAGTAAAGTATAATGCCGAAACCGATACATGAAGTTTGTGGAAAAGTGTATTGGAAATTAATCCAGAAGAGAGTGATATAACATTAAATAATGTGATATACCCGGGTACGAGACGTTTAACAATCTGCTAACCTTTATTGACATCAGTCCTGAAGATGGCAATTTCAATTTGCATGAAGATTTACCGAATTACTTGGAAATAATCAAATCAGCATCGATGTTGGGAAGAAAGTTTAACCCATTTGAAGTGCACGATTTATGCGGATTCCCAACAAACAACAAAAAGTTTGACAAATATGTACAAAAATATCTCACCGAATTTCGGAAGAATCCCGAAAGAAAACAGCCAAAGAGAAGAAACAGACTAAGGGGGCAGGTTTAGGCTTTCCTAATCGGTTTTACAAATGTTTAAATTCGAAGCCTGTGCAATATGTCTACTAAAACAATGTACATGAACTTGTAGGTCGGTTGAGATTGTTGAACGCATCCAACCGAGCTGGAAATACAAGCGGAGAAAACATAAACGAGATGGTATCTATAATAGAAGAGTTGAGAGAAGAAGATATCATACAGTGAGCTCAGTAAATAATTACACTGTGTTAAAATGCCCGTCGAATGCTTCGGACGTTCAGAGCGTAAAGATGCTGATATTCGACGTGGGCCCCCAGGTCGAGGATTTCTGCTAACGTCGAATGGTGATGGATACGATATGCAGCAAAGAAGGCTAGCGAATGCAGCCGATTCCAAATCCGACTCTGATCTGGTTACTCAAGGAAGCACTATAGTATTCAAGTCAGAAGAAGAAACAATTAGTTTTCGTAAAAGAAGGCTAGTTGATGTAATGGAGCCTAAAGACGATAGTGATTGTGTTTGCTGTTAATCTTGTAAATCAGACCTTTTCATACTGCCTAAAAAGTATGGAAGATGTTCAGCGTAAAGCTGTAGTATACAATGCAAGAAACCGTATCATACAGCATTTGCTCAATATTTCTGACACAAACGAAAAGGAGCTCGGTCTCGCATTATCATCGATTTACGAGGCGGCACCAGCAGCTATAAAAAACAAATACTGCAAACCAAAGCTTCAGTTTATGCCAAAGGTGCAACTAGATAATGATAGCTTTATTAGTTTAGCATCAGTGTTAAGCAAAAATGAGTAAAGAAATCATCGTTAAGGAATTATTTAAGCTTGCAAGAAAAAATTTTCTGCGTCGTCACACAAATCTGAAATATGTGAAACGCGACCTTATCCAGTCGGCCTTTTGCGAATTCCAACCTAACTCTCGTGTGAACAAAGGTTATAGGTACATTTTAATATTAGTGGACTGTTTCACAAAATACGATTTAGCTGAGCTTTTAAAAAATAAAACTGGACCAGAAGTTACAAATGCTATGAAAAAAAATACTGGAAAAAATGTTGCACGGAAATATGACCACAAAAGTCAATCTACAAACGGATTTTGGGAAAGTGTACTACAACCGCCGATTTAAAAATCTTATGCAAAAATATAAGATAAACCATTATTCTACGTATTCCGCAATCAAAGCTAGTATGGCTGAACGACTGATCAGAACAATCAAAAACAAGTTGTACAGAAGATTTTACTTACAAGGCAGTCATAGGTGGTTGAATATTTTGCCTAAGGTTATGGAAGATTACAATAATACATCACATCGAGCTATTAACATGACGCCCATGGAAGCGGAAGAACGCCCACAAAGAATAAAACTTTACACTGCTGATAGTGCTTCTAAAAGTCGCAAGAAGTTGTACAGGGTTGGAGAAACTGTAAATATAAAGCAGTATTTGACCGAGGATTTCATCCAAACTGGAGTACAGAACTGTTCAAAATTGTTAAAGTACAACAAATCAATTCGATCACGTATCTACTAAAAGATTTGGAAGGTCATGCAATCCTAGGTGCTTTTTACGGTGATGAGATTCAGCTCACAGCGGCACCCGACACGTACCTAGTGGAGAAGGTTTTATGGAAACGGAAGCATGGACGTGAACTACTGGTTGCATGGCTTGGTGGGGGGAGAAGTTGGATTAAGAAAATAGACTTGCTTTATTATATTGATTGAGTTACTGCAAGTTTGGTTATATGATAATCAACCATCGACAAGAACGCAGCACCACGGCTTACATCCTGGATATACAAGGTTTCCAATTCAAAAGCAGTCAGTTCTGTATAAAGGAGACAGCTATTTTGGATGTGAAAAATAATAAATTGTGGCATGAAATATTGGCTCTGTTTTTGGAGTCCACCCACTTGAACGAAAATTTCAAGAAACATAATGCATGGCTCCTGTAAAATTTGCATGGACTTAGTTGGGAGAACCAGTCGACCAGTGGGCTGTCGTCATTGCACTTAACTTCATATTTAGAAGAGATAATCCCACCAAGTGCTACAGTGTATGTGAAGGACTTATAAAAACAAAATATCGTATCCAGATATTTACAGCACAACCATATTGAAAATGGACCGTGGAGGAGGATTTGGTCTTGTCTACTACATAAAGATCATAATTTAGCAAGCGCCAAACAAAATGTTTTACTTATTCAGAATGCATTGTATTATATTTTAAGTTTAATAAATTTTTTACTACTTGGTTTTATTATATAAATTTCTACAAAAACATAAATATTGGTAATAACAAGCAGGTAGAAAATGTAACTAAAAATATAGAAGTAATTGAAAAACTGACCCTTCAAATTAAAATAAAACCGGCTGGAAAAAACAAGTCACAAACGCAAGCACTTACCGCACAAACAATGAAAAACACAATAGGCATACAACGCGTTCTTTTGAATATACAGTGTGAGTTTTTTTCATTTTCACTATGGGTATCTTGGAAACCGTTACGGATAGAGAGACGCTCAAATGGGAAAAGTAATGCGGTTTTGTTTGCTGATCTCGCATGTGCTTTTCTTTTTTTAGAAAAATCAACGGTTATTTAGATATATTGAAAAAACTAAATATTGCAATTTTCTTCAAATCCATCTGTTGGCTTTATTGTTGGCATTAGAGAAATAATGTAATTAGAAAACTTGTAGACATTTTTACGCCAAATAAGAACGAATGGTTTGAAAAATTTAATTTTTTTTGTGTGATATATATGTACAAAACCTCAATTTGGCTATGGGCTTGTTTAATAGCTTATATTGTCCAGATTTTACTCATATGACACATAAGGGGGTTACTCCTGGAAATGACCAAAATATGGAGTTTTTTTTTGTTTTATTTAATAAAATAGCAGTGTTTCAAGATACAATCAGAAAAAGAGACTTAGCGGCTGCATTTCTTTATCATAACAATACTGGGTAGCTATTTCTAACAACAAACTGGTAACAGAAAAAATTAACTGATATCAAGATCATTCATATACAATTTAAATTTATACGGATTGAAAATCACAAAACCCTTAATGTATCATAAATAGAAATAAAACTAAAATACGAACAAACACAAACTGAATAAATATTGTATTAATAAATTACAAATGCTCAAAAAGCTCACCACTGTACATTATCGTTAGGCAAGCATTGGAATTTTTCGGTTGTTGGTAATTTCTTGTTTAAAGTAAAATGTTTGTATTTTTAACTTTTAATTAATCAAAATTTTAATTTCCAAAGCATACAAGTTTCTGGCATATATTAGGGATAGTCCGATTTGAAAAATTTCAGCAGATTTGAATTCCCCAGAAAATTCTAGATGAAACTTATGTATCACACCATAAGGAAAAAATGCTCCGAGTGGTGGATCTCATAAGGAGAATCGAATATAGCTAGTTGAAAAAAACTTTTATCTGGATTAGATATGAAATCAAAGAGCAAAAACTTGGGGTACGAAGCTTTAACGGACATCCAAAAAATTTGTACGGAATAGTCCGATTTTAAAAATTCCATCTGGGTTAGATTGCGCAGAATATTCTAGATCACGTCCAATTAATAAGTCATCCATAGTGTGCGTGTATGTTGGGTTGCAAACATTTAGGTACTGAGAGGCGCTGTCCGTGCATTGTGGGTTGTCCTACCTAAGTTATACGTGTATTGTGGGTTGCAAGCATTTAGGTGGCGCTGTCCGTCGGGAAATGGTTGGTTAAAGCATATATCTTGAGTAGCGAAAAAAGGTTTTTAAGGATGGAGTTAAATATAGATGGGTAAAAATTATAGGTGTGAGACCTTTAAAAGGTGTAACTTTGTAAGGGGTAGTCCTATTAAAAATCTACTTACAGATTTGGGCTCCCTAGAAAAATCTAATATTAGTTGATACCAAACAAGGTATATTTATCTTAAATAATAAAAAAATATTTTATATGTTCACTAGAGGCTATGTGTGTAAAACGGTAAGGGGTGGTTGGATTTTAAATCTGTTTGCAGATTTAGATTTTGCGTAAAATTCTAGACTAATTTGATGTGTCACATGGCTAAAAAATTTATAAGGACGGTCAGAAATCGCTGCTGGTAAAAAAATCTTAAAATTGGGATACCGCCTTAGGGAGTGATGCTATCGAAAAAATTCCTAGAAATTAAGGTAGCTGAGAAAAATTTTATACTGATTGATACCAGAAAAGAATTAAAAATGTTTTATGTTGGTTTTAAAAATGATTAGGTTGGCGCTTGTGACGTAATGAGTGTGCAATGAGTTGCAGACATTCAGGAGGTATTACGGCGTGAGGCGTTCAGGCGGCGTTGTCCGTGCATTGTGGGTTGCTTTACCTAAGTTATATGTATATTGTGGGTTGTCTACCCTAGGTTAGGTGGCGGTGGCGCTGTCGTGGTAATGATAGATGTGACGTAAGGAAAAATGATAACATTGTGAATGAGTTTTCCTATTAAAAAACGATTAGTATTCATGAGTTTTCCCATTAAAAAACGATTAGTGGTAATGAGTTTTCCCATTAAAAAACGATTAGGGTTAATGGGTTTTTAATGAGAAACTCCATTAAAGACGCTTAGTGCTAATGGGTTTTTAATGAGAAAACCCATTAAAAAACGATTAGCGGTGCTGTGAGGCGCTGTCAGGAGGCGTTGCGTTCGGACTATCCAATCCTACTACTGCTAATCTATATTGTATAATTATTAAATACGAGTTTAGTACCTATAGAAACGTCATTGACGGAAATGAACCGTAAAGTATGAGGAAATGTAAACGCAAATGTTAACTTTAAGTATGACACTTTTTCATTTAGAAATGATAATTAACTAAAGAACTGTAGTGCGTTTATCAAACAGATTCAGAGATTAAAATAATAGAATGTGTTTTAATGGCGCAGTACAAACTGAGCATAAGCTTGATTCACCGCTAAAAAATTGACACATTGCGGTAACTACCTTGGTAGGTTAGCAATACAAAAACTTAATGAATGGTCAACCAATACAAAGATTCTTCTTAAACGTGGCGCTCATTTATGGGAGAAGCACTTACTAAACCTGTTCGTTAAACGCACTATGGTATACCTACAAAGTATTAACAATCAGTGGCATTGTAAAGAAACCTAACGAGATAGTTTTGGTGCATCCACCAAGCACACTGCTAAAGAAGATAATAGGCTACAGAGCAAGCTATCGTCTTTCCATTCGGTACATGATAAATAATTAGTTTATAGATTGTTGCTTGTTTGTGTCCCTGCGTTTATCAAAAGCAAGTTCATTATTTTAACGCAACGAAGGTTTTGTATAAAATACGTACGAGGCAGGCACCATCTCGCTCCTTCTCGTAATTCTACCTCATTGTGAATGAATTCATTTAATGTTCCAAGTGGTTTACGGGCACCTCCTTTGTTGGTGGTAGTTGCATGATGCGGATGCTTGAAAGCGTCCCACGAATGGATCACCATATAACGGAGCCAACGGACATCTGCACTGCACCATGCACACACCATAGGATTATCGGACAGGAGTGTAACGAGAACTGTGCGATATAATTTGTATTATTATCCCTAAGAATTGGAAGTTACTTTTAAGATCAACGATGAAGAGAAATTATTGCGACTGAATTTCTTTAAGTAATTACTTGGAGAAAAATATAGAAATATAGATTTATTATCAAACGTGCGTATGTGCGATGAGGCACATTTTCATCTAGGTAACTAGGTTAATTAACAAAATTACGGCTATTTCGCTCCTGCGAGGGTTGCACGAAAAGGCATTGTATTACGAAAAAGTGACTGTGTTGTACGTTGTGTCTAAGCAGCTCCATGGATCAGAAAGGTTCGCGTGTAACTGCTGATCCCAAGATGCCGGACTCGATTCCCGAAACGGACCTCTTAAAAGATGTTAGACGAGCATTTTGTACAAAAATACGGCTTCGTTCGGATGAGAGGCAAAATGTAGGTCCGGCATGTGGGTGTTGTCATGCACGCTAAAGTTGTCTACTTTGCTTGGAGCAGCAAGTTGTCGGCAAATGTTAAATTTCCGGGTAGAAACTCGCTTCCTGGCTAACGTAGTACCTTTGGATGTAACACTGGAAAGTCAAGCGTAGAAGTACGTTGTGTCCGCAAGCTGCGTGTTCGGTGGATGTGAATGGAAAACGATACCGAGAGATGCTACACAGTTATTTGTTACGATATCTTTGGCAGCAAACCATGCAAACAATGCACCCCTATTTCAACTATTTTAATAAATTGATACAAATAGAAGCACCTATACCTAGGTAATAAATCTACATATTGTACATACCAACAAATGTTTCGCTACGTGATGTATAATTAATTATTAAGACTAAAGGTTAGGGTATGGAACCTAAGCGGAAATGAACTTAAATAAAAGCGCGCACTCGAGTTTAGAACTAAAACCAGCATTCTCCACAACAAATTTGTTTACATTGCTGTCGTTGCAGAATTTTTTACGTTAATGTGTTAACTGACTGCGCTCAATAGCTTAAAATGGTCTTGAAACAATAGTGGAAATAGAGCTACGTTGTTTAGATACAGAACCATAACTACAACCCCCGCCAGCCGCTGCAATACGATGGGGTTGGGAGGTAAATGCAAAGAGGCGCAAACGATAAGTAATTCAAATTAAAAATTGTTAACGATATTTTACAATTTTCAGAATATGTAGTACTTTCTAAGTTTATAAGTTCTAGCAGTCCTACAAGCACAATAATAGCCTTAATGTTGTACTTAGCTTTACTTATTAGCACTGCAAGTGTGCAACGTTCTTTCTCAAAAGTAAAAACTATTTGAGGAACTGCATTTCATAAGATAGATCAGATGATTTATCCCTCACGGCAATAGAAAATGATACTTTCAGAAACATGATGATGCAATAACTGAATTTGCAGCAAAACATGCAAGAAGAGTCGATTTTTAAATTAGACTCTGAGTGGTGTTAGCTACGTAATAGGTTCCTGCTGTGTCAAATTTTAGGTATAGGCTGTAGGTATATTGTTTTATACTTTGTATAAATATATTATAGTTTTAGTGTCAAACAATTTATATATATATATATATATATATATATATATATATATATATGGGTAATGTAATTAAAAAATACGGAAAATAGTAGGGCAATAATAAATTCTAAAGAGGAGCCATACAAAAATTTGCAGAGGGAGGGAAGATTGTAATTACGATAGTATCTAGATAACAGAAAACGCACGCCTCAAGCTGTGACCCAAAAATGGAGTTACCAAACGCTGAGGAGTATGTGCAGCCTTAGGAAACTATAATGCACCATGACAAAGCGAAATTAACTCTATATAATAGCCCTTAAGCAGTTTAACCTTCGAGGTCTTAGAAAAAGTATCTACTTATATTTTCACGCAGTTCAACGCTGAGTAAGTTGAGTTGTGTCTCAAAGTATATTAAATATATGATAGGCATATACGCTGCTGTAGCATTTAACATCCATTAATCAAAACAGAATCGATACTAACCATAGGACCCATAAAGGTAAAGAACGTGAAAGTGTTTGACATTTTCACCCCCCACACCAACCCCAACTAAACATGTCCAACAATTCTTTCAATATTTCTTCATGTACGGGGCATAACGTACGGTTCACTACAACAAGTCTTAGCGATTGTTGTATTAATGTCCGTAACCACCATACATGTACGCCTCAATCTATTGTTACTACAAATTTCAATATCTGAATCGATCACTGCTCGCGTATGCAGTTGTTACATCTCTATCAATCTTTTTAAAACAGGATGGAAATAATCGAACTTTACTCTGTATATAGCGTTAATTTGAATTTTTCAATGCTCCACTTCAAGGTGCTACATACGCCGAAAGGCGACTTTTTTACCCAAGTAAGATAAGGATGTTCAGCCTACACGCAGGCTCGCCGCAAGGAATGCAGCGCACCCGGAAAGTGGCAGATGGTTTTTAAGATTTTTATTTAGTCGGAATAACTTTTTTACACAGTAATTGATCAAGTTGTTACCTCTCTTCGGAATAGATTCACAGAATGTATAAACTTTGGTGACACGTTAAGATTTTTGACAGATTTTGATACTTATAATGACGAAGAATTATTAATATGTTATTTTGACTTTGTGTAAAGCTTACAGATTAAGCTAGCAACAAACCTGTTATAAATGGTATAGAACTCGATTCAAAACTAGAAACAATAAAAGATTTTTCATTGGCATTGTTGCAACCATTGGAAATTTTTACAATTCCTTTTTGTAAATGTTCTCATATCTTCCTTACCTAATTTAGCAGTAGCTGTAGGAATTCATGTGACTCTATCAATGACTGTTGTATCTGGGGAAAGATTGCTCTCAAAATTAAAAATTATTAAGAACTACAACAGGAGTACAATGTGACAAGAATGGCTCTCAAATCTGGGTTTATTAGCTAAAGAATATGACTTATTAAAAATAAATTGATTTCGACGTTGTAATAAGTGAATTTGTAATAATAGAAGATACAAAATTAGATTTTTGATAAAGCATAGACTATCGATATTCAAAAAGTATGTTTGTAAAAATTATTTTTTTAGTTAATTCAGTTACTATAACATGTGTAATAATTTTACACCTATTTTTAAAGTTACATTGTGCTGTATGTCACTAAAGTTTTTAATTTTTTTGTATTACTTTTGCTATCCTAATGAACCATAAAAAATATCGTCTCTAGCCGATACATACATGATAAAAACTTGAGTCGCTTGTTTTTTGTACATTTCGAGGTGTTTTATGAATTTCCTTATAATATTTTGAATGTTGAGTATTATATAATCACATTCTTATTGACAAAAGTTTATTGCATCCAGTTTTTCCAGTAAGTAAATTCAAAAGGGCTAATAATTTTTGCGTTACTTAGCTAACAAGAAGCACTCCTAAAAAGTGTCGCCAGTTTTGGACAATAAAAACAATAAAGGCCGCCTCTAATCAAACTTGCATCCGAGCAGTCGACTCCTTGTATAGCAACACAAACAGAACCTACATTTAACCTCTCATCTGAACAAGGACAAATTTTATGAAAAATGTTCACCCAAAATTTTTAAGTGGTCCATATTAGGAATCAAACTCGGGACTTTCAAATTTGCAGACATACACGAACTAACTAATCCACAGAAGCGCACCCCCCTCCCCTGTATATACCCTACAGTTGATTTTTTTATGCTCCACCCAAAGGTACGACATTGGTCAGGAATGTAGTATTTTTTACCTAGAAATTTTGAATTTTGCCGAATCCTTGCTATTCAAAGCAAGTAGGGACCTTACACGTGCGTGACAACATTAACACACGGGACCTACATTTTATCTATCATCCGAACGACGGCGTATAGTTGTGAAAGATGCTCGTCTAACATTTTTCAAGCGGTCCGTGTGGGAAATTCAATCTGGGACCTTGGGCTTGCTAGTCACTTCTGAACCAACTCAGCCACAAAACCGCCTGGCTGATGTGGATTCCACAAATTGATATTAAAACTTTCCATCAGTTCGAACACTTTTGGGAAATCAGTGCTAGTAATGACATCACAAAGTAGAGTACACACGATTGCCACATTAAGAATACGACATTTCGTTTTATACGGATTGGCAAATAGGTTGAGCTCATGTTTAAAGATTTATGCACCGTAGGTAAGCCACTCTTTCCTAATTAAGATACCTTCAACAGCATCTTTTCAACGTACAATATTATGAACAATTTGGCAACACAATTAATGTGTTCCGTATACAAAAGGCAATGTCCCTATCAATCAGTGTGAGTTTCACAGCTCTATATACAACTTTTGAACTTAACTGATGTTTGATAAAGAAATTCTTCACTACACTGAACGATTCGAATCGTGCTTTTTACAAGGATGCAAATCGGCCACATTGCGTTTGCTTCTTTAATGGTTTTCGGATCATAATAAGCATCCCCATAAGTAATTCTTTTTGTAACCACAATCCTAACAAAAATTATGAAAGTTTTGCAATTCCTCATATTTGATCGTTACCAGTAAAATTACAACACGCAAATCTTTAATATTTATTAGAATTCAACAAACTATTGACGACGACGATAAAACTGGGATTACTAATGCTAAGGAATTAAACACAGGATCTAAGTGTTCCCACACCACATGTTCAGAATATGATAGTAAAAAGCCACTCCTATCAAACATTAAAAAAGGCGTACCAGTTTTTAATGAAGTTTAAACACAACGGTGTCAAACTGAAACGACTTCTGTAAACAATTCTTTTGACCATTTAAATAATTCGTTTTCCGCATTTTTGTGGAAATGTATTAATTTGTTTTATATTAAGAGGAAGTCGAGGAATTCACCGACTATGAACCAATTGGTTTGGTTATGCAAAGTTTGTGAAAGTAAGAACGGACATTTTAAAACCAGAAGGGGCCCTGCAGTCACCGTATTCTGATTACTGAAGCTTATGTTACTATTTACTTCTTTATTCACATTAGTTTCCAATTTAAGGAGCGTTGTCAACACTAGATTTTTAAATTGTCTGTATCATCTACTTCTTTCGAAATGAACCTCATACGCATGGAATAGCAAGATTGACAATTTCGAGAATACCTTCGTAAAGACAAAAATGAAAAAATTTCTTTCAAAATGTGGTAAAGTATTTTGCACCAACTTGGAGTTGAATTAAATTCTTCGAGTTTTACATAAAAATCTCCCCTTTCTTTGCAGATTCTGTTTTTCTCTAAATCGGCCTACTATTCTTCGTAAAGACAAAAATGAAGAAATTTCTTTCAAAATGTGGTAAAGTATTTTGCACCAACTCAGGAATTGAATTAAATTCTTCGAGTTTTACATAAAAATCCCCCCTTTCTTTGCCGATTCTGCTTTTCTCCAAACCGGCCTACTACTCTCTATACATAATATTTTTAGTTTATACTCTAATGCTACCTTGTGTAAATAAATAATCTGTTATTTATTCGATATTTTGTAAATTGATAAACCCGAATAAAGTTTTGTCCGTTTAAGACCTTAACGCTAGGATCCAAATATAAACGATTTGTATAGATTGATAACACTTACTACAACAGTCAAGTCGTGAACATTGCAAATACAACTTTTAAAGCTCCAAAATCAGAGATATTGGCAAACTTTAGCGAATTCAATTACGCAAAACAAAAAGATGAAAAATTTTATCTTTTGCAGCTACTTTTACGAAACTACTAAAATCACCAAATTATGGGCCCAATACGTGAATCTACTTGTACTATAATATCGACTAACTATAGGCTCAAGGCAAAATAAATTGCTGTATGGTTGTTTGGAATAAAGAAATCATAGATTAAACTTTCCTTATTAGGAAACGAGTCGTATATGTGCAAATAAATCGTTAATGGTCATTAACACAACTTTAAACATGGACACCAATTGAATAAGTCATACTGTAATAAAAACTTTTTTTCAATAATATGTTTTAATTATTTACTGATTACGTAAGCCTTTTCAACCAACTACTCGTAGCTACAGTGAAATTATGAAGCACTCACTAAAATTTAACTGTTAATTGCTAACAGTACAAATACTAATCTCTAAAACATATAATGATATCTTCTTAATTAATATTGAAGTATTGTAATTAACTACTTAAGTACTAAGTGTTAATTTATATCGACCACTACAATAATTTATGGCAGAGTTATTTATTTTGATGTTAATAACCCTAATTTATTTTATATTATGTGTTTGTAGATCAAAAAAGGCCTATTTATATACTAAATTTTATTGTTCTAGAGCATTCTAAGTGTGCACCAGGGTTATGTAAATAACATCTAGAAAGTTCCTGTTGTAAGCTTAATAAAATTCTTAAATGCATGCTCTTGAAAACTCAGTCAAGCCTATCTGAAGACATCACGTTACAGGGTGACTACTAATTATTCTTTGTGTACACATGCCTCTTTTACGTTCAGCTGTATTATTCTTAACAAGGTCGAGTAAGTGACACCTGGTTACAATAAGAAGGCCGAATGTGAAAATTTCCGCGAAACAAACATATTATTGAAAGAAATCTTTATATATTGCACTTATGAATTCGCAATCAAATATCATAGTTTGCTTCTTAAAAAATACACAATATTGCCAAATCAACACTGAAAGCACTATTTGTGTCTCTCAATAAAGGACAACGTTAGACTATAAAATTCTTATACTACCAACTTAATTTTTCAAAATAAACCCGAATATATTTTTCTTGATGGGATTTCACTTATTTGTTTCCGTAATTTCAAAATGAAATAAAACAGCAATATCACAAAGCACTTATACAATATGAAATATTTTCTCTCATTCAAAAGCATTTACAACATAGTTTCTTTCAAACATAAAATAATTTCTAAACAGTACTTATTACATAAAAAAGATTTCGCGATCGAATTGATGAATCGAATGCATTCCCGTTTTTAATAAACACTTCCTTATATACATGAATTTATCTGTTTCCAGAATCTAGTAGGATGTGCATGATTCTATTCTAAATAATGAACGCCTACCTTACGTAATATTCTTGGAAATCCTCATTAGCGTTCAAATTTATCGAGCTTTAATACCTTGTTATCTGGTTCCAGTTATTTGTAACCCGCGCTGCCTCTTCTTGTTTAATACATATACCATTATTGTGGTGTTGCATACTAATGCAAGAAGTAAACAATTTTATCGGATATTTCTTGGATGTTGTGGGTTTTTCAATGATCGGGCCGCTTCTTGGAATAAAATGTTTCATTTATTAACTAGATATTTACGTAGTTCTAAATACCGATGACTCATCTTTTTATATTCCAAGTACTCTAAAAAATTCATTATTTAAAATAAATTTGTGTTATCCAGGGGGGGATTAATTTAAACTTTAATCGTTTTTTAATGCAAAAAGAGTTGCATTTTATAAAAATATTTGCTTTTGTGTTTCTGTACACAAAATTTATTAAAATTGGGGTTTAAAATACACGTTGATTGTAGTTTTTTAAGCAAACGGCATAAAGCTGGAACTATTCTATGCTTTTTACAACAAATAAAAGGTATTTTTATCAAAAATGTATTGATAACAAATAAGTGAAAATAAATGGCTTTGTATGTATCTTAAAATGATTGATTTGCGCTCGCATTGAATGCGTTTTACAGTATCTTATAATTAATTATATTTACATATACAACTTAGGTTACTTACTATTTATTTACAATTACCAATTTTCGTGATTAAAAGTCGTCACTACTTTCTGCTTACATCTTTAAATTTACGCTAAAATTCAAGTTTACAGGAGTTTCCATATTAATTAAAATCTTCATTTAGGACATTAGTTTGCAAAAATGCATTATTGATTTAGTTAATTAACTAGCTTTAATGTAGCTTTTTGTATCGAAGGATGTTCCATCTTTATTCTATATCGCAAAACAAATGCTTGTATTTAACAACTTCCATATTTCAAACTGTTGAAACGTATAAATTTCACATCGCAACTTTGCATGTTATTTTGGCTTTATAATCAACATTATATTTACTAGGTCTATGAAAGAATCTTAAATTTTATATTATCGATTGCGTAAATTGAAACGAATCAATCTTTACTCAACGTTGATACATCTTGCTTGATTTAAGACCGAATAAACCTAATGTCTTCTGTTTATATATAAAATTATCTCAACTCTAGATTCTTTCAGTTACGTTTGGAAGCATTAGTCACCTATATGATGTTAGATTCTTCCCAGAAGGCCAAACTTTATTACCTCATTAGTGTCAAAGCGTCGCGGCCGATTGATTTATGTACACAGTGATGCGTGCCGATTATCTTTGTGTAAGACAGGGGGTTGAACCGCTGTCTCCCTCTTTCACATTACAATCCAAAAAGCTACAAATTCATCCTGATCAAATTTACGACATTTTTATTGTCTGTTTAACGATAAGGCGGGTTTCATAAACCGGAATTTTTTTAATAATTAGCTTACACCATATATCTTTGGATTTGTTGTGTTTGCTTAGATTAATAAAGAACATTCCCGTTTTGTTTCATTTAACAGCTATAAAGTGAATAAAAATATTTCGATACACATGGAAGTCAACTTATGTGATCAATTAAAACTTTAATTGCCTTGTTTAATCCTTGGTAAATGCAAAAAATTGATGTGGATCTTACACTAAATAAAGCGAATATTTTGTGCACGGGAGGTATATTTTATTATAAATGAAAATGAGTAAATTTATATATTAGAGATTGAAACTCATTTTTAGTAATACACGTGGAAATTTATCGCATTTGCTATTATATCTACAGACATAATTAATATGAGCTTTTCTTTTCTTTAATAGTTGATTTTATTTACACACGCGGCTTGTTTTTGTTTTATACACCGAAAAATATGCTTTTTATTAAAGCGAAATAAAGTTAATGGCTTTATACCAATACGCTTATTATATACAGGGTGGAACAATGAATGTTGGGAATTTCAACTTTTTTCCGGATTCTTTCCATTTGGTGGTTGTAAATTATTGTACTTGGGTTTCCATGATCTTTCGTGACCTCCTTATCACGTTTCTATATATCTATATATATATATATATATATATATATATATATATATATATATATATATATATATATATCGATATGAAAACGTCGTACTCGGTGTAATCACGTTTTTGCTAAACTCCACCCCTCTGTGTTCTCAAATCAAATTTAATCTTACTAATTTTATTATTATGCCACGGCTAGCCCTCTTCAATCTACACAGAGTGCACAACGTTACGATAATCAATTTTTCTCTTCTCCACCCCTTTATAATTACCTATTTGTTTGAATTTATAAAACGAAGTCAATTAATTTCATATAATGAAAAGAAATATTATTTACAAGTTTTGAATTGATAAATATCTAAATTACACTCTTCAATCAATCAATATCATGTGTATCATTTATTCCAAAATTTATATACTTTGAATTCAATCTAAAGTCACCAAAGACTACCCATTTTTTCAAAAAAACCTCGAACGTTCTAGACCCCTTTATAATATATTACGTACTTTTATCGTATGCAATGTTTGTTGCTGACTTCGTTACACTTTCTATATAAATTAAGTAAATTCAGTATTGAAATTTAAATAGAAAAATATCTTAAAATTAAATAAATCTGACCTGCTACGGCTTGTTCGGGTCGTGGATCAACACCCCTTTGTTGTCCTCCTTCGTTGAACCAATGTTTGAGTACAGTCAACCCTCGTTTTCCAAAAACTACTTCGTGCTTCTTTATTTTATTTGCATTGAATCTTGCAACTCAAAATTGTACCAGAATTGTACCAAAATATAATTGTCGACGCTGATTTGAATGGTAATATTATATTGACCCAAATTTGAATTGTTCTTATCGACGCATACTTGAATTATTCAGAAATACACCACCAATTTGAATTATTATGAAATGTACCATCATTCGAGTTATTATATCTATCCACTCAAATTATAAAAAAATGTACCATAGATTCGAAACATTCAGAAATGTACCATCATTCGAATTATTAACATCACATTCGAAACCCTATTATTATTAATATTTACTTTAAATAAATTTCCCCAAATTCTACTCACGTTAAACGGCAAAAAGGGGTCTTCATGATTGTAGCACTATTATCACTTGATATTTTATTAAATATTTAAAATTACGCGTAACTTTTTGATTTACAGTGACGCAGCTTTGCCCTGCCTGAGTTTTAAACTGACTCGTCTTATCATTGCTCGGTGTTAATATAGGCTGTTTCCACTTACATGTGGGCTGGGTTTTCAACAAGTCTCGTAGATATCTCAACCAACCACGTCTTTGTATTTCCTGCATCTTAAAGTTGTTTCTGATGTAATTTACTTGGTTTTTCATATAATATCTTTTTGGCGCCCAACGTGAAGTTAAACTCACATGGGTCTATAAATTCTTAAATTTTTATTTTCTTTTAAAAATCTAAATCTCCTTTTATTAATCCCCTGTTTACATTTATCTAATCTTATAATATTCTCTCTAAATGAACAAAGTGTTGATCTACACTATCGCTAAATATCAGCATGGATACAAAATTTCTCATACGGTCCCAAAATATTATGCATCGCCTTCACTAATGCAGCCGTACTCGAGGAAAACCAAACGGAACCACCCTAAATTGGTATACTCTTCCTTCCACTAAAAAAAACCCGTGTATTTCTTTGATTCTCGCGCTAATGGAATCAACCAAAATGAATTCTTTAAATCTAATTTGCTATAGATTTCCCTATTACTTATTCTTGCTAATATGCTATCCATCGTTGGTGGACAATTGTATTGCGGTTTCGTTCGCTTATTAATCTTTCTTGTATCTAAACATAACCTGATGCTATCATCACTTTTCTTCACAACGACTAATGGCTTTACAAAATGTGTACTGGTGCTTTCTATGATACCTTCACGTAACATTTCTTCTATTTCTTCCTTTACTCTATCCCTGTATGCTACTGGAATAGGAAATATTTTAGTGTTAAACGGTTCGGTATTTACTACTTCCAACTTCTATACATAACCCGTGGCAATTTTTGATTTCGACCTTATTAATTCTGAATGCTTTCTTAATAATAGCTTCACCCTATTTCTTAAATCTTCTGGACATTTAATCTTTTCATTTTCATTACCCTCGTTATCTATTTCTTCATCAAACTGATTAATATTCAGGCAGTTACTCTCTATTTCAATATTACCCTCTTCATACCATTTAATATATTATCCATTACACTCAATCTCTTTGCATTCTGCATTTATCTTCAGGCACAACTTATCTATAATATGCATCCCAAATATATCATCCATCTTTAGTCCAGGTACAACCATAAAATCATTTTCCCATCTTTCATCTCCTATTTCACATTTCAGAATTACCATTTCATTTATTATACAAAATCTTTTATTATTTGGTGCCACCAAATTACACCTCGTTATAGGTATCGCTCTGTCCCCCAAATTCTCTCGTTTAACAAATTCTTCCGCAACAAGTGATGCTTCTGCCCCAGTATCTATTAATACTCTAACTATTCTATTTTCCACCTTTAAATTAATTATTGGTAATGAGCTCCTTTCAAATCTTCCTAATTCATTATCCGTTTCATGTTTAATTAATTCGCGCTGATTTTCATATCCGGTAATCCATAGAATTTTACTTGGTTCGTCCGTACCTAAAAATTTTGATTTTGCATGGAAGGTTATGCCCGATTCGTTATCTGTGTTTATATGCAATTAATATTCCTTATTTGCGTGCTATCAATATTCCTCGCTTGCGTCCGTCGATCCTTATTTTACTGCCTATTTATTTCTCTATTATTATTTCCCTCATGATTTGTTCTCTCTATTCGTTGCCTTGGTATCAACCCGTATTTGTGTTTTGTCTGAAATCATTATTAAAATTGTTATAGTTCCCCCTATTAAAATTTTTTTCCATGATCATAATTATAGTTGTTTCGTTGATAATTACTTCGAGTCCCATTATTATTTCTGTGTCCTTATAAAATTCGTGCGTCGATCCCAAGCATTATTTTCCGTTTTATTATTAGTTTCCAACTCATCATACCTTTGTAAATATTCAATAAATGTGTCTCGGTCCACTATATTCTGTGTCGTAATATATTGTTTTACTTCTGCGTTAAAATGCCCTGCTAAATATTTTATGATTTGTTTATCGTGTAACGGAGGATCTAATTGTTTCGCTACAGTAAATTTTTCAATAGCATATAATTCCAGTGTTATTCCTCTATCTGAATTGTACTTTCCCATGCTCAGGTCATTCCTAATTTTATCCCGTTGAATATCCCCCCAAAATTGTCGTAGAAATTTTTGCTCAAACTGCTGAAATGTTTCTATTTCGCTTTCAACTAAGTTGCACCACATTTCAGCTCTTTCTTTCAGCATCGATTTAACTAAGTTTAATTTATATAGCTCGTCTGTAGAGCCTTGTACTAACATTTTAAAATTTTTTAAAAATATTTTCGGATTTAATTTTCCGCCCCCGTAAAATTTAGTATATTGTTCAATTAAAAAATTTGGTTGAATTAGCCTAATTGGTTCCCTACTATTAAAATTTCCTAAATTAGTTTTTAAATTATTTATTTCCCGATTTATTGTTCTGAACTCGGTTTCACAATTTTTTTCAACGTTCCGTAATTTGATATATAAATTCGTGATTTTATCGTTTGACTCGCGCTCATATTTTTCTTGTTTTATTTCACTATTCCAATATGATCCCATACATTGTCCATTTCTTCCGTAACCCTCACAATTTCCTCCTGCATTTGCGCTCTCATTTCAGCAATTGTTTGGTTGGTTTCCCTTAATCAATCATTTAGAATTTTAATTTCCTTACCTAATTTTTCGCTGTTCTCATTCATTTTCATAGTCATGGTTTTCATGGTCTCTTCGTTTTTGTCCATTTTACTGTTGAGTGCCATTAAAATCTCCATCATTTTAGTTTCCTGTGAGGTTCTCCGATCTTCGCTAGAACTCCTTTCAAACGTTATACCTTCTTGGGATCCTCTGTCCATTTTTTTTTTGAAATTATTATATTTACACTAAACTTTAAATACTAAAATAAATTTGTCTAAATTTAATTAATGTACAAATTTCTCTGAAATTTTGATCTTCGTAATTTTCTCAAATTAAAACTCTTTAAAGCCCCGGTTTAATTTAATAGTTTTATTTTAAATCCCACGGTCGTATTTTCAAATTTATTTTGATTTAATTCGTGCCCCAGGCTTAAGCAGCCATTCAAAAAATTGATATGATAACGCCGTACTTGGTGTAATGACGTTTTTGCTTAACTCGACCCCTCTGTGTTCTCAAATCAAATTTAATCTTATTAATTTTATTATTAAGCCACAGCTAGCCCTCTTTAATCTACACAGAGTGCACAACGTTACGATGATCAATTTTTCTTTTCTCCACCCTTTTATGATTACCTCTTTGTTTGAATTTATAAAACGAAGTCAATTAATTTCATATAATGAAAAGAAATATTATTTACAAGTTTCGAAAAATATTAAAAAACACCCTTCAATCAATCAATATCATGTGCATCATTTATCCCAAAATTTATATACTTTGAATTCAATCTAAAGTCACCAAAAACTACCCTTTTTTCAAAGAAACCTGGAACGTTCTAGACCCTTTTATAATATATTACGTACTTTTAACGTATGCTATGTTTGCTGCTGACTTCGTTACACTTTTTGTATAAATTAAGTAAATTCAGTACTGAAATTTAAATAGAAAAATATCTTAAAATTAAATAAATCTGACGTGCTACTCTTTGTTTGGGTCGTGGATCAACACCCCTTTGTTGTCCTCCTTCGTTGAACCACTGCTTGAGTACAGTCAACCCTCGTTTTCCAAAAACTACTTCGTGCTTCTTTATTTTATTTGCATTGAATCTCGCAACTCCAAATTGTACCAGAATTGTACCAAAATATAATTGTCGACGCTGATTTGAATTGTAATATTATATTGACCCAGATTTGAATTGTTCATATCGACGCATACCTGAATCATTCAGAAATACACCACCAATTTGAAATATTATGAAATGTACCATCATTCGAATTATTATATCTATCCACTCGATTTATAAAAAAATGTACCATAGATTCAAAATATTTAGAATTATAACATCATTCGAGTTATTAACATCACATTCGAAGCCCTATTATTATTAATATTTAGTTTAAATAAATTACTCCAAATTCTACTCACGTTAAACGGCAAAAAAGGTTTTCATAATTGTAGCACTATTATCACTTGATATTTTATTAAATATTTAAAATTGCGCGTGACTTTTTAATTTACAGTGACGCAGCTTTGCCCTGCCTGAGTTTTAAACTGACTCGTCTTATCATTGCTCGGTGTTAATATAGGCTGTTTCCACTTACATGTGGGCTGGGTTTTCAACAAGTCTCGTAGATATCTCAACCAACCACGTCTTTGTATTTCCTGCATATTGAAATTGTTTCTGGTGTAATTTGCTTGGTTTTTCGTATAAAATCTATTTGCTATTGATACCTCGTTATCTTTGCCAGACGTTGTTTTGTATGGATATCGCCTTTTGGATAATTGAACAAAATAAATGATGTAACTTTTATACTACTTTCGTTTATGTATTTTTGAAACTGCGTTTTCTTATCAAAGCGTTTATTATTTCCGCGTAGTTGCATAAGGCTTTGTTATGTTTTATCTCTTATCTTCGTATTTGTTTTATAACTAATTAGAACACTTCTCAACGCGTGTTGAATTACATGTACTATCACTTCTTCTTAATAAGCGTACTTTTACTGAAAGATATTCTTACTTGCATTACTTAAAATTAATAAAGGTCTATATACAGAGTCTTAAATACTTGCTATTTCCATAACGTATGAATTACCTATTTCTCTGCTAAATACGCGTTCTATTGTTGTGAGATATGTTTACTTGCATTGCTTAAAGCTAATTACGGTCTATATACAGGATGTTAAATGCATGCTATTTACATAATATAAAAATTACTTTAATTTTTTGCTAAATAAATGCAGTTTTCTGCTTCCTATTGCAATTTATGGTTACTACACCACCCTTGCTATTCAATACACACCTAAATAACCACTTATCACAGCAATATATATATATATATATATAAATATATACATATATATATATAGCTTTTCTTGGTCTTCTTTTATATAATAGTATTTGAAATATTTTTCTTGGAAAAAAGATCTAAATAAATAATTAAATTACTATATATGTGTGTATATTTTGTACTTATAGCCAGACGTTTCGATCGTCGCTAGATGATCTTTATCAATGATGTTTTAGTTTTCTATAATACGATACATGCACATTATTTGTTAACAAATTTTTACAATATGTTTACCAATAAACGAAGCTTTATATTTATTGCATAGTTCAATAATACATTTTTTTGAATCATACTTTGAATGATGTGGTGCAGTTACTATAATTCACTTTACTTAATAATTGAATAAAATTTTTACGTCACAGATTCAAAATATGAAATATGCTTTTATGCGAGTTGCTAAACTCTTAGTCAAATTTAAAATTAAAGTTTCATAAGAAAACTGTATATTAAAATGTGAAGTGCAAAGTTTGATTGGAAACTAATGCTTGATTTATGGGAATTTATATTTCTTGTCACTCGATTAAGACAAATTTTAAAACAGGTTAGAATAGTAATACTTTCTGCATTTATCTACAGTTGTATTATTAGGTAAATTTAAATTTATGTATAACCGCATATCAATGTATTTATTCATTTAATTACATATCTATATATGTATACAACCTGTGTATAGCTCTATGCACGTACATGTGCATACTCACTCTACCTTGCCTATCTATATGCAAAACAACCAGCTCTTCGCGATTAATTTTGTTTTTCATTTTAATAGAGTATAATAAATTTTACTTAATTTGTTAATATCCATTTTATCATTTACTAATGTTGTATGTTCAATAATATACACCATCTTTAGAAATTCTCGACTTTTTTGGTTTGTTCCTGAATTTAAATTTGTTGTTTTGTAAAATTTAAATTAATGTTTCTTTAAAACAGTTTGGTTAGATTTATCGTATTTATGCACACTTATTCGTTTCTCTAGATGCTGAATACTTTGCCCAAAGTATGCGCAATTACAATTATGTTGGCACAGAATCTTATAGATGGCGTGGGTTTTTTTATTTTTAGGATTGATGTCTTTCAATTTACTAAAATAATTGTTTATTAAATTGAATCCCTTGTAAGCAATTTTTATGTTATGTTTTATTAATCATTTTTGTAGCTTTTCGGATAAATTTTGCACATACGGTATGGGTGCGTATTTTATTATTGAATTACTTTTAGCATTGTTGATGTAGTTTGTCTTATTATTGCAACAATTTTATTTCTGGGTTGATAAATCCCTTCATTAAATGTACGATAATAATAAAACACCTTTATTAAGTAAAGTCGTAATACGTTTAACAATTCAAATATTACATTAAAACAGCATCTTAGTTCGTTAGTCTATGTGTTTTGGATGTCGGTGTATTCCACAGTCAGTCGCAGGCGCGTTTAAAGGTGACACCCCCCCTTGGATCATCGGATCGTCCGAGAGCGCGTGATAAGCACTCGGCCATAGGTAGAAGAAGCAGCAGGATGTATGCGAGGACGATGGATAGTAACCTGCGTATCAATTTGAATAAGTGAGCACATTTTCTGAATAGCGGTTGGTAAAGTATATACGATATTATCTTATTTAATTTGGAAAATTTGTTTAGCGCAACGAGGATCTAAGCGACAAGAATGTAGGCGACAAAATTTAGGCGATAAGAATTTAATCTACAATCTACGATGCAGTTAGAACTTTGAATACTAGAATTGACGTTAAGAAAACCACTTCATTTTGCAATGTGTATTTAGAAGATGGAAAGCTGATCTAATTAATAGAAGATCGTTTGTTGCTCCGAGCGAAGATACTACTTTGGTAGAATGTAAGCTGTAAATTCCGCATGGTGATACACTTCCTAATCCAGTCTAGGAATGCAGTTTTGTTTGGTTCGTAGTAGCTTTAAGAAATTCTTTTGTGTTCCACTCTAGAAACACGCTATTTTGTTTCGATACGTAGAAGTACGACTTTGTTATTCACTGCATCTATTGCTAAGCTGGATTTCCCAGTATCAAACTTAAAATTCACTCAGTTGATTTTGTAAGAAACAACACGTTGCTCCAGTATAAAATAACAGGTGTACCTACGTCACTTGTTTGTTTGAAATATGTTGTTGACACATGGATCCGTGATAGCAGCTGCTTAGCACTGCGCTATTACCACCTTTGAAAACAAGAATAATTTTGTGAACTTTTCATTTTAAACTGAACTTAGTACATTTAACTTAAAGAGAAAATTTGTATTTTAATTCTTATAATGTAAATGACCTAAACAGATCTGAGTGGGTTAGAGAATTTTGTGTAACAAGTTACACCTTGTTGTAATATATTTGATCATGAATAAGGTTGATAAACCTTACTTTATAAATATTCAAGTTAAGTATTATTCTTAATTTATAAAAAAATTCAATTTTATTAATTTTAAGCCAGTTAATTTTTATTTAAATAAAATTTTTTAACTATTACTCAAAGATTAATTTTAGAAAGTTGATCAACCTTATATGAAAATATTAATTTTTAAGTTTAGATTTTGCGCAAAAAGTGTTCTTCTATTTGATTTTTTTTTTTCGACAGAACAGTGTCCATTTGTTATGCATTATTTCTCACGGAACTGGTTTTTCTTTTGTTCAGTCCGCTTTGCAAAACATGCGATTACGTATATCCGAGTCGCCTTTAGAATATACCTGCATTAGTCCAACGTTCTTGTCCCCATTTCTTTAGTTGTCATGAACAGACCTTAGTTACCCAACTTGTATAGCTACCCCAGCTAACCCAGTTAGGTCTTAAGAAAAACTTGCTACGCCCAATTTGAGAAATATGACCAAAGTGGTTGTTAAGTCAATTTGGAAAAATTACACTGGCAACCAATTGGGGCTTCGAAATTTTTTAAAATTTAATTTGCTTCGGCGAAATTTTTTGGTTAATTTAATTTGCTTCGAAATTTGTTTGTTCAAAATTTAATTTGCTTCGAAATTTGTTTGTTAAAATTTAATTTGCTTCGAAATTTGTTTGTTAAAATTAATTTGCTTCGAAATTTGTTTGTTAAAATTTAATTTGCTTCGAAATTTGTTTGCTTAAAATTTAATTTCTTCAAATTTGTTTGTTAAAATTATTTGTTCAAATTTATTTGCTAAGTTTATTTGAATTAAATTTATTTTTAAATTTGGTTACTGCTTTACATAATTATTATTAAAATTTGTTAACTTTACCTTTACCAATTAATTATTATAATTTTTTAAATTTATTTTGATACCATTATTTTCTTTGTTGCAAATTTTTTTGATCTTTTGAGTCATTTGTTTTCCCAAATTTTTAGTTTGTAATCCGAAAATTCAATTTTTTTATAAAAGATTGGAATATGGGAAAACTTCAAAGATGATTAAGAAAACTGTAGATAAAGGGTAAAGCTTGTAGAAATGTTAGAAAATAATAAGCAATTGATAAGCTGAGTTTATTTTGAAATAAATGATGCCTTTGTTAGTAAATTCTTTTTGAAAGACTTGATTTGTGCGTTTTTAAATGGCTTACAAAGTTGGGATTGCGTTTGGTTGTCGCATAGAATAGACGGAAGTTGGTCGCGGTTTATCAGATATTAGTGATAGCTCAGAATTTTTGATATAATTTCGATATGAGTTTAGGTCTAAAGTCTTAAGTTTTGTTTAGAATTTTTTATTTTATTTATTGGGTTTTATAACAAATTAAATAATTATATAATACAAATTAGTAAATTATAAAAGTATAAAAAAAAAATGTGAAGGCTAGTTTTTAATTTTCATATGAGGGTTAACATATTTTTTAGTTCGTTGTATTTAGATGATTAACGTAAATGCTTTTTGTTTGACTGTTTAAGTTTTCATTAAACTTTACAGTAAGGATTTGTTTGGATGGTTTGAAGAAAAATTTCTTGCTTGGCACCGCAATTTGTTGTTATGGAAATATTGTTTGAACATTTGAAGTGAAACGAATTAGTAATTGCTATTACTATGCAATTGTGAAACATAAAAGTGTCTGAATGTCTATAAATGAGGGAAAGAAATATAAAATTCATCGCAATTATTAGAAAACATAGTCCGAATAAATTCAAATTTTACTGGCATAATTCCAAATGACCTATATTCAAATTTTAAGTTTGGTTTAGGTCCCTTCAGTGAGCCTTTTGTATGTAACATTTTGGTGAATTTGGAAATTCCGTGAAATTATGTTTTGATCACACTAAGTAAATTGAAAGAGAAAATTTCGTCATGAAAAGTGTAAAGCTAAATTAAGCTTGTAAATTCCGAAAGTTTCAAGTATAGAAAGTTCGAAAAAAATTCCATTAGTTATATAAGAGTTGAAAAGCCGAAAAAGACTCAATATTAACATTAAGTTGAATGAAAGACGGAAAATGGCGAGTTTGTCCTTGACTTGTTTAAATAAAATATGTTTGCTTGTTTTTCCGTTTGGATTTTGTGTTTAGAATATGAAGTTTGTTTGTATTGACAATGTTAGGATTTTTGTAATTTTGAAAGTTTTTGATGGAAGTGTTAGGTTTGAAATGGGTTGAATGTTAAGTTTTTCGTGGAGTATGAATTTTTAAGCCTTTAAATATCTTTCGTGAGAAAGTGGTATTTTACCTTGTTCTGATCTCAATTTTGTGGAAAGTAAAATTTTCTTGATACCCTAATCTTGATGAAGTAATTTAAATTGTAAATTGACTAGATTACTCTTTGTTAATTTTATTTGAATTTGATAATAGCTATGTAGGTTACCTTATTTTATTTTTTTAGTAAAGTACTATTTTAGTTACTTATTTTGATATTCTTGGTTAGGTTACTTTTTATTTTTTGAAAGTAATTTTTGTATTTAACTTTTATAACCTTTGGTTAGGTTATTTTTTATTTATTTGAAAGTAATATTTTGTAGTAAATTGTTGATTGTGGTAAATTATTTTTTTATTTTGAAATTTTTAACTTTTGTACTTTATGGTTTCTTTTTGTATATTGTTAATTTTTGAACGTTGTGGTTTTTTTGTGCATTTTTGTAATATAATGTCAGTTATTTTGAAGTTTTAATTTAGAATAATTGTTCCAGGAGTAAAATTTCTTGGGTAAAAATTAAATAAAGTATTTATAAAATCCTTGCCCGAGACTTAATGACCCTCAATTTTAATCCCGTGATCCGATTTTTACTGACTCAGTGAATTACACCATCCGATTTTGTTCCGTGCGTTTTAAGTAAATTACAAATTAATTTGAAATGACCCTTTTTATTTAAAAAAAAATTTTTTAATGTTGATAAAGGTTTTTTTAAAAAAAAAATTTTTTTGAAATGTATAAATTTTTTTCTGGTGAAAAATCCTTCTTAAAGGAAAGATATAAAACACTTATTGAAGAACTTAAATAATATAATTAAAACACCTTTAGTAATGTATGTTTAATCAAATCCAAAACATCTATCGTAAGGTGCCCCTGGATGTCGTGATCCAAGCGTAGCTTGAAAAGGCCCCTTGGACAGGATGTCCAAGACGGCATAACTGCATATTTGAATAAGTGAGAATTTCGAGTGAATTTTATTGAAATTTTAGAAAGAAATTGAATTAATATTAATTAAAACTTTATTTTGAGAAATAATTTATTGAAAATCGTCACGATTTTTGTTTAAATTTTTCAATTTTTATTTTTTAGTTCCAATAAATTTTTAAAATCAAAAGCTTTTTAATTGCTTCCTTAAAAAATTTATTTTTTAAATTTATAAAAATTTTTATTTTAAACAAGGTATTTAATCTTATTAAGTAACTTTAAAAAATATTTTTTATTATTTTTAAAAATTTTTAATTACATAGTTTTTTTAAACACCAAAATATTATATTCCCTAAATTTTTTTTGTTGGAACCTTTTATTTTTTTGATTTATTTTATTTTTTTTGGCCCCTAACCTAAACGTGGCTTTTTTTCCCATTTCCCCTTCCGACCTAATTCCCATGTAAATACCATTGAAAAACCAGGGGTTTAAAAATGCGATTGGGTAATTTTTAAATTATTTAATTTTTAAATTATTTAATTTTTAAATTATTTAATTTTTAAATTATTTAATTTTTAAATTATTTAATTTTTAAATTATTTAATTTTTAAATTATTTAATTTTAATTTTTATTTTTTAAATTGTATCCCATATATATTTTTATTTTTTAATTTTTTTTTGAATTTTTATTTTTTCTTGTCCAATTTTTTTTAGCTTTTTTTCTGTATGAAAATCAATTTTAAAAGGAACTTTGAAAAATTGATAAGACTTTTTAAAATTTCAATTAGTTTTAGTGTTAAATTATTTTTTTTTTTTTGTAATTGGATGTGTGATGGTAGTGAATTTTTTTTTTTAATTTTTTGGGTTTTGTATTTTTTGACATTTTTTTTTTTTTTTAGAAGTTTTTTGTATTTTACTTCGTTTATTTGGAAAATTTGCATTTTTAGCATATGTTTTAATTAGAACATTGACAATTTGAAATAATGATTAAGGAAAAATATATAAACCATCAATTTTTTGGCCTAGAAGTATTTAACGGTTTCCTTTTGATTTTTTTTTGAACAAATTTATAAATAATTTCAGAATTGAAGGAATCATCAATTTTAATAAAAATCATTATAAGGACGAAGAAGTTAACCTATAAAAACTTCGGTTTAAAAGTTTTTTTTCTTTTTTTTTATTTAAATTTTTATGAAGTAATTTTTGTGGTTTTTTTAAATTATTAATTCAAGGTTACCTTGATTTTTCTTTTCAATTTTAGAATTGACCTTCGGTTTAATGAGGGTCCGTATTTTTATTACTGTGTCTTTTTTTAAATTTTTATTAACGTGTCTTTTTTTAAATTTTTAATTACTTTGTGTTTTTTTTTTAGTTTATTCTGGTCTTTTTTATTTAGTTTTTTTTTTTTATCGAAATTTTTGATAATATTGTTAACTGGAATAAAGTTTATTATTTTTCCCGTTTTTATTCCCCATTTTCTCCCTTTCCGTGATCAATTAATTCCCTTTAAATAAAATTTTGAGAGTTAAAAAAAATTTTTTTAATTTTTTTAAAAATTTTTTTTGAAGGAATTTTTGGTAACCTTAAAAAAACTTTAAAATTAATAATTAAATTTTTTGGTGTATCAGCATGGGCAAGTAACCTCGATCAATTTGAATAGTGAGCCTTTTTAAACGGTTGGTAAAGATATAGATATCTTATTTAATTTGGAAAATTTGTTTAGCGCAACGAGGATCTAAGCGACAAGAATGTAGGCGACAAAATTTAGGCGATAAGAATTTAATCTACAATCTACGATGCAGTTAGAACTTTGAATACTAGAATTGACGTTAAGAAAACCACTTCAGTTTGCAATGTGTTTTTTTGGAAGATGGAAAGCTGATCTAATTAATAGAAGATCGTTTGTTGCTCCGAGCGAAGATACTACTTTGGTAGAATGTAAGCTGTAAATTCCGCATGGTGATACACTTCCTAATCCAGTCTAGGAATGCAGTTTTGTTTGGTTCGTAGTAGCTTTAAGAAATTCTTTTGTGTTCCACTCTAGAAACACGCTATTTTGTTTCGATACGTAGAAGTACGACTTTGTTATTCACTTCATCTATTGCTAAGCTGGATTTCCCAGTATCAAACTTAAAATTCACTCAGTTGATTTTGTAAGAAACAACACGTTGCTCCAGTATAAAATAACAGGCGTACCTACGTCACTTGTTTGTTTGAAATATGTTGTTGACACATGGATCCGTGATAGCAGCTGCTTAGCACTGCGCTATCACCACCTTTGAAAACAAGAATAATTTTTGTGAACTTTTTCATTTTAAACTGAACTTAGTACATTTAACTTAAGAGAAAATTTGTATTTTAATTCTTATAATGTAAATGACCTAAACAGATCTGAGTGGGTTAGAGAATTTTGTGTAACAAGTTACACCTTGTTGTAATATATTTGATCATGAATAAGGTTGATAAACCTTACTTTAAACTAACAAAGTAATTCAAGTTTTATTTAACTCTGTTGCATTGAATTTTATTTAAAGAAAAGAGATTCTTTTAGTAAATTATTAATCCAAGCTTAAGGTTTTTATTTTGATCAAGTGTGATCAAACCTAACCACCGAAAAATTAATATCTTTAAGAGTTGAACTTTGATGCCGCCCTTATATAGAAAATATTTTTTTATTTCTTTAGGTATATTTGCGGGACAAAACAGTGCTCCCATTCTATGTTGATTTAATTATTTTACTTTCTTACAGGAACAGCGTCTTCTGTTAAGACAGTTTTTGTCAGCGAATGCGATTTTTTTTCTTTGGGTCTCCACGTCCGCCTAGAAATATGCCATGCCATTAACGTGAATCAATCCGGACTTGGTGGCGCCTATTTGTTTTAGTTTGAGTATGATCCCCACAGATTTCGACTACCCCATTTCTCATAGCTCTGCCCAGGAATAGACCTAGTTACGTCGAAGACTTCGTTTGCTGACCCAACTTCTAGAGTCAGATATAGGTATAAAGAGAACGCTAGTTAAGCCCAATTTAGGAAAAATGTAACACTGACACCCAATGTGGGGCTGGTGCTTTAGTAGTTAAAAAAAAAATTCGCTACACTGGCGCCGGCAACGTTTGGGGCTTCGAAATTTGTTTGTTCAAAATTTAATTTGCTTCGAAATTTGTTTGTTCAAAATTTAATTTGCTTCGAAATTTGTTTGTTCAAAATTTAATTTGCTTCGAAATTTGTTTGTCAAATTTATTTGCTTAAATTTGTTTGTTAAAATTATTGCTCAATTTTTGTCAAATTTATTCTCAATTTGTTGTCAAATTTATTTTTAATTTTTGTAAAGTTTATTGACATTAGATTTTTGTTAAATTTGTTAGACTGACCCATCAGTCATAATTATAGTATTATTTTAATTCATTCTGTTTTACCAAAATTTTTTAACGTTTTGGAAAGTTTATTTTAGTAACTTTGACTTTTACTTGTTGCCAAATTTGTTTGACTATTTGTAAGTCCGATCATTTAGTTTATCAGTTGATTCTTAGGTTTGTATTAGTCGGAAAATTCAAATTTGTCTACTAAGAGAACTGGGTGTGGTGAGAACAGTTTTGGAGAAGAAAATTGGAACTGTTAGATAAGAGGTGATAGCCTTAGTTTTTTTGATCAATAAGAATTTGTCAAATTGATGTAGCTAGAGATCTATTTGAAGTACTTGGGTGAGTGTCTCGTTCATTTGAAATGTGTCTAACACTTTTTTTTGTTAGCAGATTTTTTAGATGATTCACGATTAGTTGGGACTGTCTCGTGTTGTTCACTTGTAGTCAGACAGATCAGAAGTTGTTGGATAAAGTTCGTCTAGGAGTAGCCCAATTTTGTTATTTTTGATTGGTAAATTTTGTATTTAGTTGGTGAGACTGGGTTTGTCATCTAGTATTGTTAATTTTTTTTAGTCTTGTATATATTACAACATATTTTTTTACAGTGATATTTTATAATCATACAGAAATGCTTTTGTTCTGTCCAAATTTTAAACTTGCTGTGCAGCTTGTGAGTTTGGAAAATTCTGTTATGGGTCCACATTTTTTTTGATGTCCATATTGGTTTTAATTTTAAGGAATCAGAGTTGTACTGGTCTCAAATTTGAAAATTATACGTTGACGATTTTGAGAATGTTGGGGAAAAAAAATTTCATTATAAAAGAGTCACACATCAATTTTTATTTGTGAGGCCCTAATGGAAGCTGAATTTAAACTGTGAATGTCGTTCAGAGTGACATCTAGTTTGTCTCATTTGTTAATTTTTGGAACGAAATTATAGTCAGTTTAACGAATTGAAAGAAATTGTCAGTGGAAGTTGAATATAGATTGTCGATAATTCGCATATCAATTTTAAATTCAAAAAATTCATTGTGATAGATAAGTGGAAACGAAGTGTAAGATTTAAACCTAGTGAAGAAAGAATCTGATTCGTGTCCTTTAATAAAGTTCTTTTTGTCGTTTTGTTACTTTATTTGAAATTTGTTGATGAAGTGTAAAATTTATGTTAGGTGTCAGTGTGTTTTCCTATCAAATTTGAATTAAATTTTCAGTAGATGGTTTACTAGCTATTTTTTGGTGATAATTATTTTCTGTTTACGTCAATTTTTAGTAAGTTGGAACACTTTCAATTGGATTTGTTGAATTGAAAGAGGGTGAGAGTAACCCATTGTATTTGTATTAATTGAAGTACCTAGTTAGTTCCTGTTTGTATCTCTTTGGTAAAAATTTGTATTGATTTGTATACTTGTTGTTCTTTTGATATCTTTGTATGAATTTGTTGATGACTTTGTTAGTATTTTTTGATTATTTGATATGGTTTTATTGCATTGGTTCTTTTGTTGCTTATGAAATTTTTGAAGTGTTTTATAATCTTTTTGAGAGATATCGAGTAATTTTTGACTTAATTGAATTTGTATTAATTCTGGAGAGATATAAGACTATTTTATTGATTTTTGCCCGGTTATTTATTTCCTCCATTTGTACGTTCATTTGCTCCAGTGGATCACACTATTGAAATTGTCCCTGTTTAAAATTATAAATTGATATAGTAGGAGGTAGAGAGCAGTATTTTAAAAAAAATTTTGTATTTAATAAAGTTTTCTTTGTTAGAAAAATTTTTTTCTTTTGGAAAGGTGTAAATTTTTTTTGGTGATAATCCTTATTAAGTACTATAAAAACTTTTAGTAAAGTGTAATATTTAATTAATTTATAAAACGATTTAGTTCTTAGTTATTTTTTGGATGTGTTATTCTTGAGTTTAAAGTGACCCCTGGTTGGTTCAGTGATACACTGGCATAGGTGAAAGACGATTAGAGGGTGCTACCTGTTCATTTATAGTGAAATTTTTGAATGGTTGTAAGTATTGATTACTATTTATTTGAAATTTGTTAGAAGAGATTAGCCAGAAGTGAAAATTGGAAGATTAATAAATTGTAGTAAATTTGATACAGATTAGTAAAACACTTGTTGCAAGTTTTGAAGATGAAAGGACTATAATGAATCTTTTGCCGGGAGTTACTTGTAATTATGAATCCAGTACTTCACCGTTGGATCGTTTTGTTTGGTCGTAGTACTTAGAATTTTGTTCCAAACACCATTTGTTATATGAGTCCTTTTTATATTCATATTTAGTGATTTCCAGTTAAATAAAATCTAGTATTTTAAAAAAATTTCGTATAAATACGTACCTAGTTTTTTTTTGAATTTTGAAAGGTCGTGTACTTACTGTATACCCTTTAAAACAGATAATTTACTTTTATTTAAATGAATAGTACATTTAACTTAAAAATTTGTTTTTATTTTTATGTAATGACCAACTCAGTGGGTGGATTTTTAAAGTACACTTGTGATATTGATCTAAAGGTGATAACTACTTAAATAAAAGATAGTTTTATTATCGTGCATGATATAAAAGGTTCTTTGAATAATAGCAATTTTTATACAGTTGTAAACTAACACGATATATCTTATTAATTGGAAAATTTTTTACAACTAGGATTAGCGACAGAAAGGCCAATTTAGGATAAATTTAATCTACAACACGTCTTAAACTTTAAACAGATTGACGAAGCCACTTTTTTCATGGTATTTAGAAATAAGCATCAATTAATGAAATCGGTTGTGGCGAAGTTATTTGGTAGATAAGTGTAAATTCCGCTGGGATAACCCTAATCGTCGGAAGCGTTTTGTTTGGTCGTATAGTTTAAGAAATCGTGTTCCATTAGAAACACGCATTTTGTTTGTAGTAAAAATTTGTTACACTGCACTTTGCTAATGGTTTGTTCAAATTAAAATTCTCATTGTTTTTAAAAAAAATTGCTCCAGTTAAAATAAATTCCTCGATTGTTTGTTAAATTTTTTGACAAGATCGTGTAAGTGTTAGACTGCCATACACCTTTAAAACAAGATAATTTTAACTTTTCTTTTAAACTAATATAATTTAACTTAAAGAGAAAATTTGTATTTTAATTTTATAATGTAAATGACCTAAACAGATCATGGGTTGGAATTGTGAAAATTCACTTGTTGTAATTATGAAGAATAAGGTTGAAAACCTTTTTAAAAAAAATTTAAGTTTTATTAACCTGTTGTTGATTTTTTAAGAAAAAGATCTTTTGTAAATTATAATAAGCTAAGTTTTTATTTTGATCAAGTGTGTCACCTACACGAAAATTATTTTTAAGAGTTGATTTGTGCCGCCTTTTAGAAAAATTTTTAATTTTCTTTGGTATATTTGCGGGACCAAAAGTGCTCCCATTCTAGTTGATTTAATTATTTTACTTTTTAAGGAAAGTTTATTTGTTAAGACAGTGTTTGTCACATGCATTTTTTTCTTTGGGTTCCACGTCCGTTTAGAAATATGCCTGCATTATGAACAATCCGGATTGGTGGCGCCTATTTGTTTTAGTTTGTATGTCCCAAAGATTCGATTACCCTTTCTAGTGCCCCGGAATGACCAGTTAGGAAGATTCGTTTGGACCCAATTTGAGTGATATGGTATTAAGGACGTATTAGCATTTAGGAAAAATGAAATGACAATGTGGGGCTGTGCTTTGTAGTTAAAAAATTGCTCATGCGCCGGAACGTTTGGGGTTCAAATTTGTTTTTCAAAATTTAATTTCTCAAATTTGTTTGTTCAAAATTTAAGTGAAATTTGTTTTTAAAATTTAATTTGCTTCGAAATTTGTTTGTTCAACTTTTTTGTTTATTTCTGAAATTTGTTTGTTCAAAATTTAATTTGTGAAATTTGTTTGTCAAAATTTAATTTCTTCGAATTTGTTGTTAAAATTAATTTGCTCAAATTGTTTGTAAAGTTTATTACATTAAATTTGTTTGTTTAAAAGTTTGTAAGACGGACATCAGTAATTAATTAACTTGTCAAATTTATTTTAACTTTCATTCTTTTTACCAATAAATTTTTTTTGTTTTGGTAAATTTATTTTGCGTCATTTTGATTTTCTTTGGTTGCCCAAATTTGTTTTGATATTTGAAGGTCAGTCATTTGTTTTCGTTTGATTCTTAGGCTTTGTATTTTCGGAAAAATTCAAATTGTTTTCTACTTAAAGAAGAATGGATAGTGTGAGAAACTTTTGGGAAAGAAAATTTAGGAAACTTTGATAAAGAGGGATGTGTGTTTGATTTGTTGATCAATAAGAACATTTTGTCCAAATTTGATGATAAGTAGTTTATTTTAGGTACTTAGTGATTCTCTTCATTTGAAAATTGTTTGTGATAAGACGTTGTTTTGTTACAGTTTTGTTTATCGCTTGCAACGAATTTTTAGGGAATTGTGTCTGGTTGGTCCTAGTTGTTATCGCGAACAGGAAATTGGTTGATTATAAGTAACGTATGGTGGTTACCTTAGAATTTTGCATTATATTTTTTGATTTGATGTAAATTTTGTTTGTAGTTAGGTGAGACTTAGAGGGTTTTCCTTAGCATTTTATTTATTATTATTTTTTACTCTTTTTATAACTAATTACAAAGTAATGAGAAAATATAAATTGGTAAGTTAGTACAGCTTTCTCACTTAACTAAGGTTTGAATGATTTTCTAGTATTTATGATATGTACCGAACTCATTTTTCTCGTGGATTAGTAGAGTCAAAGAGTAAATTTGTTGTTTTATATTTAAATTTTAAATTGGAGTGAGGCAATTTATAATTTTTGAGGAAAAAGTTTCTTGTTTGGAGTACACAATTTTTTTTGTGATAAGTCCCATTAATGACGTATTTTAAACTTTTTGAAGGTACGATCAAAATTTGTACAATCTAGTTGTCTATGTTTTTGGAGTTATAAGCAGTGGTATCAATTGTTCATCGTAAGACTGATAGTGGGAAGTGAATATAAATCAGTACGATAATTGAAAATGAGTCCAAACTATTTCAAATTTTAGCTTGGTTAGGACAAGTGGAATTTAGGATAATTTAAACTGTGAATATGATGCGTTAAGAACTCTTAGTTTTGGTTAATGTTTGATATTTTGAAATGTTGTGAAATTTGAGTAGTTAAATTCGAGTAATCAATCTTGAGAGTTTGTTCGTGGAGAAATTTTGGACTAAAGTTTCGAGTGTGGTGATATTCTCCGCTAAGTGTCAAATTCGTTTTGAGAAAGTTCGAAAAAAACAGGTATAATTGGATGAATGGACAAGACCGGAAATGGCACGTAAATTTGAACCCATTGAACTTTATTAAATGAAAGTACCTAATTAGTTGTTTATTTTTATGTAAAATAAAGTAGTGTTTGTTTTTTGTTCCTGTTTTATTTTGTCTTGTAATTGAAAATTTTTAAATAACAGTGTTAAGGATTTGTGTGATTTATTGATGGTGTCAGCTGGTTTTTTTGCGTTATTCGAAATTTTTAGAGTGCTTTAAGATATTTTCTTAGATAGGGGATTTACTTTATTATTTTACATATTGGTAAGATAGTATTATCTTCTTGTTTACCGCTAAACTTTTGGTGATAGGTAAATTTCATGTGACTACATTTGATCAACGATGATGTTTTTTGATAGTGATAGGATAATCTGGTGTGAGATTACCTATTGTTCAATTTGTATTTGATTTGATAGAGCTTATGTTAGTTTATTTTATTATTCTTTGTAAATGAAATTTATTATTTGTAAGTACTTATTATTCTGTTGATACCTTCATAAAGTATATTTATAATTTAAAGTACGTATGTTGTACTAGTTATTACTCTTTCGTAATATTTTGATTTAATTTTATGAACCTTTTGTAGTTACTTTGTATTTACTTGTGATAATGTGTTAATTAGACATTAGAGGTCTCTTGTTATTTATAGTGAAATTTTGAATGTTGTGTATTTTGATTAATTTTTTTTTTAGAACTAATTATCAGAAGTAATTTTTTGAATTAATAAATTTAGAAATTTGTACAGTTATAAAACTTGTGCAAGATTAAATAAAGACTATTAATTGAATTCTTTTGCCTGATTTTACTTTAATTTGACCCCCCATTTACTTACCGTTGGACGTTTTTTTGGCGTGTACAGAGTTCCACACCATTTGTAAATATGTCCCTCTTTTAATATTCTAAATTATTTAGTTAGAAGAAAAGGCTAGTATTTAAAAAAAAATTTTGATTGTACACTAAATTTCTTCTAGAAAAATTTTTCTTTAGAAGGTTGAATTATTCTGGTTGTAAATCTTCATAATGTAATAAAATAAAATTTTTAATAAGTGTAATAGTTTAACATTCAAATTTCAAAAACAGATTTTTCTTATCTTGTTTTGGATGTGTGTATTAATAGTCGAGTTAAAGGTGACTTGTAGTGTCAAACCTAACTCAAATAGTTAAATACTTTAAGATGTATCGAACTTTGATGCCAGTACCTCGTATATTTAGATAATAGTTTTATATTTTCTTTGAATTTGCGGTTGACGTAAAGTAGTCCATATTATTTGATTTAATTTGATTTTATTTGCTTTAGCGGAACAGGTACTCTATTGTAGACAGTTAATTGTAGGAATGCGACTTTAAAATGTTAGCGCTGATAAGCATGATTAATCTGATCAATCGACTTGTGCCAGTTTAGATTTGATACTAGATTGACGATTATGAAACACCATTCTAGCTTGCGAATGTAGTTTTGGAAGATTGTTTGGCTGATCCTAATTATAGAGTCAGATTTGTTTAGAGCAGAACGCATTAGCTACTTTGGAAATGTAAGCTGTCACCAATTGGCTGTGTAGAGTTAAACTTCGCTAATGGCGCAGTCTGGCATTCAAGTTTTGTTTGGTTCAAGTTAATTGCTTTGAAATTTTTGTGTTCACTTAAATTTAATTGCTTCATTTGTTTGTTCGATATCTAGATATGTATCGATTTGTTTTATTTATTCATTATTTTTTGCTTAAAAGTGGAAATTGCCAGTAGTCAAACTTAATTACTAGTTAGATTTTGTAATGTAACTTCATTCGTTTGCTCAGTATAATTATAACGTGGTAGTACCTGCACAGTACACTTTTGTTTTTGTTGAAATTGTTTTGACATTGTAGTCCGCTTTAGAGTTTAGCACTGTCTGTATTCCTAGCTTTGTAATATTCGGAAGAATCCAATTTTTGTTGAACTTAATTTGAGAACTGATACTTAGAACATTATTACAAGAAAATTTAGGAAACTTATATGATAAATGAGCTAAACGATCTGAGTGTTGAAATTTGCTTGAGTATAAAGTTAACTTGTTGTCAAAATTTGTCATGAATAAGGCTGAGAAACTATCTTTGAATACAAAGTATTCGTCAGTATTTATGAAATGCTCTGTGCATAGATTTTTATTTTAGTTAGAGATTTTGTTAGAAATGGATTGAATCCAATTTACTAGGGAATTGTGTCGTTTTCGTCAGAGTTGTAGTCAGACAACTCAGGAAAAAGTTGAATTCGTTTACTAAGTTGATACTCATTGAGTAGCGCCTTAATTGAAAATTTTGTATTATATAGTAATCTTTGGTATATTTGCTAGGAGACTCTAAAGTTGTCCTCTGCATATAGCTTGATGCATTTAATTAGTTTTACATTAGTGATGTACAGGAAAGGTACTAAATATTCTTTGTTAAGTATCTAAGATTTTTGTATTGACGATATAGCGGTAATCTTTTATTTTTGGACTGTTCTCCAAGTTCGATTTAGAACCTTTCGTATGCCAGCCTTTGATTAAGAATTTGGAGGATAGTATTCTTGGCTATGGTAGCGCACATTTGTTTAGTTTTGATAATGTCCAACAGATTTCGATTGACGCATTTCTACATAGCTTTCTGTCCCAGCGAAGTAGATAGTCCAGAAAGATCTTGTTCTGCTGATTGCTCCTCAATGAATTTTGATGTCAGATAAGGATATTAAGTAGAAGTGTAGCGCAATGTATAGATAGAAATGTAACATGATACAATGTGGGATAGTGACTTAAGTTCAGTACCAATTAATTCGCTAAACATGAGTCCCCAACTTTGGGCTTCGAAATTTTTAGCTTTGGTTCAGGTACTTAATTTGTGAAATTGCTTATAGTGATAATTTTAAATTTGTGAAGATATTGTTGTTCCTAGTAAATTTATTATTTGCGATCGTAAACTTTTGTTTGATCATTTTGGAAATGTCGTAAAATTTGCTTGAATTGTTTAGTTCAGTAAAGTTTAATTTAGACTATGAGAATTTCGTTTGTTCGAGAAATTTTGAATATAGTGCTCTCGAATTTGTGTTGTAAATTCTCTAATTTGCTCGAAAGTTTGTTTGAGTAAAGTTTATTTAAGACATTAAATTTAGTTTGTATTAGAAATAAGTTGGTAAGACGTTGACCCATCAGTAAAGGATTTGAACCATTGAACTTGTCTAAATAAATTGATCCTCGTTAGTTCGGTTGTCATTCTTTATTTGACCAATAAATTGTTTGCTTATCGTTTTGTCCGATTTTGATTTAGTGTCAAGTTACTACATTTTGAAAATTTTCGTTTGATAATTGGACAAATGTTAAGTTTTGAGTAGATTTTGAAGGTGCATGTATCATGTTAGATTTTTCGTATTCGAAAATTCCATTAAAGTGTCTTTAAAGATAATTTTCGGAAAGTAAGTGGTCATTTAACTTTGTCTGATTTCTACATTAGAAGAAGAATAGGATTATTTCTGTTGTGACGAAACCTTTTTGTGTGAAAGTCAAAAATTTAGTGAACACCATTTAGATCATCAGAGGCTGATAGCTGTGTTTGAATTGTGTATGAAGTCAGTAGGGTTAAAGATTACACCCTTATCTGGTCTCAATTTGATTTGATTGATAAGTAGCCTAGTAGATTACCTTAGTTTTGATAGGTACATTGGAGTAAAGCTGCTGTATCATTTGAATAATTGCACATTTGATAAGTAACCGTTTATGATTTATGTTACCTTAGATTTTGTTTAGATCGGCATTGCGGAAAGCGACAATTTAGTTGTATTTGAACTTGATCAGTAGCTTTGGTTAGGTTACGCTTAGTTCAGTTGATTATTCTTTGACGATGAAAGTGATAATATGGTCGTTGTATTACATAATTTGAGAAGTATACCGATGGTGAGGTTAGCCTCTAGTTTATTATTCTTTGCGATAAGCATAATTTTTTGATTTGAATTTGTAAACTTTTGTTGGTTACTTGTTAGTTTTGTTATCGACTCGTAGAAGGTGTTTTCACTCTTAGCACTATTAGTAGGGTCTTACATTTAGTTGATTTGTACATTCAGTTGTGATAATAAATGGTTACCTGAAGTCATGTTTTTTGATGTTGTAGCATATCTCGTGATTAGTTTATAGATGCTATTCATTGAAGCAGAAGTAAAGTTTGTTTTTGTGAACTTGAGTAAATTTGAATATTTGATTACTTAGTACAATAACCTTGGTAGGACAGAACATTTAGATTAGGATATTTTGGAAATTGTAATTTCTTGCCCGTGGAGTTTTGACTTTAATTTGCCTCCAATATTTGTGATACATGCCAATAATTGGACTCCCGATTTTAAAGCTTCCCTGGTTAAGGTACGAATTCCAAGAATCAATTTGGTAAATATTTGCCCCTTTGAATAATTCTAAAAATTTGAATTTTGTTAGGAAGGAATTAATAAGAGCTAGTATTGTTAAAAAAACAATTGTTCATATCGTAAAGAACATACTTAGAAGTTGAATTTCTTCTTAGAAAATATTTTTATATTTCAAATAGGAAAGGGTCACAATAATCTCCAATTTTATATTTCTGGGTTCGTACAGGTACCCTTATTGGAAAGCTAGTGATAATATTTAAACCTTTTTAAGTAATATTGTGTATACGTTTACATCAGAATATAGCATTAAGAACACATCTTAGTTGTTGGACGTCTATTTGTTTTTTTGGAATGTCCGTGATAATTTCCAAGTCAGTATCCAGTTCGCAGTTTAAACTGCTACCCCCTTAGATCATGATGTCAAGAAGGACGTTGTTCAAGTCGGCAAAAGGTTTAGAGAAGAGCAGATGTAATCAGGACATGCCAGTGCTGGTGATAATTTCGAATAAGTTAGCACTTTCCAAAGTCGTTTGGTAAAGTTCGAAAAACATTCATTTATGTTATTTAATTTGGAAAATTTGTTTCGCAAGAGGATCTAAGGCAGAAATGTGGCACAAAGATTTGGAAACCTGAATTGTAATCTAAATTAAATGATGATCTAGATATCGTGTTAATCTATTGAGTTAAGAAAAATTGTTTGCAATTTTTTTGTTCGATTTGAATGATATTATAAATCGTTAATTGCTTCGAAAATTTTGTTTGTAAATTGTAAGCTGTAAATTTCGATGTTGAGTCATTCTAATGCAGTCTAGGAATTGTTTTGTTTGGTTCGTTAGCTTAGAAATCTATGTGTCATTAGAAACTAGTCTTATAGACTATCTTTGTTTCGATCGTAGAAGTAGGGCATTTACTGTCTATTCTACATATCTATTGCTAAGTAGGATTTCCATTCTTAACCTTAAGTTTACGCTCAAATGTTTGATTTTGTAAGGATCAACAGTTTCCAGGAAACATAACAGTTTGATCCATCACTTGGGTGTTGTTTGAAATTAGTTGTTGACTAACAGAGCCGGTGTAGGAGTGATTACAGCCTATCGTACACTTTGAAAAAAGAATAATTTGTGAACTTTTATTTAAATGATTAGGCTTAACCTTAGAAATTTGATTTAATTCTTTGAGTAAATGACTAAACATTTTGTATTTGGATGTTAGATAAGTACTATGTGTAAAGTTACCTTAGTTGTATGATTATGTCTCGATAAGGTTGATAAATTTCTTTGAAACTTTTTGAACTTTTGTTAAGTTTTATTTAATCTGTTGCATTGAATTATCTACTTTGAGAATAATGGTCGTTTTAGTAATTTAGATCCATAGCTAGGGTTTCTTGTTGATTGATCAAGTTGATAACCTACCCGAAAATAATATTTTAAGATGTTGAATCTATTTTGATCGCCTTATGTAGAAAATTTTTTATATTTTCTTAGGTAATTGAGCGGAAGTAACAGTCTCCATTTGAGCTTGATAAATTGTAGATATTTGTTACAGTTGAAAGTCTACTGGTAGACTAAGATTTAGTAAGGACTATTTAATTTATTTTTTGCCCACGTGGATGTTGACTTTTAATTGAGCACAAAGTCCAAATTTTGATTACCGATTGTGACTCCGATTTGATTCCGATGGACGTTAGTAACGAACGTACCACTCACTGATTTAGATAATGGAAGTTTCCCCTAGATCACAGTTGTTTGAATAATGGTCCAAATAATTTGTATTATAAGTTATTGGCAAGGTAGATACAGCTAGATATTTAAAGAAAAATTTTGTCTATTCTTTACACTTAAAGTTATTCTTATGTTAGAAAATTTGTTTCTTTTAGAAAGGGTAGTGTAAATTTTAAATTCTCTGATTGATAATATCCTTATTAAATGTCATAATTAATTAATTACACTTACTTAAGTGAAAGTTTGTAATACTTTAACAGATTAATATTATTAATAACTCAGCTTAGCATTCGTTAGTTTTGATGTAATTTTGGATGTGTTATTCAATAGTCCAGGTAAATTTATAAGTACACCCTTGGATCATCGACTCTTAGAAGTGTGACATTAAGCATCGGCATAATGGTGTTAATAAGAAGGTATTATGCAGGGATGCATAACTCTGTATCAAATTTTGAATAAGTGAAACATTTTCTGAATTAGCGGTTGTAAAGATGAAAACGATATGACGTTAAGATTTAACATTTGGAAGAATTTGTTTATGAATATCGAGATATTCGTTAGCTTGATAAGTAATGTATGCTGTTATCAAATTTGGATAATGATTTAATCTTACAATCTCGTGATTGAAACTTTGATATAGATTGAGTATATTAGTTATTTACCAGCGTTTAGTGTTCAATGTGTTAATTCTTAGGATACGATGGAAATGTGAGTCTAATTAACTGAGATCGTTTGCTATCTCGAGGAAGTACTATCTTTCGGTTAGTAATTTTGTAAGTAAATTTCCGCATGGTGACTACATTCCAATCCAGATAGGATGCAGATTATTAGATATCGTGGTTCGTAGTACTTTAGCCAAATTCTTTTGTGTTCTCAGAATAGCTATTTTGATTTAGTAGAAGTACGACCTTTGTTAGTTCCTTCATTATGTAACTTTTCCATATCAAACTAAAATATGTTGATTTGTAAGTACAACGATGCTCAGTACTTATAATAACGCGTAACTGTACTTGATTGTTTGAATATACTTTGTTGACTGATCGTTGCTTTATCGATACACCTTTGAAAAAGATTAATTCTTTGAATGTTTCTTTTATACTTGAATTATTAATTATGTAAGAATTTGTATTTTAATTTTTTAATGTAAATTGACCTAACAGATAATTTGGTGGTAATTGAATTTTGGTAACTAAGTTACTACCTTGTTGTAAAATTAATTATAGATTTTGAAAGTTGATAAACTTAATTTAACTAGATTAATTTACATTCTAAGTTTATTTAACTCTGATTTGCTTCCGATATTAGTTAAAGTCAACAAGAATTGATTTTGTCCAATTTATATAAATTCATAGTTAAGGTAAGTTTATTTGAATAATTGTCAACTACTTACGAAAAATTTATTGTTAAATTTTTCAATTGAAGCTTTAGTCCCCATTTATCGAAATATTTATTATATTTAACTTGTGAATATATTTCTTGACATGAATACGTTAGCCCCATTCAATTTGATTTAAAATTATTTTACTTTTTTAGGAGTCTATTGTTATACAGTTTTCTGCGCGTAAGTGACATGTCTAATTATCGTTTGGGTCTAACACTCGCCTTAGAAGATAGCAGCGATTAACGGAATGCAACTCCGTGATTGGATAGGCGCAATTTAAGTTATTACGATTTAGAATTGTCCCCAACAGATCATTCGACTTAGACCCCATTATCTCATAGTCTGCCCAGATAGACCAGTTAGTGGAAATCTTTTGTGCCCAATCTAGAGTAGATTAGTTAAGAAGAACCTTAGTTTAGCCAATTTGGAAAATGTATGACCAATTGGGCTGATGCTTAGAGTTTAATAGAAATTCGTACATTGTGCTCCGAGCAAGTTTGGGCTTCGAATTTGTTGTTAAAATTTAATTGCTTCGAAATTTCGTTGTTAAATTCTAATCTTAGTCTTGAACAGTTTGTTTGGTTCAGAATTTATTTGCTTTAGAAATTTTTTGTCAAAGTTTATTTGAGCATTAAGATTTGTTTGTTTAATAAGTTTGGTAAGTACGTTGACCCATAAGTATTTAATTAACTTAGTCTATTGTAAGTTTGTAATTTCATTCTAGTTTTGACTCAATTATAATTTTTTTAGTTGATTTTGGTAAAGTTTATTTTGCAAGTACACTTTTGCTTTTACCTTGTTGCCCAAATTGTTGACATTGTTGTAAGTCCAGTCACTTAGATTTCAGTTTGATTCATAGTTGTTAATCAGTGGAAATTCCAATTGTTTGTCTACTTAAAGAGAACTGGATATGTCAACCACTTTTGAAGACAAGAATAAATTTTGTGAAGACTTTCAATTAAAAGGCTGTAAGCTGTAGTTATTTCTTGAGTCAATAAGAACATTTGTCATTTAATTTGATGATAAGGTAAGATTCTATTGAAGGTACATTGATGAGTGTCGCGTATATTGAAAATTCTTTGTGCATAACAGTTTTGCACTTTTGTTACAATTTTGTTAGATAGGCATTGATAACGCTAATTTAAGCTAGGCGGAATATGTCAGTTTTTAGTCGTAGCATGATTTAGTTAGAGAGATAGGAAGAGTTGGTCGCTGGATTCATAAGCTAGAGTACTCAGTGAGTTAGCTCAAATTTTGCTATAGTTTTTGATTTGATGTAATTTGTTTGTATCAGTAGACTCTAAGTTCACTCATAGATATTTAAGGTGTGAAGCATTTAGATGTTTCCGTCACTTGGTAGTAATGGATGACTGAAATATTTTTTGATACTATGTCTGATTAGTTATATTATTGCATGATTCAGTAAGCAGTAAATGGCTCCTTTAGTTGTTTTGACTGTTCTCAGTATTCGATTTTAACTTTCGTAAGTGACCACGCTTAATTTGTTCAGAAGTTTTTGGAGCGAATAAGATTTTTGTCTATGGAGTACCACATTTGCCTTATTTGTATAATGTCCAGCAATTAATTGGACGTATTTTCAAATCGGCTTGGTGAAGGTACGAAATCCAGAATTTGGTCAGTGTGAGTATGTCCTCAATCAATTTTGTGAAAGAATTAAACAGTTGGTCTCAATTGTCATCGTAGAAGAACATGACCCTAGTGGGATAGTGAAATATCAAAAATTCAGTATGCAATTGATTCACAATTCTGAGTCACAATAGTTTCAAATTTTTAGTATTTGGATACGTCTAGGTTACGCCATTAAGTAGGAATAGCTTATATGATAATTTTAAACCAATGTGAGGATTTGATGTCGTTTCAGTAGTTAACATCTTATGTTTTGCGATCGTCAACGTTTGGGCTTTGATATTTTTGGAAATGTCGTGAAAATTTGAATGTGCTTATCAAATTGTTGAGTAAAGTAAATCTTGAATAGAGAATTTGTTCAAGTTCGGAGAAAGTTTGGAGAGTAATAAGGTCTCTCGAATTGTTGTAAATTTCGTAAGTTAGCATCCAAAGTTGTTTAGTAAAGTTCAAAATATGTTAGATTCATTGCCAATTTAGTGATATGAATTAGTAGAATTTAGTTGGGACAAGACCGGAAATGGACGTAAAGGATTTGAAACCCATTGAAGTTCGTTTCTAAATGAAATGTATTCTGACGATTAAGTTCGGTCTGGTCATTCTTTGATGTTAAGCAACTAAAGTAGTGTTTGACTTTGTTTTGTAGTCCGATTTTGATTTAGTTGTTCTTGTGTTAATTTTGAAAATTCAATTGTTTGATAATTAAGAGAACGAAGTGGTTAAAATTTTGAGTAGAAAATTTGAGGTGTGATAATGGTGTCACGCTGAGTTGTTTGTTAGCAAAGACTTATTCAAAATGTGTTTAGAAGATGTCTTTAAGGACATGATATCTTCGATGTAGAATAAGTGGGCTAATTTAACCTGTTAGTCCTGATTTCTACATATCTAGGTAGAGAAATAGTGATTTATTCTTTCGCTTGTATTTGATTCGCTGCAGAACTTTGTTGTGTGATAAGGTCAAAAGTTTGCATAGTGAGACCTCACCATTTGATCCATCACTGATGGGATGTGTTGTTTAGATAATTAGTGATAGGATAATCAGTAGGGTGTAGGAGATTAGCAGCCCTATCTGGATTCAATTTTGTATTTTTGAATTTGAGTAATTTGTAGCCTTATGTGTTAGGTTACCTTAGTTTTGATTATCTCATTTGCGATAAAGTGATAAATGTTTGTATTTGAATTTGATAAGTAACCGTATGGTTAGGTGTACCTATAGTATTTGATTATCTCTTTATAGTGATAATATTTTGAATGGTTGTGCTATTTTGATGTTGTAGCATTCTTTTTTTTGTAGATAGAGCTAATTGAGCTCCAGGAAGTAAAGTTTTTTTTGGAACTTGAGATAAATTGTAGAATATTTGGTTACAGTTAGTAAATACTAGCCTTGGTAGGACTAAGAACTTCAAGATAAAGGACTATTTTGAATTTGAATTTTTTTGCCCCGTGGAGTGTTTGACTTTTTAATTTGACCCCTCCCAATTTTGACTTACACCGATTGTGACTCCCCGATTTTGTCTCCCGATGGACGTTAGGTACACGAAGTTACCAACACACTCGAATTTGTAAATATTGGTCCCCCTCGTTTTAATAAATTCATAAAAATTTGTATTAATAGTTAGGAAGGTAGAAGAGGCTAGTATATTTAAAAAAAAAAAAATTTTTTGTATTCGTTACACTTAAAGTTTTTCTTTCTTAGAAAAAATTTTTTTTTCTTTTAGGAAAGGGGTAGTGTAACAATTTTATTTCTGGGTTGATAAATCCCTTCATTAAATGTACGATAATAATAAAACACCTTTATTAAGTAAAGTCGTAATACGTTTAACAATTCAAATATTACATTAAAACAGCATCTTAGTTCGTTAGTCTATGTGTTTTGGATGTCGGTGTATTCCACAGTCAGTCGCAGGCGCGTTTAAAGGTGACACCCCCCCTTGGATCATCGGATCGTCCAAGAGCGCGTGATAAGCACTCGGAAATAGGTAGAAGAAGCAGCAGGATGTATGCGAGGACGATGGCCAGTAACCTGCGTATCAATTTGAATAAGTGAGCACATTTTCTGAATAGCGGTTGGTAAAGTATATACGATATTATCTTATTTAATTTGGAAAATTTGTTTAGCGCAACGAGGATCTAAGCGACAAGAATGTAGGCGACAAAATTTAGGCGATAAGAATTTAATCTACAATCTACGATGCAGTTAGAACTTTGAATACTAGAATTGACGTTAAGAAAACCACTTCAGTTTGCAATGTGTTTTTTTGGAAGATGGAAAGCTGATCTAATTAATAGAAGATCGTTTGTTGCTCCGAGCGAAGATACTACTTTGGTAGAATGTAAGCTGTAAATTCCGCATGGTGATACACTTCCTAATCCAGTCTAGGAATGCAGTTTTGTTTGGTTCGTAGTAGCTTTAAGAAATTCTTTTGTGTTCCACTCTAGAAACACGCTATTTTGTTTCGATACGTAGAAGTACGACTTTGTTATTCACTTCATCTATTGCTAAGCTGGATTTCCCAGTATCAAACTTAAAATTCACTCAGTTGATTTTGTAAGAAACAACACGTTGCTCCAGTATAAAATAACAGGTGTACCTACGTCACTTGTTTGTTTGAAATATGTTGTTGACACATGGATCCGTGATAGCAGCTGCTTAGCACTGCGCTATTACCACCTTTGAAAACAAGAATAATTTTTGTGAACTTTTTCATTTTAAACTGAACTTAGTACATTTAACTTAAAGAGAAAATTTGTATTTTAATTTTTATAATGTAAATGACCTAAACAGATCTGAGTGGGTTAGAGAATTTTTGTGTAACAAGTTACACCTTGTTGTAATATATTTGATCATGAATAAGGTTGATAAACCTTACTTTAAACTAACAAAGTAATTCAAGTTTTTATTTAACTCTGTTGCATTGAATTTTATTTAAAGAAAAAGAGATTCTTTTTAGTAAATTATTAATCCAAGCTTAAGGTTTTTTATTTTGATCAAGTGTGATCAAACCTAACCACCGAAAAATTAATATCTTTAAGAGTTGAACATTGATGCCGCCCTTATATAGAAAATATTTTTTTATATATTTCTTTAGGTATATTTGCGGGACACAAACAGTGCTCCCATTCTATGTTGATTTAATTATTTTACTTTCTTACAGGAACAGCGTCTTATTCTGTTAAGACAGTTTTTGTCAGCGAATGCGATCTTTTTTTTCTTTGGGTCTCCACGTCCGCCCTTAGAAATATGCCATGCCATTAACGTGAATCAATCCGGACTTGGTGGCGCCTATTTGTTTTAGTTTGAGTATGATCCCCCAACAGATTTCGACTTACCCCCCCATTTCTCATAGCTCTGCCCCAGGAATAGACCCCTAGTTACGTCGGAAGACTTCGTTTTGCTGACCCCCAACTTCTAGAGTCAGATATAGGTATTAAGAAGAGAACGCTAGTTAAGCCCAATTTAGGAAAAATGTAACACTGACACCCAATGTGGGGCTGGTGCTTTAGTAGTTCAAAAAAAAATTCGCTACACTGGCGCCGGCAACGTTTGGGGCTTCGAAATTTGTTTGTTCAAAATTTAATTTGCTTCGAAATTTGTTTGTTCAAAATTTAATTTGCTTCGAAATTTGTTTGTTCAAAATTTAATTTGCTTCGAAATTTGTTTGTTCAAAATTTAATTTGCTTCGAAATTTGTTTGTTCAAAATTTAATTTGCTTCGAAATTTGTTTGTTCAAAATTTAATTTGCTTCGAAATTTGTTTGTTCAAAATTTAATTTGCTTCGAAATTTGTTTGCTCAAAGTTTATTTGACATTAAGATTTGTTTGTTTAAAAGTTTGGTTAAGACGTTGACCCCCATACAGTCAATTAATTAACTTAGTCTAATTTATTTTTAACTTTCATTCTGTTTTGACTCAATATAATTTTTTTTATATCGTTTTGGTAAAGTTTATTTTGCAAGTACACTTTTTGACTTTTACCTTTGGTTGCCCAAATTTGTTTTGACTATTTTTGTAAGGTCCAGATCATTTAGATTTATCAGTTTGATTCCATTAGGCTTGTGTAATTATGTCGGAAAAATTCCAAATTGTTTGTCTACTTAAAGAAGAACTGGAGTAGTGAGTGAGAAACCAGTTTTGGAGAAAGAAAAATTTAGGAAGACTGTTAGATAAAGAGGCTGATAAGCCTGTAGTTTGATTTGCTTGAGTCAATAAAGAACATTTTTGTCCAAATTTGATGATAAGGCTAGAGATTCTATTTTGAAGGTACATTGGAGTGAGCTGTCGTCGTATCATTTGAAAATTGCTCTTGTGCATAAGCACGTTTTTGATTTTGTTAGCAGATTTTGTTTAGATCGGCATTGCAACGCAATTTAGTCTAGGCGGAACTTGTCGTCGTGGTTGGTCGCTCAGCAGTATGTTAGTCCAGACGAGACTCAGGAAGAGTTGGTCGCTCGGCATTACATAAGTCTAGACGATACTCGAGGTGAGTTAGGCGCTCTAGAATTTTTTTTGCATCATATTTTTTTGATTTGATGTAAATTTTTGTATTGTTAGTCTAGGTGAGACTCGTAGAGGGTTTGTCACTCTAGCATATTTAGGCGTTGTGAAGCATTGTAGTTGTTTCTACAGTTCAGTTGGTAGTAGGATGAGAGTGTACCTGAACACTCATTTTTTTTGTTAGCTATCGTCGTGATTAGTTTTTTTATTGATGATTCATAAGCAGGTAAATGGCTTTTAGTTGTTTGTGACTGGTTCTCGAAGTATTCGATTTTACAACCTTTGCGTAGTGCCACGGCACATTTGATTGAGAAGTTTTTGGAGGAAAAAGTATTTCTTGTCTATGGAGTACCACAATTTGTTATTTGTGATAATGGTCCACAATTAATTGGACGTATTTTTAAAGCTTTGTGTGCAAGGTACGAAATCCAGAAGATTTGGTACAATGCTGAGTATGCTCCTCAATGCAATTTTGTGGAAAGAATTAATAAGACAGTTGGTACTGCAATTCGTTCATACGTAGAAGAACATGATACGTGGGATAGTGAAATATCAAAAATTCAGTACGCAATTAATTCAGCAAAACATGAGTCCACCAACTATTCTCCAAATTTTTTAGTCTTTGGTCGTCAGGTACCCTTAAGTGGAAAGGCTTATAGTGATAATTTTAAACCTGGTGAGGATATTGATGTCGTTTCCAGTAGTAGACCTTCTTATGTTTTGGATCGTCAACTTTTGTTTGATATTTTTGGAAATGTCCGTGAAAATTTGCATGTAGCTTATCAACGTTCGAGTAAACGCTACAATCTTAGAAGAAGAGACATTTCGTTCCAAGTCGGAGAAAGTGTTTGGAGAGCTAATAAGGTACTCTCGAGTGCTGGTGATAAATTCTCCGCTAAGTTAGCTCCAAAGTTCGTTTTGAGTAAAGTTCGAAAAAAACATTCCAATTTAGTGTATGAATTAGGGAATGAAGATGGGACAAGAGCCGGAAAGTGGCACGTAAAGGATTTGAAACCCATTGAAGCTTCGTATCTAAATGAAAATGATGATCCTGACGATTAGTTCCGGTCTGGTCATCTCTTTGATGTTAAGCAATAAAGTAGTGGTTTGCTTTGTTAAGTTCCGATTTTTGATTTAGTGTCGTTTCGTTAATTTTGAAAATTTTGTTTGATAATTGGAACAAGTGGTTAAGGATTTTTGTAGTAGATTTGAGGTGTGCATTGGTGTGCACGCTGGTTGTTTTGTTCGCGCGTTATTCGAAAATGTGTTTAGAAGATGTCTTTAAAAGATATCTTCGATGTAGAAGTAAGTGGGCTATTTAACCTGTTAGTCCTGATTTCTACATATTTAGGTAGAGAGAATAGTGATTTATTCTTTCCCTTGTTTTTGACCGCTCAAACTTTTTTGTGTGATAAGGTCAAAAGTTTGCATGGTGAACCTCACCATTTGATCCATCACTGATGGGATGTGTTGTTTAGAAATTAGTGATAGGATAATCAGTAGGGTGTAGGAGATTACAGCCCTATCTGGTTCAATTTTGTATTTGAATTTGATAAGTAGCCTTCTGGTTAGGTTACCTTAGTTTTGATTATCTCTTTGCGGTAAAGCGATAATATTTTGTATTTGAATTTGATAAGTAGCCTTATGGTTAGGTTACCTTAGTTTTGATTATCTCTTTGCGATAAAGTGATAATATTTTGTATTTGAAATTTGTATGTAACCTTTTGGTTAGGTTACTTTTGTTTTGATTATCACTTTGTGATAATGGTGTTTTGAATTTAGACCTATTAGTAGGGTCTTCCTTTTGATTGTCACTTTATAGTGATAATATTTTGAATGGTTGTGCTATTTTGATGTTGTAGCATTCTTTTTTTTGTAGATAGAGCTAATTGAGCTCCAGGAAGTAAAGTTTTTTTTGGAAGTTGAGATAAATTGTAGAATATTTGGTTACAGTTAGTAAATACTAGCCTTGGTAGGACTAAGAACTTCAAGATAAAGGACTATTTTGAATTTGAATTTTTTTGCCCCGTGGAGTGTTTGACTTTTTAATTTGACCCCTCCCAATTTTGACTTACACCGATTGTGACTCCCCGATTTTGTCTCCCGATGGACGTTAGGTACACGAAGTTACCAACACACTCGAATTTGTAAATATTTGTCCCCCTCGTTTTAATAAATTCATAAAAATTTGTATTGATAGTTAGGAAGGTAGAAGAGGCTAGTATATTTAAAAAAAAATTTTTTTTTTGTATTCGTTACACTTAAAGTTTTTCTTTGTTAGAAAAAAATTTTTTTTCTTTTAGGAAAGGGGTAGTGTAACAATTTTATTTCTGGGTTGATAAATCCCTTCATTAAATGTACGATAATAATAAAACACCTTTATTAAGTAAAGTCGTAATACGTTTAACAATTCAAATATTACATTAAAATAGCATCTTAGTTCGTTAGTCTATGTGTTTTGGATGTCGGTGTATTCCACAGTCAGTCGCAGGCGCGTTTAAAGGTGACACCCCCCCTTGGATCATCGGATCGTCTAAGAGCGCGTGATAAGCACTCGGCCATAGGTAGAAGAAGCAGCAGGATGTATGCGATATCCGATTTACCTACAGATAAAAAAGACGAAATTAGAGCAGTGCGCTGCAACGTCATTACAAATCATAAAAGTAAATTTAATACAACAAAGAATATAGAAGACATAAGAAACCGAGAGATAACCAAAAAAATTAAAAAAACTTTATAACTACTTCAGGAAAAATCAACGTTTGAATAAGTCAAATAAAACCCTTGTAACATTCTTCAAAAAATGAACAATGACATTGTGAAAAATTGGGGAAAAAAATAATACATTTCAAAAAAGAAATTTAAAAGATTAATAATAAACAAAGCGTTGCCACCCAAGCTTTATGGGCTACCAATATTACACAAAGATTATGTGCCTATGAGACCAATCATTTCCGCAGTACAATCGCTGCTTAATAAACTTACCAACTTTATAAAAAACATACTCAAAAACGTGGTATATAAAAATAAATTCTACATTAAAAACTCTTGGTAATTCAGAGAAAATATTAAGTCTTACGCGGTGGCACAAATGGTTTTGGAAAAGCTAAAGGAAAATTTAATAAAACTAATAAATTTCCCACTACCCTTTTTTCCGGTACGTGGATGACTGTGTTTGTGCCATCCCACAAGATAAATGCAATTATATAATTAAACTTTTTACTAGTTTTCATAGAAGATTCAATTCACAATCGAAGTAGAAAAAGATAATAAACTCAACTTTCTAGATATGACATTGCACCTAAATACCCCTTTCTACGTAAACAAGCAAATTTCACCTTAAAATTAAAATATTATTGTTAGTACAATTTCACTACTGTCCATTTTGAGTAAATCAATTATAAAGTTATTCAACACACACAAAAATATCAAAGTTCAAACAAAATAGTATAATTTACCTGAAGGTTACTTGCACTCGTAGCTTCCATGTACATCGTCCCAACGCTTTAAAAATTTTCTCCATCACCATTTATTTAAAGTTGTTTCAGGGCTTTTCCGGAACTAATCTGTGTATATCTGAACCTTGTTTTGTGGATCCAGACACGTTTATGCACCATTTAAGTATTAATACCCCCGAAAAATAACAAAGAACTTCATACTACTTTCACCAATATACGCCAAAACTGCCTACTTTTGTGTATATATTTGTCGTTGTAAATTTTTTTTACCAATTTGTACAGTGATACTAAACTTTATTACCTTGTATCTTCTTTTCTAAGTGCACTAAAGTACATTTATTGTAGCACGTAATTTTTATATGTTTCTTTACTAGGAATACTTAAATTACACGTAAAGTTTTCTAATACTGCTTCCTTTTGATATAAAGCGTCTTGTACATGATTTACATCTCTTATTTTTAATGAAACGAATGAATTTTTATGCTTCACGCTTTTATTTAATAACGCGAGTTATGTATCTTTTCCCAAAGCTTCTACACGGTGATTAAAATTATTTGATGTGATTATTTAATTTTCTACCCTGGTCTAAATATGAGTATTTTCCCCCTATTTGAATACAAATAATCCCACTTATTTGAATGCAAATATAAAGCATTTAGACAAAAAAATTACAAAAAAAATTGCCTATCTCTCTCTATCCTTATCTATCTACCTTACCTACTTTATCTCCAATTCAAAAAATATTTACACCTATCGTATATCCCTATCCTATTCCTAACTCTCACCTAATTTTATAAACTGAAATTATCCCTAACTTCATCCTACTTATCCATCTTATCCTATATACATCCTATATACCTATCCTATTCCTAACTTTTTAACTAATCTTCACTATACTTTACTTCCCCCTAACTAATTCTATATACCTATCCTATTCTTATTCTATTCCTAACTCCCCACTAATCTTATAAGAAATACACTTAATCTATCTTATTTTCTTCCTACATTTACTCTTTATTCTCATCCTTAACCTATTTCTAATTATCTCCCATATTTATCCTATATCTAGCTTTATTTTCTATACACACCTACTTCTACTCTTCTATATACACCTATTCTATCCCTATCCTATTTAAATCTAACTCTCTTCTTGACCCTCCAAGTCTTTCTTCTCACCATCCTAATACTCTTCATCCCTATTTCTCCCCCTTCTATATCTATACTTATCATCCCTGTTATCTCACATAAAATAAACTTATCATCCCTATTATCCTGACTCTTAAATATTACTTCTTCTTCAGTCCCTAAACTTGTCTGTTTCTTATTTATTATTATTTTCTTTTCTGCCGACAAACCAAACGATACTACTTTAAAATTATCGATTTTTCCCTCTACGGAAACTCCTATGTACCTTCTAGAATGCTTGTGTAATGGAATCCGCCAGAATGAATTCCTTAAATCTACTTTATTAAAAACAAACTTGCCACTTAACCTCATCACAAATAATTCTGCCTTCACCTGCTCCCGATCTGCTGCTGTTGCTTCTACCCCCACTAATTCTGCATGTTTTTTTACTAAAGCTTGAACCTCTACTATCCTATCCTCTGGACATCTTATCGTGTTGATCTGTTTACCTTCATCATCCTCTACCTCTACTACATTAATACTAAACCCCGTGTCATCCTCTGTGACTTCATAACTGCCCTTCCATGGCACTACCCTATCATTAATCCTTATTACCTTCCTTTCCATATCTATCAAAACCCCTAACTTCATCATACAGTCAACACCTAAAATGCTCTGAAACTTCAGTCCAGGTACAATTACAAACTCCTGTTCACAGCTTAAATCTCCTATATCTATCCTAAGCACCACAACAGTATTTACTGCAGCAAACTTCTTTTTATTTGGAGCTACTAAATGGCTACGCTTTATAGGCATAATTCTATCACAAACCTTATCCCTAATTTTGCTGACGAATTCCTCCGATATTAAACTCGCCTCTGCCCCTGTATCAAGTAATACTTCTACATTATTTTCACAAATTCCTATATTAATAATTGGCAAACATAATTTTTCCTCAGTTTCTGGCTCTACTTCCTCCTCAATTTTGAAAAATTCACGTGGATGTTCATATACATTTACACTGAAATCTAGTGGTCTGTCGCGTTCTAAAAATCCTGTCCAGGTCTGTTTTCCCTACTTGGTCCTGGTCTAGCCGTCACCTCAGCGTATGTCCTAGGCGTTTCCACTCGTTCCGTGTCTGTATTAGCAGTCCCCCTCATGTCCGGTGAACTATTCCCTCTGGTAGGTTCCGGTCTCGGTGCAGGTCCCTTCCTAAACTATTACTTCTAACGTATGGTCGTCTCTGTTCCCAATTCTGTCGCTGGTATCCGTAACTATTCCCTCTTCTAGCATAGTTGTCCCTTCTATTGTCAAACCTAACTGTATTGATCTGTCTTTCCCTATTATCCCGAGGTCGTCCACTACTTACGTCGTCGTACCTCTGCAGGTATTCCAAAAACATTTCTCTGTCCACTATGTTCTGTAGTGCTACGTGTTGTCTTATTTCTACTTCGAAGTGTCGTGATAAATACTTAATAATTTGTCGGTCCGTCAGTGGTGGGTTCAGTTGTTTTGCTATGCTATACTTGCGTATAGCATATTGCTCCCTACTTCCTGAAAATTCTCCCTTAAATTTCCCTGTGATTAAGTCGTCTCGTACCTGATCTTGTCTGTGGTCACTCCAGTAGTGCTTTAAAAATCTGTCTTCAAAGTCCGTGTAGGTGTCTATGTCCTGTCCTACTAAATTGTACCATGCTTCTGCGTTGTCCTTTAATAAAGCCTTTATCGTATTCTGTTTAGTCTGTTCGTCAAATAAATTTCCCACTAGATTTCTTACGCTATTAATAAAAATTTGTGGATTTACCCTGTTATCGCCATAAAACTTCATGTGTTGGTCCAATGATACTCCACCTGTATAAAATCTGGGACCATCCCCCGTTAAATTTAACATGTTGTATTTGATACTACTAACTTCGCGTTCTACCCTGCCTAACTGATCCCTACATGAGTCCGTCACTTCAGTCATTTTTACATTAATCTCTTCTTCACAAAAAATGCGTACTTCGGACCTTAAATGTCCCATTTCCCGTCGAAGACCTGTAATATCACGCTCATTTTTATCTACCCTATTTTCTACTTCCCCCATTTTCACGGTAAGACAATTTTTAAATTCTGTAAATTCTCTCGTCGATTTTTCTATTTTATCCCCTAATTCCTGATTTAATTGGTCAAATTTCTTATTCGATTCTTCACTCATTTGCTCAAATTTTCGATTTGAGTCCTCTCTCGCTCTATTAGATTCTTCGCTTAGCTGTTCTAATTTTCTATTGGATTCTTCCCTAGCTCTATTAGATTCATTGTTCATTCTCTCTAGCATTCTCATTATCATCTCGTTTCCTTGATCCCCTGATTCCGACCTCGACTGATCTCTACTGCCTCCAGCTTCTTCCATTTTAGAATTTTTCTCACACAATGCTCTATCGTCACTTCCAATTTCCACTCCTTGACTCCTTAGCCACTCTTTTCTCTTAATACGTTCTAATCACTCTCACACACTCTAAAATACTCTTAAATTTATACACACACAGAAACTCTTTCTCTCAGATCGCCAGTTTCCTGGAATAAAATCACCAAAATTTTATTTGGACTTCGAACCTCACTTTTGGGTCGCCAAGAATGCTGTGAAACCTACAAAATCCGTGAACTACGCTTTTCGAATCGAGCCTCACGAATTGGGCGTCAAGAATGCTGTGAAACCTACAAAAAGCTATTCATTACCTTAACTGTGTTGGTCCATTGACTTTCTTCTGTTAATCGCCTCGGCTGCTCCTCTAGATAACTTTCATCCTCATACATAAAAAAAAAACAAACACATTCCTACCACAAACATCAACGTTAACTCTATTTACATCAATATTCACAATACATTAAAATTTCAAAATTAAAATTCAGCATAAATTTCAGTATCAGAAAATTTCAAGATTAAATTTGTTATCATTTTAAAGTGCATCCATAATTAAAGTCCTTGTAGGATGCCTACTAATTACTATAACAATATATGCAGAGTACAAAGGGAGCATCTACCACCCCTTTACGTTAATTAACCAGGTTCGTCTAATTGAGCTCAAAGACATACCTTAAATTTTCATCATAATCCAGAACATCAATACTAAATACCCCTTTCTACGTAAACAAGCAAATTTCACCTTAAAATTAAAATATTATTGTTAGTACAATTTCACTACTGTCCATTTTGAGTAAATCAATTATAAAGTTATTCAACACACACAAAAATATCAAAGTTCAAACAAAATAGTATAATTTACCTGAAGGTTACTTGCACTCGTAGCTTCCATGTACATCGTCCCTTTGTTAATTACACCATTCCAACTGGGTTATATTTATGGCTTCTGATTCTCAACGCTTTAAAAATTTTCTCCATCACCATTTATTTAAAGTTGTTTCAGGGCTTTTCCGGAACTAATCTGTGTATATCTGAACCTTGTTTTGTGGATCCAGACACGTTTATGCACCATTTAAGTATTAATACCCCGAAAATAACAAAGAACTTCATACTACTTTCACCAATATACGCCAAAACTGCCTACTTTTGTGTATATATTTGTCGTTGTAAATTTTTTTTACCAATTTGTACAATGATACTAAACTTTATTACCTTGTATCTTCTTTTCTAAGTGCACTAAAGTACATTTATTGTAGCACGTAATTTTTATATGTTTCTTTACTAGGAATACTTAAATTACACGTAAAGTTTTCTAATACTGCTTCCTTTTGATATAAAGCGTCTTGTACATGATTTACATCTCTTATTTTTAATGAAACGAATGAATTTTTATGCTTCACGCTTTTATTTAATAACGCGAGTTATGTATCTTTTCCCAAAGCTTCTACACGGTGATTAAAATTATTTGATGTGATTATTTAATTTTCTACCCTGGTCTAAATATGAGTATATATATATATATATATATATATATATATATATATAATAGAAAAGTAGGTTTAATGAGTCTTAAATTAAACAAAGTAAAAAGGAATTATTGGCAAGTGACTCAAATTCAGCCACGAGGGCATCCTGTCGACGCGTTTCGCCCTAATTGGGGCTCATCAGGACAGGAGTAGCAAAGTTGTAATATTTAACACAGACACCTTATGGGAAGTACAGCATCACCTAGCTCACAATTTGTGTCTTCGTGTCGTTTCACCTGACATCGCAAGTTTTAACAACAGTCGACACGGAGGAGATCCGGCTCAACTGCCTTTTTCCATGGCCAAAAGTTATATTTAATAGAAAAGTAGGTTTAATGAGTCTTAAATTAAACAAAGTAAAAAGGAATTATTGGCAAGTGACTCAAATTCAGCCACGAGGGCATCCTGTCGACGCGTTTCGCCCTAATTGGGGCTCATCAGGACAGAAGTAGCAAAGTTGTAATATTTAACACAGACACCTTATGGGAAGTACAGCATCACCTAGCTCACAATTTGTGTCTTCGTGTCGTTTCACCTGACATCGCAAGTTTTAACAACAGTCGACACGGAGGAGATCCGGCTCAACTGCCTTTTTAAGACTCATTAAACCTACTTTTCTATTAAATATAACTTTGGCTATGGAAAAGGCAGTTGAGCCGGATCTCCTCCGTGTCGACTGTTGTTAAAACTTGCGATGTCAGGTGAAACGACACGAAGACACAAATTGTGAGCTAGGTGATGCTGTACTTCCCATAAGGTGTCTGTGTTAAATATTACAACTTGCTACTCCTGTCCTGATGAGCCCCAATTAGGGCGAAACGCGTCGACAGGATGCCCTCGTGGCTGAATTTGAGTCACTTGCCAATAATTCCTTTTACTTTGTTTAATTTAAGACTCATTAAACCTACTTTCTATTAAATATAACTTTGGCTATGGAAAAGGCAGTTGAGCCGGATCTCCTCCGTGTCGACTGTTGTTAAAACTTGCGATGTCAGGTGAAACGACACGAAGACACAAATTGTGAGCTAGGTGATGCTGTACTTCCCATAAGGTGTCTGTGTTAAATATTACAACTTTGCTACTCCTGTCCTGATGAGCCCCAATTAGGGCGAAACGCGTCGACAGGATGCCCTCGTGGCTGAATTTGAGTCACTTGCCAATAATTCCTTTTTACTTTATATATATATATAGAGCTATGATTATAAGGTTATTTAAGGTCATATTAGGTCACAAGGGAGGAATACCTAATGTAAATATCATAGAAACCACGAAAACCAAATATTTAAACCCAAAATTGTACATAATTCATTCATTATGGAAAAGCAAATACAAGTCACCCTGTATAAAATCAATAACAAGCTACAATTAATGAAAAGAAGCTCATTCCGTAATAACTTCACTACATTTCATTTAAAAAAATAATTGATGTAGGAATTCAATCATTTTAGAATATTTGAGGACATTCTCAAGCTCAAAACACATACAAACTCAATATATTTAAAGAAAAATAGGCCATGAATTAAAATTGTCTTCAATCTAAGCACATTTGCGTAAATAAATTAATAAATGCGTGTAATTTATACAGTTTGTGATAGTCAAACGCTTAAAAACCAGTATGTGTAAATAAAGTGTGGAAATTTGTGGCGACGATAAATCATTATGATACGTGCAATATAAAAGGTACATAAAATGCTATATACGTGTAATTTAGAAGGTACATATTTAATTCCATTTGTTAATTAAGTCCCTCTAGAAAGCTCCGATATTAGATCATCCAAAATCTAACACCTTGCAGATACAACTATAATTGAAACGCCTTTTTTACGTATGAACAACTGATAGCGTTCCGTCAACCAATGAGAACGCGTAGAACATTCGAGTAGGAACTTAATTCTATAAAACTAGCAAAGCAGATAAAGGAAGATTATTTTGTAATCTACACGTCGACTGTGCTATTTTGAAGGAAGAATATTATGTGAATAAAATTTTAGTGGAAGTTTATTATTTTTAGAAGTTGAACTTAGTAAAATTTCAACGTAAAGTGACACAAACCGTAGACTGCGTGTTGTAATAAATTTTTATATGAATTTTGCTGTTGATATAGACATAAGCCTTGAAATAATTAATATAAATAAAAAAATTTTAATTTTATTAATTTAGGACGCTAAGTTACTGAACAATACACGAAGTTATTGGTTAAAACATTAAGCAACTGAGAAATAATTAAAGCTATAACTGAAATCGCTAAATAGCATTTGGTTAATACTCTAAGCTACTGAATAAACGACTCTAAACCAAATTGTCGGAAGTTCCAGAAAAAGTGAGAATTTGGGCCAGGAAGCTCCAGTAAGTAAAGTTCAGGGGAACTATAAAGCCAGAACTATTTATTCAATTTATTGCACGTAGTATTTGTAATTTTACATAATATGTGTATTCGGAAGTGAGCTTAAAATTTGTATGTGATTAAAATACAGTGTGTAAAAGGTTAACAAAGATTTGGTTGCTACGTAGATTTATGTTAAAAAAGGGGATATTTCTTTGAACGTTCAACGAAACTATTCGTGGTAATATACATTCTTTTTGCTGTCTTTAATTGCTTTAAAAAGGTGCAAAATTTATAATTTTCGTAAGGACCTTATTCGATAGGAACATTTATTTTAATTTTGACTTAAAATATCTATAAAAAGTAAATGATATTACAAAGGGCGTAGATTTGTAAATTGTGACTGATAGAAATTTTATTTAGTTCATTATACAATTTTTGGTGAATTTCGCTTGCCTTATTCAGGTGAATTGAGTGTTGTAGAGAAGGGAGTAAAAAATTCGTTGTTATAATATGGTCTCTTCACTCTGTGCGTGGTATCACTAAGCTAGTCGAGGCTTAAATTTGATTGTGTTAATTTTAAATTATATTGAAGGCACAGAGAGGTGGCGATCCGCAGGCAATTAATCGTTGCACACTTGGTGGGGCGGCGATATCGTATATATATATATATATATATATATATATATATATATATATACGATATATATATATATCCGTGTTACTCTCTTGATCTCAGAAGTTTCGAAAATTAATTCATACAAAATCGAAAATTTCACCAAAAATAAAAAATTTAAAAAATATAATTTCTTACCCGTTTTCCTCTCTTCCTCGGTTGAATTGCTTTCTTCAACTGCTTCCGGCTAGCTCAGCTGGACCTCCTCTTGAATATCAAGATTCACTCATATTCTCTATCGTTCACGCACATTCCCAATAAAACCACAAAATACAACAAACATACAATCTTTTATTTATCACTATTATTTACAAATAAAATTCAATATTATCCACATTTCAGTGATCAAGTTACACCTCAATAAATCCTATTTTGTAATTTCCTGTATTTTAATTTACATTATCAATACATAGAATGTACCCGGAGTAAATGGGCCCTGAATAATACCTTATTTCTCATTCCTTCTTTATAATTTATTTTAAATCTACGTAAACTCTGGAGTATGGTGAGCTCATGATAACCCAGTTAATAATGAATAATGTATGCCCTTATACTTTACATACTCTTACAAAAAATTAAAAAACAACCAATGTACTATTCGCAAAATTTAACTTCCTGATGGAACGTTAATAAGCTTTATATACAACTTCAAATTTCTATTTAAATACCATAATAAAGTTAGTTATACGTATTATGTTTAATACGCACAATAATGCACAATACATTCAAAATTCACTCTCATACGTCACCCAATATTCATACTTTCATAGTTTATAACAACACAATTTCAAAGCGTTACCTGGAATTTCTAGAAGATCTCTGCTCCGTTGACGATGCCGTGTATTTACTTCTTTCTGCTCTGCAGGCCGCTTCTAGCTATTAGTAAAAGAACCCCATTTAAGTTGAGCTGCTAGCGCTGCCTTCACGGTGTATCCAATTTCCAAATCCAAATTAATTATACTTCTTTCATAATTATTTAATTTAATCTACGTTACATAACGTCACTACACGAGTTTGTTAAAAAAATATAGGTGATACTTCAATAAAATCTAAACTGTGCACAACCCGCGTACAAATTATGAGGCTAACACCGTGCAATATAATTTAAAATAATTGTATTTTACAAACTCGTGGTAACTTTCATACGTAGTCTGAACCGATCAAAATATTAAGGGCTTTCAATATATTTTCGAAAAGTATTTATACAATTTACGCTGCCACCTCCTGGCCGCATTTCATCCGAAGTCCTTCATTTACAATAATACGTTCTTAAAATTTTGAGCTCAACCGATTTCTAAGCCCACGAAATTCAGCGCACCGTTACGATCTTTTCTGAAAATTAATCTACACTATTCTCGTGTTTGTCTGATGTCCAACTAACAATATCGACCAATCGTCTATCCATTGACGTCCTATAAATCCCGCCTATCCTAACGCTGTTCCTTGCTCATGCATTTTTTACGTCTCTTTCTAACCTTTTTGAGTGGTAGAAAATCGATATTTGTGGCCGCGTTCTACAACTCCATGTGGACCCAAAATACGCGCCCCAAATAACTCCTCATTAGTGTTTACTGCGAACACATTCGACCGTTTACTCGATATTCTTTGAACTTGTCTGTTATCTATAAAAATAAGTGGAACTTGACATTTAGAAGATACGCAGGTGTTTAATTTTAAACGAACGTTTTAACTCGACATTTCTAGGAGCTTCTTTTCATGGTATTTCAACCCAACCGATATATTTATTTGTTATAGCGAACGCTATTCGCCTTGGCTTTATTGATTTTTCATGCCTTAATGCATATTATACGTAAATGACAGTTTAATTAAACTGAATTAAATTAATAAATTAATTGCATTGGCTTCTACCATTTATTTTCTTTGCAAACCTACTAAATTTTAATCATTATTTGTAAAATTTTGTTAATACCTGTTACTTAAAATGAATTAACTGGAATGACTTTCGCACGTAAATTCTGGTTGTTTCCTTTATACAGGGTGTTTTAAAATTGCTTTGCTTATATTTACTTTTAACCCTTTAAAACCACTATAATACACAGGGTGAGTTTTTAGTGTGGCAACGGTCGATAACTCCGTTATTATAAAAGCTACGTAAACCAAATTTGGAGGCACATTAGGCATGCCTAAAGTGCACATTTTAAAAATATTTGGAAGCATACAGGGTGTTTCATAATTCTAGGGCATATTAAACTTGTATTTTTTTAAATGCAACTTCCTATATATTATTACATTTTTGAAAAGCCCATAAAAAGAGCTTTAATTTGATATTAAATTGTAGCTATCTATTCCCTTTAGTTTTTGAGATATTCAACTGTTTTTAGAAAAAATGACCCTGATTAGATACATTGCCACTGCACTAATACACAGCTTATGTTAATTTTTAAGATGCAAAAAATTTTACTATATACCATAGTATATTTGTAATTATTACTCTTTTTAAATTTCTTCACAGTATATAGGGTGTGTCAGGTTTCGCAAAATGCAATTTTTAAAACTTTTTTTAAATGGTACTCTACCAATTTTATTGCTATAATGGATAGCTCATTAAGTGATCTTTCATTTTTGTTAAGCATTCCCTATACCTAAATCCATTACTTTCTGAGATATTTTTGATTTTCTTCAAATTTTAAGAATATTTTTAATTTACATAACTAAAAATAACTTACTATTGGAGAATATTATAAAACAATTAATACATATTAATTAGCAATCAACTACACTTATCCAATAACAATTTTCACTAAAGATATAACAACCTACAATAATACGCTATCAACAGAATTCTGCCAGATCAACAATATGCATTTTATAGAAAATGTTCAAGCAGGAAATCAAGTAGGCTTTGAGAAAAATAACTATTACAATTAAAATGTCATTATTAATTGTAGTGTGTTGTCATTTAACAGGATATCTCTCTTGGTATATTCTTGATGCAAGTAGGAAATTTCTTAAACTTGCTCCCACTACCCAAATCATATTTATTTGTTCTTCCACTGTAAAATTCATTTTGAAAACTCCTTCAAAGATTACATTTAAAACAGAACTGATAATGTGTTAAATGGCAACACACTACAATTAATAAACCTAAATGACATTTTGATTGTAAATGTTACTTCTTTCAAAGCCTGTCTGATTTTCTGTTTGAACATTTTCTACAAAATGCATATTGTTATTCTGGCAGAATTCTGTTGATAGCGTGTTATTGTAGGTGGTTATATCTTTAGTGAAAATTGTTATTGAATAAGTGTAGTTAATTGTTAATCAAAACGTATTATTTGTTTTATAATATTCTCCAATAGTAAGTTATTTTTAGTTATGTAAATTAAAAACATTCTTAAAATTTGAAGAAAAACAAAAATATCCCAGAAAGTAATGGATTTAGGTATAGAGAATGCTTTACAAAAATGAAAGCACACTTAATCAACTATCCATTGTAGCAATAAAATTGGTAGGGCGCCATTTAAAAAAATTTTAAAAGTGTATTTTGCAAAATCTGACACACCCTACATACTGTGAAGAAATTTCAAAAAAGTGATAATTGCAAATATACTATGGTATATAGTAAAATTTTCTGCATCTTGCAAATTAACATAAGTTGTGTATTAGTGCAGTGGCAATGTATATAATCAGGGTCATTTTTTCTAAAAACAGTTGAATATCTCAAACACTAAAGGGAATAGATAGCTACAATTTAATATCAAATTAAAGCTCTTTTTATGGGCTTTTCAAAAATGTAATAATATATAGGATGTTCTATTAAAAAAAATATAAGTTTAATATGTCCTGGAATTATGAAACACCCTGTATGCTTCCAAATATTTTTAGAATGTGTACTTTAGGCATTCCTAATATGCCTCCAAATTTGGTTTACGTAGCTTTAATAATAATGAAGTTATCGACCGTTGCCACACTAAAAACCTGTATATATATATATATATATATATATATATATATATATATATATATAACTAAACAGCCACAACTATGACCAGACAAGAAAATTATCTGATATTCTTATAGCTTTAACATATATTAATTACTAGAAAACCAGCATTTCTTATGTATCTGTGGCCCACAATAATTATCTAAGCGAGTAGAACAGACATCTGCTAATCATAAAGAAAAAAAAACTCTTAAAATCAAACAAATTGTTTCACTACTTCTTATATATTGCTATACTTTTTAATCCTTAGCGTCAAGAAATGTAAAAGAAAAATTAGTGCCAAATTTTCTTTTACTTCAAAGCTATATGAAATTCCTTTTGTTTAATTTAAAGCATTAACCCACATAATTAAAATCCTCATCAATACAGCTCTAGATTTGAAAAGTTAAAAATTAGTTGATTGCAAAACTTAGATTCAAGTTACTTACCGTCGTCTATGCTGCGACTTACACAAGCCGTACACCATTTTTAACGTTGTAAAAGCGATGTCATATGGCTACCAGTATATGTCGTTACACAACACATTTTTTATACTTTACTTGGGTTATTCTACACGCACCCTAATAAATTCTTTAAACAAACAACTGTACTGGGATCAATGTATAATTAATTTACTTTCCTATTACTCTATAAATAAAGTCTCGCAATATTCAATCGCTTTTATTAAATCAAACGCTCACGTAATTTCTGTGGTATTTGCCGGTATCTACTAATCGAAGGGGAAGTTTGTAGTCTTCTCGACCCTGTCATCACAACAGCAAAGCAAGTCGCGATTCCCGCTTCTAATTATTAGCGAGAGTTGTCGATTCTTGACAATAGTCTTGCCCCAAATCATATAGTTTCACTTATTAGACCAATCCTATCACCTATACATCTTAAAAATTAACGTACAGCGCTATATTGATAGCTAGATTGCTCCGCTTCGTGCAAAAGCTTAGTTTAAAAGACAATTGAATTCGTGTGGGTATGGAATTGCGAATGCTAACGTTTGAAATTCGTCAATTTCAGAAACTAAGTCCAGTTAAAATAAATTATTAGCTGTAGTGTCAATAGAAACACAACTTTTTGAAGACGTAGTTCCGACATCATTGTACATTTCAGCTGAAATTTCAAAAACACATAATATAATGTTCCTTCGATGAGTTGAAATAAGGAGATTTAATATTACAGTACTGACTGTTCTATTTAATATAATTAGGCATTTGACACATTATTCTTGTTTATGTGAAATACAATATAAGCACAGAGTGATCTTTGTATAAGATATGGTTCGAAGCGATGGACGCATAGAATAAAGGTGCTGTGAAAACACTTTGGAAGATTAATTTTTACAGCATAATGATAGTCTTTTACTTTAAAGTTTGCAAATTGCAATTTTATAAGCATCCGATATTTGCGTTCCGGCAATCTACATCTATTTTTCAACCCTTGTTACATAAAATTTTAAACCTGAAAGTCGGTATTCAAACGCATCAGGGTAAAATGAATAAAAATTTTGTTTAAATTTTTTCTGTTTATTAGAACGCAAAAGCAAGCAAAAATTTCATTTAATAAGTTTCAACATAAAAAAATACACAAACCTAAAACACATATCACAAAGCACAATAACAATTTCAATCTATACATGACTAAATCGAAGCTATAAAGTGTAGAAACTAACTGTAATAAAGCACATCATCGAGTGCATTTCAGTGCGCAAGATGCAGTTCTATCCTATCACAGAAATGCAGTTTTACGCCTCATAACTTGTAACGCCCATTTGGATGACAGATGCTAGAAATTAATTCATTATATAGTTGAATTCAATTGCCATCAAACTTGTATGGATATAGTATGTGAAACTCCGCAATTTTTATTTCCCTTATTCGTATTATAAGGGAAGTAAATCTATATACAAGCAAATGCAAAATCAATGTCTTGAAAGACTATAGGAAATAAGTAGAATACAGCATATTCTAGTATTTATTGGTATATCGCTAATAGTGTGTATAAAGTTGAAACTACTATACGAAATTCATACTGATTTTTTAACAATTTTAACTAAAAGTTTAAATCGCATATCGCGTTCATTTGAAGTAAATTCATAATTCAACTAATGCGTGTTCAACAATTATCCCAATTTTGAGCGAGTGTGGAATCAAACAACAATATTCATACACCTGCATCCTCCATATCTCACCTCCTCTACCTTCCATCTCCTACCTCATTGCAACTTCCACCACTACTTTACACCACTTCAATCCTTCACCGCTGGGCAAGAAAGGGGGTATTGCTTCACAAATAGGATTGGAAGTCGACTCTTTCTGATATTGATTTAGGGTTTAGTTTATTAACAATAATTAGCTTAGTAAAAGAAAACACTTCGATTGGACATGTATGTAGAATAAAAACAAGCGTGCTCGATTAACGTATGTACATTTACTTCACTTATTAGTTTAATTAGAATAGTACAATAGCCGCGCAAAGCGAGGCATTTAAAACACTAGAAACAATTACATATTCATTTAGAATGATTGCTCATAGGGAGCAATGCGAACAGTAATATTGCGCGACCGCTCTTGACCGCATTTTATATAGAACTGTTCACCTTAACGAACGACGTTACCCCTATGAGGTCTAGTCCAATTAAAGGTGGGGTGCGTTGCGATATTCCTAGATTCTAACCGCTTGAACGGTTTAACCCAGGTGAAGATAGATTTGTAGATTCGTAGAAGCGGCATAAAATCCTAACAACCGCCCACCCACCATTTTCTCCATCTCACACATCCTACCACTTCCCCCACTTCTTACGTCCTCCATACCTTCCCATATCCTCCAGTATCCGCCACCTTCCACTTCTCCACCTCCCACTCCTTTTACTACTTTTTTACTCCACCACCCGCTACCTACGTCCTATCACGCGCCTCCTACCCCCTCTACTTCTCGACTCCCCATTCCCATTTTCCACCTCTTACAACTCCCACCTCTCATTACACGTCTCTTCCACTACCCCCTTCGTTTCCTACTTTCTATTACCCACCTCCCATCACCGACTTCCTAGATCTAGCACCTGCTGCACCTCCACCCATGATGTCATTGGTCAACAATTATTGACACAGGTTGAAATTCCTGGGAAATTTGTATATAGCGAGTAGTGGAAAGGGGATGACTGCAAAGATCATGCTCTGCTCCCACGTTCTGGAAGTTGTTATACGAGAGTATCTTTAGGGTGGAATTGCACCGCACTATTGTTGAGTTTGCGGATGATACACTTTTGATCATCAGGTAGAGGTTGCTAATGGCGATGCCAACGTAGCCAAAAGAGTCCTTAAGCACGTTGCACGAATGGTTGCGGGAGATAAAGTTGAAATTCATCACGACAAAGTCGAAAGCGCTTTACTTCGAAACAAAACCGAAACAACGTCCCCCAAGACTAAAACTGGGAGGGAGAAGAACCCGTTCAAGGAAGCCATCACATACCTCGTTTGTTAAGTAAGATAACAAATTTAATTGGATCGCGCAGGTGCAGTTTTTTAAAAGCAATTACAGCGAAATAACGAACATAATGATTGCAGCACGAAATTTTTCGCATTTAAATGCCATGTAGTACCTTCAGGAGGGCGTGGTCGTAAGTATAGCAGTCCTTACTTACACTGTACTGCACTTCCTACCAGCCACTTCTAAATTACGTGACAACAACCATTTTGATTTAACTCTTGCTTTTCTCACGCCAGGTGAGTGTAATTTGTAGAATAGCTTTGTATATTTTTATTAACGTCCATCGCTACATCAGACAAATCTCAAAAGGTACTTATAATCAACTCGACAATTCTTCGACATCTATGGTTCCGCAATCTATTCCCTTGTCATATAGGTAGTAAATGGAGATTACTCTTCTTTCTACTATCATGCGTCAACTACCATTTAAGGTTGTATACCACCCTTTGGCTGCTGCAGTAAACATTACAATTAATAACTTTTAATTTTCATATTTATGGGATGATCTAAGATACGTAATAGAATAGGTACATTTCTACAAACACAACATGCCATTTTTTTTTCATATTTATTCCTAGATTTTTTTAACTTATTTAGCTTAGTTTTTACTTTATAAGTTAGATCTTGCTACGGTATTCCATGCAAACACGAAAGGAAACAGTAAAAGTCAGTAAAGGAATCGTCTACACCAAATACCGCAACAAAACAGGGACAGAATGGTAGAATAGAAATCTAAACGAATAGAATACGGGCTAGCTCAGAAACGTGGTAAAAAGTGGGCGAAACAGAAAGAACACACTGGAAACCTCAGTAAAACTATATTATACAGTCCCGAAAGACAATTTACAAAGTCAAAAACACATTTACATTATTGTTCGTCACAACGTGATGTTCACAAATTGTCAATTTACATATAGTACAGTATATACCTAAATCTTTATAATAGCGAGAATAAAATCTTATTATCTAAATAGCACTTACATATCTACATACCAGCATAATGTTTCTAGTCCTAAATATACACGAGAATAAAATTATACATAAGATTTACAGCAGCATCTGTTTTAGATAGGAAATAACGTAACATTAAATTTCTAAATAACTTAGTCAAATAGTCACTAGCAAGCTGTTGACGTTAAGAGAGAAGTATACAGTAGAAGGTGCTTTAACGCTAGCTTTAAGAATAAGGTCATAATTGCTCGTGTTGTGAACATCAATTTGGTAGTGTATAGTCTGCGATTTAGTGCGGAATCAATCCCAAAAAAAGAAATGTCTATCATTCAAAACAGCAACACAAATAAAGCAAACAAAAACATTCACTGTAACTTAAGCTATCGGCTTCTTTCTGCTTTCATCTTAGGATGAGGAAATGCGGCTGCATTTTTCTTTGGACTAGATGGAACCACCAACTTAACCCATACTAGTACAGAAAGCAATTCAATCTCGCGACTCACAACACTCGGTTTCGCTACAAGGATGCTGTATTGAGTGTACCGCTTTAAGAGCACGGTCTATATTTATAAAGAAAGAAACCACGTAAGGGGCAAGTTGTTTTGCTTTCAAAAACAACGCTGAAAGATCAAGTCTAAGGAATTTTCAGACCGCAGCTGCACTACCAGCTGTAACAGCTTGCTAACAAGGTGATAATATGTTAACAGAGGATTTTTAACAAAGGTGAACAATCCTATTACTTTGAACACCTGCACAGCTGCAGGATAGCAGTATAAACTTTGTACAGATAACGTACCCATTCCAAGTGTTTGTATACTAGGCAGGTGGTTAAGCGGCTCTATCTTTTAAAAGAAAGCCATTAATTTATCTGCAGCTGTAATTGAAATGTATTCGCTGCAGGTGACAGGAAATGTTGCAACTATTTTGTAACATAAAGTTGCTAAGCAGCTTTTCGATTTTATAAGATAATATATTATAGAGTGGATACTTGATGGAAACTAGTTTTAAGTGGAAGAAAATAGAGCTTGTTGATCGATAGCTTTTATGATTTGCTTAAAAATTTTTGGACTTATTAGATAAAAGTAGTATGACTTAACAGATTGCTTGCAGGGTTTTCAACGTAACAAATTAAAATTAAAATTAAAAATTTAGGGTAGGAATCAGAAACAACGGAGCAGGCGGTATATCAATAAAACAAAACAAAAGAAAATTCGTTTAAGAAAACTACAGGAAACCTTAAAAATTGACTCAAGGATTTTTATCTGGCTTGAAGGTTAAATACACACTAATAGGATAAATAAGAAAAGCGTGTTAAAAAATGTAAGAAAATCTAAAAAGACACAAGAGCTTTTATTCGGCTTGAAGGACCAGTACACCGGAGCAAGTTAATAAGTGTAAAGGATATAGGAAAAGGAAATATATAAGGAAGCAATCACCGAGACAAGGGTGGAATGACCTAACACTCCAAAACGTCGTCGGAGGAAAGTTTTCCACCTCAAGAAAAGAAATTGGTTTCTCGCAAAAGAAAAACCCCAAAATAATAATAGGAACCAGGAGAAAAATCAGCAGTAAAAACCTAAACGAGACAATCACTGTCAAGCTTTAAGGTATGCAACGGAACCATGGGAATGGTGAATAGCAATGTTGAGATACATCAAGCTGTGCTAACAAACAATCGTATTAAACGAAAAACCGAAGAAAAGAATAGCTAACTAGGCCTAAAGGTAGACTAAATCGTGGTTTCCCAAGAAAAGAGCAAAGGTCTTGAAAGCACCTACTACAGGAAACAGATCGAAAGATTTAACTAAGTTCCTATGAGAACTAACACTAGGAAAACCAGCAAAAGGATAGGGAAAGGAAGGTAAATCAAAAGGAACGGAGAACTAAAGGTAGAAACAAATTGCTCTAACCTAAAAATAAAACTATATTTAAGTAGTACCAAAACTAAAGAAAAGAAAAAACAATTAAAAATATTTATGTGTGTGAGAACGTGTGTGTGTGTATGTGGCGCGCGCGTTTATGTGTTAAACCGCTTTAGTCGCCTCTTACAACAGACAGATCGTATCGTAGGGCTATTTTAATCCGGATACACATGGTGTTTGATGAGTACGAGGAGCAAGAACAAAAAAGCGAAGCAAAACCAATAAGAACAATAAAATTATTAGAAAACAAAAAATCGTAAAATCCAAAAATCAAGTCTTAAGGAAGAGCGGAGTCAGCATAAAAATTGGGGACATATAAGAATAGTGATGGGGCTTAAAGCTTAGGAATGTACATGTCGTTCATCTCAGACTGTTGTCCAAAATAATTGCCGGAGTGGATACGTTTACGACAAAACAGGGCAAAGAAAGAAGTACAACCAAGGATCTCATGTTTGGACGTTTGGGTGATGCAAGAAACTTGTGAAAGAGTGACATTCTAGTGACGCTAGTTGTCACGGATGTATGAAACATGCATGGTTTTGAGGTTCACTCGTTCAGCAGGATTAGCTTGGGGATGGTAAGGGGCGGTGAAAAGGACTTTGGAATGATGACGGGCACACAAAGAGGAGAACAAACGACTACAGAATTGCACACTGTTATCTGGAATAATGTATTGGGAAACACCAAAAAGTAAGAAAACTTGGTCTTCAAGGATTTTGGATAGAGATACTGCAGTGGCACTACGCATAGGAAAGAACAAAGGAAACTTAGTAAAGTAATCAGTCACTACAAGGGTATAGGACTGACTACGAGTGAAACAAGGAATAGGATCTACTATGTCACAGGAAGGTTTGGCCCTAGGAGCTAAAGAACTAGGGGAAGGTAACTGTTCAACTTTGTTAGCAGCACAAACCAGAAAACGTCGGAAGTAACGAGCCACGTCAGCTCCGAGACAGGACCAGAAATATTTTTGAATGAGACAAGCAGAAGTTTTGGTTACGCCAAAATGACCGAAAGTAGAAGGATCGTGAGGGTGGAATATCAGAGTTTTACGCTGATCAGATAGTACGACAATTTTTCAATCGTACGGAGAATCGGCAGCGATAGAAGTTTTTTAGCGACGGAAAATGATATCGTCAACCACAGATCAGGAAGACAATTATTAGAGGAGTTGGAAACCTTTCAGATCATGGAATTGTACCACGGGTCAGGAGTGGGAAGAGTGACTTCGAGGGACGTAATTGCAGAAATAGAAATAGGTTTAAGGACCGGAACAAAACAAGAAAGAGCATCAGAAACAACGTGATCTTTGCCTCTACGGTAAATAAAGGCGAAGTCGTACTGTTGGAGGCGAATGGATCACCGGGCTAGTCGACCGAAAGGAGTGGTGAACAGAAATGACGCATAAATGGGAACCTTCGACGAAAGGACGAAACTTTTCAATCGCCCACATCACTGCCAGGCACTCCTTCTCAGTAACTGAGTAGTTGCGCTCAGGCTTGGTAAGTGAACGACTGATGTAGCTGACGACCTTCTCACCGTCGGAAAGGATTGGTTCAGGATGGCACCCAAACCAAAGTGAGAGACGTCAGTTTGGATGGTGAATTGTGAAGCAAAGTCAAAACAGGAAAGGATGGGAGCTGAAACTAAGTGTTGCTTAAAGGAAAGGTACGCAGATTGACAATGGAGAGTCCGAGAGAAGCGGGTATTATTGCGGGTAATGTCAGAAAGCGAAACAATGAAGGTGGCAGTCAGGACAGAAAAGAATAGTGGTAGGAGATTTTTGGAGTCCAAAAAGGAAACGCTAAAATTGGAACAAACTTCGATGAGGAACGGTAAAAGCTGTAATGGGTTTTCATTCGGGAGCAAGAGGAATTTGCCAGTAGGCGGAGTGAATATCGAGGATGGAGAGAAAATGAGAATCACGGAGACGGTCTAGATTCGTGGAGATGTAGGGGAGAAGATAGACGTTTTTTGGGCGACTTGCTTAACTTTACGCAAGTCAGTGCAGAACCTATAGCAGTTATCTTTTTTTTACTAGAACAATTGGACTGGAACAGAAACTAGTGGAAGATTTGACAACTCTGAGACGAAGCAACTCGTCGGGTCCGAAATGGGCTATTTTATGAAGAAAAGGGGAAAGAGGATAGTATCGTTGTTTGATAGGTATGGAAGGTGTACGGATATGATGCTGAACTAGGAGGTGCAACCAAGGTTCGAAGGTTATTTGGTAAAGGCGAAGGAAATATAGGAACCTAATTGATGACGTTGGGTAAGAGTAAGGTCGGACACAATGCGGAACGGATCGGGAGTATTGATGACCAATGAGAAAGGAGAAGCAAATGTCCATTGGCCTTAGCGAATATTTGGAATAGACTGTTTTGACTTCCAAAAGTCGATACCAAAAATGAGTTCGTGTGAAACTTCAGGGATCACAAGCACATTAAAGTAGTGACTGAATTTTGAAGACTGTAGGGAGAGACGGACTCTTTGATAGTGCATCTAAAATTGTCAGCTAAGCTACAAAAAGAAGAAGAGAAAATATGAAGAGAAAGCTGTAGATCCTGTAAACGATTCCAACCGGGAGCGTCCAGAATGGTACGCGAGTTAAGGTTCGTGGCTTCGAGCGGTCCTTTTTAAAAAGACTTTTTTGAACTTTAACAAATTTATTTGGTTTTATACAGAAGTTAATTATTGAATTTTAACAAACTTGAATAATAAGTCTAAGTCGAAATACATTAATTAATTTGTACAGTGAGTTATCAGTGAACTGCAAGGTAAAAGCCGAACGTCTGATGAACTGACTAGGAGTGGAGCTCCTGGTCCTTATATAACTTTCTCCCCCTCACATTTCTGTGGGAACCTGCGGACGTAATGTCCGCTTACACTGCATAATACATAGTTGCTATCTTAAAAGCTATTCATAATTACATTGTTGCAGGCTTATTCTGCGTAATCTCGGTACGTGACATCCGACGACCGTCTGTGACCTGACTTCTGCAGTGTCACTTTTCCTTGTGCTACTTTGTAGCGTTTCCACTCATGGGAACTGAAATCATCATAATAAATTGTAATAAAATGTTGCAACGACATTGTTGCACTGTCCTAACATTTCCTAATGTTTCCTAATATTTCCTAATATAGATATTAGTTTTATATGTATACTAGATGGGGGATCCTATAACTCCTCCCAACGTACATTAAAAATTAAAGGTTTTTTACCTTATCTTGATTTTTAATTAAATTCGTTTTCGTTTAGTCTCATTTAAAATTCATATTTTCCAGGGGTACATTTGTTTGTTTGGGTTTCTTAAATCTAAAACTGTTTCCTTTATTATTTTTAAATCTAATACATATTTTGTACATTACATAAATGATCAATAAAATAGTCAATAAAATCAATATAATTATCCATACACTAATATTATCATAGTGCACTTTGGGTGTCTTGATCTCGTTCAGTTTTTTTTATATTCTTCGATGAGTTTCATGGCGTGGTTTAAGTTGTCTAATTCCAGGTGTTCCAATTGCATTGGTTTTTGAAGGGTTTCTTCATCTTCTTCTTGGGTAATCTTGATTTGCAGATCGGGTAGATTTGCTAATTTCTTGCTTTGTACTGGATCTTGGTAAACTCTAATTATTTCGTTTTTTAATTTTAAATAACAATTTTCCTTAAGGATGATTAATTTACTTCCGGTTAATGCTAAATTACTTTCATCTTGATTGCAATACATTGTTGCGATTACTTCGGTGGGAAAAATGGCTATCCATTTATTTTCCGTTATTTTCTGAATTTTCATGTTGTTGATTAATACAGGTTTGGCTTCACAATTTTCATACTGATTGGTAAATTTTAGTAGTTGTACTTCGCAAGGGCTGTCTTCTTGAATTGTTGTGGTTGTTAATGATTGGCATAAGTATTGATTGGGTGTGCCTTTATTACATTTGTCGTTGCTATAACCATATCTTTGTTCATTTAAGGATAGGAATTTGGTTTTTGGAATAATAACTTGGTATGTGCTAGTCATTTTCATTGGAAAAGCAAATAAGTGATAATAGTTGTAACTGTTAATCTCTACTATTGGTATTTCTATTAAAAATGTTATATCGTTATTTTTTACATAGCCTTTGACTGTGGCTATTTTTTCAAATATTAAAATGTTTGATTCTAATACATCGAAAGGTAATTTACTGTTAGTTATAAAAGATTTTATTCTCAATAATTCTTTTAATAAATCTATTGGTTCTATTATACTTGAATGTAGGTTATTTAATTTTGCAAAGGTTACTGCGTTTTCTAATGTTGCTAGGATTTGTTGAATTATAGTTAGGGTTGATATTATTTGGTTATATATCGTATTGAATCTGATTAAATCTCGCATGCCTAACATGGTAGTTCGCATGTTATTTTCTAAAGTTTCTATTCGATTGGCTATACTATCTTGATTTCTAACTAATTTTCTAAGGGTTTCATTAAATTTGATGATCGTTGATTGTGTTAACGATATTTGATTACTAATTATAGTTTTAATGTCGTTTTGATTTTCTATCAATTGTTGTATCGCGTTATCATAGCGTTCTGCGTCTTGGTTATCTAAATTTCCGGTAATTGCTTTAATTACGTTTCCTAATTCGTTGATTAGTCCTCTCTTTCTTCTCGTCATCTGCTCTGTAGGTATTAGTCGATTAAATTTGTCTTCGATATTTTTCAAAATACTTTCTGTTATACTGTCGTAGTTCATCATTTCTATTGCGTATTCTTTTCCGAATTTTGTTGTGTCCATTGATTGTTTTAGTCGAAAATAATTATTTTTGATTATTTGAAATTCTTGTTTTAGCTCGGTTAATTCGAATTTTTGTGCAAAGGTCCAATAATCTATGGTGTTTTGCATACTGCCTAATTTTATTGGTAGTATACCGGGGTTATTCTTTATGTCTTCAATTATAATTTCTGTGTCCGTTCTACCTGGGTGGAGGTTGACGGTAAGGGTGACGATTACCCATCTGAAAGTACAGGGTGTCTTAAATTTGTGAGGTGAACATATTTTGTTATCTTGCCGTCGTCTATCGCGGCTACGTTTTTGTCGGACATTCGTTTGATTTTAAAGGGTCCTAAATTTCTCGGTGCCGTTTTGTGTCTTTTACCTTGGTAATTTTTCTCGAATACGGTTTGTCCTATGGAAAATTTGTTTATGTCTGAGTTTTTATTACGGGTCGCGGTAATTCGCTCTTTATCGTTATCTAATTTGTCCTTTACTTTGTCATAGGTTATTTTTAGTTTCTCCTTGTGGTCTTTAGCGTATTGCTAGTAGATTTCTTTGTTATAATGTATATCGTAGCGGTTGCGTGAATCTGAGTGTCCTAAGGTTAGTTCTAAGGGTGTAAAATTTGTAGTTGAATGAATCGTGTTATTATACGCGATTAATGCGTATGACATTAAATTGGTTATGTGTTCTTTCTTGTAATTTATTCTTAATAGTCTGATCTGTTCTAATAGGGTTGAATGTAGTCTCTCAATTAGTCCGTTTGATTCAGGGTGGTTTTCCGTTATAAAGTTATAACAATTAAAGTGAAAAAACAAAATTAATCACAAAGAGGTGGGTGTTTTGCATATAGGGGAGGTTAGGTAGAGTGAGTAGGCGTATGTAAGTGCGTAGATGTATACACAGGTTGTATACATACATAGGTGTGTATTTAAATACATTGATATACGGTCATACATAAATTTAAAATTACCAAATAATACAACTGTACATAAATGTATAAAAAATTACTATTCTAACCTGTTTTAAAATTTGTCTTTATCGAGTGACAAGAAATATAAATTCCGATAAATCAAGCATTAGTTTCCAATCAAACTTTGTACTACTCATTTTGGGATACACTTTTCTTAAAAAATTTTAATTTAAGTTTGACTAAGAGTTAAGCAACTCGCATAAAAGTATAATTCATGATTTTAATCTATGACGTAGGTGTTTTATTCAAATTTTAATTAGACGAATTGTAGTAACTGCTCCATATTATTCAAAGTATGGTTCAAAAGAATGTTTTATTAAACTATGCGATAAATATATAAAGGTCTGTTTATTGGTAAGTATATTGTAAAAGTTTGTTAACAAATAATGTATGTGTAGCATATTATAGAAAACAAAAACATCATTGATAAAGACCATCTAGCAATGGTCGAAACGTATGGTAATAGATTTAAAATAAACACACACGTAATGTAAATTATTTATTTATTTAGACCTTTCTTTCAAGAAAAATATTTCAAATATTACAATTATTATTATTAGTATTATATATATATATATATATATATATATATATATACTAATAATAATAATAATAATATGTGAAATATCCGAGAGATAAGATAATAATTTACTAATTTTCATTGAATATTAGGGTTAATTGTACGTAGTTGTAAAATTCGCGGTAAATATTAATTACAATTAGGTAGGAAACGTAATTTCGTAAAGCATAGTTTCATAAATATGAAGGAAACGTAAGTTCCGTATAGCGTAGTTAAGGTTTTAAAATGAAATAGCGTGTAAATGTGTTAATAGGAAAGCTTTTATGTTTGTAGCATAAAAATAGATAATTGAAGAAGGAGTACTTATTTAGTAACGCATATTCAAAGCGTGATTTATTTATTCGTGTAAATTAGGGTAATATAAAGCGGGAACATGTATAATAATTCTAGAAAGGTTTAACATTGTAAACAGTTTCTTTGTGTCAAATTTAAAGCTTGTCAACAAGTATTGGATTCCTGGTAAAATATTGTTAAAGAATAAACACAGGTCTATGCTAGATAAAATGCTGCATGCTACGTGCGAAAACAGATCGATAATATAAAGAAAAAGACTGTATTTTAAATAAAGTAGCAAAGAAGAAGAGATAGCATATGATTAGTAATCATTGACTTTGAAACGTCTGTGAGACTTGGAAATTTAAACGCAAATAAGCGAGACAAAAATGCGATGTGTTTTCTCAAGATATTGGTTGGAAAGGGAATTATAAATCCAGTAGAAGGCTGCAAACAGAGCACGATAGTTATAGATTAGGTTAATAAGAGCAAGATAGACGATAGTATCGATCTGTTACGTAGAACAAAGCCTATGAATAGGGGGATAGAAACAACGAGATATAATATACGGGTTAGACGGAGATAAGAGTTTAGATTTTATTAAAATTTAATAGGCACAAGTTGGTGCAAAGTTAGATGTGTATTGTGATGTATATAAAATCTTGTTAATAATCGAAGCTGAAGGCAAAGTAGGTAGAATTTTTACTATTTGTGGTTGGAGGCGCTTGGCGTACACAAGGTACAAATCAAGTATGTGGATGGACCAGTAGCAGATGTACGGGAGCATGGAAGTACCGTGCATTAGCAGCGGAGAAATCTTGGTAGAAACGTGCTGTTTCGGTTGGTGAGAGGCCACCTGGAGTAAATTTTGAACGTGCAGTCTAGTGGGACAACTACGTTGTAGATGGTTTCCACGTCGAGAGCTGGTGGTGCTACAATCCAGGTAATTCAACCTTTGTAAAGCTTTTGCCTATTGCGTTTTTTGGATGTTTATGACAACTTGATGATTATTGGTGTATTTTATTGTATTGTAACGATATTTTATTTGATAATTTACCTTGAGAAAGGAGTATATGGAAATTTATTTATGTACTATTTGGTGGAAAAAAGAAAGGCGTAATTTTGGCTTTTTGCACAAAGTAAAAAGATTTTTGGTAATTTTAGTGCCGTAGTCAGCACATAGGTTTTTACTATGAGCTCGTGTTAGACTTGGGGGTTTAAAGTAAAGTTTGGGGATAAGCCCAGTTACTTTTGGTTAACTATTGATGTAATTAGAAGAAGTTCAAATTATTTTATTTAAAATGACTTCTTTTAAAATTGATAATATTTGTTAAATATTCAAGATGTATGAGGAATGTAAAACTGAAAATTTTGAATAGCAACTTGATGTTCAAATAAATCGGTATGTACTTTTGGCGGCCAACTTTTATTGATTTAAATAGTATAATGGCATTTTCAGAGGACAAGTGAGCAGCCGTAGCGAATATCCCCGAGGAAGCTTGAGGTTTTGGCGTCCGAATTGAAAATCATCTTCAGAGGGTATTGTTATAGGTTGATATGAATTGCAAGTCTAAATGGCAGGGCTTCATTTTCAGATAGGTGTAGGTATTTGAGACAACACCAATTTTTAGCGCGTCCTTTTCAGGGGGAGACAACACATCATTTTGACGGCCCAATGCTGGAGCTTGATGGGTTCCAGAATAAACTTCAGAGCAATATATATATATATATATATATATATATATATTGCTATGATTATAAGGTTATCTAAGGTAATATTAAGCCACAAGAGAGGAATACCTCATGTAAGTATCATAGAAACCACGAAAACCAAATATTTAAACCCAAAAATGTACATAATTCATTTATTATGGAAAAGCAAATACAAGTCACCCTGTATAAAATCAATAACAAGCTACAATTAATAAAAGAAATTTCATTCCGTAATAACTTCACTACATTTCATTTAAATAAATAATTGCTGAAGGAATTCAATCATTATAGAACATTTCAGGACATTCTCAATCTCAAAACACATACAAACTCAATATATTTAAAGTAAAATAGCCCATGAATTAAAATTTTTTTCAATCTAAGCACATTTGCGTATATAAATTAATAAATACGTGTAATTTATACAGTTTGTGATAGTCAAACGCTTAATACCAGTATGTGTAAATAAAGTGTATATATTTGTGGCGACGATAAATCATCATGTTACGTGCAATATAGAAGGTACATAAAATGCTATATACGTGCAATTTAGTACGTACATATTTAATACCATTTGTAAATTAAGTCTCTCTAGAACTCCGATATTAGATCATCCAAAATCCAACACCTTGCAGATACAACTATAATTGAAACGCCTTTTTTACGTATAAACAACTGATTTTTATTTTTATTTATTATTTTTAAAAGTTGAACTTAGTAAAATTTTAACGGAAAGTGACACAAAGTGTAAAGCGCGTGTTGTAATAAATTTTTATATGAATTTTGCTGTTGATATAAACATAACCTTTGAAATAATTAATATAAATATAAAAATTTTAATTTTATTAATTTAGAGCGCTAAGTTACTGAACAATACACGAAGTTATTGGTTATCACATTAAGAAACTGAGAAATAATTAAAGCTATAAGTAAAATCGCTAAATAGCATCTGGTTAATACTCTAAGCTACTGAATAAACCACTCTAAACCGAATTGTCGGAAGTTTCAGAAAAAGTGTGAATTTGGGACAGGAAGCTCCAGTCAATAAAGTTCAGGGGATCTATAAGGCCAGAACTATTTATTCAATTTATCGCACGTAGCATTTGTAATTGTACATAATATGTGTATTCGGAAATAAGCTTAAAATTTGTATGTGATTAAAATACAGTGTGTAAAGGTCAACAATGACTTGGTTGCTACGTAGATTTATGTTAAAAAAGGGGATATTTTTTGAACGTTTAACGAAACTATTCGTGGTAATATACATTCTTTTTGCTGTCTTTAATTGCTTTAAAAAGGTGCAAAATTTATAATTTTCGTAAGGACCTTATTCGATAGGAACATTTATTTTAATTTTAACTTAAAATATCTATAAAAAGTAAATGATATTACAAAGGGCGTAGATTTGTAAATTGTGACTGATAGAAATTTTATTTAGTTCATTATACAATTTTTGGTGAATTTCGCTTGTCTTATTCAGGTGAATTGAGTGTTGTAGAGGAGGGAGTAAAAATTCGTTGTTATAATATGTATAATATGGCCTCTTCACTCTGTGCGTGGTATCACTGAGGCACAGAAAGGTGGCGATCCGCAGGCAATTGATCGTTGCACACTTGGCGGGGCGGCGATATCGTATATATATATATATATATATATATATATATATATATATAGTGAATAAGATGAAATAATAACTTAGACCTTTATGCAAAGCCCAAATGATCATTTCAAATCGATCTAGTAATTGAAAGATGGAAAATATAAGGTCTTGGACAGGACTTGAACCTGTATCCTGGTTTTGCCGGAACCATGTGTTTACCAATTACGCCACCGAGACCGATGACATAATTGGGAAATTTACAAATTTAGATCGTGTACACGACGATACATCAACCTAACTTTCAATTACGTTCGGCATTTTTGTCAATCATATCTGACATTGTCAATTTTTGACTTACGTCAGTTATAGACAGGTTCAAGTCCTGTCCAAGACCTTATATTTTCCATCTTTTAATTACTAACTCGATTTGAAATGATCATTTGGGCTTTGCATAAAGGTCTAAGTTATTATTTCATCTTATTCAATATAATACGATAGTATTTATCAACTTACCTTGTGTAATTAACTACTAAAATATTTATATATTTAATACTTGGCTTATAGTCTTAATTTTAAGCGTAGCTTTCTGTCTATAACCGACATAAGTCAAAAATTGACAATGTCAGATATGATTGACAAAAATGCCGAACGTAATTGAAAGTTTGGTTGATGTATCATCGTGTACACGATTTAAATTTGTAAATTTCCCAATTATGTCATCGGTCCCGGTGGCGTAATTGGTAAATGCATGGTTCCGGCAAAACCAGGATACAGGTTTGAGTCCTGTCCAAGACCTTATATTTTCCATTTTTCAATTACTAGCTCGATTTGAAATGATCATTTGGGCTTTGCATAAAGGTCTAAGTTATTATTTCTTCTTATTCACTATAATACGATAGTATTTATCAACTTACCTTGTGTAATTAACTACTAAAATATTTATTTATATATATATATATATATATATATATATATAGGATGAGTTTTTGTGGCAACGGTCAATAACTCAGTTATTATAAAAGCTACGTAAACCAAATTTGAAGGCACATTAGGCATGCCTAAAGTGCACATTCTAAAAATATTTGTAAGTATACAGGGTGTTTCATAATTCTAGGGCATAATAAACTTGTATTTTTTTAAATGGAACACCCTATATTATTACATTTTGAAAAGCCCATAAAAGAAGCTTTAATTTGATATTAAATTATCTATTCCTTTTAGTTTTTGAGATATTTAACTGTTTTTAGAAAAAATGACCCTGATTGGATACATTGCCACTGCACTAATACACAACTTATGTCAATTTTCAAAATGCAGAAAATTTTACTATATACCATAGTATATTTGTAATTATCACATTTTTGAAATTTCTTCACAGTATACAGGGTGTGTCAGGTTTCGCAAAATGCAATTTTTAAATTTTTTTTTAAATGGCAATCTACTAATTTTATTGCTACAATGAATAGTTGATTAAGTGTCCTTTCATTTTTGTTAAGCATTCCCTATACCTAAATCCATTACTTTCTGAGATATTTTTGATTTTCTTCAAATTTTAAGAATATTTTTAATTTACATAACTAAAAATAACTTACTATTGTAGAATATTATAAAACAATTAATACATATTGAATAACAATCAACTACACTTATCCAATAACAATTTTCACTAAAGATATAACAACCTACAATAATACGCTATCAACAGAATTCTGCCAGATCAACAATATGCATTTTATAGAAAATGTTCAAGCAGGAAATCAGGCAGGCTTTGAAAAAAATAACAATTACAATTAAAATGTCATTTAGGTTTACTTATTGTAGTGTGTTGTCATTTAACAGGGTATCTCTCTTGGTATATTCTTGATGCAAGTAGGAAATTTCTTAAACTTGCTCCCACTACCCAAATCATATTTATTTGTTCTTCACTGTAAAATTCATTTTGAAAACTCCTTCAAAGATTACATTTAAAACAACTGATAATGTGTTAAATGGCAACACACTACAATTAATAAACCTAAATGACATTTTGATTGTAATTGTTATTTTTTTCAAAGCCTGCCTGATTTCCTGTTTGAACATTTTCTACAAATGCATATTGTTATTCTGGCAGAATTCTGTTGATAGCGTATTATTGTAGGTTGTTATATCTTTAGTGAAAATTGTTATGGGATAAGTGTAGTTAATCAAAACGTATTAATTGTTTTATAATATTCTCCAGTAGCAAGTTATTTTTAGTTATGTAAATTAAAAACATTCTTAAAATTTGAAGAAAAACAAAAATATCTCAGAAAGTAATGGATTTAGGTATAGAGAATGATTAACAAAAATGAAAGCCATTTAAAAAAAATTTTAAAAATTGCATTTTTCAAAATCTGACACCCTGTATACTGTGAAGAAATTTCAAAAAGTGATAATTGCAAATATACTATGGTATATAGTAAAATTTTCTGCATCTTGAAAATTAACATAAGTTGTGTATTAGTGCAGTGGCAATGTATATAATCAGGGTCATTTTTTCTAAAAACAGTTGAATATCTCAAAAACTAAAAGGAATAGATAGATACAATTTAATATCAAATTAAATCTCTTTTTATAGGCTTTTCAAAAATGTAATAATATATAGAGTGTTCCATTTAAAAAAATATAAGTTTAATATGTCCTGGAATTATGAAACACCCTGTTTGCTTCCAAATATTTTTAGAATGTGCACTTTAGGCATGCCCAATATGCCTCCAAATTTGGTTTACGTAGCTTTTATAATAACGGAGTTATCGACCGTTGCCACACTAAAAACTCACCCTATATATATATTATAACTAAACAGCCACAACTATGACCTGACAAGAAAATTATCTGATATTCTTATAGCTTTAACATATATTAATTACTAGAAAACCAGCATTTCTTTTGTATCTGTGGCCCACAATAATTATCTAAGCGAGTAGAACAGACATCTGATAATCATAAAGAAAAAAACTTTAAATCAAACAAATTATTTCACTACTTCTTATATATTGCTATACTTTTTAATCCTTAGCGTCAAGAAATGTAAAAGAAAGGTTAGTGCCAAATTTTCTTTTACTTCAAAGCTATATGAAATTCTTTTTGTTTAATTTAAAGCATTAACCCACATAATTAAAATTCTCATCAATAGAGCTATAGATTTGAAAGGGTAAGAATTAGTTGATTGCAAAACTTAGATTCAAATTACTCACCGTCGTCTATGCTGCGACTTACACAAGTCGTACACCATTTTTAACGTTGTAAAAGCGATGTCATATGGCTACCAGTTTATGTCGTTACACAACACATTTTTTAAACATTACCTGGGTTATTCTACACGCACCCTAATAAATTTCTTTGAACAAACAACTGTACTGGGATCAATGTATAATTAATTTACTTTCCTATTGCTCTATAAATAAAGTCTTGCAATATTCAATCACTTTTATTAAATCAAACGCTCACGTAAATTTTGTGGTAGTTGCCGGTATCTACTAATCGAAGGGGAAATTTGTAGTCTTCTCGACCCTGTCATCACAACAGCAAAGCAAGTCGCGATCTCCGCTTCTAATTATTAGCGAGAGTTGTCGACTCTTGACAATAGTCTTGCCCCAAATCATATAGTTTCACTTGTTAGACCAAACCTATCACCTATAAATCTTTAAACTTAACGTAAAGCGCTATATTGAGAGCTAGATTGCTCCGCTTCGTGTAGAAGCTTAGTTTAAAAGACAATTGAATTCGTGTGGGTATGGAATTGCGAATGCTAACGTTTGAAATTCGTCAATTTCAGAAACTAAGTCCAGTTAAAATAAATTATTAGCTGAAGTGTCATTAGAAACGCAACTTTTTGAAGACGTAGTTCCGACATCATTGTACACATAATATAATGTTCCTTCGATGAGTTGAAATAAGGATATTTAATATTACAGTACTGTTCTGTTTAATATAATTAGGCACTTGACACATTATTCTTGTTTATGTGAAATACAATATAAGCCCAGAGTGATCTTTGTATAGGATATGGTTCGAAGCGATAAATGCATAGAATAAAGGTGCTGTGAAAACACTTTGTGAAGATTAATTTTACAGCAGAATGATAGTCTTTTACTTAAAAATACATCAAAAGAGTGACTAACTAGAACAGCTGAACTTATGTAAAGCAAGACAGTGCTAAATCTGTCATAAGAAAGGACTGTACAACTTTCTGAAACTCATGCTTAGATTGTAAGAAACTTACCAAGTTCGAACATTTTACTAGATACATGTATGTATCCTAAACAGTTCGTCACTACTTCCGTCGGACACGAAAATAAAATGTATCTCTTTATAACTTCGGTACTGTAACACAGACATTGGGTATTTGGAGCAAATCGCTTATTAAAATAATGGCACGAGGATTTGCATTTTTTAGCATATAGCGTGTTAAGCCTGTAATTTTATACAACCAGCTTCTTGAAGATTGTGCTTGTTATGTTATGGTGATTCGACACTAAAGAGAAAAAACTTCGATGAAACCTAAACGTGCCGATACGCAAGCGCTTGCACTTATAAATAACTTATTAAGCTAGGGCAAATTTTAGGGTGGCATTTTTATAATTCGAAGCACAGCAAATGCGCTGTATTAGACTGTGCTAAATATCACAATAATTTTGTACTTAACAAAACAACAAAACTAGTTGTAGCTACTGTATGGCAGGAAGGAACAACGAAGCTTCTAAGCGATTTGTTGAACGGTTAGTAAATACAATTTATTTTGAGCACATACTGTAACGTATTAAAATCAATGTTCAGATACAGGTTGAAATGGTGTAAGGTTTCCAATTTCTACCTGCAATAAAATCTTTTCATGAACAAATAGTAATTCCTGCAACTTTGGCTGAATAGGAATCTTATTTTAAAATAACTTAGCAGTGTTAACTTACTTCTTAGCTAAGGTTTTCTGCATTGTCCCTTGGCAAAGGGTATAGCAAATACAAAATGAAGTTAATAAAGGTTTGAGTGCCGTAACATTATCACCCCTCTTTTTGAATCTTTTCGCTCTCTAGCAACCTACGGAATCATCAGTTATGTACTGGATTCGGAAATATAATACAGGAGAGACATTGCATTATGTATATTAGTCTTAACGTTCAATCACCATTGAATCAAAACACAGCGAGAATTAGTGTTGAATTAAATGCATTAAAATAGTATCAATAAGTAACTGTATGCAAAGACGGAATTATATTAGTTATAAAACGTATCTAAAATTGGATTTTATACAAATTAATTCACATTTCTCTAACAAACAATGAAAAACATGCTTGAGTCACTAATGTTTATTGATTCTTTTATATTTCCATTCTGAAAAATTATAACATACTCACCGCAATGAATCTGACGCTCACTCAACTCTAAGCATAAGACACCACTATGACTTCCTTTTCTGTGGATTTAGAGCTTAGGTGGCGTTATTGTGATTGTTACTTCTTTAGTGAAAAAGCAGATTTACGTTTCTTTTTGAAACCAATACGTTATGAGACAAAACAGATGTCAATATTCTATTTTTCGATTATAATAACAAGTAAAGTCCTTGTTTACATTCGTGTGTCACCGATTGATTTTCTCTACTGCAAAAATCAAAAAAATTTCGGTATTTCAAATACTTTTTAGACGTAATATACTGCAATACAATTATCGATTTCCAAAGCTCCCTAATAGTTTCTCATCTCAAATCTCTCAAACATAATATTCTATTCCTGCGGATCATGATTTACATGGTTTTAGTTGACCACTCGGCTTTCAGATTGACTGTTTGTATAACTTTCCCTTACCCTTGCATTGTCCAAAGCTGGGCCCGAATTCGTTACCTCTTTTTAATAAACATAAGGACAGTTTAATACAAAGATCTAACTAATCCAAAAATGCTCAGTTTATGCGAACCAGAATAGATGTTGAAGTTACCAATCTTGTAAAAATATCCTATGCATGTTGCCAATATACCTCATCAAGTATTGAGATTTCATTTTTATTCGTACCTAAGGTATTTTAGTGCATCCAAAAGAGACATACAAATAAACAGGGGCCTTTTCAAACAAGCACTCTGGTGCAAGTACCGATGCACAACCTGTTGACATAGAAAATTAGTGATGAGGGAGTCTGTTTAATCTTTAGATTTCCTTTGTTTCTTAACAGTATGTTCTGTTTCAAAGCTGTCAGTGCCGACGGAGCGCTCAAATATTGAATACATGGAGAAGTATGCCCAAAAATGTAGCGAGATGTGCAAAATTAATTGGAATCGCAGGGATGTGTAGTAGTTTGAAAACAAACAAAACAAAGTTATAGAACAGGTTATAGCATTTAATACTTCATGGTTAAGTCAAGACGTTACGTTAGCAATGGTGGAACGGGCTCCACTTTAAAGACTGCATATCGAATATAGGCTGACGTTCATTTTACTAAAGTAGGATGACGCTAGCTAGGATTTTTTATAAATTTAGTTCTAATTTGGTTTGTGCGCAGATAAGTCTAACAACAAGGTACCATGTAGACATAATTGAGAGTTGCTTAAAGCTACAGCACATTACAACATTATTTTTATCAAGTTATCTGCATCTATAACCGTAATAGAGATAATGTATTGTTATTGCACTGCAGCTCTAATCAACTGTCCCAAAACTAGACTTTCTGCATATATAGGAGTAGTTTTGATCATGCTTCACAGCTAAATGGTCTTATTTTAAAGACATTCTATTTCTCAACAATGTTGTTTTTTAGGACTGACGCAAAAGCAAGCAAAAATTTCATTTAATAAGTTTCAACATAAAAAAATACGCTTACCTAAGACACATATCACAAAGCACAATAACATTTTCAGTCTATCCATGACTAAACCGAAGCTTTAAAGGGTGGAAACTGTGACGATTAACTGCAATAAAACGCATCATCGAATGCAGGGGAATTTACCGTGAGAAATGCATTTCAGTGCGCAAGATGCAGTTTCTATCCTATCACAGCAATGTAGATTTACCCTTTAAAACTTGTAACGCCCATTTGGATGACAGATGCTAGAAATTAATTCATTATATAGTTGAATTCAATTGCCATCAAACTTGTATGGATATAGTATGTGAAACACCGCAATTTTTAATTCCCATATTCGTATTATAAGGGAAGTAAATCTATATACAAGCAAATGCAAAATCAATGTCTTGAAAGACTATAGGAAATAAGTAGAATAAAGCATATTCTAGTATTTATTGGTATATCGCTAATAGTGTGTATAAAGTTGAAAGCTACTATACGAAATTCATACTGATTTTTTAACCATTGTAACTGAAAGTTTAAATCGCATATCGCATTTGAAGTAAATTCATAATTCAACTAATGCGTGTTCAACAATTATCCCAATTTTGAGCGAGTGTGGAATCAAACAACAATGTTCATACACCTGCATCCTCCATATTTCAACTCCTCCACCTTCCATCTCCTACCTCATTGCAACTTCCACCACTACTTTACACCACTTCAATCCTCCACCGCCCACCCACCATTTTCTCCATCTCACACATCCTACCACTTCCCCCACTTCTTACGTCCTCCATACCTTAATATATTCTCCAGTATCCACCACCTTCTACTTCTCCACCTCCCACTCCTTTTACTACTTTTTTACTCCACCAACCGCTACCTACGTTCTATCACGCGCCTCCTACCCCCTCTACTTCTCGACTCCCATTCCCATTTTCCACCTCTTACAACTCCCACCTCTCATTACACGTCTCTTCCACTACCCCCTACGTTTCCTACTTTCTATTACCCACCTCCCATCACCGACTTCCTAGACCTAGCACCTGCTGCACCTCCACCCATGATGTCATTGGTCAACAATTATTGACACAGGTTGAAATTCCTGGGAAATTTGTATATAGCTAGTAGTGGAAAGGGGATGACTGCAAAGATCATGCTCTGCTCCCACGTTCTGGAAGTTGGTATACGAGAGTATCTTTAGGGTCGAATTGCACCGCACTATTGTTGAGTTTGCGGATGATACACTTTTGATCATCAGGTAGAGGTTGCTAATGGAGATGCCAACGTAGCCAAAAGAGTCCTTAAGCACGTTGCACGAATGGTTGCGGGAGATAAAGTTGAAATTCATCACGACAAAGTCGAAAGCGCTTTACTTCGAAACAAAACCGAAACAACGTCCCCCAAGACTAAAACTGGGAGGGAGAAGAACCCGTTCAAGGAAGCCATCACATACCTCGTTTGTTAAGTTAGATAACAAATTTAATTGGATCGCGCAGGTGCAGTTTTTTAAAAGCAATTACAGTGAAATAACGAACATAATGATTGCAGCACGAAATTTTTCGCATTTAAATGCCATGTAGTACCTTCAGGAGGGCGTGGTCGTAAGTATAGCAGTCATTACTTACACTGTACTGCACTTCCTACCAGCCACTTCTAAATTACGTGACAACAACCATTTTGATTTAACTCTCGCTTTTCTCACGCCAGGTGAGTGTAATTTGTAGAATAGCTTTGTATATTTTTATTAACGTGCATCGCTACATCAAACAAATCTCAAAAGGTACTTATAATCAACTCGACAATTCTTCGACATCTATGGTTCCGCAATCTATTCCCTTGTCATATAGGTAGTAAATGGAGATTACTCTTCTTTCTACTATCATGCGTCAACTATCATTTAAGGTTGTATACCACCCTTTGACTGCTGCAGTAAACCTTACAATTAATAACTTTTAATTTTCATATTTATGGGATGATCTAAGATACGTAATAGAATAGGTACATTTCTACAAACACAACATGCCATTTTTTTTCATATTTATTCCTAGATTTTTTTAACTTATTTAGCTTAGTTTTACTTTATAAGTTAGATCTTGCTACGGTATTCCATGCAAACACAAAAGGAAACAGTAAAAGTTAGTAAAGGAATCGTCTACAGCAAATACCGCAACAAAACAGAGACAGAATGGTAGAATAGAAATCTAAACGAATAGAATACGGGCTAGCTCAGAAACGTGGTTAAAAGTGGGCGAAACAGAAAGAACACACTGGAAACCTCAGTAAAACTATATTATACAGTCCCGAAAGACAATTTACAAAAGTCAAAAACACATTTACATTATTGTTCGTCACAACGTGATGTTCACAAATTGTCAATTTACATATAGTACAGTATATACCTAAATCTTTATAATAGCGAGAATAAAATCTTATTATCTAAATAGCACTTACATATCTACATACCAGCATAATGTTTCTAGTCCTAAATATACACGAGAAGAAATTATACATAAGATTTACAGCAGCATCTGCTTTGGATAGTGCATCTCGTGAAATTTAGGAAATAACGTAACATTAAATTTCTAAATAACTTAGTCAAATAGTAACTAGCAAGTTGTTGACGTAGAGAAGTATACAGTAGAAGGTGCTTTAACGCTAGCTTTAAGAATAAGGTCATAATTGCTCGTGTTGTGAACATCAATTTGGTAGTGTATAGTCTGCGATTTAGTGCGGAATCAATCCCAAAGAAAAGAAATGTCTATCATTCAAAACAGCAACACAAATAAAGCAAACAGAAAAATTCACTGTAACTTATGCTACGGCTTCTTTCTGCTTTCATCTTAGGATGAGGAAATGCGGCTGCATTTTTCTTTGGACTGGATGGAACCACCAACTTAACCCATACTAGTACAGAAAGCAATTCAATTTCGCGACTCACAACACTCTGTTTGGCTACAAGGATGCTGTATTGATTGTGCCGCTTTAAGAACTCGGTCTATATTTATAAAGAAAGAAACCACGTAAGGGGCAAGTTGTTTTGCTTTCAAAAACAACGCCGAAAGATCAAGTCTAAGGAATTTTCAGACCGCAGCTGCATTACCAGCTGTAACAGCTTGCTAACAAGGTGATAATATGCTAACAAAGAATTTTTCACAAAGGTGAACCATCTCATTACTTTGAACACCTGCACAGCTGCAGGATAGCAGTATAAACTTTGTACAGGTAACGTACCTATTCCAAGTGTTTGTATAGTAGGCAGGTGGTTCAGCGGCCCTATCTTTTGAAAGAAAGCCATTAATTTATCTGCAACTGTAATTAAAATGTTTTCACTGCAGGTGACAAGAAATATTGCAACTATTTTGTAACATAAAGTTGCTAAGTAGCTTTTCGATTTTATAAGGGAATATATTATAGAGTGAATACTTGATGGAAACTAATTTTAAGTGTAAGAAAACAGAGCTTGTTGATGGATAGCTTTTATGATTTGCTTAAAAATTTTTGGACTTTTTAGATAAAAGTAGTATGACTTAATAGATTGCTTGCAGGGTTTTGAACGTAACAAATTAAAATTAAAATTAAAAATTCAGGGTAGGAAGCAGAAACAACGGGGCAGGCAGTATACTAATAAAACAAAACAAAAAAAAATTCATTTAAGAAAACTACAGAAAACCTTAAAAATTGACTCAAGAATTTTTATCTGGCTTGAAGGTCCAATACACACTAATAGGATAAATAAAAAAAGCGTGTTAGAAAATGTAAGAAAATCTTAAGGACACAAGAGCTTTTATTCGGCTTGAAGGACCAGTACACCGGAGCAAGTTAAAAAGTGTAAAGGATATAGGAAAAGGAAATGTATAAGGAAGCAATCACCGAGACAAGGGTGGAATGACCTAACACTTGAAAACGTCGGCGGAGGAAAGTTTTTCACCTCATGAAAAGAAATTGGTTTTACGCAAAAGAAAAACCCCAAAATATAAATAGGAACCAGGAGAAAAATCAGCAGTAAAAACCTAAACGAGACAATCACTGTCAAGCGTCAAGGTATGCAACGGAACCATGAGAATAGTAAATAGCAACGTTGAGATATATCAAGTTGTGCTAACAAACAATCGTATTAAACAAAAAACCGAAGAAAGAATAGCTAACTAGGCCTAAAGATAGACTAAATCGTAGTTTCCCAAGAAAAGAACAAAGGTCTTGAAAGCACCTACCACAGGAAACAGATCGAAAGATTTAACTGAGTTCGTATGAGAACTAACACTAGGAAAACCAGCAGAAGGATAGGAAAAGGAAGGTAAATCAAAAGGAACGGAGAACTAAAGGTAGAAACAAAATGCTCTAACCTAAAAATAAAACTATATTTAAGTAGTACAAAACTAAAGAAAAGAAAGAACAACTAAAAATTTTTATGTGTGTGAGAACGTGTGTGTGTGTATGTGCCGCGCGCGTGTATGTGTTGGACCGCTTTAGTCGCCTCTTACAACAGACAGATCGTATCGTAGGGCTATTCTAATACGGATCCACATGGGGTTTGATGAGTACGAGGAGCAAGAACAAAAAAGCGAAGGAACACCAATCAGAACAATAAAATTATTAGAAAACAAAAAATCGTAAAATCCAAAAATCAAGTCCTAAGGAAGAGCGGAGTCAGTATAAAAATTGGGGACATATATAAGACTAGTAATGGGGCTTAAAGCTTAGGAATGTACATGTGGTTCATCTCAGACTGTTGTCTAAAATAATTGCCGGAGTGGATACGTTCACGACAAAACAGGGCAAAGAAAGAAGTACAACCAAGGATCTCATGTTTGGGCGTTCGGGTAGTGCAAGAAACTTGTGAAAGAGTGACATTCTAGTGACGCTGGTTGTCACGGACGTATAAAACATGCATGGTATTAAGGTTCACGCGTTCAGCAGGATTAGCTTGGGGGTGGTAAGGGGCGGTGAAAAGGACTTTGGAATGATGACGGGCACACAAAGAGGAGAACTAACGACTACAAAATTGCACACTGTTATCTGTAATAAAGTATTGGGAAACACCAAAAAGTAAGAAGACTTGGTCTTCAAGGATTTTGGATAGGGATACTGCAGTGGCACTACGCATAGAAAAGAACAAAGAAAACTTAGTAAAGTAATCAGTCACTACAAGGGTATAGGACTGACCACGAGTGAAACGAGGAACAGGATCTACTATGTCACTGGAAAGTTTGGCCATAGGAGCTAAAGAACCAAGAGGAGGTAACTGTTCAACTTTGTTAGCAGCACAAACCGGAAAACGTCGGAAGTAACGAGCGACGTCAGCTCCGAGACAGGACCAATAATATTTTTGAATGAGACGAGCAGAAGTTTTGGTCACGCCAAAATGACCGAAAGTAGAAGGATCGTAATGGTGGAATATCAGAGTTTTACGCTGCTCAGAAAGTACGACAATTTTTCAATCGTAAGGAGAATCGGCAGCGATAAAAGGTTTTTAGCGACGGAAAATGATATCGTCAACTACAGATCAGGAAGATAATCATTAGAGGAGTTGGAAACTTTTCGGATTATGGAATTGTACCACGGATCAGGAGTGGGAAGAGTGACTTTAAGGGACGTAATTGCAGAAATAGAAATAGGTTCAAGGACCGGAACAAAACAAGAAAGGGCATCAAAAACAACGTGATCCTTGCCTCTACGGTAAATAAAAGGTTTCTGTAAAAAGGATTAAGATTTCGCAAAATAATGTTTCACCTTTGACATTCCGTTAGAGAATTAGTCAAGCGAGAAAATAAATTTTCCATAGTAGCTAAATATATTCCAATGGTTTCTAACGGACCCATAGTACGCTGTTTAATTTCGTATAAATGTGTTTAGTCATAGTTAGCAGGTTGAAATTCTTCTCGTAAAAAACGAACAACATCGGACCACTTGGTTATCAAATTTTTATGAGCTCTATATAGGATTAGCGCCTTGTCGGAGAGTAAATCGGACGCAAAAGCTCATAACTGAGAAGTAGAAACAGTGCGCGCTAGACATAATTCGTCAACATGTAACAGAATGCGTTCAAAAACATATGGCCATCGTCTGAAAATTTCAAATCTTACTTAGTCACTAACTGACAATAACTTGGAATAGTATTAGAAATTGTGGTAGGCATTGTTATAGGTATAACGTTTGAAGGTTATGTAGCAGGAGGGTGCTCCTCAACAGGGGTCAAAAGGAGCGAAGGAGCAGTACAACCCAGGGGTACAAGCAGACTTGTAGAATGATTCAACTTGAACTGACTATGCAATCTGTCGCAATTATTGCGTAGCACAATAATAGTTGCCAACAACTGTCGCTGTTTGTACTCTTCCGCGTCAGAAGCAACATTCAACCTATTAATTCTACCTTCCAGATATATAGCGAGTGAAATAGTACGTTTACCGTCGACTGTGGAAGAACTTCCGTCCAAATTTTCACATCTAGCGTTCAACTTAGTAAAACCTTTAGTCACTGAGGGCGGGACTGTCTTATTTTCCCAAGAAAAACGTTTTAAAGTTGCCGTAGCTAGGCTGGAACGCTTCAAATGTTTGACCTTGCAGTTGGTTGGTTATTGATGGTCGGTCTGCCCCTTTTGCTTCCATTTGTTGTAGGAATTCTTTCTGGTCTTCTTCTTCTTCTTCTTCTTCTTCTTCCAGAAGGGTGCCACAGAAACCGAGTTTATAGGTTTTAGTAGCTGCTGTGGTGACATGGTAGAGGTCTTTCTATAGCGTCTTAATCGTTACCATCTTGGCGGTGTGTTGTCTTGGTTGTTGAAGGGCACTGGGTTGTTGCAGTCCCAGAACTGTTGGTGGTTGTGTTACGGTAATTCGTGCGGACAAACAAGAAAGCAACGAAAGCAAGGAAAGTAAAAAAAGCAGCTCACACTGAGTACCGCAACAAACTAAAAAAAGGAAGAAAAGGAATTATAAGAATTTGTAAGAATTTACCGTGCTAACTGAACGTCGTAGAGTGGGGTGGGTCATCCAGAAAGAAAAATAAGAATTCTCAAGGAATGAATTTTTTACAAGCTTTTAGAAAAAATCTTGGTATATAAGAGAGAATTTATGAAAACCTTGTTAAAATGCTATAAAAAAAACGATAACTCGCTTATATAATATAAAATGTAACTAAATATTAATTAGAGATTATTTCCTAGTCACATTCCAACTTACGTATTGTCTATAGTCGTAAATAAGTATAAAAACGTACTACAATAAAATAACAAAAAAAAAATAAATCTTACCTATTGAAGTGCATTTCATAACCAACCTAAAAATAATAGTATAACGCTGAAAGTAAGCCAAATAATAAGCTTATTTTAACTTACATTTAATCACTACTAACTATAGACGTTCGCATTTACGCAACCATTATCAAAGAGAGTAAATTTTATTTGGTTGGTTTTACACAAACTTACCTTATGTAGCTTTAACTAAATCAAGTAAATTTTATCAGGATGCTTCTACCCAAGCTTACGTTTATCTTGATTGTGACTTGAAAAATAATCGTGTATTGACATTTTGCACTCATATTGTATCGTTAATTTAGAACCGGAGGTTGTACATTTAGCATACAATAACTACGCGTAAAAACTAGAGCACAAACGAAACTCGGTCCCGTCTAAAGCATCAAAAAAAATATAACAGAATGATCCTATCTTAAGTCCTTTTTAGTGTCGAAAGAGAGTAAGCTGGATTTTGAGTTAACCACTCGACCATTTCCAGTATGTATTTTTCGTACTTTCTCAGCATACAACTGTTACAAGACCGAACGTTTATAATAAAGAATTACACTCATCTACTATTTCCGATTTTACACAACTGAATCACAATAATGTCACTTAAGAGCAAGCATCTGAAGTAACATCGCGGCTTTTCAGGTCTCTTTGCGCGAAACGACGCTACATAAAAAATCTCTTTGGTGCTTAACTTGATATATATATATATATATATATATATATATATAGGTGGATATAATCCACCATATGGTATCGTGTTTTCCCTTTAAAAACATCCCCTGTCGATCAAAAAACCACATGGAAGGTATTTTCAAAACATCACCTACAGATAAGCGAAAATAACAAAACGAATGGACTCGATACCACTTTGAAAAATTCCACGAATCATGTATGCTTGAAAACCCGTTGGCGTTTTCAAAACAACGTCTACCGACATTGCAGAATTATATAGATAAATTTATATTTGGTGCTACAACCTGTATGAAACCATGGAAATTTACCGTTTCGATACATAATGCCTTAAAATGATAACCAGGTAGAAGATTTCTATTGTGCAAAATCTATATTCGTAAGCAAATGTTTGATAACGGGCTACAACGTTTTACCGTGATAATAGTATTGTCGAGGTAAATGCCGTTAATGAACAACACCCTCCCATATTAAAGCAAACATATATTGCAAGCATTCTAACCTCTGTTAATCCCAACCCCACGTTTTATGCTATCAAATTAAACACATTTCTAAGCAAATATATTAATAACTTAATACAAACTTCCACCATATTAGAATACTTTTGAAGGAACTGTCTTGACAAACAACAGTCTCTAAACTTATTTAAGCGAAGCCATATTGCAAAAATGTTTACCCTCTGGTAAATAAAGCAAACTTCCATACTTTGTACTAATCATCTCCTAGGTGAATAGATTTAAAATAGTTAACTTTGTAACTGAATATTTAATAAAATTCTACAGGGTGTTTAGACAAATGATCGTTTAAAATCGAAAGGGGGACAAATTCGCTACTAAGCATGTAAAGTAACCGTTGAAACAATAGGAGATATTTAAATTACGTATGGGAAAGATGATCTATATAAAAAGGACTGAACGTATTAAATCCCCCAACAAAATTATGCTTATTTTTAATTCGCTGGTGCAATCCACAATGTCGCCTACTTTAACTATCATTGTATTATCGCAGAAAAGTTATCTAATTGGATAATTGGATTCGATAGGTCGTTGCCCCCTTTGTCTTGTTTGGCGTAGTTAAAGTTTTCATTAATTCTGATTAAGTTACTATTTCTCAGATTTTATAAGAGCAACCATAATCCAAACCTCTCATTTGTTGGTTCTACTTTACTACTAAAAGGCTGCCAAAAGCTAAACACTTTAGAAAAGTTCTGTTGTCTTTTATAACTAGCGTTGAATACTAAAGCATAAAGGAAAAATACCTCATTATATAGCCTATGGAGTAAGGCCAGAGGGCTACCGAACACACCCCAACGAAATTATGGACTTGGTAGGGCAACTAAAATGGGAGGTTAATCCAAAAGAGCGCAAACGCAAGATACGGAACACGTACTTTTTAGAATCAAGCGAAAGTTATTTAAATCACCCCCAAACAACGTCAGAGCGGCCCGTATGTGGTCCACCGTAACCTATATGGCTGCCTGCCTTAGCCCACTGTCGCGGTTAACCGCAGCCTCTGCTAGCAGACCGCCCCAGCCCGGCGCACGGCCCACTTGGACCCTAGTCCCAACGTGCAATATTTCTTTGCAAATTAAATTGTATTTCAGCAAGTTATACGGAATACGTACATTCATCTAAGAAGTCAATTTGTTATCTTTCAACAAATTGGAGAGTTTTTAACGGACACATAACAATTTTCATCAATACAGATATATTTTAAAAACCCACATAGTCTTGTAGTAACTACCCCTTAGCCAATCTAGATCTAAAAGCCTTAGCTATTTGCTTGCTAATACGCTAAGCACTAGGTCACTCATGCCAAGTTAAATATCTCGACTAAAATTCAAAACTTTTACTTTGGTAACGTAATCTTCGTGTATTCGATTTAGGCATTGGTATTTATGACATTAAAAAATTTTCGATTCTGTAATAATAAACATACATAGTCTATTTCAGTCACCACCGAATACCTACCTATAGCAGATTGTCTTATACATATAGAAAAACCGGAGACATCTGAAGGCAATTGAAGATTAGGCGTAGATATTAAGCATACAAACTCAAAACCATTGCAAAAAGTTGTCTTGTGCGTATTAAAATTGAACAACAGCTGCCAAAAGACAGTCCGACCGCAACTGGAGGTTGAGTAGGGAAAAAACGAAAGTGGTAAACTAATTTTGTATGTAAGTACGCAAGCATAACAAAATATCGTAGTTGATGCACTTTATACAAGAGTTCTTTTTCGGGCTGATAGTTTTCTGTAGTTCCTCTAGTAAATTTTCCGCGTTATTGTAATACAAAGAGGGACTGCGGCTTGCGTCTTAAAATAATTATAAAATAGGTAATAATATTTAGATAAACGTCTGAAGTTTTCGGTACATGTACATCTAAATCACCTCATTAAAAATATGTATTTGCATAAAAAACATATATCAATTGTCTAGCAAATTTATTTCATTATTGAACAAAATAAAAAATATATAATAAACATGCTTATGGTGTGTATATAGCGAAATCACCTTGCTCAGAGTTCGCAGAAAATTTCGATTCAATTTTACTGAAGCATAAAACTTAGAAGATTAAATTCAATAAACGTGTGGTGTTTAAAGATAAGTTTAGCAAAAAAAAATATCAATACATTACTTAATAAAGGACAAAATATTTGATAGTCGCTTTTCAATCAATGGTCAAATCTTAAATCTTTAAATTACTAACTGCAATTAACAGTGACTCAAATTGGCAACTCAGGTCTGCTTTCCCTATAAATTTACATGTTAGTTTTTTAAAACCAAATTTTAACTTTAAATTTTATTTACCAAAATACTTTCTTATGTAAAAGTATAACTAACACAAAGTTGTTTTTAGCAACTAAAGCAAGATATTTAAGAATCAAATTTACAACATAATGAAACAAAGGTTGTCCCGTATCAAATGGTTGCTTTCTAGAAACAAGTACTAAAAGCTTACTACATTTAGTAAATTTTTATTATAGTTCTGGCTCTAAAACATTTTAAATAAAAGTGTAATAAAAATGTTTATAAGATCCTTGAAATATAAATGTCGAACCAAAGAAAATTTCTACTGATAATTAGGCGCTATACTGATGTTTCGAGTACGGCAAATAAATAAAATAACAGATCCAACTAACGCGCCTTTTTAAACAAACCAGAAGCAGGTATAATGCATGTGTTCCACGAACATCTGGGCTTCAAGATGAGCTTCATAAAAGCAAAACATAAAATCTTAAATCCTCTCTATAACTTTCTACAAAAAAAGAGATAACTACCTCCACATAATAACAACTGCACGATGCTTAATCAGATAAACCCATTATGTAGTTAATTCTTAAATTACATAAAACTTTGGTAAAATAAAATCATAGTAACACTACATCTAAAGATGTTAATCCTTATATTATGTAAAATGTTAATTATATAAAACTACGATAACGTTATTTCTATAGATGTTTATGATTAAACTTTGCAAAACGTTAATAATATAAATATATAATACCGTTATTTCTAAAGATGTTATGGCTTAAATGCGTTATAATAAAAGATATTAAATGATTTGTTGTATTTATTTTATACAAACCGTTTTAAAACGGAAAATTAGATTTTCTATAAGATGCTCAACCTTTCTATTACAAAATTTTGAAAGTATTTTGCAGGTTGTGCTTGAAGATTACAAAGACCACCTTGACTCCTCTGATGTTTGAACACGACTGACTTCCTTACGTCTTGCTGGTTCATCCGACGATAGGAAATGAACCTCAAAGCAGGTTTTATTAATCGCGAGAAATACTGCTCATAATATGAGAGCGTAATGTATTGGGTAATATTAAATCCTACATATATTTATTCTATAAGCAATCGTTAATACTAGTATAGTATGTGGATAGACCGTAATATTGCATAATGAAGTAGCAGTTTTTGAATATGCTACAATATTATATATGATTTTAAAAAGAAGTTCACTTGAACTTAAATTTTATTAACAATAAATTTTCTAAAATATAATTACACATGCATTAATTTCAAAGAGAAAACTCCTAAGGCAACACTCAACTGGCTATATGCTATTAACAAAAGTTCTAAAAAACATCAATCTATAATTAATCCTACCATGCTGTTATTATAGTTGCCAGGAATGATCTACACAACATTTAAAATCCCAATTTATGGAAAAGTTTGTTATACTAATACATCGAAAAGCAGCGCAACACTAACTTTTCCACTAACCATTCCAGTGTCAATTAAAAATACTAAATTTTACTAAAAACCCTTACTTTTGAAAATATATATTAATTCCATCGCTAATTTTGTCCAACAATATAATTACTTTTCTATTACCTATACACAAATCACGGATATTTGCATTTCAGAGGTGCAAAAATTATAAATCTTAACGTAAAAGTTCATTCTACCCACTGTTTAAGTTCAGGATGTTTAACAACGTCAATTTTTCTCATTAACTTTTCTACTTTCCTAACAACCAGCAGCTTACTTAATCTAACATAACCCAAAACTCCAAATTAATAGAGAGGTGAACTTGCCAGGTCGGAACACCTTTAACCGGTCGTAACGACATTAATTCCACAATAAGAGGATTGAATCGTACCCTGCCCGCGCAAGCGTAAGTTAAAAAAATAAGTCGCACGTCCTCCCTTACTACTTCTTCGAATTACTACATTTTGACGAAATCTATTTCTCTGCTCACAAGTAATTTTTGTATTCTTTTTCGTTTGGGTATAACTTGTCCTTTCTTTTACTATAAAAATTTGTTCGGTGGGGTTGTGTCATGATACAGTCTTTGCATCGAAACACATGATAAATGCTTAACTTCCTATGGTGCGCTAAATATTTCTTTATGTTTGATTGATACATTGTAACATTGTTAGTGAAGAACCAGACTAAGACAGGTCCCCGAAAGAGGGCAGCGGTTCTTTTGGTACTTAGATTCACAGAGGCTATAGGAGTCGGTATGGCAGTCTAAGACACGCTACCGCGATGTGGAAGGCAACGGAAAACCACCAGATTACCTCCCAAGTACACAGCGTACCTAAAATATAATAAAATGAGGGCATTCTCTGGAGTAAAAGATTCCGGCGTTAAAATAGTCCCCCATTCGGATCTCCGGGAGGGGACTACTTAGGAGGATGCGATCGGAAAGTTAAAAATAAGAGTCGGGAACATTCTGGGAGTCGGAGCGTGGAATGCTAGAAGTATGAAGCAAGTCGGTAAGCTAGAGAACCTAAAAATCGAAATGAATAGGTTATCACTAGACATAGTAGGCGTCAGCGAAGTTCGGTGGCCAGAGGCAAGGGATTTTTGGGGTGGAGACTTCAGGGTAATTTATACAGGAACAGAGGAAGGAAATTTGTGCGTGGAGATAGTTATGCGGAAAAAGATAGGATACTGTGTAGAAAATTACCTACAAAAGAACGAAAGAGTACTCATGGTTAGATTAAAATCTGAACCGGTAAACACAGTAATAATACAAGTATACATGCCCACCTCTAGCTACAGTGACGAAGAGGTAGAAGCGATCTGCAAAAATATAGAAGACATATTAAGATACGTAAAAGGACATGAAAATTTAATAATTACGGGGGATTTTAATGCAGTGGTAGATGAGGGTAGAGAAAGAGCGGTATTAGGTTTATTTGGTGTAGACACGAGAAACGACAGGGGAAATAGGCTGGTAGAATTTTGCGACAAGAACAATTTAATCATCACAAACACATTATTTCAACATCATGCTAGAAGACAATATACGTGGAAGATGCCAGGAGATATAGGAAGATATCAAATAGATTACATTCTTGTTAGACAACGGTTTAGGAATCAAGTAAAAGACTGTAGAAGCTACCCAGAAGCTGATATAGACACAGACCACATAATCGTAATTATGAAGGCCGCACTCAAATTTAAAAATTTGAGAAAAAGAAACGGAAAAAGGGCACTTGGACTTAGAGAAACTAAAAGATAAAGATATTCAAGAAAGATTCGAGAAAAAGTCAAATAAATTGCTCAAAGATATCGGGAAAATATCTGGTACTAAGGAAGTAGAAACAGAATGGAATAACAGAGATATTCTGGGGTATACACAAAAAGAAAATAAGAAACTATGGGTAACAAAGGGTATCCTGAATTTAATAGAAGAAAGACGAAAATACAAAAATAAATCAGACGAAACAGGAAAACAGAAATACAAAGCCATTAAATGGGAAATTATTCGCAAATGCAGAAAAGCTAAAGAACATTGGATTTATGAAAAGTGCAAAGAGGTGCAAACTAAGATGGAAGTGCGAAAGACAGACGAAGCATACAAACTAATTAAAATCAATTTTAGGGATATAAAACCGTATAGCAAAAATATAAGGGATGCGGGAGGAAACGTAGATAGCAAGAATATATTGGGAATTTATATGCAGAAGGGGAACTAACTGCATTAGTGCAGGAATCAGACATTGAAAATGATGACTTGGGATATCCTATACTTAAGATGAATTTGAATTAGCATTAAAGGGGCTGAAAAATGGTAAGGCTCCGGGTACAGATAACGTACAAGCAGAAACTCTAAAAGCCGCTGGACAAGCAGTAACAGAACATCTCTTCCAACTTGTAAGCTTTATGTATGAGACAGCCCAGATAGCCAAAGATTTCAAACGTAGCATCATAGTAACTATACCAAAAAAAAAAGAGACGCGGAGAAATGTGAAAATTTTCGAATAATAAATTTGACAGCACACATTCAAAAATATTAACTAGAATTGTACAAAAACGAATGGAAAAACGGGCTGAAGAAATACTAGGAAAAGACCAATTTGGGTTTATGCGAAACAGGGGAACACGGGAAGCTATTTTTAGCTCTGAGAGTGATAATGGAGAAAACAATAGAAAAAAGGAAAAGCGTATATATAGGGTTTGTAGATCTGGAAAAAGCATTCGACAATGTAAAATGGAAAAGAATGTTCGAGATACTCGACAAAATTTGAATGAGTTATAGGGATAGACGAATAGTACATAGCTTATACAAAGAGCAAACAGCAGTAATAAAATTAGAGCGGGAGCGTAGAGAAGTAAACATTAGAAAAAGGGTGAGACAGGGATGTGCCCTATCCCCATTAATTTTTAATTTGTGCATTGAAGAGGCAATGAATACTATCAAATGCAGGAAGACATTTGAAATTACTATGCAGGGACAAAAGATTGATATGCTTAGACTTACAGATGATATAGCGGTAATAGCATCTAGCAAGAAAGAGTTAGAAGCTACTCTTAATGAAATAGAAACGGTTCTAACAGAGAGATACGGTATGAAAATTAACAAAACTAAAACTAAGGTTCTAGTATGCAAAGGTGGGGAAAATAAATCAAAAACAAGAATACAAGTATGTAACACGAACTTACAGGAGGTTAAGGGTTTCTGCTACCTAGGAAGCCGAAGCACGCAAGATGGGAAAAGCACAAAAAATATAAAACAAAGATTAGCACAAGGTCGTGCTACATTTAACAAGAAAAAGCAACTACTGTGTTCAAAGACAACAAACATAGAAACAATGAAAAGATTGCTTAAAACATATGTGTGGAGCACAGCACTGTACGGCTGTGAAGCCTGGACAGTAGGAGAAGAGAACAATAAAAAGGTAGAAGTCTTTGAAATGTGGTACCACAGACGTATGATGAAGATATCATGGACGGACAAAGTTAAGAACGAAGAGGTACTAAAAATTGTAGGGGAATAAAGAAATATGTAAAAAACTGTAAAAATAGAAAAGATAGGATGATAGCCCACATACTACGGCATGAGAGTATAGTGTGGAATATATTAGAAGAAGAGAAAAAAAAGAGAAGAAGAGGTAGACCTAGGTTAGACTACTCAACACAGATAGTGCAAAATGTAGGCTGTAGGAGTTTCAGGGAAATATGTAGGCTAGCTCAGACTAGAAATCAATGAAGGTACGCATTCAACGACTCCCAAGATGGATACATTAACGACGAAGAAAGTAACTGTACTTAAACATTATGATTATTATAAGCAATTACAAGTATTGGTTGGGCAATATTTTCGAATAATGTTAATTGTGTGAAAGGATTTACCGGAAAACTATTATTTCGCCAAATGTCTATGTGTTGGGGGATCTTGGCAGCCACAGGCTGCTTAACTCCTTTCACTGAATCGCGGTGAAATAGGGCATAAAATTAGAGAACAATAGAAGGGGAACCGAGCTGTATACATGATGTATGAGAATTTCAGGTAACTGTGTAGGCTAGCTCAGAATATAAATAGGTCCAGGAACGTGTCCAACCATTACTGAAACGGAAAACCTAATGACGAAAAAATAAGCGCAGATAAATCTGATGATTACTATAAACAACTACTGGTGTTGGTTGTGAAATATCTGCAACTAATGTTGACTGTGTCAAAAGATATATTGGAAAAAATATTAAATCGGTAAATGTTGAAGTGCTGGGGGAACTTGGCAGCCACAGGCTGCTTATTCTCCTTCACAACCACTGAATGTCGGAGAAATAGGGTATATAATTATACAACAATAGAAGGGGACGAAACTGCATCTAACAAGAAAGAACGTCGCCTATGGTGAAAGACAACAAACAAAGAACAAGAAGAAAATTGTTGAAAGCATATGTGTGGAGCACAGCACAGTATACCTATGAAATACGGGCAGTCTGAAATGCAGACAGAAAAATGGTAGCAGCTTTTTGAAATGCTGTGCTTAAGATGTATGAAGATGGACAGACAAAGTTAATAACAAATAGGTTATAGAAATAGTTGGGGGACAAGGATATCTGTAAAAAAAATAAGAGAAATAGAAGGGCAGAATACGTTCTGAGGCATTTTTGGGGAATAGTATGGGATATATTACAAGTAAAGATAGGAAAAAAAGTTAGATGTAGACCTAGATCAGATAGTGATAGATTCAGACTGTGCAAATTTCAGGGAAACCTGTAGGTTAGTTCAGAATAGGAAACAATGATGGTACGCGTCTAACCAGTTCCAAAACTAAAGACCTAATGATGATGGCAATTTTTATGATACGTTACTAACCTGAGTTACGTACAAATATGTATTACACCGAAATAAAGCAGTGCATTTGTTTTTTTTTAAGTCTATGACCTGAATATCCTTTAATAGAACTTAGAATTTATGAAGTGCCATGCTTAATTAACACTGCTATTTATGAAGTCAGAAATATACAAGGTAAATCAATAATAATTTGTCCGTTTAAGATCAATTTCTCCTTTTCCAGCCGGTTTCTGTTTAATGCAATACCAACGCGTTATCCGTTTTTTTGTGTTATATCTTGAATAGAAATGATTGGTGTGTGATAATTTTCTGTAGTGATTGATTATCAAAGAATTTCACAATCACAAGCTTTAAAGTTGATTTTCTCAGCAAGGTCTTGCACGGTTTCATGTTGATCAGGCTCCTTACTAGCGCGACTTTTTTGACGATGGGTTAATGCCGTGTTAACTAGTTGCTTCACGGCAGAACCAATAATACATAACATTTCTCAAGCTGTCTATTAATTTTAACGCCAAACTAGTACATACAGTACGTACTCGGATAGTACACCCATCAGTTTGTGCATAAGCAGCGACGCTATAAGCCGACGTTTTTCTAATTTACGTGTTAAAGGTTAGGTTGTGTTATAAAGTTTGCTTCTTTTGCGCTAATTGGTTTTACTGTCTTTCCAAAACATGAGTGCTTAGTTTTTATAAAATTTTTATTGATCAATGTATAGTTGTACCTATTCTTTATTTGCGAATAGAAACTTATATTATTAGACTTTTGGTTCATTGAAAACTTTGTGGTTTCAATATATAGCGACTAGGCAAAGTCTATGTTACTATGATTTTAAAATTTTTTGGAATAAAAATGGTTTATTTAGTTACCTGACTAGAAGAAGTGTCTCCAGATGCCTTGTTTATAGAAAATATACTACTTGAGGCAGAACCTGACATAGGCAGCGATGATGACGAAAATGAAAATCTAACATAATTAGGAGATGATTTAGCAAATAAGAAACGGAAGAAATGCACTTTTATTGATATAAATAACTTGCTCATTATTTTCAAAGATAAAGAATATGTGGGAAACTGGGATACCGACAACAAAGTAGCCCTTTCAGAAATCAAAAGGCGTGAATTATCCACAAAAATTGTTTGCACAAATAACACAAATAACTCTTAAAAATTAAAAAAGACTCTAGCAAAGATTATGGCCCCAATATTCCGGATAATGTAGACAACCGATACTTTCCTACAAATTTTTCAAGACAGTTTAATTGAGTATATCGTTTTTCATAGAAATGTATATGCGGTTCAAAAAATCAAACAAACAACCTTTACTGCCACAAACTTGAAAGAAATAAAAATTTTTCTTGACGGTAATATGTTGATAAGTATCAAGTAAAGCTATTCTGATTACTGGAGTCTCGACTAAACCCCAAAAGTTATTCCTAGCTTCGATATTGTCAAGAAATAGATTGAGGTGTTTAGTTGGCGACCTTCACTCGAAGGAGTATTCGCTGTTTCAGCGTAGTGACTACAGACCACGATAAACTGTATAAGTTACGCCTTGTATAAACAAACTGTCTGTGGGTACTCTACATCGTTACAATCCCCCCAAATAAATCTCTTGATCAATTGATGACCTTGCTTAAATGGCATAGCTCTCTAAAGTAGCCCATACCATCAAAAATGATCAAAAGGGGCTGTAAGGTTTGGGTCAGGCCAGAATCGTCTGACAACGTTTGACAATTTCAAATCTATACTAGTAGGATAGGCGATGTTTCAAAGAAAGTCTACGTGGTAGAGTTGTAAACGGTCCCATGAGGGTTTTGGATGTAAATGGGCACCATACATATTTCGATCATTACTTTAACTTGGTTTCACTGCAGGAGAGTTTGCAGTCAGAAGTGCTGTATGCATGTGGAAATATAAAACATGCACGAAAAGACTTGGCATTTGGTACAATAGATGACAGAGATTTAAAAAGAGGAGAATCAGATTCTATGGTCAGTTTAAATAAAAATGTGTGAGTGAAATGAAAAGATAGAAACGGAATACATTTTTGGTGTAGCCATATGAATCCTTCTTAAAAACTTCATACAACTAGATAACAAAAGATGGAGGTTACAAAATTTATGCTGCCCAAAATTAGTAGTAAACTGCAATAAACATATGGAATAGGTAGATAAAGTCGATTCACTAAGGTCTTTCTACGAAATTGTTCGAGGTAGAAGAAACGGTTGCCCAGAATCTTCCGGTGTCTACTGGATGCGGTTGTTGTAAAGGCTTAGACTATTTTAAAGATAGAGCTTTATGTAAGTCACTAGCCACTAAAGGCGTTCAAGCAATCTGTTGGTTAGGGGGTTATTGTGGTGACAGTACAACCACCAAGAAGCGCATCCTTTATTAATACCCATTCCAAAAATACAGTTGTCTTGTTAATTAAGTGTAATTCCTGTGTTAATATGCCGATCCAGGGTTTATCAAGAAGCTGTGTTTTTTGCAGTTCGAAAGCTAATCCTTATTGTGCCAGATAGATGTGTTTCCAGGTAAAAATGTGCCGCGCGTTTTTTATGATCGGCCACTTATATATGATTTTGGCTTCAGATGTAATGTAGGATTGTGTTTGAATGATCAAAAGAATAGTTTTGTTCAATCCACAGAATACTATTTTAATACACCGTATAGTGAAACTTCGTGTGTCTTACATCCTAGATAAACAAGCAATACGACCGCCAAAAGGATTAATTAGGACTTTGTAAATTTAATATCCACTTTATATCAACACAGATTTCTTATCAAATTAGGATAATAATTGTGAAAAATCTTTATGTTAAGGGAATTGATAAAGAAATTTATTTTCTAAAACAACTTAAGCCTTTTTTAATGAAAATGAATGATTCGTTTCGAAATGCGTTCACTGTTCGCTAATTTTTTTGCAATACAAAGAGTTGGTTAATAAAATAAATTTCTGAATCAAATACTTCTTGGAATAACACAAGTTTGAAACTTATAAATTTAAATAACTAGAAAATAGATAACTGCACCTTTTTTGTACTAAGATGTAAAAAGTAATTTTTGAAGTGCACGTGAGTGGAGAGGGTATTAAAGATGATTGTTTGCGCAATTTAAATGTTAAAATGTACAGATTGCTCTTACGTTTCTATCTTTTCTTTCAGTCAAAGCAGAATTAGAATGATTTCTTGAGTTGAAGTAATATCAGTTGCTTCACTCACTATTACTTTTTTTATCGTAGCCTTCAGGGAACGTAAATGAATAGTTAAGGAACTTTTAATTTGAAATATAAAAGCATTTTTGAAGCATTGGGCAAACTGAACTTCTCTAACAGCAATGTCTTTGAATGTTTTTTAATGTAGTTGTTGTCGGCTAATAATAACCAATTACATGTATTTCATCTACAAAGGCGCATATAAACGTTGAACATGTGCATTCCCTGAAATTATTACGCTAGTTACGTATCCCCCATATTAAAAATACATATAAGAATAAATGTAATTATTATGTCTTAGTAATAGATGTTTCATTGTATTAAATGAAGATTATATAATTAAAGTTTAACAGAGTTTATATCAGAAATAAGAAAGAAACGACTCCTTGGTATTCCAGACGCAACTTGATACCACAGGTGCAGAAACAAACAATGAACTGCAATAAAGCAGTCTTAATTAAATTCACTTAGAATAGAACATTGTATGATTATCAAGAAACTGCAGACAGCAAGATCTGCACTTTCCCACAAGATGAAGTTAGACCAGAGGCTTCATAAATACTGTGAGAGACTCCTGATAGCCAGTCAGTCTTTGAACTTCATAACTTTAACATTGTTGGTAGTTCAAGCTACACATTTGTAATTATTGATTGTTAAAATATTAACTTTGATTATTTATTTGTCAACAAAATAAGTCACGTTAATGAACAAAACGCACAAGTTGTTATAGAAGAAATAAACAATTTTTGTAATTACCGTATTAAAATAAATTTGCTAGAAGTGTTTTTGGAAATAAATGTTTTTTAAAAAGAAGCTCCCAAAGACCCAAAATCTATCTCGCTACACAAAATTTTTTTAACAGCAAGCTTACGAAGATACAAAGATACACTTTGCATATACATAATGCAAGCTGTAGATGATTTATACAGGCTTTTGCTGGTTTGTATGTCAACTTAAATATTAAACAAAAATATAATTGACTGCAGAAATAGTAGTTCCATTGTCATAATTTTAATAAAGTAACTGTTTCTTTATCTAGAGATGCGCATGCATATAGGTGTAAAACATTTTATTTTGTGCATAACCTAATGTTATTAGAATGCAACGTTTAAGTTGCTGGTCTGCTAAAAGTCTTTTTTTATTACAAAAATTTTATATTTATAACTAATAATTATACATCGATAACAATATGTGCTACTGATTATTAATGTTGTGGATAATTACACTGCTTTCCGCACTACAATTCCTTACACAACAGCTTTCATATTCTTCGATTAAAGTTTTTCTTTAAAAATATGTACTAATTTAACAATCTTTTCTACTACTACACATTTTTTCAACTCTATGCCTCTTTGGAAGGTTTGCCATTTTTGGAGTTTGAAACTAACGTTTAATAAAAGTATATGTTGTTTTTGTATCGTTCTTGGCTTATATAATCAATGATTGTGGGCCCTTTGCAATTTATTCCTTTTGACATTCTCTCGATGCCTTGAGGAACGCCTAGCGGTAGTTCTTTTTGAAAAAATTTTTCTCGATAGAATATTCAACTTTACTAAAACCGTTACGAAAACGAAAAAATAATATATGACAGAGTTTAACAAATTTTCAATTCTGTTTGGTTCCGTGCTCCAGATTAATATTATTCGTGTATTTTGCGAGTTTGGAGGTACTTGTTGATTCAATCAAAAAGGCGAAGTACTTTAAGCTCTCGTGGTTTATCAGTGTACTACCAGGGTTTTGGAAACACAGAAACAATATCAGGTATTGATAAAGTGAGTGTCGTTGTACTATGTAACGGTTCAATTCTTACCGTTCCAAACTGCAGCGATTCCTGTTCAGTTAGTTCACGTATTCCGTGTAATTTACTATTTCGGTGTAGGACCAATTGAAATTGTTTCCTTATTCGAGCGTCAGAACGCCTTTTTTAATATAGGCAGCCTTTAATGTCTGTGGAATTGTTATTATTCGAATGTCGTGATTTGACCTTCTGACAGACTAATTTTATTTCTGTTGTCATTATATGATACAAATTTGTACTTTTATTAAGTGTGTTACGGAGGAAAAGCGTGTAGCTTTATTTCAGGTTATTCTGTGTGGAATTGTTGCTCAATGCTACAAGCTATGTTGGTATTTAAAACAATCATAAACACGAGGATGTTTTTTGTGATAGTTGTTATCAATATCTATAAATTGAATTGGACAGCTGTTCTCGATCTTATTCTTCTTCTTCAACCGTTAGCACAAAGGGTTGAATTGTTGGTGGAGTGTTCCAGTAGATATAAAAGTACTGGGTTGCTGAATATATTTTCAAGCAAGGGTACATGTTGTAAAACAATACTGTGTGTTGCTTACGGAGGAATTAGCTTGGCGTCTGTAATTAAACGACCTCCGATAATATTTAATTATTTAAGTGGTAAAATTTTACCCACAGGTGAGTGAATAGTTGCGAATACCAATACTTACATGAGCATTTTAGGATGCTGTAAGGTGCCTGTATAATATTGTCGGTTATTGAGAAACTTTCTTTATAATTTACATCGCTAACAAGCGTAAGTAGATTGTCACCTGTTAAGCTCTATTTAATTTTGTGTGTACATGTTTTTTTTTGTTGGTGTATCTTTCTTGCGAGTGTTTTTGTCGCAAGCATTGTTGTGGTGTTTATTTTATGTATATGGGTTTTGCCCTTCAAGCTCTACGGTCAGTGAACAATCTTGGTCTCAGGCCGCTACATCCTGGCTTCCAGTGCTGCACCTGTCTAAGGAATCCGAAGATCTAGGGGGTGACCAAAATATAAGTAGAACTGCACCTGCCGTAAGAGAATTTAAACCTTTATTTAGGGTATTTGATATAGACTGTGTTTTTTGTGTTACGTGAGAATATAAAAATATTCAGCGGTTTATGTACAAGGGGATCTTGTTTTTGTATTGTGGGAGGTTTGCCATCCAGGTACTCAAGTTTTAACGTTGTGTTTTTACTATTACCATAATTAAAACCGTTAAATGTTTGGTTTCCATTTATAGCCGAGGGAAAGTGCCCGTTACCAGGGATTATTAAAATTTAAACAATATGGCTAACCAATATCAATTTTCTCTCAAGGAGACTGAGCGCTTGTGGAACGTTAGTATGGTAATTACCTAAGTAATTATTCAGGGAATATTTATTTTTTATTTTATGTGTGGGGGATATATTACTATATGTAATATTCAAGGGATGAATTTACTTAACGGTTACTATTAGATAGATGTACATATGTATAAATATTGTTGGGGCGCATTATAGGTTCAGTGCTGAATTGTTTAATGTAGGAATCACAACTGATTTATGATAAATATACTTCTTGTTTGGGGATTTCGTATTCTCTATTGATGAGTGTTGTTACTGGTGAATTTATAGACAAGTTAGTTTAATTGCAGGAGCTGCTGTAGTTGTCCAATTATTCGTGGTGCATGCGGGTCCAATCAACTGCAATTGGCGCCCGCATTATTATTATTCTTTCTTAGTGTACTATCAACGCTCACGGCCCATCCTGACGCTAGTCCGGGAACTGCACCATATTCAGTATTATTTCCGGTTAGGGTTCCCGGTTATCAGAACACCCCAACCGACCAGAATGTACTAAGAATATCCAACCAGTAAGGTTTTTTTTTGTAGGTTATTCTTATATAACAAGAATGGCGTTACAACTACCACATCATTGTGTAGAGGAGAACTGAAGACGTCGCTGATGTGAGTAATAAACGGGAACTTCAAACCTATAACGCATTAAGCAACTATCTTTTGTAAGTCTTTCAGCATTTATTCCTTGGACGATGATCCTATTATTCTGAACATGATTTTAGCCAGTTAAGTGTTTCTTAGTTTAATGCTCAAGATTTCAAAATAAACGTTTGTTAGCCAACGCGAAACTGGATATGTATGTTTTGACCTACAGATAAAAATGTACTAAAATTTTAATTCAGCATTTATCCTGTAAACGAGATTCAAGTTCAACAGTTAGAAATTAACCAGGGATATTTAAAGATCGAAAGCTAAATGTTCTTAGTAGCCAGTTTCCTAGGGCGCAATAGTTTTTTTGTCGTTTCTAGTCAATTTCTTTGTCTTATAGTTCTTTCCAATTTTCAATAGTAAATGATAGTGAAAATATGATCAAAATTTTGAACATTAAGTATTTCTAAAGACAAACCATATCTTCTAAAAATTAAAATCCTAGAAAGTATATGTTTACATTTTGGGTCAGCGCTAATGACAAAATTCGTTCTTGCATAACCGTCTTTTGAAGCAGCGGCAAACTAGACTAAATGGTTTGGCGTTCATTATTTTGATATTAAGCAGAACCAAGAAGAAGAAAGCATTGTAATAACCTCAAAAGATTGGTAAAAGCATTTTTACAATGCTATAATTTTTATATATATTATTTTTAAATTTATGTATTTTACTCTACTTCTACAAGTAAAGAACTCAGCTTATGCTAGCTGGTTACGGAGTTACCATCTTAATTTTTTGTGCTAGCAGGCTTTCCTACCCACTTTAATTTTGAGTTCATTCGTATTAGCTGATATGTCTGTAGCTCTTATTATTTTTATACCCGTAAGCTTTTCAGTATTTACATCAGTGCATCAAAGAAAATTCCCTTTTTCAAAACGGAGTTATTGCATCAAAAGAGGTACATTTTATGATTTCCCTTTAAAGGTTCAATAGGTGATGTAACTCAGTGCCTTTATATTTTCTCATTTCAAATTGAAAAGCCAATCGAATAAAAAGAATATGACTTTTTAGCGAGAATAATCTAAATGGTGTTCCCGGTAGGCAAAGTTTAAGGCTTTTAATTCCTTGTGGAATCTTTAGGATTTCCTTTCACATAATTTGATTCATGTATATTGATATCTCGAAATAATTACTGAAACTCTAGAAATAAACATCGGCTAACAAGCGTATACATTGCTGTAAAAATGCCACTCGTATTTAGGTTTTATCTAATTAGTGCAGACAAGTAGACTGCGCATTTCTACAAACTGACTTCAAAGTTCTTTGATCCTGCTTTACTATGTGTAACTACCCCTGTTTTAGAATTACACACTATCCTATTACATAGGGAGTCTACTGCATGGAAATTGGAAATGTATAAAGAATTTTAATAGATTTATTAAGTTTTATAATTGCACATAGCGCTGTATGACAAAGTACTTTTTGTTTGAGCAACAAAAGAATTGTTAACTCAAAATATTCTATTGATTCGTGCTTGAAGCCGTTTCAATACGTGTCGGTCGAGGTTGCCTTTTATACATTTTCCACTTTGCACGTTTAGTTGAGGAGCGAAATATATGAAATTTTAACGAAGCTAAAAAGTTCATGCTAATGTTAGTTTCCTCAGCCCCATTCTAAGCTGCGAAGTATACAAGTTAACTAAGGAAATAAATTCTCAAGAACATTTTACACATGCCGTAAAATTAAACAATAAACATGCTTTTATATGATTTAAAAATTATAACTATACCCTAGTGTAAATATTATCATCTGCCTTAAATTTTTTACATACAATTTCTAACACCTTAATGCATCAAAACCTTTACAATTAAATATCGCAATCAGTTGCAATTAAATTTGCAATGCTCAGAACTTATTCTTCTAATAATCTGACAATATACATTTAGCAATACTATATACACAATATTTAAACTTTCAATGCTCCACCCGAAGTTACTACATTGATCAGGAAGCGAGTTTTTCTTACTTGGAAATTTTAAATTTTGTTGAACCTTTTCCGTTCTCGGCAAGGTAGGGACGTTTATCGTGCATGACAGCACTCACACACGGGACCTACATTTTACCTCTCATCCGAATGATGGCGTATTTTTGTGAAAAATGCTCGTTTTACATTTTTCAAGCGGTTCGTGTCGGGGATCGAACTCGGGACCGTAGAAAGTCGTCATACGCAAACCTATCTAACCTACAGAACCGCCAATATTTTATACCTTACATGTGATTTTCCAATGCTCCACTCGAAGGTATTACGTTGGCCAGGAAGCGAGTTTTCTTTCCCTTGTATGTTAGGCAATATGTCAATCCGGTTTGCAACCCCGGTATCAGGTTATAATATTGTTATACAAAAAAAGAGAGTGGTCCAAGCATCTGCTGAAAGCTAGACCTTACTGCATACAAGTAGATATGTAATTTAATATTGTAAGTGACTATCATATAAGATATAAATTCCCTAAACCCTGCTTTATTCAATTAATCATTAAAGCGTATATAATTTGGTATTATAGTACATTCCCCCAAAAACAAATTAACTAAACATGCACAATATGCACAAAAAAAACATTAAATAGACAAACAACCATATGGGTCTTAATCAATAAAAACCTGTGATAAAAGTGCCAGATGTCCAAGTCTGCTGGATTGCGTCCTCAACGACCAAACCAGTTTGCTGCAAGAGGAGTTTGATCTTGTATCACCAGATACAACGTTGGACAAGAAATTCCATATGATTCCCAACAGAAATAAAGAATCTCCCACGCATAGAGAATATTCCGTACCGAAAGAATACTCCGTACCAAAGAACCACTTTTCTAAGTGGTTCCACTTTATAATAATCAACACAATTATTTGTAACCACGACAAGTCACACGACCAATAGTCAATAATGCAAGTGCTAAATGTCCTCCACAAAATAAATTCCTTAAGCCAAAAAATTTCTCTAATTCTCTTTATAAAATTCACCTGGATGGGAAAAGGGTGTCCCAAACTAATTTGTATAATTAACTTTATTTTCAGGACCACTCCATGAAAATTACAATAAAGCGTGCCTCTTCTGAGACTTGCACAAAGTATGCTGCACCAAACAAGATCGATGTAATGTGTATAATACATTTTATATCTTGTTGATAAGAACAACCGGTATCACAATAACAATATATGGTTGAACCTAACAAATAAATTCCTAGTTGAAGCTCGGCACTAACAAAGTTCAATATTCAGATAATCAATACAGTCAAGGTGTATTTGATTATCGTTGTCTGAATCATTGTTATTTAATAACATTGACTTAGTCCACTTGAATAAAATAAAGCAATAATTAATTGAAACCAAGCTTGTTAAGAACGATTTGACATTCGGCAAAACAACTAAACTAAATAAAATAACGACATGGTAGTGTCTTGCAACCCGTCGCCAAATTATAACATTTAACCTTACGCAACATGAACGAATTACGTTTCTGAAAGCAAATTGTAACGAGGCATAAATGACACGTTACAGCACCAATCCGTTACTATATCTGTTAGTATTGTAGGTTATGTCGAAAATTCGTGGTCACTACCTAGACCATTATTTATTATTCCATAATTAAAAAGGTGTTTGACGACGACCCAAACTTTTTATTGTTTACCAGCACATCTGTTGGGGTTTATAACTTTTAAGTAATTTGTTTGCGGTTTTCTTTTTGCTATCGGGTGTAATTGCTTGTTATTTACTTTTCATTTTCTTCGTAAATTTTTAAAAGGGGGATTATGTCATTCTCTGGTTTTTTCAATCAAGCGAGATGCATGAATTACAAAGTGAACGAACCTATAAGATCCTAACACGAAGGAATTATGTGTTCCTGACTTGCATTCTTTAAAATCAATCTGAATAAATACCATGTAACCCTGGTTACACTGTACGGAAGAATAAATTTACCTGAAATTTAATCTTCATGAACAATACCAATAAAGCGTTTACAATTTTCTATTGTATGGTATTAAAGTATGTCTGGGGTTTCATACGAGGGTGGTTTGAAAAGTTCGCGAAACGAGGGGAAAATAAAAAAAAATTGTTTTTAAAATATAATTTATTTTTCAAAATAATCACTGTCAAGTTGAATACACTTCATCCAATGATGTTCCAAACCCATTATGCCATCACGAGAGTGCGATTTTTTAAGGCCTCCAAAATAGTCGTCGACAGCTGCTATGACTTCTTCGTCCGTGGAAAATCCTTTTCCCCTAAAGAAAACTTTTAGTCGTGGAAATAGGTGGAAATCAAAAAGAGCCAAATCAGGCGAATAAGGTGGATGTTGCAACAGATCGTACTTCAGATCATTCAATTTTTGCATTGCTACTGCACTTGTGTGTGGACGTGCATTATCCTGATGGAAAATAATCTTCTTCTTACGCAATGCAGGTCTTTTTTTCACAAATATTTTTATCCAGTTGGCCTAGAAGTTTAGCGTAATATTCACCGTTTATTGTTTGGCCCTTGGGAAGATAGTCATTTAGTAGGACACCTTTAGCATCCCAAAAAACAGATGCCATAACTTTTCCAGCCGACTTCACGGACATTGCTTTCTTTGGTGGTGAAAAACCCCTATGTTTCCATTGTTTAGATTGTTGCTTGGTTTCAGAGGTATAATAGTGAACCCAAGTTTCATCTGTCGTAACAAATCGTCGGACGAAATCGGTTTTATTGGAGTTAAGGCGGTCTAAACTCTGTTGACAAATTCTCTTCCTTTGAAGGTTTTGGTCAATTGTCAATATGCGCGGCACCCTTCTTGCCGAGAACCTTTTCATACCTAATTCCGCAGTTAAGATATGAAATGCTCTTTTATCTGAGATACCTGCATCATCATTAGGTCTTCAGTCCTGGAACTGATTAGACGCGTACCATCATTGTTTCCTATTCTGAACTAACCTACCTGCATCCTTAGCAATTTGGAGACCTTTAACCGACGATCTTGCGTAACCATATCATTAACTTTTTGGACGATTTCAGGCGTGGTGGCAGTTTTTGGACGTCCGCTGTTTGGGTTATCTTCTAGGCTCTCACGACCACGTTTAAATTTCGTCACCCACTTGTGCACAGTTGTAAATGATGGAGGCGAGTCTCCTAATGTATCCTGCATATCTTTATGTATTTCTGTTGCTTTCCTACCCTTTTTTACAAAATATTCCATAACAGCGCGCGTTTCAGTTTTATCCATTTTGAAAACTCGCAAAACTAACTATACTTCATATAGTACCAATTAATATTACTTGACAGAATAATTTTACATTTAACATCTGCGCACTAGATAGTTGGATCAATCAATTGCATATATTTTATTCGAACTGATTCTGCCATCTGTGCTCCATTTCGCGAACCTTTCAAACCACCCTCGTATACTGCACTTTTTAACCTTGAATTTAGTATATTTAACCGAATTTGTATAAGTTCCTTCTATATTTGAGATATATATTAATAAATGTACTGTTATTTCGTAATGCTATGCTTTGTTAGAAAAAAATGTGATTTCACAATGAAAGTTTACAGCTACAAATATTTTGTTTGCACTTTTGTGGTTTTTAAATAATTTATGAATTTAAATTCTGTTTTAATATGTATTTAACAATGATATTGCAAATATTATGTACTTTTTAGATTGATAAGTTTGATCGACACACCAATTTTATTAAAATGCCATGCTTTTGAATTTTCTAAATGTGACATCAGAATTATACAGGATGCTTCAGTATTATTTTATCCAGTAGTATTAATTTTCTGATTTTTCATTGGGATTCTGTTTAATGTAACCCCAAAGCGTTATATTCCAGTAAGATTATTTCTATAGCTGTCTACAGTGTTAGTAAAAGAAGATGTAGCCCGTTAGTGTGCGTGGAAGGTCGTCACCAAGTTATATCCAAATTTGTAGGCTAACTTCTTGAATAATTAATCCGGTGTATTTGTTAATCGTTTTAAAGACGCATAGGGTTGTACGTTACACAAACTGTTTATATTGCAAATTATAACTACAATCATGTGAATAAACCGTCAAAAATGTACTCAGTATTTGCAACTTCCGAAATTCTGTATATTTCGGAAAATTCAGTTCGTGAGAAAAAGATTCTTGTAAACTAATTTTAGTCTGGGCAAAAAAACAATACAAATTTTTTGATAATTTGTAGCGCTAGGATACTTTAGTAAGATATGTCTTACTCATACAAGGTATTATGGGTAGGAAAAACTTTGAATTTGATTACCGATGGAAAATGTATTTTAGGGAGGTTAGGTTCTGTGAGTGCGAATACTCCGGAAATACTATACAGAGTGTGTGAACTAATTAAGTTAAGAATTTAATTATGCCTGTTAATGGGAAATAGGAAGTGCAGAAATGGCTAAGAAAGAAAATGGGCATATTTTAAAACAAATCATTATTGCTTGAAAAGGCATAAATGAGAATAATACTATTTTAAGGGAATTGTTACATGAGATTAATGTTAGTGTTTCGGGGCAGACAAGTAAGTTAAGCCAAGGTATAACTAAATCATATAAAATTCTTGTAGAGCAGAACAAAGCTGTTAGGGATGTATAACACATAGATGATAAGAAGAAATAGTTCATGGATATACCAGCAGCGTATAATACGTGGTGGGTTAGGAAAAGAAGTACGTATTGTTTTACTTTATGGCAAGATCTTGGTGGTCTAAACATAAATTTTACACCGGACTTAAAAACATTTTCTGTGAAGCAAATATTCCAGAACACAGAAGAATTTCTTTAGCGAAGATTATGAACTGTTTTTCAGGCACAGTTGATAAAGTGAAAAAATACTTAAGAAAAATAGATATGATCAAAAGTAAGGTAGAGGAGGTTCAGAGCCTAACTGGCGTGTACATGTCAAAATTCTAATCAAACAAATGACGTACTCGCAAACAATGAGTTTAATTTACCTAATTTTAATAGTGGTACGGTTAATCGTTCGAATAGTCGATCGCAATACAGGATCTAGAACGACAAACAAACGTAGTTCCACATGCGATGAAATTAATGATTAATCATCTACGGCTGCGACTTTATTTAATGCGGACTTCAAAAAATTTTTGTCGAAAATTAATGAAATTAATTCCAATATTCTACGATGTTTATTTTCAATAAGAAAGGAGTAAGTTTAATTGAAATTAGAATTCGAAGAGTTTGAAATTTCATATTTTTGTGGGGTAGTGCCTGGTCTGATAACTGGATATCATTTTTTGGTTCTTATCTTCTTATCGATCATTACAGTATTATAAAGTTTTTGCGAAACTGTTGTTCGGGCATTCTTAATGGTTATGAAAATGTTATAGGTTTTCAAATGGTGCCGAACCCCAACGTCCAATTAACAGTTTGTGAGGTTTATGAAGACGAACTTGAAGAACTCGACGTTAGAAAGGAAACTAGAAGATAAAAACCTGCGGAACTAAGAAAAGTGGCAGATCTCAAGGAAGCCGTTTTCGAATGGGAAGAAAATAACTTTGTATGGCCTGTTGGTAGGTTTTACAGATATTTTCTGTGACCAACCAGGACGTACTACGTTTTATAAACACAAATTGTATTGCACGATTATTCGACGTATATTGTGAAATCGTATTCTATTCTTTATGTGTATTAAAGTGACGTAAAAAGGCAATCGAGGAGATGCTTGCTTGGGAATTTATGGAATCCTGGCCAGATAGAATGTGTTATTCAACTGCCCAGAAATGCATTACAGCGATGCTGCCCTTCTACTTCTACTGTTTTTTTTTGTTATCTACAGATATCTTTATTCCCCTACTATTTGTATAGTCTCTTGGTTATTAACTTTTGTTTGTCCATGCTATTATCATCATACATCTGAAGCACAACATTCCAAAAGGCTTCTATCGTTTTCCAAACTTTAACAAATTTATTTACTAAAATTAGGGTGAGTAGCTTGAACAACGAAGTATGGAGTTCGAAGACTGACTGCCGGGCCTTGAGCTCCAGGGCTTTTTATAATAACCTGCCCCTCACATGGCGGTGGAAACTTGCAGATCTGATGCCTGCTTTTCCCTTAATTCTACACTTTATTACATTGTAATAATCTATTTTCTAGGTAATTACGGTATGTTAACCGCCTGTGACCTGCCACCTGCAGTATCACTGCCCTCTCGGATGCAAAGTTGCATATCCGTTCTCATGAACTGTTGATAACCTCTCTGGGTTAGCCTTGTATTACATTGTTGCAATGAACTTATACTTTATTTAACAATTTCTAATAATCCCTATTAGATTCAATATATTCAATATATAAAGATAATTGGGGGATACATAACTCCTCCCACCTTAAATAAAAAATTAGGGTTTTACTTAATTTTTAAATACATAAAATTTATTATTCAATTTCATTTAAAATTCATTGTTTCAAAGAGTATACTTATTGTTTCTTTATTTCTCTTTGTAAAATACATATATAATTACAAAAATTATTAAAATGATTAACACAATTGTCCAAACGCTTATATTATCATAATGTAACTTTGGCGTTTTGAGTTCACTTAAATGTTCTTTGTAACTTTCCACTAATTTCATGGCGTGGTTGAGGTCGTCTAAGTCTAGATGCTCTAGCTTCATGGGTTTTTTGACTATTTCTTCGTTTTCTTGTTGTTCTATCTTGAACAGTAGTTGTCGTCATCGATTGGCATAAGTATTGGTTTGGTGTTACTTCAGTACATTTTTCGTTTGTAGAACCATATCTCAGTTCATTTAGGGATAGGAATTTAGTTTTAGGTATGATAACTTGGTATGTGCTAGTAACTTTCGTTGGAAAAGCAAATAAATAATAACAATTATAATTGTTACTTTCTACTATCGCGATTTCTATTAAAAATATTATTTCGTTATTTTTAATGTAGCCTTTTACTATAGCTATTTTTTTAAATATTAATATGTTTGATTCTATTACATCAAAAGATAATTTACTGTTAGTTATAAATGATATAATTCTTATTAATTCTTTTAATAAATCGGTTGGTTCAATGATACTAGAGTGTAGGTATTTAATTTTGCAAATGTTACTGCGTTTTCTAACGTTGCTAAAATTTGTTGCATTAAAGTAAGGGTTGATATTATTTGAGTAAATATTGTATTAAATCTAATTAAATCTCGCATGCCTAACGTGGTAGTTTGCATGTTGGTTTCAAGAGTTTGCATTCGGTTGACTATACTGTCCAGGTTTTTTACTAACCTTCTCAATGTTTAGTTGAACTTTATTCTCGTTGATTGGATTAATGATAGTTGGTTGCTGATTATGGTTTTTATGTCGTTTTGATTCTCAATTAATTGTTGTATTGCGTTGTCATAACGTTCTGCGTCTTGGTTATCTAAATTGCCTGTGATAGCTTTTATTATGTTACCTAATCCGTTGATTAGTCCTCTTTTTCGTCTCGTAGTTTGTTCGTTGGGTATTAGTCTATTAAGTTTATCTTCTATGTTTCTTAAAATGCTTTCTATTATACTGTTGTAATTCATCATTTCTATTGCGTATTCCTTTCCGAATTTTGCTGTGTCCATTGATTGTTTTAATTAATAATAATTGTCTGTGATTGTTTGAAATTGTTGTTTTAATTCTGTTAGGTCGAATTTTTGTGCGAATGTCCAATAGTCGATTGTATTTTGCATACTGCCTAATATAATTGGTAGTATACCGGGATTGTTTTTTTATTTCTTCTATTATTACTTGGTTGTCCGTTCTACCTGGGCGAAGGATGACGGTAAGGATGATGATTGTCCATCTGAAATAACAGGGCGTCTTAGGTTTTTCAAATGAATGTACTTTGTTATTTTGCCGTTGTCTACTACTGCTATATTTTTATCTGATATTTTCTTAATTTTGAATGGTCCTAAATTTCTGGGTGCTGTTTTATGTCGCTTGCTTTGAAAATTTTTCTCATACACAGTTTGTCCTATGGAAAATTTATTTGCGTCGGTATTTTTATTTCGGATTGTGGTGATACGTTCCTTATCGTTATCTAATTTATCTTTTACCTTGTCGTAAGTTATTTTTAGTTTTTCTTTGTGATCTTTCGCATATTGTTAATATACTTCCTTGTTGTAGTGTTTGTCATAGGGATTTCGTGAATCTGAATGTCCTAAGGTTAATTCTAAGGGTGTAAAATTTGTTGATGAGTGAATTGTATTATTATAGGCGATTAGTGCGTATGACATTAAATTGGTTATATGTTCCTTTTTATAATTTATTCTCAATAATCGAATTTGTTCTAACAGGGTTAAATGTAGTCGTTCAATTAGTCCGTTTGATTCAGTGTGGTTTTCCGTTATGAAATGAATTTTTATTTTGTGAAGTTTTTATGTATTCTTCTTAATCTTCTTTGGGGATTAAACCACTCATAGTTTTGAAAATTATCTTTATTAACGTTTCGATCCATAACCTAGGATCGTTTTCAAAATAATAAAAACTTCAACTTTGACATTTATGACATAAATTGAAGGTGACTTTGATTTATTGATGTTGGAAATATTTGGAGTCACATTCAATTTATGTCATAAATGTCAAAGTTGAAGTTTTTATTATTTTGAAAACGATCCTAGGTTATGGATCGAAACGTTAACAAAGATAATTTTAAAAACTATGAGTGGTTTAATCCCCAAAGAAGATTAAGAAGAATACTAAACAAACCACAACAAACATACAGGGAGTATTTACAAGTTTTTATGTGTTTTGTATTGTCTCATTTTTAAATTCGCTACCATTGTCTAGAGTTATTGATTCGGGTGTCCCATAAAATGTGAAATACTGTAAAAATCCTTGGGTCACGTCAATGCTGTTTTGGATGTAATCGATGTTGCTTGGCCTATTTTTGTGAATGCGTCTACAATTGTTAAATAGTTTTGCGTTTCTACTACTAGAGTATAGGCATGTAGTTTTTGAAATGGTTTGTCGGGTGTTTTGGTTAACATTAAGGGTATCTTTGGGGGTTTCCTGTCGTATTTCGCTTTGTCACATAACTCACATTGGTTAATGAAATCTGTGGTCAATTCTTTCATGTCTTTAAAATAATAACGTCTTACAAGTTGCTTTATTGTTTCGTTAATTCCACGATGGTTGGTTTTTCCTTCGTGTTGATTCCTAATTATATTGTTTATTTTGTCAGGGTCGTCTAGTGTTATTAATTTTCTAGTACATCTGATGAGTTCAGGACCAGAGTTATTGAATAATTTAACGTATAATTCTGAAAATCTTTGGTATAAGTGTTCGGTGTTGAAATAGAAGTAAAATCGTTTTTTCTCGGAGGTGTATTCTTTTAGAATTTTAATTATTTGTCCTCATTGTCATCTTTAGTTATTTGAATTTGGTATATCTTTTTGTTATCTACCTTTGTATATTTTACGGGATTGGGGTTATTTAAAACTTTGGTAACTATAAATTGATTGGGTTTCATATCGATTGCTTCGTTTAAAATTTTAATCGCGGTTTTAAGTTCTTCGTTTTGTATCGAATGTATCGTGTCGATCTCGTCTGGATCTTCCCTTATTTCTGCTTTGTCTACGTTTCCTATAATGGATTCCGTTTCTAAGGCATTGAGTTAGATTCTACTTAAAGCGTCTGCGTTGTTGTTGTAAATTCCCTTTTTGTATATAATTTCGTAATCGTACTTTTCGAGTTTGATTCGCCATCGTTGTAATTTTGAATTTGGTACTTTAAGTTTGCATAGCCATACTAGTGGTCTATGATCGGTGTATACATAAAAATTTTTTCCGTATAAGTAAGATCTAAAATATTTTGTTGCCCAAATTATGGCTAATAATTCTTTTTCTATGGTGCTCTATTTCTGTTCGGCTTCGTTTAGGGTTCTGGATGCGTAGCTGATGGGTTTATCGCTACCTACTTTTCCTTGGCTCAATACTGCGCCTAATGCTACATTCGATGCGTCTGTCGTTAGTATAAATGGTTTTGAAAAGTCTGGGTATTCTAATACAGGGTGATTCGTTAATATGTTTTTAATTTTGTCTACGGATTTAATAAATTCCGGGGTGTGTTCAATTTTGTTTCCCTTTTTTAAACAATTTGTCAGGGGCTTGGTTATCTGAGCGTAACCTTTAATGAATTTGCGGTAGTAACCACTAAGTCGTAGAAATACTTTAATTTCTTTGGTTGTCTTTGGTAAGGGTAATTTAGAACTGCATTTGTTTTGTCGGGATTTGGCATTACTCTTTGGGGTGTTATTATATGTGCTAAAAATGATACTTCCTTTTGTAAAAATTCACTTTTGTCTAATTGTACTTTGAAATGTGCTTGTCTTAGTCTTTCAAATACTTCTCTCAATCTTTCTATGTGTTCTACCAATGATGTTGAATAAACTAAGATGTTGTCTAGGTACACAAGGCATTTTTCATTGTGTATTCCTCGTAATATATTGTCCATGACTCTCTGGCAAGTAGCGGGTGCGTTCTTTAATCCAAATGGCATTCGTTTGTACTTTATAATGTCTTCTAGGTATGCTGAAGGCTGTTTTTGATATGTCCTTTTCTTCCATCTCTACCTGATGGTATCGCGATGCTAGGTCTAATGTTGAAAAATATTGGCATTTGCCTAATTTGTCTAAAATTTCGGTTATATTTGGTAGTGGATATTTGTCATCTACCGTTTTTTCATTTAACTTTCTAGTCTATTACCATTCTGTACTTTCTCTTTCCGGTTGCGTCTAATTTCTTAGGTACTATTAACACGGGGCTGCTCCATGGTGAGTTGGAGTGCTGGATTATGTCTTGTTCTAATAAGTCTGCTACTTGTCTGTCGGCTTCTTCTTGGCTTGCATGAGGTAGTCTATATGCTTTTGTAAAGATTGGCTTATTGTCTGTTAGCTCGATATTATGTTTTACTGTGTTGGTAAATGTTAATGGTATTCCTCTTTGCTCTTCTTGATTGATGTCGGTATTAAAGCGGATGTTACTTAAATTTTCTCTTAACATTTTGTCATGTTCTATTGGGTTGTAATCGTTTTCTAAATTTTCGTCTATTTCCATTTCGTTAAAATTTAATTCCTATACGTTAATTGGGTCTGTTAATGATAATTCTACGGGATAGTCGTTTGAATTTAATATCGTTGTAGTGGCATAATTATCTGTTATTTGTACCAAGGCAGTTGGGGTTTCTACTCCTTGTTGAAATGTCATATGATTTATTATTCCTATTTTTTTGTTAGAATTTACTGGGATTTTTATTTTTCTTTCTGTTTGGGGTTCTATTGTGTATTTTTGTTCGATTTGTGTGTTTTGAAATTTAATGGGGATCTTTCCGTATTTCGTTCTTAATAAACGGTTTTTTATGTCAATGTTGGCTCCTAATTTTCTTAGAAGGTCCATTCCGATTAATCCGTCATATTTGTCGTTAAATTCGAAAATGCAAAATTTATGTTTCATTTTAACATTAAATGTTCTCGGCAAGGGTATATTAGCTACGAATTGGTGTAGTGTTGTTTGATGGGCTGTTTTCATTTTAAATGGTTCTTTTTTTACATAATCTAAATAATGTTTTTTCACGGTTCTGGGGCTAATTAATGTTTTTGAGGATCCGGTATCGATTAATAGTTTAAATTCGGCATGGGGTATTTTTATGTATGGTAGTACTAAGTGATTTATGTTATTTAAGTTTATTAAGTTTGGTCGCTTATGAATTGGTCCATTTGAAAATTTGAGTACGAGTTTTCTTCGTAGTTCTCCTTGTAAGTTTCGTATTGTTCGTCGCGTTGATAAATTTCTGCATGGTTTGATTCATCGTTCGTACGTGTCTGAATGTAATTATTCTGGTCAGTGTCAAATTTTTCTACTTCTTGGTGAAATAGTTCTTCCGATGTAAAATTGCGTTTCTGATGAGGGTTTGGTCGGATATGTGTTATCTTGGTATTTTGTCTGGTGTAACCAGATGAGGTATCCATTGGTGTTGGTTTATAATAATTATTAGGGTTGTTATAATTATTATTCATTGGTGTATTTCTACTGGGGTTCGCGTTGAATGCTGGTCTTTGTTGGTTTAGGTTTGGATTGAATCTTGGTTGGAATGCGGGTTTCGTAAAATTTGGGTTAAACGTTGGTTTTGGAAAATGTTTATATTGATTATTAAAATTCGTATTGTTGAAGCTTGGGTATTAATTCGCGTTTGATTTGTTTGTGTGTTATAGGGTGTGAATTTTTGTTGAGAGATTGTTTGTCTTGTGGCTTGTATAGTTTTTATTGGTGAGTAACTTTTATTCGCGTTGGGGTTGTATAGTCTGTTGCGGTAATACATTACATTTTCTTCTTCTATTACTAGGTTCATGGCTTCTTCTAGATTTTGGAGACATTGGAATCTGATCTTATTCGATAGTCGTTCTGGTAAAGCGTTTGTGTATGTGTCCAGTGCCATTTCGTCATACTGTAATTAAACATGATGATTATTATAAGCAACTACAAGTATTGGTTGAGCAATATTCTCGAATAATGTTAATTGTATGAAAGGATTTACTGGAAAAGTATTAATTCGGCAAATGTCTAAGAGTTGAGGGTTCTTGGCAGTCACAGGCTGCTTAACCCCCCTTCACGGAATCCCAGTGAAATAGGGCATAAAATTAGAAAGAAATATAAGGGGAATCGAGCTGTATACAGGCTGCGTGAGAATTTTAGGGAACTGTGTAGGCCAGCTCAGAATATAAATAAGTGCAGGTACGTGTCCAACCAGTTTTGAGACGGAAAACCTAATGACGAAAAAATAAGCGCAGATAAATCTGATGATTATTATAAACAACTACATGTGTTGGTTGTGAAATATCTGCAACTAACGTTGACTTTGCGAAAAGATATATTGAAAAAAATATTTAATCGGCAAATGTTCAAGTGCTGGAGGAACTTGGAAGGCACAGGCTGTTTACCCCCCTTCACAATCACTGAATGTCGGAGAAATAGGGTATATAGTTGTAAAACAATAGAAGGGGACCGAACTCCATCTAACAAGAAAGAACAGCGCCTATGATAAAAGACAACCAACATAGAAACAAGAAAAAAATTGTTGAAATCATATGTGTGGAGCACAGCGCAGTGTGTCTATGAAATACGGGGCAGTCGGAAAAGCAGACAGAAAAACGGTAGCAGTCTTTTGGGATGTTGTGCTTCAGATGTATTAGGTTGATAGCATGGACAGACAAAACTAATAACAAATAGGTTATAGAAATAGTAGAAGGAGATGAATATCTGCGAAAAAAAAAGAGACAGAAATGCAGAATACGTTCTAAGGCATTTTTGAGGAATTGTATGGGATATATTACAAGCAGAGATAGGAAAAAGGAGGTAAATGTAGATCTAGATCAAATAGTGTTAGATGCAGACTGTGCAAATGTCAGGAAAATGTGTAGGTTAGTTCAGAATAGGAAACAATGATGATACGCGTCTAACCAGGTCCAGGACTGAAGACCTAATGATGATGATGATTTATTTTATACTTATTTTGCATGTATTTTATTATTTTGGGGTTTGATTTGTTTTGTCTGACGTTCTACCGCTATTTTTGGCGACAGCATTTTTATAGGAAGGAAGATCGTTATTGCCAAGATTGTAGTTATAAAATAAATCAGCTAGGGAATGATAGGTAAAGCTAGGGACGGATTTAGGCTAAAGACAAAATAAATTACTTAGATCAGGAAGTACGAGTTTATAATACAAAATAGCTGGATTTACTATTAAAATATTTGGCGAATGCTTAGAAAATTTCAATCCCTTTTTAAAATTAGCTAGCTAAATTTGGATAGTTTTAAGACGACCCTTCAAATCGCGCCAGTAAGCAGAGCTGGCGACTGCTATCCGGTATTACG